>JAZKJV010007877.1:0-646293 GCA_037367405.1 Ottelia alismoides | reverse complement strand
TTTTGCTGCTCGGTCAGGAGGCGGGCTAGATTGTCTACTGCTGGGTTCTCATAGGATGGCCCATGAGAACCTGACGGGTGGCCTCTCTGGTAGTGAGGCTGCTGCTGTGTCTGGTGCTGCGGGTGAGAGGGGTACTGCTGGGGATGATACTGCTGCTGAGGCTGATCACGCCTCCAAGAATGTCCTTCTGATAGGGACGAGGACCATACTGTTGTGGGTGGGATGACTGCTGCTGTTGGTGCTGGTATGGGGGCTGCTGCTACTAGTGATCTCGCTGATGGCCGTACTGGCCACCCTGAGCTGGAGGCTGCTGCTAGGAACTGGCACCTCCGGCTGACCAACGGAATCCGGGATGGTCTCGTCGGATACCGAGCTGAGAACAGTCGTACCAAATCCCGTTGACATCCATCAACGGCTCGGGCTCGTAGGAGGGTGGCGGGAGTACGGTCAGAGGCTGATCCGGCTGGTAGACCACCATCTGAGTGTCTGGGGATGGTGGTGACTGGTAGTAAGGCTACGGCTGCTGGTACGGCTCTACCTGTACAAGATGGACCTGTCTAGGCTGAATGGAGATGGAGCTCTAGGACGAGCTGCCGGTGACACTCGGAACTCCTCGTGACTGAAGACGGGGCTAAGAAGCCGCCTGTGCCTCCTGGAGACACATGATCTGTGTCTTCAAGTCACTCAGTGTCTGTGCATCTGATCCATCTGCGTGATACCCTGGAACTGCTTCTTCTCTATAATCTCCATCCAGTCCAGCTTCTCGCTGATAATGCCCATGTCAGCGGTTATGGACTCGGCCTGTGCGGCTGCCGCTGACGAAGTGGAAGGACCGACGTCGATCCGTGCGATCCTCTGGTACTGCACGGTCTGTGGCTGGGGGCATTCCTGAGTGTAGAGTCGGGTCTGGGACATCACTGTGTAGTACTCAGCCATCTCCTCGTAGATGGCCCAGACTTGATCATCGTCCTTGGCGAAGTAGGACCCGCCACATGAAGCATTCACCAGGCCCTACAACTCTGGTGTCAGCCCGCAGAAAAAGCTCTGAACTAAGTTCGGCTTCGAGATCTTGTGGTGCGGGCATCTGTCGGTGAGCTCTCTAAACCTCTCCCATGCCTCGTGGAATTGCTCATTGGGGAGCATGGAGAAGTTGCTGATCAGGGCCTTTGCTGCGTTCGTCCACCCGAGTGGATAGTACTTGTTCAAGTACTCGGTGCGGAGCTGCTCCCAAGTGTACACGAATTTCCCCAGATGCTTCAGCCAGGTGGCTGCTCTATCTGCTAGTGAAAAGGGGAAGGTAATCATGTGAATGGTGTCGTCATCCACTTGACGGTCATGGACGGTGGTGCAGATCATCAGAAACTCCTGGAGGTGAAGATGGGGCTCCTTAGTGGCGAGCCCATGGAACCGGGGGAGAAGTTGCAATGTGTTCGGGGGGAACTTGAAGTCCCCCACGATGGCTGGAAGTACTACCCAATGATGCATCAAAGTTGACCCGGGGTTGTGCAATTCCCGCATTGGTCTCGGCTGGTCTGGTGCTGCCGCTGCTGCGGCGGCTGCTGTTGCAGCTGCTGCTGCTGCGGCTGCACCGTCGGGTCTCCTCGGGCCGTCTCCGGGCCCACGCTGATCGCGGTCGGCTCGCATCTGCTCCATCTCTCTCCTCATCTCAATCATAAAGGCACCATGATCCCTCAGCTGTTGTTGCACTGTCTCTAAGGAGGCGATCAGGGTGGAGTTGATCGCACCCTGGTCCATGATGAAAGTCTGCTCTAGTCGGGGACCTCCGGTGCGGTCGTCGCTGCTGCCGGCCATGGTCTCTGCAAAGGCAAAAGACCCAAACTGAGGTGCCGATAAATCTGACTGTGGTCTCTCATCTGGCACTGGCATCTCAGGAATGGTAGAAGGTGGTCGAGGGGGAACAGGGCGGAGTCGAACTCGGGTTCGGAGAGCAGGTCTGAACTCTCGTGAACTAACCTAGATTAATGGGTGGGAGAGCTGAAAAGCGGTGCAGCCAGAGGCTGCTTAAGGGACCTCCTTCCCATCATCTTGATCTGGCGAGTCGGGCGGATGGGATCTGAAAACAATTATGATGAGCAATACAAACCCCGAATTCACCTACTCAACATGAGCTGAAGACCATAAGAGTTCGGTCAATTATCTTGTCAGTTTTTATTAGGTGATCAAGTCAATATAGCAGAGCGATTACGTGACTTGTTGGGAATCCGATTCCCTCAATAGACTGTCCCGATCCTGAACTAGATCTTTCCCAACCAGTACAAGCCGCGGACCGTTTACCGGCTACCCGATCGGCTCGCTCTGTTAAGGATATCGCGGCCCGCTTTACTGGAGACCGGAGCGATCCTCGCTTGAGAACGACTAGCCCAGGAGTAGTAGTCTGAAAGGGGTCCAAATGTGTCTCTATCCTAGGGTGTGGGTCACTCTCTCGCACATGCAAACCAGACAAGGAGGGGGTTGCTCTCCCCAAGACAAATTTTTCTAGTGAGTGTTTTTTAGGGTCAAGTTGATTTAGCAGTCCCAATTTTATGGTTTTGACTTTTAGGTATTTTTCAAATAACAACAATCACCTAACGAATTTTTTGGTTCTCCTGGTTATTTAAGTCCAAAAAACGGGGGGAGAAGTCGAAAAAGCCAATGCGCGTGAAATCAATGATGCATGCACGAGATAGAAGGCGTACCTGACTCCAACAGTATACATGCAATATGATACGCGCTTAATTGAAAGACACTATTAAAACTACCTAAATGATGTAAGCGGAAAACCGGGCCCTAACAAGCAGTTCTACTCGAAAGAACAATGGCTAAATGGTCAACAGGAGGGGTCGGTGTCCGGTCTCGGATGCCAATCGGTGCCCACCATAACAGGTCCTGCCAGTGCTGTATACGACATCTAGCGGCTCGGGACCCCTCAAGTGACCAAGTAGTCTTTTTATTAATCTTTTTTTTATTTTGGTCCAATTAACGGTCTATAGGTACAGGCAAATTTATTGGGTGTGTGAACCCTACTAATTACAGCACAATCAAGCAAAAATCCTAAGCTAGGGCTGAAATCTGCGAGAATCCAAATAGGCAGTAAATAAACGATAAAAACCAAAACCCGCAAAAAACCGCGAAAGTCCGGTGGGGTCCCCCGAGCACACCGATGCTCGGTGAAACAGACCCCGAGAGTCTAAGTGTCTCTGTCATGTCCCTGTATTATTACAACAGTTTAATTGCTGAAAATAAAACTAAGCTACTACTACACTACTCCCGCACTCCTGCTGCCTCCTCGCGCTCTCCTGCGGCTCCGTGAAGAAGGGAGCCGCCTCCGATTCCCACGGTTGCGTTGGCTCCTCGAGAGGAGCTGCCTCAGTCCTCGGACCCTCGCAAGTAAACAACAAGTGTGTCACAAACCAGATAAACAAAGCAAATAAATAAAATAGGGTATATGTGCAAAAATGGGAAATAAAAATAAACACTCAAAACAACCAGAAATAAAATAAAAGAAAATAAAAGGAAATGAAAATAAAAGACAAACAAAAAGTCGCGAAAAGCCATGGACGAAGAGAAAGCCGTGGAAAGCTGCGAAAAACAAAAGAAAATAAAATGAAAATAAAACCGACTACTAAGCCGTACTCTACGGCAACGGCACCATTCTGATTTGCCGCCCAATAGACTAAGGTAAATCAGATACTCAGGTCATTGCGACCTCAGTCACTCGAGACTCAACTCAAAAAGAAAATTCAAATCAGACCACCAAACAGAGATATAAAGTCAATCAAAAATAAGATAGTGGTCCTGGCTATGAGATTAGCCTGGTGTAGCACCCAGGGTTGGACTCAGGGAGCACGAGTTGGCCTCGCAGCCTACGAAGTAGTCTAAAAGCAAAATAAAACAAAAACAAGTATTTTTTGGTGGTTTTTAAATATTTTTATATTTTTTGGATTTTTGATAATCGAGGAAAATAATAATAATAAGACAAAAACAAGCATAATCAACAAATTATTTAAAAACTCTAAAAAGCTTCAAAAATTCAAAAAAAAATATTTTTAATTTCTTTAGGTTTTTTACTGTTTGGTGAATTTTTAAGATTTTTCCTATTTTTATAGAATTTTCTAAAAATCAAAGAAGGCAGAAACAACGAGCTACTGTCCAGCCAGGTTTGGAAGATCAATATAAAATATCAAATTGATCTGTAAAAGCCTGGAGGTATTTTTTTATGAAAACTACAAACAACAAAGAAAATTCAGAAAAAGAATTTGTGATTTTATAGATTTTCTAAATTTTTTTAGAATTTTTTAAGTTTTAATGATTTTTAAATTTTTAGGGTTTTTACAAGTCCAAAAATAACAAAAGTTGGACAGAAAATAAAACATAGCAAAACTAACAAATCTATTTTTTTTAGAATTTTTAAAATAGTTTTTATATTTTTTATGATTTTCTAATCTAGATAGTCACAAAAACAACAGTTTTTGAATTTTTAAAAACAACAAAACACCTCAAAAATGTACCTACAAATTAAAGAAATGTTTATACAGTGGCAGGATCCAAGTATCCAAATTTCACGTAATTTGGATTAAGTTTGATATTTTATTTAAATCGAATAAAAGCTCATAGTGCATAGGGACCTAAACGCAAATAAAATAGTTCCGGGGGCCAATGCGTAACACGACAAGAAAGTCTAGGGGCCAAACATGCAAAAATCCCACAAAACATGTGCAACGCACCTGGTCCAAACACAGAGGGGCATATATGCAAATTCTATTTATAAAATGTCATTCAGTAACACAGAAGAAACACAAGGTAGAAAATGCAAAATGACCAGATTCTCACGTGTCGACGCATGTGGTTACCATATATAAGGACTGATATGTAAATAAAGGAAACATGAAGGTCCTCAATGCAATTTTTACAAAATAAAAACAACTAAGTAAACTATTTACAGGACTAAGTATGAAATGCAAAAGCAGGAGGGGCCTAAGAGTAAATTACCCCTTTTATTATCGGAGGGCTGAAGGGCGGCCACGTGTGAGATCGAACGGTTGTGGAACGAGGGCTCCTCTTCAGCTGATGGACGGTCCAGATCAAGCCTCAGATGATTGATGAATCCACATTTCATCATCTTTATTCTATCATTTTGGCACTAAAAACCCTAGCAAATGCCTGTAAATAACCTTAAATAGAGCATCTTAGCATTCATGCATGTGCATCATATTAGTGTATAAAGTACCGTAATTAAAGCCAAAATTATAGAATAAATAAAGAAAAGAAAAAGACTAAAATATTGTAAATATTTTATGACCCAAAACCCCCGAGACCTAGGCATCTTGATGAATAGGTCGACAAGGAATAAAGTAGGGGAAGATAAGGTCAGAAATACAGATAAAATACCTATACATTCTATTCATTCTTTATTCATTTTGGGATCTATTTTTGGTTCCACTTTTTATACATCAAATAAAGAAACTTTGTATATGAAAGTTGTAGATAATTTAATAAAGAAAAATACAAAATTGATTTCACAGAAAAATAATGTACAGATAAAAAGTTATGGTCTGAATAAAAATCCATAATGCCAACTTCACAGACCCGTATCTCACAAACGACAACTCCAAATGCAGCATACTCACCTTTAATTGTATATAGAATAAAATAATCTATTTAATGGTGGTGGTTTCGCATTTGGCGAAGCTACGGTTTGAAAGTTGAGTTTTGGACCCCTATTGTACATTGTACATATTAAAATATTCAATTTATTCTTTATTCATTATTTATTCAATTTCATATTCTTATAATGTTGTAAATATTACTTATAATAATTATGTACATTAAAATTGGAATAAAAACCTAAATAAAATATCAAATAAAATACATACATATTTGACACATAGGTATTATACCTGTACTTATATCTATGTAAAATATGCTACTATTTTATTTAATACACAAAACATATCAGAAAAATTAAATAAAAATATATTTGTGTACATAAAAGTATCTTAGAATTTTAGAAAATAATAAATAAAAATAATAAAATTAAAATACATAAAATAAAAATTAAATACTTAAATACATAGGTATTATACCTATATAGGGTAAAAAGCAAACTTATAAAAATATACTTCATAAAATTAATTAAAAATCATAATAAAATACTACATAAAATAACGAAAATTTTTTATTTTATAACCATTAATTAATTCGGTATTATTCTATTTTTATTTGATTTTTCAAAATAATTTTCAAGGTTTTTCCTGGTTGGTCCACATGGACCAACCAGGAGGCGTCAACAGTTGACTTCGGTTAACTGGACGCCCTACCCTCCATGTAGCTCTGCCACCTCGTTTTCTCCCCGCATTTGCGGATTTTTCGAGGCATAAACTTTCATCCTTTCGCGAAACTTTCTTCTGCAAATCTCTCCACCTACCATCCATATTGCTCGCCATGTGATTACATCGGGCTAAGCATCACTGCGGCGCAATATTTTTCTTGGTCTTTGGACCCCTGCAACTCAGGGTCAAACCAAATAAGAGACATCCCCGACCTTGCGATTGAATTTTGAACACCTTCGATCCACCTCTCGCGCCTACTCCGAGCTCCAGAGCTTCCTGTAGGTGACAGCTCCACCGCGAAGCCATCAGCCAAGGCAGCCGAGGTCGGAGGCGCTTCCACCACCTCCCGCAAGTACGCCAGTCGAGGTAACCCTTCTCCCTCTGGATCCGGCCATTGAGGGCCCCTTCCACCTTTTATTTTATGCTCAGTAGCTTAGCCTTAGGTTTAGGAACATTAGCCCCAAAGAAATTTCGAGTTTCGTCGACTCCTTCGCCAAATCACACCCCCTCGCCGGAGCGCACCTCCGGCCACCCGATGCCACTTCGCCTTTCGCTTCAATTCGGTCCACCTAAGGTCCAGGCAATTTGCCCTGGACCTCTTAACCCTTTTTGCAGGTCAAAGGTCGTTGACTCGCGCCTGGGCACGATTTTGTTGCTCGCCGGAGATCAGCCGAGCCCTCTAGCTCCGCCGACCGCCTGCGAGTGCCACGACCATCGCCGTGGCATTTTGACGCCCCCAGGAGATAGAGAAGGACCAGAGGAGGCTCCAGCCGCATTTTGAAGCCAAGAAGCCCGCCGGAGACGGAGCTTGACTTCGGAGAACCTCGGCTCGCCGGAGTTCATCGGGGTTCTTGCTCCGGCCTTCGCCACCGTTGGATCGAGGCGGAGTCCTAGATCGCGCATCGACTGTCAGATCATCCGAGCCCAGCTGCCGTTGGATCTCATTCTGAGATCTAATCTCAGACGTCGAAGCGAAGCGTCATCGGCCGTCCAGATTGCGCCACGTGTCTAAGTGGCTTTTATATCGCCGTTGGATCGCGCGCCGAGGGTATTTTGCATCTACACCCTCGTGCCTTTTGTATTTATATTTTAGTTTTAAAACTTTCTTCTGTAGTGTAAAGTTTTTGTAATATTTGCACAAACACCCCCCTAGTTTATTTATTTGCGTATAGGTCCTTCGCCACGTCACCTCACGTGACCTGTACACGTGAGGCGGGGGCATTTTGCAGAGGGGCCCTCGGTCTTTGTTGTATTTTGTTTTAGTACCAAAACTTTAACTTCACGTGTTATATTTTTGGAAATATTGCAAGTAAACCCCCAGGTTTTTGAGAAATTACAGTTTAGTCCTCGCTAGGCGCGTGCAAGTCACGCGCCCTGGTGGGAAAATTGCTAGGACACCCAGGCGGGTTTTGTAATTGAATTTTGGTGCTTTAAATTGATTATTCAGTTCAAATATTTGTGAAAAATTTCATGTGAGCCCCTGGATGTTTGAGAAATTACATATATACCCCTGCCAGGCTTGTTTAATATTTGGATGCTTGCTCTAATTATTTAAATTATCATTCTAAGTCCAAAAATTCCAAAAAAATAGGGTTTAGCTCCTGGACACTTGTTCTTCCACTCTATAATTTTAGTTTTTTATTTTGCTTTAATTTTATATTTATTAAAAATCAAAAACATGCTTTTTGTGCACTGTCTAGCTTAGAAAATGCCAAAAAAATATTAAAACACTTCGAAAAATTCCAAAAAATTACCTAGTGTCTATTTTAACCTATTTTAGTGTGAGTCCAAAAATCACTAAAAATTTCAAAAGAAAAACACTAAAAATTCAAAAACACTCAAAAACTTCAAAAAATATATAAAATCAAAGAAAAATCCAAAAAATATAAACTCAGGTCCTGTTTGTTCTCTATTTTATTCTCTTTATTTGAAAATTAGTATGAAAAATTTTGGTTGTTGTTTGCTAATTTTAATTTGCATTTTATTCACAGCCAGCACTTATTTCACTGTTTTGCTTTATTTCAGTCTTTAAAAATACCAAAAACACTTTGAAAAATCCCCAAAAATCATAAAAACAGTAAAAAATCCTAAAAATATCAAAAACATTTTATTTCTGAATTTTTGGTTATTTTTGCACATTTTTATAAATACTTTAGCTTGTCTTTCATTACATTGTCCTTATTTTCCAATATTGAAAAAGAAAATAAAATATATATATATATATATAAAATATAAATTATAAAAATCAGAAAATTAAAAATCAAAATACAAAATTAAAAATTAAATTAAAATAAAAAAATTAAAAAATTAAAAACCCACAAAAATTTATTTGCTTGATTGCTTAGTGTAGACACTTGACACATACACACTCACTTGTGCACATTTTTGAATTACCCTGTTTGCTCCCTGTGTTCGAACTCTCTGCATACTTGTCACTATACACCATTTGTGCAGAGTTAAAAATAAATTTTAACTCCACATTATTTCTAATTTATTGATCTTTAGTGTGGGTTAATCGTTGATTAAATACGAGATTCACTTGTGAGTCGCCACAGCGACGGTCATCTCCGCCTTGTGTGAGACACCAATTTTGACCACATCAAATTTCGTGTTTATCAAATGCGCCGTTGTCGGGGAGCAACAGCGAGTAGCTCATTTTTGTTTACTTGTGTTTGTTGTTTACCATAGCTTCGTTTCATCTCTCTTACATTTTTGATCTATATTGATTGAGCTATCTGACCATCCTTTCTTGTCTTCTTGCGAGGGACCGTGGAGCAAGGCGGATCGCCTAGGTGACCCGAAGCATCCTTGGGAAGCGGAGCCGGCCTTTCTTTAGCCAGGCCGGCAGGAGAGAGCAGGAGGAGTGAGAGAGTGATTAGTTTAGCTTTCATTTCATTTTGTGAGAGAGAGTGACCTCTTAATTTGTAATAATACAGGTACATTGGACTCTTGGACACTACCAGGCCTAATTTCCGGGTGTTTGTTCACCCGGGGGATCACCGCATTTTTCTCGTGTTTTTATCACTTGTCATTTTCCGGTTTTGTTTTCCTTTTTCCTTTCTTTTGTGGATTGAGCCCTTAGATTATAGGTCCTGCTTGATTCGATTAGAATAGGTCCAAACACACTAATTACCTTTGCATGCTCCTATAGTTCGTTGTTGGACTTAGACTAATTAAATAGTTAGCTATTAGCTTTCGATCCACGCGCCGCGAGCTCATTCCCGAACAAGCGCTTTCTCCTAACTCAAATGTGTTGAGCAGAGGAGGGGTGAGCCTAGACCAGACACTCGGATTGGGAGTTAGTGGTTGGCTTGTGGTTCTTCACGCTAGCAGTTGCCTATTCTAGGACGATTTCCATTTTTGCATATCGCCATGTAGTTTAGGTTTATAAATTCTGCTTTGCATCCCGCATGGAGAGAGCTGGGATTCGCTGTAAGTCTTCTTACTTTGCATGCATCATTTAGGCACAAAGGTGAGATTTCCACCTTGGTGTCGACTTGCACGGCTTTTCTGACTCTATTCTCCCTCTGTTTTTGGAACAAAGTAGGATCAAGAAAATACAGAAATCGTTAGGCGCTTGTTTGAATCTACTCAAAAGAAGCGATAACACCAAAAAAATTAAAAAAGGGACTGCTAAGAAAACTTGACCAAAAATAAAATCGGTAATTGGATTCATTGCTTGGGGAGAGTAACACCCTCACTTGTATTCAGGTTGCATGGGAAGGTCTCCTTCCAAGTAAGTTGAGCGCTTCGTAAGGATTAGAGCCAAAAACCCAACTTGTGGCTGCCTTGTGTATCGCCTGGATTTCCGAAGTATTGGCGCTACTATCGTACGTAGTCGAGTAGGGCTTGGTCGCCATTGGTGACTCACTATTGTGTGAGCGTCGACCTTGTCCGAAGTACTGAGCTTAGGCCACGCCTTCACGGGTGTGTCTGTCTCAGCGGCTGCGTCCGAGTAGGATCTTGCACGCTCACGGGTGATTCCGTTGCGAGCAAGGTCCGAAGTATCGGTTTCTCCTATCGGCTTCCTCCCTCTATTTCTTTGGCTGAGTAGGGATCCAGGAAGGGTTACAAGGACCTCAAAAAGCGCAAGTTACAGGTTACGCAGGAGGAGGACAAGTACGGGGACACTTTCCCGACAATATTCTCTCTCCTTTAGGCGTAGCGTTCTAAGGACTCGTGAAAAGATAACTTCCTGTTCAAGATAAAATTGACAAGATAAAAGCCGAACCTTCACGGCTTCATGTGTTGAGTTGGTGAACTTACCCCTGCTTTGTGTTTGATTGCTAGATTTGTTTAGGTCAAGATCAAAAACACAGCACAATTGTGCGCGATTTTGTTGCATCTCATTTCATTCCTTTCTTCTTCTCTTGCATTTTCCCCGCTCTTCCCAAATAATCAAGATGATGGGACGGAGATCTCTTAGGCCGACTTTGTCGGCACCGCTATCCAGCACTCCTCCTCATTCATCTAGGAATACCTCGGAGAGTCCGCTCTCCGAGCCTGAGTTCACATCCACCCTGTTCCCCCTCGACCACCCTTCCCATTCTCCTTCTCTCAGTCCAATTGTTTCAGAATTCAGTGCATCACAGAGTTCGGCTCATTCGACAGCACCTGAGATGGCCTCTTTTGCTTTTTCAGAAAATCCAGCGATGGGAGACAGAGGCGAGCACCCAGATGACCATGATCACCCTCCATTCATAATTGATCAGGTGGCCATCAACAACTCCTTGTTAGCGTCCCTGGAGACAATGCAGAGACAGATCCGTGACCAGGGAACATTCATGGGTGATCTGATGAGAGAGATAGCACAGATGAGAGAGAACCGACCTGGGGGTGGTGGCGGTGGAGGAGGAGGAGGACCAGATGCAGGAGGAGGCGATCCAGATGCTAAGCGACTGCCACAGACCATCATGAGGGAATTGCACAACCCAGCTGCATCCCTCACTCACCGTTGGATCAGACTCCCGCCAATTCACGGAGATTTCAAGCTTCGGCCCCACACTATCCAGCTTCTACCCAAGTTCCATGGGTTGCCGACCGAAGAGCCGCACCTCCACCTCCAGGAATTCGAGATGATTTGCAGCACTATCCATGATCGGTTGATGACCGAGGACACAATAAAGATGATCGCCTTTCCGTTCTCTTTGGTTGATAGAGCCGCATATTGGCTCAAACCCTTGGGCGATTCGTCGATACATGGGCAGATGTCCGGACCGCGTACCTGAAGAAGTACTACCCTCTCAGCCGGACCAACGTAGCTCGAGCCATGATCAGTAACTTCGTCATGATCCCAAATGAACAGTTCCATGAAGCCTGGGATCGATTCAGAGAGCTCATCGACCGGTGTCCACATCATGACATCTCCAAGCCCAATCTTGTGCAGAGTTTCTTCTGTGGGCTGACACCGGAGCTGCAGGGGCTTGTGAACGCCTCTTGCGGTGGATCTTACTTTTCCAAGCGTGAAGACGACGTCTGGGCCATTTACGAGGGCATGGCAAAAAACTCTACAGTGATGGCCCAAGCCCGAGTCTACACACAACAGAAGCCCCCTCAAGGAGCGGGATCATTTCAGAGGATCGCCCGCATCGATGCCGGTCCCAACACAGTGTCCGCTGCCGCAGCCCAAGCTGAATCAGTTGCAGCCGACATGGGCATCATCAGTGAGAAGCTGGACCGCCTCGAGATCCTCGAGAAAAAGCAGATGCAAGGCATGGCCCAGATGGACCAAATTGCCAAGACCATGAGTGATCTGAAGACGCAGATCTTGTGCGTTCAGGAGGCACAAACTCACTCACAACAGCCTCCCAGATCACGTGCTGATCCGAGTAGTAGCAATTCCAACCAGGCATCTACCTCATACCGCCAGGTGAATCACATTCAGGCAGAGCCGGTTCCCTTGCTGCAGTACTATCCATCTCAACCGCCATCTTTGGACACGCAGATGGTGGTCTATCAGCCGGAGCAGCCGCTGGCAGTTCTTCCTCCACCCTCCTTCAAGCAGGAACCATTGATGGAAGTCAATAAGATTTGGTACGACCGGTACCCTCAGCCCGGGATTCATCGGGATCACCCCGGATTCCGTTGGGGCAATGGTGGATCCTCCTCCCAGCAGCAGAATCCTGCCCAAGGACAGCAGAACATCCAGCCACAGCAGCAACACCAGCAGCCCCAGTATGCCCATCAACAGCAATATCAGAGTGGTCCTCGTCCCGCCTATCAGGGACAACAGTGGAGGCAGCGACAGCAGCCTCAACATTCCTATCACCATCCTTCCCCCCAGTATCAGCCACAACAGCAGCAACAACCCCATTTCCAGCAGGGACAGCCATCCGGTTCTCAGGATTGAACCATACCCGCTCAGATTGAACCTAACCCAAACAATCTGAAAAGGAAGTCTGAGCAGGTAGAGTTTACAGAGGATACCTCTCCTAGTGACGATTTGAATGATATGTCTTATTCTTTGAATGATGCAGATTTTGTGACTACTAGGAGCGGTAGGATGCCAGCCGGCGGCGCCTCTTCTGAGCAACAACCAGATGCTGAACCAGGAGCGCCAGAGGAGCAGAATAGCAGTGTTGATGCCGCTAATGATGATGTTGAAGACGGTGGTGCTGATGCCACCAATGATGGAGATCCAGACGACGGTGCTGATGCCGTCGTGAGACCAGTTGCAGACGGTGGTGCTGAAGCCACCATTTTGGATGATGAACCAGAGCGCGGTGCTCATGCCGCGAAGACCAGTGCTAGTGGTGGCGCTGAGGCCACCACATCTACTTTTGTTGAGCCACCATCTGTGATGTTGCCACATTTTGTACCTAGAGACTGTGGGAACAAAAAGAAAAGCAAAAATATGAATAAAGGAAAGGTTTCTGTTCAAATTGCGGATCCATATGTAGTGAATGATGATTATTGTATGGATTCTCCTTCTTCACAGGCACAGGGACCGATTCCTAGTCCTCCATCTGAGGAGGCCCCTACCATCCCCTTCCCTGAGGCACTCCGCCGAGCGAAGGGGAATAAAAGAGAAAATCCCAAAAAAGAGCAACAGGTAGAGTTTGGCAATCAGATGATAGACAGATTCCACATTCAGCTGACTCTACAAGAAGCACTTGAGCACATCCCCCTCTTCAAGAAGAACCTGAAAGAGAAGACTACCGTCCGCGGGAAGAGGAGGAATCACAGAGATCAAATCCATGTGCTCACTCAATCCACTTGCTGCACCATCCAGAACAAGCTGCCAGCTAAGCGACCAGATGCAGGAGCTCCCTATGTCAGATGCGAGATTCAGGAGCAGCAGTTTGATCGTACTCTATTAGACAGCGGCTCTTCAATTAACCTTCTTCCGGCAGCCTTACTCGACCGATTCGAGTTTGGTCCTCTTCTTAGGAGCAGGACAGTCCTTTAGTTTGCTGATAGGTCGACTAAGAGGCCGAAGGGGTTATTGAAAGACGTGGTCGTTACCATTCAGGGCCTGAAATTCCCCGTGGACTTCGTTGTGTTGGACATGGAGATCCCTGAGTCGGTAACCGATGCCCCCATCATTCTCGGACGTCCATTCTTGGCCACAGCCAAGGCGGTGACCGACCATGATAGTGGGAAGGTATGATTTCGCGTAGAGGGCGAAACCATACAAATAGAGACGATCGAGGAGACCAAAGCCAGAGAGTTAGAGTGCTCAGAGCAGTCCAGTGAAGCCGAGCAGATGACAGAGGGAGAGCTAGACATCCACCAGGTTTGTGATTTTGAGATTACTGATGATGAATCCAACTGGAAAGACCCCGTAGCATCGACTCTCGCCTTGCCTACAGATTCACTATATCTCAAGCTCATGGCAGTCGAGAGCCGGGAAAGCACATCCCTGGATGAGGATATATCTGAAGCTGACAGTGTTGTGATGAGTGGTGCTGAGGAATTTCAATCATGTTCATCTTCTTCAGATCCCTCGGATTCAGACATTGACTGGGATGACTTTGATGATTATTTGCCTTGTCTGATTCCTTCTGAGCCAACAACCATGACAGAGTGCGAGCCAGTGCAGTTTATTGATGATTCAGCAGGCCGCCCTTCGTCAGAAATTCATGCAGAGCGAGAGTTCTCCCATGCAGACCTGGTAGCATTTACACAGACATATCAGAAGCCAGATTCTGCCACCTCCCAGTTGTCCAGAACGGAAACCTCTACCGTAGTCGATGATATACAGATTCCTCGCGGGTGAGCCAGAAATGTACCCAGTCATTATCTCAGCAGATTTGACTGGAGAACAAGAATCTCGTCTGATGGAGGTTCTTGAAAGAAACCGCAAGGCAATCGGGTGGAGTATAGCTGATCTCTAGGGGCTGAGCCCAAATCTTTGCTCTCACCACATCTATCTTGAGGATAACGCTAAGCCATCGCGTGAGTTCCAACGACGGCTGAACCCGAATCTTCGAGACGTAGTCAAGAAAGAAATTTCCAAGTGGTGGAGCGCCGATTTTATCTATCCCATCTCCGACTCCAAATGGGTAAGTCCGCTACATGTGGTACCTAAGAAGACGAGTATCACTACAGTTGTCAACGAGTCTGGAGAGGAGATCGCTACCAGAGTACCAACTTCTTGGAGGGTCTGTGTGGACTACAGACGATTGAATGAGGCCACCAAGAAGGATCACTTCCCGCTACCATTCATTGATCAGATTATCGAGCGGTTAGCTGGGAAGAGTCATTATTGTTTCCTTGACGGGTACTCTGGATACAATCAAGTGGCCATTGCGCCCGAAGACCAGGAGAAAACGACATTCACCTGTCCGTTTGGGACTTATGCTTTCAGACGGATGCCCTTTGGTCTATGTAACGCTCCGGCGACATTCCAAAGGTGCATGTTGTCCATCTTCTCAGACATGATGGGTGACTGTTTAGAGGTCTTCATGGATGACTTCTCGGTCTATGGCGACGGGTTCGACGCTTGTCTTGACTGCCTAGACCGTGTGCTCAAGCGCTGTATTGAGGACAATCTTGTCTTATCCTGGGAGAAAAGTCATTTCATGATGACTCAGGGGACGGTCCTTGGTCATATCGTCTCCAACAGGGGCATGGAGGTCGATCCGGCTAAGGTGGATATCATCAGAAAACTCAATCCGCCGTCCAACTTGCGTCAGTTACGGTCTTTTCTGGGGCATGTCAGTTTCTACCGACGGTTCATTCAGGACTTCAGTTGAATTGCCCGACCGCTCACTGACTTGCTGACAAAAGACACCGAGTTTATTGTCAATGATAAGTGTCTTGAATCTTTTGAAACTCTCATAAATATGGTTGTTTCAGCTCCTGTCCTTCAGCCACCCGATTGGTCTCTCCCATTCGAGATCATGACGGATGCTTCCGATTTTGCCGTTGGGGCTGTGCTTGGACAGAGGAGGGATGGTTTACCTTTTGTCATTCACTACGCCAGCCGGACTTTGGATGCCGCGCAGCGGAATTACACTGTGACTGAGAAAGAGATGCTGGCCGTAGTCTTCGCTCTTGATAAGTATCGATCTTACATTCTCAGATCTAGAGTAACCATCTACACTGATCACACCGCCATCCAGTACCTAATGTCTAAAAAGGACGCCAAAGCACGTCTCACCAGATGGATCCTTCTACTCCAGGACTTTGATATTGAGATTAAGGACAAGCCTGGAGTCAAGAATGTGGTGGCGAATCATCTCTCCAGATTGGAGAATCTTGAGGAATCTAAGCCCAGCGCACCTATCACAGAGACATTCCCAGATGAGGCGATCTTGGCTGTCACCTCGCTCCCGTGGTATGCTGACATTGTGAACTATCTTGTAGCCAAGACGGTTCCACAAGGTTGGCCCAGGCAGAAACTTGAGACCTTCCTGGCGAAGGCCAAGTTTTACCATTGGGAGGATCCCGTCCTTTATCATGAAGGAGGGGACAGTATCTGGAGGAGGTGCATTCCTCAAGAAGAGCATCATAGCGTCCTCACATACTGCCACAAGCTTGAGGAAGGAGGACATCATTCTGGAAAAAGAACAACACAGAAGGTGCTTCAATCCGGCCGATGGTGGCCTACTCTCTTCAAGGATTCTGATGAGTTCGTGAAGAGATGTATTGACTGTCAGAAAATGGGAACCTGCGGACAGAGAGACATGATGCCCATGCAACCCATTCACTTTTGTGAGGTTTTTGATGCATGGGGGATTGATTTCATGGGCCCATTTCCTAAGAGTCAGGGATTCGAGCATATTTTGCTCGCTGTGGATTATGTCAGCCGATGGGTTGAGGCCATCCCCGCCCGAGCCGCAGATGCGAAAACCGTTTGCAAATTTTTGAGGAAAAATATCATTTCACGGTTCGGGGTACCTAGAGTCTTGATTTCAGACGGGGGGTCTCATTTCATCAATGACAAAGTCAGGGCCCTTACAGACAAGTTCGGTATTGACCATCGGGTTGCCACTCCATATCACCCTCAGACTAATGGTCTTGCTGAAGTATCGAATCGGGAGATAAAGACTATCTTGCAGAAAGTTGTCCGCCCAGACCGAAAGGATTGGCCACAGCTTTTGGACTCGGTCTTGTGGGCTTATCGGACTTCTTTCAAGAATCCATTGGGGTCATCTCCCTTTCGTCTCGTCTATGGCAAGCCGTGCCATTTGCCAGTGGAGATCAAGCACAGATCTTTTTGGGCAGTCACTGAGTTGCTTTTGGATCCCGAGAGTATAGGAGACCAGAGAAGAGCAGAATTGGCAGCCCTGGAAGAACTGAGAGATACAGCCTTTTCGAACAGCCTACAGTACAAAGAGAAAGTAAAGACATGGCACGATTCGCATATCAGCCATAAACAGTTTGAGCCAGATCAGAGAGTATGGTTGTTTGATTCCAGGCTGAGATTATTCCCAGGGAAGTTGCAGAGCAAGTGGAAAGGTCCGTATGTGGTCAGGAAGGTACATGACAATGGCAGCATCGACATATCCGAACCGTCATCTTCCTCTACCTTCCGCGTCAATGGTCAACGCCTGAAACTATATCTTGATCATGATCCGCCGACCATTGACGTTGCCCCCATTCTTCTGGTATGAGATGTACCCTCTAACTCTCATCATCTGCATCTCATACATGGTGATCAATTCCATCATCTGCTGTACAGATCCATCTGTTCATATCACAATTTCATCTGTTGATTTATTTTCTTCTTTTCTTCTTTTCCATTTCTATCTTCTGTATCTACCAAAAAGGTGCCGCCCTTGTAGACAGTCTTCCATACTTAGGACATACTTTTCCTAAGTATAGGGGGGTGTGCACCCCGAGTTTCTCTATTCATTTCGATCCTCTCCATTGTCTCCTCTTCTTGTCTATACTTAGGGATATTTTACCCTAAGTATAGGGTAAGACAATCTGAATACAATCTGTTCATTCCCACCCTTGACCCTCCCTGCGTTGTGTACAGTCTGCTATACTTAGGATTATTTGATCCTAAGTATAGGGGGGACAGTCAACTTCTCATTCGTTTGATTCACCCATTTATTTATTCTTTAGACTTGTCTATACTTAGTACGAGTTATGTCTTCTCTTTTCTCTCCGATCTATGAGGACATAGCTCAAGCTAAGTATAGGGGGGTTGTATATACTGTGTATATACTTTAGCCATAACTCGTACTTTCGTATTTTCCTAAATAATAATATGGCTAATAATTCTTTAAAATTCATTAAAATCCTTAATAAAAAGGTGTTTTGTTCCTCAAATTCTTTTTGTATTTACTGATTAATAAATCAGGTGAAAATGTTTTTTGCAAAATGTTTGAAAAATAGTTTGAAAATCTTTGTGAACATCTATGGAAAACTATTTTGAAAATGTTTTGTTACATGTTTTCAACCTGTGTAAAATGTGTGGATTGTAAAATTTCTTTTCTTTGTGTGAAATAAAATGCTTGAAAAATGATTTGCAAATGGTTTGAAAAATAGTTGCAAAAATATTGTGAAAAATCTATATATACTGTTTGAAAAACCTTTGCAAAATGATTTTCAAATGTGTGTACATGTTTGCAAAAATGTTTGTAAAAATTATTTTGGACTATAGTTTCCAAAAATTGTGTGAAAAGCTTGTGTCAAATAAGTTTGAGGAATATATACATCACACCAAAACCCATTATATATTTATACTTATAAAATTGACCACTTACCCTGTATATATAAGAAGCACTCCCGTGTACATATTTTTAACCTAGTTTTCAGCCAAAATTTTTCTTTTCAAATATCCCAAAAACATTTGCAAAATTAAAATCCAAAAATATTTGAAAAATCTTTTTGAAAAGTACAAAAAATGCATGCATCATCATCTTTTCAAAAATCCATAAAAAGTTCAAAATCTTGAAAATTGCATCACAAAAATATTTTTTGCATGGCATTCGCATTTTTCGGATTGAGTTTGATAGTTGAACAAGTCTAAGTAAAATCCGGAGATTGGAGCTTGATTGGACCTTAAAATCTACCTAATAACAGGAACCTTATAGGAATTGGGTTTGAGGTACTTCAGGTCTAGTTGACTTAATTCTTTGAGGATCACGGGGCTTGGTTCAATGGATTCTTGACTGCCTAAGTAGAGTATTTCGAAGCACACGCACGATTCTTGTTGATAATGACCTAACTTGGACACTTGCACCTTTCACATGGCTCAACTCAGTTGGAGTGGTGAGGGGATTGGATTTGCCGGTATGAGACGCACACAAGTGGAAACATTTGTCCTCCTCTAGGGAGGGAAGTGCACCCCAACCCGTCCAGTGATTAGGAAGTCTAAAGACAGGAGGCTGTGGGTTGTGACAAAGCTTCAAAAGAGGGATAGTCTACTGGCTCAAGAGAAAAAACTCCTTATGTAAATGCTGTTGTATATAGTATTCAAAAAAAAAGTTCAGGCATGTACAAAAATAAAAAAACCTGCAAGTATGTACAAAGTCAATAAGCAAGCTTGAGTTCCAAAGTCAAATATGTGAGCCTGCAGCAGGATGACTTGACTACACTGGTCTTGCATCCAAGGATAGGTAGCTACACTGGCTACCGTCCATTCTTCTCTCCACCCCCTCCTCTTGATCTGGTTGCCACTTGAACTTAGAAGGGAATACCCCGCTCCTCGAAGATGGAATCATTGGATTGGGGAATCATTGGGTTGTCGTACTGAAGAAGTCAGTTTCTTTGTCATTCTAGTTGGGGAGAGCCACCATCACTTACACTGTACGAGTCAGATTCATAGTCGTAAGGGTTTGCGTATGAGTTGAAGTATTTCTGACCTGGCTATTGAGGAGACTTGGACAGAGTTTTGGGATTCTCAAGGACTGTTGGATTTCAAATTCGGTTCTCAATAAGGTTCCGCCCGCATTAAAATTCCAAAGGTCCGACTTAAGCTCCAAACTTTGATTTTGTGAAGACAAGTTTGATAATTGAACTAAATCCAAGTTCTTCTTTTTCTTTTCTTTCTTTTTCTTTTTGCACTTATTGCATAAGTGTTTGCTAGGGACTAGCAAAGGTAAAGTATAGGGGGATGATGAATCCACATTTCATCATCTTTATTCTATCATTTTGGCACTAGAAACCCTAGCAAATGCCTGTAAATACCCTTAAATAGAGCATCTTAGCATTCATGCATGTGCATCATATTAGTGTATAAAGTAATGTAATTAAAGCCAAAATTATAGAATAAATAAAGAAAAGAAAAAGAATAAAATATTGTAAATATTTTATGACCCAAAACCTCCGAGACCTAGGCATCTTGATGAATAGGTCGACAAGGAATAAAGTAGGGGGAGATAAGGTCAGAAATACAGATAAAATACCTATATATTCTATTCATTCTTTATTCATTTTGGGACCTATTTTTGGTTCCACTTTTTATACATCAAATAAATAAACTTTGTATATGAAAGTTGTTGATAATTTAATAAAGAAAAATACAAAATTGATATCACAGAAAAATAATGTACAGATAAAAAGTTATGGTCTGAATAAAAATCCAGAATGCCAACTTCCCAGACCCGTATCTCACAAACGACAGCTCCAAATGCAGCATACTCACCTTTAATTGTATATAGAATAAAATAATATATTAAATGGTGGTGGTTTCGCATTTGGCGAAGCTACGGTTTGAAAGTTGAGTTTTGGACCCCTATTGTACATTGTACAGATTAAAATATTCAATTTATTCTTTATTCATTATTTATTCAATTTCATATTTTTATAATGTTGTAAATATTACTTATAATAATTATATACATTAAAATTGGAATAAAAACCTAAATAAAATATCAAATAAAATGCATACATATTTGACACATAGGTATTATACTTGTACTTACATCTATGTAAAATATGCTTCTATTTTATTTAATACACAAAACATATCAGAAAAATTAAATAAAAATATATTTGTGTACATAAAAGTATCTTAGAATTTTAGAAAATAATAAATAAAAATAATAAAATTAAAATACACAAAATAAAAATTAAATACTTAAATACATAGGTATTATACCTATATAGGGTAAAAAGCAAACTTATAAAAATATACTTCATAAAATTAATTAAAAATCATAATAAAATACTACATAAAATAACGAATATTTTTTATTTTATAACCATTAATTAATTCAGTATTATTCTATTTTTAATTGATTTTTCAAAATAATTTTCAGGGTTTTTCCTGGTTGGTCCACGTGGACCAACCAGGAGGCGTCAACAGTTGACTTCGGTCAATTGGATGCCCTACCCTCCCTGTAGCTCTGCCACCTCGTTTTCTCCCCGCATTTGCGGATTTTCCGAGGCATAAACTTTCATTCTTTCGTGAAACTTTCTTCTGCAAATCTCTCCACCTACCATCCATCTTGCTCGTCATGTGATTACATCGGGCTAAGCATCACTGTGGCGCAATATTTTTCTTGGTCTTTGGACCCCTGCAACTCAGGGTCAAACCAAATAAGAGACATCCCCGACCTTGCGATTGAATTTTGAACACCTTCGGTCCACCCCTCGCGCCTACTCCGAGCTCCAGAGGTTCCTGGAGGTGACAGCTCCACCGCGAAGCCATCAGCCAAGGTAGCCGAGGTCGGAGGCGCTTCCACCACCTCCCACAAGTACGCCGGTCGAGGTAACCCTTCTCCCTCTGGCTCCGGCCATTGAGGGCCCCTTCCACCTTTTATTTTATGCTCAGTAGCTTAGCCTTAGGTTTAGGAACATTAGCCCCAAAGGAATTTCGAGTTTCGTCAACTCCTTCGCCAAATCACACCCCCTCGCCGGAGCGCACCTCCGGCCACCCGACGCCACTTCGCCTTTCGCTTCGATTCGGTCCACCTAAGGTCCAGCCAATTTGCCCTGGACCTCTTAACCCTTTTTGCAGGTCAAAGGTCGTTGATTCGCGCCAAGGCGCGATTTTGTTGCTCGCCGGAGATCAGCCGAGCCCTCCAGCTTCGCCGACCGCCTGCGAGTGCCACGGCCATCGCCGTGGCATTTTGACGCCCCCAGGAGATAGAGAAGGACCAGAGGAGGCTCCAGCCGCATTTTGAAGCCAAGAAGCCCGCCGGAGACGGAGCTTGACCTCGGAGAACCTTGGCTCGCCGGAGTTCATCGCGGTTCTTGCTCCGGCCTTCGCCACCGTTGGATCGAGGCGGAGTCCCAGATCGCGCATCGACCGTCAGATCATCCGAGCCCAGCCACCATTGGATCTCATTCTGAGATCTAATCTCAGACGTCGAAGCGAAGCGTCATCGGCCGTCCAGATTGCGCCACGTGTCTAAGTGGCTTCTCCATCGTTGTTGGATCGCGCGCCGAGGGTATTTTGCATCTACACCCTCGCGCCTTTTGTATTTATATTTTAGTTTTAAAACTTTCCTCTGTAGTGTAAAGTTTTTGTAATATTTGCACAAACACCCCCGTAGTTTATTTATTTGCGTATAGGTCCTTCGCCATGTCACCTCACGTGACCTGTATACGTGAGGCGGGGGCATTTTGCAGAGGGGCCCTCGGTCTTTGTTGTATTTTGTTTTAGTATCAAAACTTTAACTTCACGTGTTATATTTTTGGAAATATTGCAAGTAAACCCCCAGGTTTTTGAGAAAATACAGTTTAGTCCTCGCCAGGCGCGTGCAAGTCACGCGCCCTGATGGGAAAATTGCTAGGACACCCAGGCGGGTTTTGTAATTGAATTTTGGTGCTTTAAATTGATTATTCAGTTCAAATATTTGTGGAAAATTGCATGTGAGCCCCTGGATGTTTGAGAAATTACATATATACCCCTGCTAGGCTTGTTTAATACTTGGATGCTTGCTCTAATTATTTAAATTATCATTTTAAGTCCAAAAATTCCACAAAAATAGGGTTTAGCTCCTGGACACTTGTTCTTCCACGCTATAATTTTAGTTTTTGATTTTTCTTTAATTTTATATTTATTAAAAATCAAAAACATGCTTTTTGTGCACTGTCTAGCTTAGAAAATGCCAAAAAATATTAAAACACTTCGAAAAATTCCAAAAAAATTACCTAGTGTCTATTTTAACCTATTTTAGTGTTAGTCCAAAAATAACTAAAAATCTCAAAAGAAAAACACTAAAAATTTAAGAACACTCAAAAACTTCAAAAAAACATGTAAAATCAAAGAAAAATCCAAAAAATATAAACTCAGGTCCTGTTTGTTCTCTATTTTATTCTCTTTATTTGAAAATTAGTGTGAAAAATTTTGGTTGCTGTTTGCTAATTTTAATTTTCATTTTATTCACAGCCAGCACTTATTTCACTGTTTTGCTTTATTTCAGTCTTTAAAAATACCAAAAACACTTTGAAAAATCCCCAAAAATCACAAAAACAGTAAAAAATCCTAAAAATATCAAAAACATTTTATTTCTGAATTTTTGGTTATTTTTTCACATTTTTATAAATACTTTAGCTTGTCTTTCATTACATTGTCCTTATTTTCCAATATTGAAAAAGAAAATAAAATATATATATATATAAAATATAAATCATAAAAATCAGAAAATTAAAAATCAAAATACAAAATTAAAAATTAAATTAAAATAAAAAATTAAAAAAATTAAAAACCCACAAAAATTTATTTGCTTGATTGCTTAGTGTAGACACTTGACACATCCACACTCACTTGTGCACATTTTTGAATTACCCTGTTTGCTCCCTGTGTTCGAACTCTCTGCATACTTGTCACTATACACCATTTGTGCAGAGTTAAAAATAAATTTTAACTCCACATTATTTCTAATTTATTGATCTTTAGTGTGGGTTAATTGTTGATTAAATACGAGATTCACTTGTGAGTCGCCACAGCGACGGTCGTCTCCGCCTTGTGTGAGACACCAATTTTGACCACATCGAATTTCGTGTTTATCAATGATCGAACGATGGCAGCTGCTCCTCAAATAGATGGCCTGGATCAAAACTGGAGCTCGAGGCTGAACGAACGGCTGAGGAGGGTCCTCCAATAACTAGACGCCGGCAAACTTCGTCGACCCAATGCACACGGTGCAGACCTCCTCTTGAGCTGCTAAAATGTGGAATAGCTTCGTCTCGATGCTCCGCAACTGAAGGACACCTCCGATGAGACCGGAGACCACCGGAGCGTCCCAGCGACGTCAGAGGAGTAAAGCTCCTGGGCTCGAATGTCGCGACCCTCAGATGGATCGCATTCCCCTGCAAAACAGCCTAGGAAGCTCCCTGGGTCGAAGGCAAATTGCCTCGACCCGGTTAGAGGTGGAATGATGGTCGGGCACGTCGAGATGGGCGACCTCCGACGAGGCAACGACGGTGGAGGTCGGGCCTTGGTTCCGGGGCGAACCAAGGAGAGTGAGTGGGTGCAGAAGGTGGGTAGGAGTCTCACGAGTGTGACGGTCAGGTTGGATGATGAAATGGATGATCGGAGCAGGCGGAATCTATCGGAGATGGCGGCAGAGCGAATTGGGCGTAACGAGAAATTAAGGAAAATTAGGAAGAAGTTGTTCTACCTAGCAAATGCAGTCGACTGGGAATGAGCTCACGGAGCTCTGTGGGTCCTTGCCTTGAGGAAACGTCGGGTTACGAGGCTCAACGCACCTCGTGGCGGCGCACGGCGGCAGGAGTCACCAGATCGAAAGCTGGAGGTCTCCTCTCCTCTCTTCGACGCCTCACTCGCGAAGCTGTCACTCAGGGGAGCAAGGTGGAGGTCCTGGGACGAAGAGGCACAAACAAGGATGCTTGAAAAGGTGTGGCGGAGGTTCAGCTAAATACCACTGCAGGTCCGAGAAGAAGAGGTCGGGCAGGGTTCCGTGAAGCACGGATCCCTAGGCAGATGCTCTAGCGTGGATCTCGGATCATTTGGGATCAATTAGGACGTAGGGTTTAGGTAAATGGAGCTCGGATCTGGTTTAGAAAATTAGGTGAAATCGTGTTGCACGCACAGATCCGACTTGACTGGTCCAGGGGGAGAGTTGACCGGGGGTCAACAATCCCCCGTAGACCAATCACAGGCTGCCAAGCAATAAAGATTTGGAAATTCATTTTAAAATAATAAATGACTTATTTTAGAAAACTGAAAACATGAAAAATGTTTATTTATTTTCAAATTAATTTTTAATGATTTTTATTTATTTATTTTTGAAATAAAAATTAGGTATTTACAATATAGTATTATTATATATAGGTATATACATGTATTTATTTCTGATTTTTTAATTTTTAGTTATTTATTTTTATACATTTATTCCAATTTTATATTTTTTTATTAATAAGATAAAATTTGGAATAAAGAGGTATTTTTATTTTATTTTTATTATTTATTTACGTAGGTGAAATAAATAGGTATATACAAATATGTACATGGTATATATACAATGTGGATTTTGATTTTTATTTTATTTCTTTTTATTTTATTTTTATTTTTCTAATTTTTATTTTATTTATTTACACCATGAAATGTGGAATTTGAAAATATTTTTATGGTATTTTAATTATTTATTTACAAGAGGATAATAAATAGATATGTGGTTTTATACACATGTTCTATGTACAATGAAGAAGGGAATTTTATTTCTTTTTATTTTTCTTTTAATTTTTTCATTTTATTTTAATTTTGTATTTACAAATATGTACAAATAAATAATCACACATTTTTATTTTATTAAGAGGAATATACTTTTTATTTATATACATAGGTATATGTACACATGTGAAATTGAGCTTCCCTATCTCTCTCTACTTGGGTTCTTTTGCGGTCAGGCCCATGCTGAGCCCTCCCTTGGGATTAGATCGCTCAATATTTATTCTAAATATTTCCCTCTTTTTCTTTTATTTCTTTATTCTTTTATTTATGCACAAAAACATGCTAAATATACATATTTGCAAGATGCATGTAATTTGGTATTTTATTCTATTTACAACTATCTACATATGTTTTGCATAGGTTTTGTAGTTAAAATAAAAGAATAAAGAGTGATGAATGGGTATTCATCATCAACTCACCCTTTTGTCTTCCCTGTCCCGTATAGTCTGCCGACCAACCTTCTTCCCTATTTTCTTGTGCCCGATTCCTGCATCCATTTGGTTTAATTTTTTACCAGATTAACCCTCTCTCTATTGTGATCCATGCCCGAGTTGAATTTCATCATGCTTCATCTCGGTTCGTGCATTAGCGCTTTTCAAATTTTCGACCCCTCTGCTTATAAATAGAGCTCTGGATCTGCAATTTGGCCTTGATCCATCCTCGACCTTTGAATCCCACCTTAAGTTGTTCCTAAAGCTTTAGATTTGTGATAGGGAGCTAAGGCACTTATCAAAGGAGCTTGATTGAGTTTGATTGACAAGATTCATCGCCAACTAGAGATCCTCCGTCGCGAGTAGCCTCTCCAGCCTTTCACAACTGGATTTGAGGCAATCACCCTTTCCATTCCATCTCATATCATCATAGGTAATATCTATATCATTTGAATTTGATTTTCATCACCGATGTGGTTGATTTCTAGATCTGTAAGTGTAGTGACGCCTAGCCATTGATCCGCTCGATTGGAGGTCCATTTCATTTGTTTTGGTCTCAAATCGCTCGCTAATCCCTTCATCATTCGACTATGCTTCTCGCGATTCCTTACATAGCTTTATCGCAGATCTGATCCTCAGAATGGATCTACAATTATCTATCATGTTCCTTTATGTACGATGAGGATTGAATTATCCATTTCCCCTTGTTGATTCTTGTTAAATAACATGTAGCCAATGTCAGCAAGCCTTCGAGCTTTGAATATGATCTATAGGTGGCTTGGTGATCTAATCTGGAAGCAGGTCGAGCATCAGAACACCCTCGACAACAACCAAAGAAGGATTGAATCTAGATCTATTTTCAGCGTGCTTCGAATTTTGATCGAGACTTCAATCAACACGGAATTTGCTGCGGAAGTTTACTAGACCATCAGCATTAAAATCAGATCGAGAACGAAGGAGGTTGGAACAAAATAAGTTCGTCTGCTGAAACCTTCATTAGTGTTCTTCCAGGTGGCTTGCGAGACATCGGATCAAGAACATTCACCCCAGATTGAAGATCCACCGCACGTTGGCGCCCATCAAATCGTCTGATCAGATCCAGCAGATCGGATCTCAGCCACAAGATTCACATATGCTCTACATGTGATTCGATAAGATTTGCACCTTCACCCTAGATAGTTTTATTAATTGCAAATAAATCCTATTTGGTTACGTGTCAAACTGGCGTTGTTTGGAATAATTGCAGTTGTGTCCTTGTCTTTTTGTAATTCACATTTAAGTCCTTTTGTTGTGAGATCACGTGCTTCATCATGTGAGAATTGGTGGTTTTGCAATAAATAGATTGTGGTTTGTTTGTTAATGTTTGGTCTTTTAAAGAATTATAAATATGTCCTTTACATTTCGATTCACGTGCGGAAGCACGTGGATTTCTGGAGAGTTTGCATATTTTATCATGTCTTTTCATTACATGTTAATAAATAGTGTAATAATCTTTCTAAATTGTATTTAGGTCCTTGTTTGCCTTAATTTTATTACTTATCTTATATTGTTCGATTTAATTGCTAAATTGGTTCTGAAAATTTCACAAAAATTTCAGTAAGCTTTTGACATTTTATTTTAACACATATATTTTTTTAAATTCTTTGATTTGTTAATTATAAAAATACAAAAATAGTATTAATTCCACTGTTTGACCATTAAAATTTCATAAGTATATGAAAGAAACACAAAACTGAGGACTATTCTACCTCCCAACACATTCACATTATTTGATAGCATGCATCAATGCCGGTATAAAGAGTACAAGTGGAACTTGTAAATCCATAGAAAATTTGCTAGCTTCTTGGTTCTACAAGAAGCAAAATTATATATCATTGTCAACCAAGAAAGAAAAATACATATCATTTTCACTAGCATGGTCACAAATACTTAGGATGTAGTAAATTTATCTGATTTTAGATCGAAGTTTGAGAATGTTGTAGTTCTCTGTGGTAACAGAAGCGCTATAAACTTGTCCAAAAATATTGTTCACATACACGGGCAAGGGACTTTCACATTTATTATCACTTTCATACAGAAAGTGTTCTCAAAGGATACATTTACCTTCATTTTGTTGGAACCAAGGAACTATTAGCAAACATATTCATAAGGATACTAATCATTGGTAGGCTTAACCTTATAAAACACAATTTAAGCTTTGTTGTTTAAATGTTTTTATCTAATTGCTTGGTTAAGTATGATTTGATTGATTCAATGTATCAATTGGATGATTGATTGTATTATATAATATCGGAATCCACCACATTCACGGCGGTCGGAAGCTACTGGGAATACTACTTATGATGCTTGACTTAGAGATGCCTTATTGGCAATGGATGGATAGTTTTGGTGGATACTTAAAAATCACCGGTAATAAGGTTGTGGTTTTTAAGTAGTATTCTTAATAACCACCGTGAGTAAAGAAGATTATAATCGTCTGCTCGTTGTATATATCAATTTTTCTTGCAACAACTTGTTAACCACCTTATGCAACTTTGTTAATTTCAACGGTAGCTACACCAATCGTCGTAAAAGCATGTGTTGTAAAAAATATAGCTGCTTGCATCTACTATAACAACCTTGTTCTCCCATTTATACACTTGTTACATGCAAAAGAGAGGGCTAAAATCCCCATACAACACTCAAGAGCTCCATGGCTCACAACCATTGTAACAAATACATATACGATAATGAAACCATCATATTCGATGATAATTGCACAGATGAACTATTAAAAAATGCAAGTTACATATATACTACAACATAAACAAAAGTTCTAGGCATAATCACAACAGACTCTATACAATGACTACAACTAACATCGTCAATCCTCGACAACGTTGATGAATATGTGATTCATCACTCTAAAAGATAAAAATATAGCTTTGTTTTCAAATAATTAATTGCATTTAATTTCACTTTTATTATTCATGCATATGTAATTAATATTCATGTTTTAGCATGCATAATTGTATTAAATAAGAAGCTCAAAAATCTTGTACATTAGCACATATATAATACCATAACTTCTCCTATTTTAATTATTTTTCACTAACTTCAAATAAAGTAAAATCAACTTTATTGTGTACACGTTACTAACATTAATAAAGGAAATTTGCCAAAATAATATAACTTGTATAATTGCTCAATAAACCCAAACCCTAGTCTAGAGACAAAAAGGCATAAATGTAAGTATCTCTCTCATACAATCTCCTATGAATCCCTACTCGCTTTTGAATTGATGTATATTCATTTATCCGATGTACGTTCATTGAATTAATGTCCTTTATCGAGTCCCAGTCTGAGTCACAGCCAGAAGCATTTACAGTTGCATTTTGATTCTAATAAAAACTCAGATGAAGATGTTTCTGTTTTACATCTTAAGCCCCCAATAATCCCTTTTTATTAGACCTTGTTTAAGGAAAGAAAAATGAAAAATTCTCAAAAGATGATCATGATGCCTTGGACATGGAGAGGATGTGGTGTGAGAATGTAAAAGTTGATATCACTTTCCACCAATTAGTGGATATAGTTATTGCATTAAAAAGGGCCTAAAGGTGAGATGCACACATTTTAGTAAAGGATATGATAAGATCCGTAAGTGCATCACGAAAGCATGAGGATCGCATCGTATGCGATCGGGAGCGACTAGTCGTACTAGTCGCTCGAGGCAGCGGATTTTTAAAAAAAATTATCCGATGAAACCACATGATCCAAGACACTTCTTGTATCGTTTCATCTAAACCACAAACAAGTATAAGGTTTAACTCTTGAAGCGTGGTTGCGATCGAGTCTCTAAATGAAGAAACCTCCTGTCTCACGTATGATCTGACGGAGGAGACACTTGCGAGAGCATTGATGAGACGCGCCCTTCTCGCAATCCATGTTGATGATCCATGCGATTAATATCCTGATCTTATCACATGACATCTAACATCTTCTTCATGAGTGAGATACACCGAAGGAGTTGGAGATACATGAGCAGACAATCAAGCAACATAATGACAATGATGCGGCTATGGCGACTGTCTCTAGGGCTCCATAGTGGACGGCCACAATGAGAGAGGGAGAGAGACTTGGCGTGTAGAGAGAGATGGAGAGAGCAATTATTTGATGGTTGTCACTTAAAAAGAAAGGGGTGCCTCTTCTTGTTAGCCATGTGAGCTTGAGGCGAAACACATTGAAATAAATATGTTTTATCAATAAAAGTTATAGATTGTTTCACTCCCTTTCTGAAATTAAATGAATGAATGCACTATAAGGTCCCTCTGTACAATTAGGGTTATGTACCGTGACCGTCTTGATAATCATATAGCTGTTGATTCATTAAATGAATCATACACGCTGGTGTTTGGATGAATATCTAAAGAGTTAGATAGAGGACTAATCAAGCGCCGTCGAATGATTATTAAGAGATGATATCCAGCCTGAGTAGGAGATGGCAATCCTTTCTCGCAAAGGCTGATATCTGACCGACCTCTTGATGGAGGTCCTCTACATGGGAATAGTGTTTCGGAGGTATCAGATTAGTTAGGTCAAAGGGTTGACGTAGCGAGATCGAGATAACTAAGTCCTATGTTGAATGCTGTCACAGCATAGGCACACATCCTCTTACCAGAGACAGATGTGTTACTATATGTCTGAGTGTGTACATTTGGCAGACCAATAGGTTGATGACCTAACCAAGGTCTACACACCCGGCGAGCTGGTGTGCATGTAAGGGCATATGAGTAATACGATCTCTCAAAGGGATCATACATGTTCACTTATGAACCGGAAGACATGAGCTCACTCATGAGGTATTGGGACCGATCAAATTCCATGCATGGTCGTTGTGCTTTGGAAGAAAGACAAGAATTTGACGGTATGATATATACCTTGGGGAAGCATATGATCGATATCAATTCCCAATGACCAAGATTGAGAAACTTGGTGATCAAACCCTGAAGAAGACAGTGTAAAATTGATCTGTATCTTCAGGTTGATCATAGGTCTTCCAGTATGCAGGATATACAGGTATTGAGAATACCTGAGGGTGATGTGATCATAAACGATTGTATAACCATGACGCTTCCATTCCGAGGGAGTGATGAAACAGGTTTGGATTTTAGTGGCTCCTCTCAGTAGAGAAGCAATCTGATCTTGATCCAAGTGTTGGACATTGGTTTGAATGAGATTCAGATGCAACGAGAAGATTAGATTCGCGGTCTTGATTTAATCAAGCATCTATGGGAGCTCCGTGAGATCTGGATTTGAGATGATATCTCAACATCCAAGTCACTATACATGGAACAATACAATCGCCATGTCCTTATCTCCAAGTTTCTACGGAGAAAGCGCATTATTCTTGAAGAAGTTCAAGAATAATTTCTTTGATGAATTTTGTATCCAAGCATCAAGATGTTGATGATTAAATGAGATTTAATTATCAAGTATAATATGCATAAGATTCATATTGTGAGAATGATTATACAAGATAATTAAATGAAATTTAATTATCAAGGAAGTGCAGATTGTGGATAGTGCTATCTATAATATTTGTGTATATATATTATAAATGTAATTTGTAATATATTAGAGAGATCAACTTTGTAAATAGCATTTGTTAATTGTTAATGTGAATTGGATTCACATTAAGTAATTAATTGGAAATGTAATTTACAATTTAGTTTGGGTTGTGAATATGATTCACATATTTTCAATGGCATGATTGAAATATTAACTAATTACTTTGGAATTAATTTAGTGGATAATTTTGTAATAAATGTTATTGCAAATTATTAAGAGATAATGAGATAAAATAAAAAGGAGATAATCCACCACCAAAATTAGGCGGCATTACCAATGGCTTGGTCATAGGTGACTCCCCATATTTTTCGGGATGTATTATTATCTTCTTTTTTTATTATCTTATTATCTTGTGATAATTGATTTTTATTGAATTAAATTATATTGATGATAATGCAACATATATTTGATGTAATATAAATTATTAATATTGTTGTTTTAAACAACAATGATCATGGCCGTTGATTAAATACATATATCAATCCAACCATTGATTTTGCCATGGATTGTGATCCATGGGCTCCCAAACTAGTATATAAAGAGGGCAACCCTATCCCTTTGAAACACAACTCATAGCACATGTCTAATCTCTCTCTCTCTCATCTCTCATTCTCGCCATCTCTCTCTCTCTAAAGGTGGCCATCCACCTTGTGATTTTTTGGGAATAGCAATCGCTTCTACACCGTCGCGTTGTCGCTTCAATTGCTCGAGGATCTCCATCTTCTTTAGGGCTTCTTGGTCTAGAAGAAGACGTCGGATTTTGTTGGACGAAATCAGGAGATTCAAGGCTTGGATCTTCATCAAGGATTGCGGAAAGGACGCGTCTCATCATCACGCCCGCAAGTGCCATCTTCGCATATCGGACTTGAGTCAGGATGATCTCTTGCTTTAGAGATCTAGTGATCGCAACCACACTTCGAGAGGTATTTCTAATACTTTGTGGTTAGGTGAAACAATCCAAGAAACGTTCTTGTGATCATGTGGTTTCATCATATGTTTTTAAAATTTTTTAAAATTCTGCTGCACCTAACGACTAGTGTGACTAGTCGTCCTGCTCGCATGGGATGCGATCATCATGCTTTCATGATGCGCTTGAGGATTCTCCATATCCTTCAAGTGGTATCAGAGTCTTAGGTCGGAAAAGATTTTGGATACGATCTGTAAACCTAGGACAACTTGGGTTTGAAAGGGTTGCGAAAGTTTATTGCATTTCAATTTACACACATCTGTTTCATTGGATTTTTCGGCACAGTTTAAATTGCTTAAACACAAAATATTCAATTGGATTTTGTTCTCCATTAAATAAGGAAACCATAGGAGCTGAGTTTATGTAATTTGGATTTCATTTGCTCAACATATGGCCTTTTAAATAAACATGTAATCACTGTTGCGGGAACTGCAAATCTGAACATGATTAATGAGTTAATTACTGTTTTGATGTGCCTTGAAATGAGTGAAATATCACTTGGATTCTGTCATAAATCAATTTACAATCTTAGAAAACTGATTTTGTGAAATTTAGATTTAAATTGATCAAGATAAGTTGATTTTAGTGAGTAGGGGTCACTGCTGGAAATTGACAAACTTGATCATGAACCTTGTGATAGTCATTCAAATAAATTGATGAAAATTAATTGTTAATTTTCAGAAATGATTGTTGATAAATATTTGTGAAATATTTAAAGATGACAATCAATTCCTTGAATGACATTCCACTAACCAAAATGATAAGATATTTGATCTTCATCGTAATTAGTTGATATGAAATCAACAAACATTGTTTTCATGCAAAATCCTAGTTTATCCTACAATAGTTGCAGGACAACTTTTTCATGCAAAACCCTCTTGCTTGAATAGGATTGAGGATTTATTTAGCAAATTTACTCATAATATTATCAAAATGGTTTTGATGAATATTATATGGTATAATTTCGGTTAAAAAACCAATGAGCATCTCAAAGTACACAATGATTTACCCGACATTATCCTTTCCTGAGGTGGATATGGTGTCTAGTCGGGAAGCATTGGGATAGCGGGTCGCACCAGTTGCAGTCTGTCCCGCTTCCATCGGTACTGGCCATGACAGCAGGTAGGGACTCGATAATGCCGGAGTAATCAAAGTGTATTTTTCTAATTATTAAAATTCGAATAATGCGTACTTTGATATTATACCTACCATTCAAGTAATAATCAAGTTTTGTTGATTAAAAATTGGATTGATAATTAATTTAATGTGATTAAATTGATTATATGAAATTAAAAGCACTCTATTATAAATAGATGTGTATTTCCCCTAGGAGAATTAATTATGTGAATATGATTCATGATAATTAATTATAATTTGAATATGAGGTGGAGGATCACTAAAGTGGCATCCATGGTCTCCCGTCAAGGTAAAGATTTCCGTTGCCATATGTTGTATACAGGAGACGCATGTCCGAAGTGACAGATTCTGTATACGATTTATTTGGATCGGGTTCTTTGCTTCTCGAAAGAGTAAGGCCGTATACGTAGTGACCCCAATATCGAGTCCTCATATTATTGGGGCGATATTGGATTGCGTATAGCGAGTATTAGGCATGTTGATGGTTGGTTCAATTGATGACGGATCAACATCATCTTAGGAGTGGTGGGATCGGGTGTTAAAGACCGAATTGGGAAATGCAAGTTGGACTTGCAAGGCGGAATGTGTTCCCGCTTCTCTTTATTCGAGTCACAAGTTCTCATATTATTGGGATGTGATAAAGATAGATAGGAGATCCCAGATTTTGCTTGAGATATAGCGGTAAGTATATCTCTTACTTTGAAAGACGGTTAGGGAATAATCTTTCATAGTGGGTATAGCAAGACAAATTTGATTTAAAATTCCTTAATCAAATGTTTTAAATATGAATATATATTTTTATGTTCTAATATAGTGCATTCTTAATTTCAGAAAATGAAGTCCATGAACCTACTGAGTAGGCTCCTCGAGGTCAATCTGTTGACCAGACCAAATTATTCGGATTGGATCTGAAATTTGGATCTTGTCCTTTCTGCAGAGCGCATCTCATATGTGCTAACCAAAGACAAGATAGCAGACCCTCAGACTCCGGAAGATAAATCTTTTAATGAGAAATATGATGAAGATCATAACTTGGCAAGATGTTATATCCTAGGCTCATTGTCCAATGTGCTTCATAAGCAGCATGTGGAAATGAACCATTACCAAGAAATCATGTTGAATCTGAAAGAAATGTTCGGCGACATAAACCGCAGACAACATTATAATGTGATGAAAGAGCTTATTCGCTCTAGGATGCAGGAAGGGACCTCTGTCAGAGAACACGTACTCAAAGTATTTGGGTACCTCTCTGAATTAGAAACCCTGGCAGCCTACATGGATGCTCATATGCAGGCTGATTTCATTCTCTTATCGCTCCCAAAGTCTTTCAACAACTTTGTCATGCCATATCACATGAGCAAAGTTGATTTCAGTAACGTTGGGTTGTTAGATGCATTGAAGTCTGCAGAAGACGTAATGAGGAAGGACGGCCACTCTACTAGTGCAATGGTTGCACAAGTAAAAGGAATGCGTGGTCGGAAGCAAGGTTCTCGGAAGGGCCTGCCCCAGAAGAGAAAGAAGAAGAATCAAGGAGTTGGTTCATCTTCTAGTGCTTCCACGCTAATGACATCAAAGAAGACCGATGTCTGTCACCACTGCAAGAAGCCGAGGCACTGGCATCGTAACTGCCCAGAATACCTGAAGTCGGTTGACAAAGGTAAAGCCCCAGCAGGTATGAAATCTACTTTCATCATAAAAACTAGTTTTCTCGTTGGACGAGAAGGAAGTTGGGTTGTAGATTCTGGTACTTCTGTTCATGTATGCAATTCGTTGCATTTGTTTCAGGAAACTAGGAATCTGGAGCAAGGGGAGATAGCCATCCAGATGGAATATGATGCAAGCGTTGCAGCAGTCGCCATTGGGACCTGCTGACTATCGTTATCTAGTGGTAGAGTCTTAGTACTAAAGAGTGTCTTTATGTACTTGAAGTCAGGAGGAACTTGATATCTGTATCTAAACTTGTTAGAAATGGATATTCCTTCCTATTCTGTAATAAGTTAGTCATTAATCAATATGACAAATTTATTGCGGATGGTGTTTTGACTTCTGGTGGACTCTATGAATTGTGCATTGATGAACATGTCATGAATGTTACTACCACTAATAAGAACCCTAAAAGATCCATGGAGAATGGAAATCATTCAAATATGATTTGGCATCAAAGGCTTGGTCATTTATCTATTGATAGGATCAATAGATTGATAAAGGATGGACCCTTAGATTTTCTACAGGTTCAATCTTTACCTACCTATGAACATTGCATTCGAGGTAAATGACCAGGATGCCTTTCCGTAACAAGGTTACAATATGCGAAGGTATTCTTGACCTAGTACATACTGATGTATGTGGTCCCTTCAGTACCGCGACTCGAAATGGATATCGATATTATTTGACGTTTATTGATGACCATTCGCGATACATGTTTATCTTCCTACTACATCATATTTCCGAAACCTTTGAAAAGTTCAAAGAGTTTAAGGCTTTGGTTGAGAACCAAACCGATAAGAAGATTAAACGGATTCGATCTGACCGAGGTGGCGAGTATCTCTCAAATGAATTTAAGGAATACCTTAAAGAGAATGGAATTGTCTCCAATCTCACTCCCCATGGAACCTCCCAACTTAATGGTGTTGCTGAAAGACGCAACAGGACCATCATGGACATGGTCCGTTTAATGATGAGCAAAGCACGTTTACCTCTTAGTTTCTGGGGATATGCTGTAGAGACTGCAATATATATCCAGAATAAGATTCTTAACAAATATGTACCCAAGACTCCTCACGAGCTCTGGTATGAAAACAAACCTAGTGTTAAACACTTGAGGGTTTGGGGTTGCTTGGTCCATGCAAAGAATGTGGAGGCAAGTAAGCTAGAATCTAGTACTTGTGAGTGTTACTTCATTGGGTATGCTAAAAATGGTATTGGATATCAACTTTATGACCCTGAGACCTGATAACCAGGAATTTCGAGGGCTGTACGGTTTCACAAGGCGAAACTGCAGTCGATGTCTTGACCGCTCAAAAATCCCTAATTAATCAACAATTAACCCACAATCAATAAATCAAACAATAACAAGCAAGAGTGGAGGTAAAATTTATTATAACTCTACAAACATGTGTATAGAAGTAAGTATGTAGAGGTCGATCACAGGGAGCAAGGCAGGATAGATCGGTAAAATGCAAAATGAGTGTGAATGTGATGTGTTGTCTACACTATGCAAATATTTTTGTGGGTTTTTAATTTTTAGTTTTTTTATTCTTTATTTTGTATTTGATTTTTAATTTTCTGATTTTTTTATTTTCTTTTTATATTTTATATTTTTTTGTATTTTCTTTTTCAATATTGGAATATATGTATAATATAAGAAAAGATGGGATAGAGTATTTATAAAAATAGGGAAAAGTGCTCAAAAATTGGGAAATAAAATATTTTTGGTCTTTTTAAAATTTTCTACTATTTTTGTGATTTTTGGGTATTTTTGAAAATAATTTTGGTATTTTTAAAGGCCAAAATACAAGAAAACAGTGACTAAAGGTGATGGTCGAAATTAAAATGGGAATAAAAAATAACAAATAGCAACAAAATTTTCCCAAATTAATTTTAAAATAAAGATAATAAAATAGGAAACCTACAGGAACTGAGTTTGCATTTTTTTTGATTTTTCTATAATGTTTAGATTTTTTGGAAGTTTGAGGTATTTTCTAATTTTTAAGGTTTTTGTTTTGAGATTTTTAGTGATTTTTGAACTGACACTAAAAGACACTAAAATACACAAAAGATATTTTTTTTGGAATTTTTCAAGGTGTTTTATTATTTTTTTTGGCATTTTCTAATGCAAACAGTAGCTAAAATGCATGTTTTTTATTTTTAATAAATATTAAAATGGAATAATTATGCAAAATAAAAATATGCCGTGGAAGGGAAATGAAACAGGAACTTAAAATATTTTTTGTGGAATTTTTGGGGTTTTATAGGCACGTGCAATAAATACTAAAAGCATAAGGAAAAATCATTCTGCGAGGGGTATTTTTGTAATAGGCGAAACATCCAGGGGTCAGAATGCAAAAACTCCACAAAATATATACTGGAATATAAAACTTCTGGACCAAACACCAATAGCAAAAGCCACAAGGGCCTTGTGGCTAAAAGCCCACCCACGCGCGTGCGACGCACACGCATGGGGGGACCTACTTGCAATTATTTGAAAACTCAGGGGCTGTGTTGCAAAATGGCCAGAAAGTTATAACTGCAATTGAAAGTTTGTAGACTAAAGACAAATACACAAACAAACTGGAGCCCCTCTGCAAAATCGCCAAGTCGCGTGCGCTACGCACGTGACCTGGCAGGGGCCGTTCAGCAAATAGACAAACGTTAGAGGTCAAAAATGCAAATCCCCTAAATAATAAGCCTACAGATGAAAGTTTGAGTATTTAATATAAAATACAAAAAGTGCGAGGGTCTGAGGCGCAAAATACCCTCGCAGAGGCGCTAGTGGATGGCGGATAGGGCTTCACTTAAGCCACGTGTCTTCACGGGGACAGCCGATACCCCTTCGATCTGGACGCTCAGGATTAGATGCTCGGGAGAGGATCGACGGCTGAGGCTTCAGCAGATCCAACGGCAGTTGTAGGCACTGGAGATCCTCATGGATCGGACAGCGACGAGCAAGGGAGGAAGAACTGGGACGAACGCTGAGCCCGGCAAACTTCGAGCTCTTCCCCCTCGCACCCCCGACGGTGGTTGGCGGCACGACGAGGCACAAAATACTCCTGGCGAGCTGCTCTATCGGCTAGAGGTCTTCGAAGGGCCAGAGGACGTCCGGCGTGCACCAGCGAGGTCGGAGGAGCTGCAGGCCTCCAGGTCTCTCCGGCGAACACCAAGAAGAACCCAGGCACGCTTGAACGTAACAAGACCTGCACAAAAAAGTTAGACCTTCGAGGGCAAAGTGCCTTGAAGGTTAGGGGAGCAAATGGGCGCGAGGATGACGAAGGTGGCGGTCGGCCGGAGGGGCACTCCGGCAAGGGGTTCGATTGTGTGAATCGACAGCGAAAGGTGAAACTAACGAGCGCAAACAATTCCTCGGGATATGGCGAGATGGATGCGAGGAAAATAAAGGGAAAATAAATACCTCAAGGGCCAGGGCCCGAGGTTGAAGGTACCTCAACGGGAAGGTCACCGGAGGTGGGGTGGAACGCGCCCAATCCACGACACTTCGCCTCCTTGAAGATCTGATCCTGGAGCTGTCACCTCCAGGTCTCAAACGCGAGCAAAAAGGGGAGGAATCGGGATGAAAATGGGGTTCGATTTTGAATCGAAAATCAAGGTTGGGTTATGTAGGGTTGACGGCCAGGTGGGGAAGATCGAGGCATAGCGGTCGAATCGATGCTCCATCCCCCGAGGTTTCACCTGGGCGTGTATCCTCGATCATAGAGGATGAAAAGTCAAGAAGACTCCTTCGCGAGATCATGTAAGAGGCGTCCTCGAAAAATCGTTGAAAATCGTCATCGATGCAGGTCTGACAAGGTCCAGACTTCGGTCAGAGAGTTGACCGTGGTCAACCAACGGAGCTCTCTGGTTGGTCCACGTGGACCAACCAGAAAATTCCTTGGCAAAAATTCTTGTAAAAATCGATAAAAATAGAAATTTAATTATTTAATTTTTGGTTATGAAATAAAAAATGTTTATTATTTTATAAACTATTTTATGATGATTTTTATTTATTTTTATGAGGTATAATTTTACAAGTTGCTTATTATGCCCTTTATAGCTATAATATATATTTTATTCTTTTATTTTTATTTTGTGATTTTAATTTCTTTATTTTATTTATTATTTTATAAAATTATAAAATACTTTTATACAATTAATTATATTTTAATTTTTTTTTTCAGATGTACTTTGTATATTTAATAAAATAGAAGTACACATTATACAGGTATAAGTATAGGTATAATACCTATGTATTTTATATACATGTATTTTATTTTGTATTTTATTTGTATTTTTATTCTAATTTTAATACACATACTTATTATAAATAATATTTACAAAATTATAAAAATATAAAATTATAAAAATAATGAATAAAGAATAAATTGAATATTTTAATCTGTACACGTATACAATAGGGGTCCAAAAGTCAACTTTCAAACCATAGCTCCGCCAAATGCGAAACCACTGCCATTAAATAGATTATTTTTAACTATATACAATTAAAGGTGAGTTTTCTGCATTTGGAGTTTTCATTTGTGAGATACGGGTCTGGGAAGTTGGGATTCTGGATTTTTATTTAGACCATAACTTTTCATCTATACATTATTTTTAAATGAAATCAATTTTTTATTTTTCTTTATGTAATTATCTACAACTTTCATGTACAAAGTTTCTTTATTTGATGTATAAAAAGTGAAACCAACAATAAGTTCCAAAATGAATAAATAATGAATGAAATGAATAGGTATTTATATTGTATTTTAACCCTTATCCCCCCCTACTTTATTCCTTGTCGACCTATTCATCAAGATGCCTAGGTCTCGGGGTTTCGGGTCATAAAATATTTACAATATTTTATTCTTTTTCTTTTCTTTTATTTATTCTATAATTTGGCTTTAATTACAATATTTTACACACTATTTACATGCATATGCATGAATGCTAAAATGCTGGATTTAATGGTATTTACACGCATTTGCTAGGGTTTTTAAGGCCAAAATGATAGAATAAAGATGATGAAATGTGGATTCATCATCCCCCTATACTTTACCTTTGCTAGTCCCTAGCAAACACTTATGTAATAAGTGCAAAAAGAAAAAGAAAGAAAAAAAAGAAGAAGGTGGATCAAATTTAATTATCAAACTTGTCTTCACCAAAATCAAAGTTTGGATCTTAAGTTGGACCTTTGGAATTTTAGTGCGGGCGGAACCTTATTGAGAATCGAATTTGAAATCCAACAGTCCTTGAGAATCCCAAAACCCTGTTCAAGTCTCCTCAATAGCCAGGTCAGAAATATCTCAATTCATACGCAAACCCTTACGACTATGAATCTGACTCGTACAGTGTAAGTGATAGTGGCTCTCCCCAACTAGAATGACAAAGAAACTGACTTCTCCAGCATGACAACCCAATGATTCCCCAATCCAACAACTCCATCCTCGAGGAGCGGGGTATTCCCTTCTAAGTTCAAGTGGCAACCAACTCAAGAGGAGGGACTGAGGAGAAGAATGAACGTTAGCCAGTGTAGCTACCTATCCTAGGGTGCAAGACCAGTGTAGTCAAGTCATCCAGCTGCAGGCTCACATATTTGACTTTGGAACTCAAGCTTGCTTATTGACTTTACAACATTTGTACATACTTTGCCGGCATTTTATTTTTGTATAGGCCTGAACCTTTTTTTTTTTGAAATACTATATACAGCAGCATTTACATAAGGAGTTTTTCCTCTTGATCCAGTAGACTATCCCTCTTTTGAAGCTTTATTGCAACCCACACTCTCCTGTCTTTAGACTTCCTCATCACTGGACGGGTTGGGGTGCACTTCCCTCCCTAGAGGAGGACAAGTGTTTCCACTTGTGTGCTTCTCATACTGGCAAATCCAATCCCCTCACCACTCCAACTGAGTTGAGCCATGTGAAAGGTGCATGTGTCCAAGTTAGGTCATTATCAACAAGAGTCGTACGTGTGTTCCAAAATACTCTACTTACCGTCTCGTAATCCTCAAAGAATTAAGTCAACTAGACCTGAAGTACCTCAAATCCAGTTCCTATAAGGTTCCTGTTATTAGGTAGATTTTAAGGTCCAATCACGGATTTTACTTAGACTCGTTCAACCATCAAACTCAATCCGAAAAATGCTAATGCTATGCAAATGGTATGCAGAATGCAGAAAATATTTTTGTGATGCAATTTTCAAGAATTTTGAACTTTTTATGGATTTTTGAAAAGATGATGATGATGCATATGCATTTTTTAATTTTCAAAAGATTTTTTCAAATGTTTTTGATATTTTAATTTTGAAAATGTTTTTGGGATTTTTGAAAACAAAAAGATTTTTGGCTAAAAGCTGGATGAAAATATGTACACGGGAGTGCTTCTTATATTTACAAGAAGTGGATTTTAAGAATTTACAAGGGTAAGTGGTCAATTTTATAGGTATATATAGTGGATTTTGGTGTGATGTATATATTCCTCAAACTTATTTGACACAGGTTTTTCAAACAATTTTTGAAAACTATAGTCCAAAATAATTTTTACAAACATTTTACAAACATGTACACACATTTGAAAATCATTTTGCAAAGGTTTTCCTAACAGTATATATAGAATTTTCAAAATATTTTTGCAACCATTTTTCCAACCATTTGCAAATCATTTTTCAAACTTTTTATTTCACACAAAGAAAATAAACTTTACAAATCACACATTTTTACAAAGGTTGAAACCATGTAACAAAACATTTTCAAAATAGTTTTCAATAGATTTTGACAAAGATTTTCAAACTATTTTTCAAACATTTTGCAAAAAACATTTTCACCTGATTTATTAATCAGTATATACAAAAAGAATTTGAGGAACAAAACATCTTTTTATTAAGGTTTTTAACGAATTTTTTAAAGAATAATTAGCCATATTATTAGGAAAATACGAAAGTACGAGTTATGGCTAAAGTATATACAAGGTATATACGACCCCCCTATACTTAGCTTGAGCTATGTCCTCATAGATCGGAGAGAAAAGAGAAGGCATAACTTGTACTAAGTATAGGCAAGTCTAAAGAATAAATAAATGAACCAATGAGAAGTCGACTGTCCCCCCTATACTTAGGATCAAATATTCCTAAGTGTAGCAGATTGTACACAAAGCAGGGAGGGTCAAGGGTGGGAATGAACAGATCGTACTCAGATTGTCTCCCCCTATACTTAGGGTAAGATAGCCCTAAGTATAGACAAGAAGAGGAGACAATGGAGAGGATCGAAAAATAGAGAACCCGGGGTGCACACCCCCTATACTTAGGACAAAGTATGTCCTAAGTGTAGAAACTGACAACAAAGGGTGACACCTTTTTGATACAAAAAGAAAATAGAAAAGGAAAAGAAGAAAAGAAGAAAAGATAGCAACCGATAAAGGAGTGATATGAACAGATGGATCTGTACAACGGAAGATGGATTTGATCACCATGTATGAGATGCAGATGATATGAGTCAAAGAACACATCTCATACCAGAAGAATGGGGGCAACATCAATGGTCGGGGGATCATGATCTAGATATAGTTTCAGGCGCTAACCGTTGACACAGAAAGTAGAGGAAGATGACGGTTCGGATATGTCAATACTGCCATTGTCATTTACCTTCCTGACCACATAAGGGCCTTTCCACTTGCTCTGTAATTTCCCTGGAAATAATTTCAGCCTGGAATCAAACAACCATACTCGCTGATCTAGCTCAAACTGTTTATGGCTGATATGGGAATCGTGCCATGTCTTCACTTTCTCCTTATATTGTAGGCTGCTAGAAAAGGTTGTATCTCTCAGTTCCTCCAGGGCTACCAACTCTGCTCTCCTCTGGTCTCTTATACTCTCGGGATCCAACAATAACTTAGTAACTGCCCAAAGTGACTTGTGCTTTATTTCCACAGGAAGATGGCACGACTTGCCATAGACGAGACGAAAGGGAGATGTCCCTAATGGATTCTTAAAGGATGTCCAATAGGCCCACAAGACCAAGTCCAAAAACTGTGACCAATCCTTTCGGTCTGGGCGGAAAACCTTCTGAAGGATAGTCTTGATCTCCCGGATCGATACTTCGGCAAGACCATTAGTCTGAGGGTGATACAACGTGGCAACACGATGATCAATGCTGAACTCGTCTGCAAGGGCCCTAATCTTGTCATTGATGAAATGAGACCCCCCATCTGAAATCAAGACTCTAGGTACCCCGAACCGTGAAATGATATTTTTCCTCAAAAATTTGCACACAGTTTTTGCATCTGCGGCTCGGGCGGGTGATAAGCGTCCCGTACCCTTAGTTAATTCGAGCAAATTAATGTCCAAATTAAGTTTAATGTCGTTCGTTGCAGTCAGATACGAGGGCTAATCAAAAACCACTTAAATAAGGTTTGAGCCAATTTCAAGCGGTGATTTTTTTACTTGGTGGAAGTCCAAGGTCAGACTCAAGGAGGCATCTGTCTCCTTAGGTAGATTTTTAGCAAATTTCCATGTGTGTGATTTTCGAGAAGTCTTTTTTTTGTTCTTTTTCTAATTTCTATGCAGACTCATGCAAAAATGCAGGCCAATATAAAGTTCAATTTAATTAGGCTATCAAATGAAGTCCAAAAATTCTAAAATTTGACCATAAGATTAATTATGATGAAAATGATCTACACTAATTTTTTTGGATTTTTTAGACACTAAATGGATTTACTGGGAATTAAAGATGCAGACAGGGTAATTTTCACTATTTAATTATTAATAGATAACAAATCACAATTTCTTCAAGAGATGAAATTATCCTAGATGGCACTAATGATAAGGGATCTAGGAAAATTGACATATCTTAATTTCAATGTGAAATGAATTTATTAAAATTAAAATATGAAAATCACTCAACAATTTATTTAGGCCTCGAAATGTGTGAAAATGACATGAAATTTTTATGGCATGTTAAGAATACTTTCCTTAGGCTACTGTGAATTTTTGAGGATTTTTGGAACCATAGAGAATTAACTACAAATTAAAAGGTGTCACTGGGCAAAATATTTCAAAAATATACCAATTAATTCATTAATAATTCCACTGAAATTACAAAAATGTGACACGTGGACCAATAGACAGAGGACAAGTTTCTCAACAAAATGCAATTTTTAGATTTGAAAAATGATGTAAAATGCAACCTAGGGATGCGTGCAAACACAGGGGTGTAAATGCAATACAGGAAAATAAAAATACAAAAAGCAAATATGTTGACAGGGACTAAAATGCAATTACCTATAATGTTGGGGACTCGAGTGCAATTTCTCCAACAGGCACGTGCTCCTCACGTGGGCTCAGCTTCACAGGGACCTCTTTGCAATATTGGAAAGCTTCAGGGGCCTCTGTGTAAATTTCCCAGGTCGCACGTGCTTCTCACGTGGGCGGCCTAGGCTCGGATGGCTGCGGAGGCTCGGAGCTAGGCTCGGGCGCTTCTGGAGGTCTGGAGTGAGGCTCGGACGACCCGAACCTAGGCTCGGAGAAGAGGCTCGGGCCGAGCTGCGTGGCAAGCTGTGGACCGTTTGATCAGCGTGATCGAACGGATAGCGATGTGGACGCGTGGCGTGACCTCGGGCCTTTGGATCGATGCTGATCCAATGGCTACTGGGCTCGGTGGAGACGGCGACGTGGCTGGAGATCCACCGCTAGATCTGGTGAGAGATCGACGGTTGAAAGCGGCTGCGGAGGGAAGACGCGTGGCGCTCTAGGCGCCGTTGGATCTAAGTGAATCCAACGACTCCTGCGAAGCCCGGTGAAGAGGCGACGTGGCTCGCTGAGGGCCGTTCGATCAATGTGATCGAACGGATGCTGTGCGTCTGTTCCGACGATCCTCCGCCGCCTGCGGAGGAGATGGCGGGGCTCCGGTGAAGATGCCTTAGCTCCACCCATCCTTCCTCGTGTCGATGATGCTCTCCGACTTGTCGGAGATATCCCAGAAGACTCGTGGCGATGCGGCGTAGATGCTGATGGTCTCAGGAGCGGCAGAGGGCGGTCTGACGTCGATGGCGATGAAGCTCGAAGTCGTCTCCGGCGAGCTTCCGTTCAATGAGCAGAGGGGCACCTGCAAGTGTTAAAGATAGAGCCGGAGCTCGTGCGTGCGCTTGTGGAGAAGTGAAGGTAGTCGGCGAGGCCTAAGGAGTGATGGAGATGGGTTGGCGATGGTGCTCCAGCCAAGTGGCGGAGCTGGAGCTGATGGAGGATGAAGTGAGTCGTCGGCGGGCGTAGAGGTAGCCGCGAAGATGAGAGCTCCGATGCGGAGCTCGGAAGATTGGAATGGAGGCGTGGGAATGACCGAAGGCGGAGAATAAAAAGCGAGAAAATCGACGAAGAAAAGAAGAGAAGATCGGAGAGGAATGGAGGGTTCACCTGGGGGTTGGAACTCCTTCTTGGGTTCCAGGTCGTCGCTCGAGGGACCGGTGGTGTCCCGAGCTCAAGCAGCTGCTCGGAGGAGTGGCTGCAACACGGCGGTGGGCCGAGGATCTCGCCGAGAAGATGACCGGTCTTCGCTCGAGGAATAGGTCGCTTGCTGTCACCAAACGATTGCTCCGAGCTCGGGGTATCTCTCAGGGGTGGCGGATGGCCGGAGGAAAGCCGCGGCGCGATGCAGGCTGGATGGTCGCGCCTACGTGAGGAACCTGCAGTTTATTTTTTTGTGTTTTTTTTGCAAATTTTTTTGTATATTTTTTTAACAGGGAATGATTATGTGTAGAGGAGAAGATGATGAAGAATAATGCTTGTAATGGTGATGTGTTTTTGTGTGATGATTTGTGGTGATGAATGAAGACGATGAATGATGGTGGTGGTATGTGAAGATGGTGTGATTTATGGTGGTGTGTGTGAATTTTTTTGGTGATGAACAATAAGAAAGAAATTTGTTAGATAAAATAAAATGATAAAATGAAGATAGAAAATTTACCTGTATTATTCGTCGGATTGTGGAGCCGCGTCACGCGGCTTCCGGTTGTGGCCTCGATCCGGTTCGACGAAAATCGGAGAAGCTTTGCGATCTTGATGGGAAGTCGCTACGCGGAGATTAACCGCGGATCTCGCCTATAGGTCGTCGTCGCTCAACGTCTAAGGGGGAGCTGTCACCTCACAGATTAAACGGGGCTCGAACCTCTCTAACTCGTAGAATGGCGGATGAAAAATAATGGATGAGAAGATGGAGATATAAAGAGGAAGAGGGAGTTAGAGAAGAGATGGAGAGAGTGGAGAAAATGGTGGAGGAAGTGGAGAAGATGTGGCTTGGAGTGGGGGAAAAGAAAGGAGAAGAGGTAAAATGGGATTAAAAGAAATAAAATAATAGAGTAATATAGTAGGCTACTTAAAATAATTAAAATAGTAATAATAAAATAATAATAATAATAAATCCGAAAATAATAAAATAAATTCGAAAATAAAGAAAATATGGGGTGACATGTGGCGGCTCCAGGAGCTGCCACATGTCGCTCCTAGAAAAATCAGAAATTAAATGTAAACAAAAATCAAAAAGAAATAATAAAAGGGATTAAATCAAAAAGTGGTCAACACGAAAGTTGCTCGTTTCGACGAGATCTACAACTTTCGGGATAGGGTCGAAAATCAAACGAGATCATCTGTACAAAAATGTATTTTTGGGTGGTACCTTATAGATATAAAATACCGCATTTTATCTTTTGTAATTTTTTTGTCATTTTTTAAAAGAGAGAAAAATCAAAGTAAAAATAGGGAAAATATGAAGAGAATATTTACAACTTAATCTATTTTTTTATTTTTAATAATTAAGAAAATAAAAAGATAAAATACAGGGGTAAAATGGTCATTGTGTACAATGTACAAAAAGGGGCCGAAAATCCAAATTTTGCATATGAGCTCCGATTTTAATGAAATTAATCTTGTTTCGAAGGTCTATGAATGTATATTACTTTAAAAGTGAGTAGACCTAATTCGGAGGCTGTATGAGCAAGATATGCGTATTTTAAGTTTCATGGTTTCAAATTTGGATTGGGGTTTTATTGGTCAATTTTATAAGTTAGTATTTTTTTTTGATATTTTTCTTTGATTAGTGTTAGTAATATATACACAATAGAGTTGGTTTTATTGGATTCGGAGTTAGTATAAAATATATACAAATAAGGTATTTTATCTAATATACAGGTGAATATCTACAAGTGAAATTGGCTTCTTATTTAATGCAAGTATGAATGCTAAAATGCAGATATTATGCTTGCATGCATGAATGTTAATTTTACAATATAAAGGGAAATATGCATCTATTTACTCGGAAACAAGACTCAATTTTCAACTTTTAGAGTGATGAATCACAGATTCATCAGCAGGGATGGCCTCAACCCATCGGCTGACATAATCTACAGCGAGCAAAATGTGCTCAAACCCCTGACTCTTAGGAAATGGGCCCATGAAATCAATCCCCCATGCATCAATAACCTCACAAAAGTGAATGGGATGCATGGGCATCATGTCTCTCTGTCCGCAGGTTCCCTTATTTTGACAGTCAGTACATCTCTTCACGAACTCATCTGAATCCTTGAAGAGAGTAGGCCACCAAAGGTCGGATTGAAGCACCTTCTGTGCTGTCCGTCTCCCAGAATGATGTCCTCCTGCCTCAAGCTTGTGGTAGTATGTGAGGATGCTATGCTACTCTTCTTGAGGAATGCACCTCCTCCAGATGCTATCCCCTCCTTCATGATAAAGGACGGGATCCTCCCAATGGTAAAGCTTGGCCTTCGCCAGGAAGGTCTCGAGCTTCTGCCTGGGCCAACCTTGTGGGACCGTCTTGGCAACAAGATAGTTCACAATGTCAGCGTACCATGGGAGCGAGGTGATAGCCAAGATTGCCTCATCTGGAAACGTATCCGTGATAGGTACGCTGGGCTCAGATTCCTCAAGGTTCTCCAAGCGGGAAAGATGATCCGCCACCACATTCTTGACTCCAGGCTTATCCTTAATCTCAATAACAAACTCCTGGAGCAGAAGGATCCATCTGGTAAGGCGTGCTTTGGCATCCTTCTTAGCCATTAAGTACCGGATGGTGGTGTGATCTGTGTAGATAGTCACTTTAGATCCGAGAATATATGATCTGTACTTATCCAAAGCAAAGACTACGGCCAACATCTCTTTCTCTGTCACAGTATAATTCCGTTGAGTGGCATCCAAAGTCCGGCTGGCGTAGTGAATGGCGAACGAAAATCCATCCCTCCTCTGTCCAAGCACAGCCCCAACGGCAAAATCTGAAGCATCCGTCATGATCTCAAATGGGAGAGACCAATCGGGTGGCTGAAGGATAGGAGCCGTGACAACCATATTCTTGAGAGTCTCAAAAGACGCAAGACACTTATCATCTACAATGAACTCGGTGTCTTTCGTCAGCAAGTCGGTAAGCGGTCGGGCAATTCGACTGAAGTCTTGAATAAACCGTCGATAGAAACCGACATGCACCAGAAAAGACCACAATTGACGCAAATTGGACGGTGGATTGAGTTTTCAAATGATATCCACCTTGGTCGGATCAACCTCCATGCCCCTGTTGGAGATGATATGACCAAGGACCGTCCCTTGAGTCACCATAAAGTGACTCTTCTCCCAAGACAATACGAGATTGACCTCTATGCAGCGCTGAAGCACATGGTCTAGGCAGTCAAGACAAGCATCAAACCCATTGCCATAGACCGAGAAGTCATCCATGAAGACCTCTAAACAGTCACCCACCATGTCCGAGAAAATGGACAACATGCACCTTTGGAATGTCGCCGGAGCGTTACATAGACTAAAGGGCATCCGTCTGAAAGCATAAGTCCCAAACAGACATGTGAATGTCGTTTTCTCCTGGTCTTCGGGCGCAATTGCCACTTGATTATAGCCGGAGTACCCGTCAAGAAAACAGTAATGACTCTTCCCAGCTAGCCTCTCGATAATCTGATCAATGAATGGCAGTGGGAAATGATCCTTCTTGGTGGCCTCATTCAATCGTGTGTAGTCCACACAGACCCTCCAAGAAGTGGGTACTCGGGTAGCGATCTCCTCTCCAGACTCACTCACAACTGTAGTGATACCCGTCTTCTTGGGTACTACGTGTAATGGACTAACCCACTTGGAGTCGGAGATGGGGTAGATAAAATCGGCGCTCCACCACTTTGATATTTCTTTCATGACCACATCTCGAAGATTCGGGTTCAGCCATCACTGGAACTCACGTGATGGCCTAGCATCCTCCTCAAGATAGATGTGGTGGGAGCACAGAGCCGGACTAATCCCCTGGAGATCAGCTATACTCCATCATATCGCCTAGCGGTTTCTTTCAAGAACCTTCATCAGACAAGATTCTTGTTCTCCAGTCAAACCTGTTGAGATAATGACTGGGTGCATATCTGACTCACCCGCAAGGAATCTGTACTTCAGCGACTGCGGCAAGGGCTTTAATTCTGGACAACTGGGAGGTGGCAGATCTGGCTTCTGATATGTATGTGTGAAGGCGACCAGGTCTGCATGTGAGAACTCTCGCTCTGCAGGAATATCTGACGAAGGGAGGCCTGCTGAATCATCAATAAACTGGATTGGCTCACACTCCGTCCTAGCTGTCGGCTTAGAAGGAATCAGACACGGCAAATATTCATCAAAATCATCCCAATCAATGTCTGAGTCCGAGGGATCTGAACTGGATGAACAAGATTGAAAATCATCAGCACCACTCGTCCCAACACTGTCAACCTCAATAGTATCCTCGTCCAGGGGTGTGCCCTCCAGGCTCTCGACTGCCATAAGCTTTAGATATAGTGAATCTGTAGGCAAGGCAAGGGTCTGTGCTACATGATCTGTCCAAATGGATTCATCATTTGTCATCACAAAATCACACTCCTGGTGGATGTCTAGCTCGTCCTCTGTCATCTGCGCGGCTTCACCGGACTGCTCTTAGCATTCTAATTCTCTCGCTCTGGTTTCCTCGATCGTCTCTATTTGTATGGTTTCGCCCTCTACACGAAAACATACCTTCCCACTATCATGGTCGGACACCGCCTTGGCTGTGGCCAAGAATGGGCGTCCAAGTATGATGGGGGCATCTATTACCGACTCAGGGATCTCCATGTCCAATACAACAATGTCCACGAGGAATTTCAGGTCCTGAATGGTAACGACCACGTCTTTCAATAACCCCTTTGGCCTCTTAGTCGATCTATCAGCAAACTGAAGGACCGTCCTGCTCCTAAGAAGAGGACCAAACTCGAATCGGTCGAGTAAGGCTGCCGGAAGAAGGTTAATTGAAGTGCCGATGTCTAATAGAGTATGATCAAACTGTTGCTCCTGAATCTCGCATCTAACATAGGGAGCTCCTGCATCTGGTCTCTTGGCTGGCAGTTTGTTCTGAATAGTGCAGCAAGTGGAATGGGTGAGCACATGGATCTGATCTCTGTGGTTCCTCCTCTTCCTGCGGACGGTAGTCTTCTCTTTCAAGTTCTTTTTGAAGAGGGGGGTGTGCTCAAGTGCTTCCTGTAGAGTCAGCTGAATGTGGAATCTATCAATCATCTGACTGTTGAACTCTACCTGTTGGGTCTTTTTAGGATTTTTCTATTTTATTGCCCTTCGCCCGGTGAAGTGCTTCCGGGAAGGGGATGGTAGGGGCCTCCGCAAATGGAGGGCTAGAATGAGGTTCCTGCACCTGTGAAGGAATAGAATCCATACAATGATCATCATGCAAGACATATGGATCTGAAGTGTGAACAGAAACCTTTCCTTTATTCATATTTTTGTTCTTTTTCTTGTTGCCACAGTCCATAGATACAAAAGGTAGTAACACCACAGAAGGAAGCTCAACAGAAGTGAAAGTAGTGGCCTCAGCACCACCAACGACACCTGTCTTCGCGGCATCAACACCACGATCTGGCTCTACATCCAAAATGGTGGCATCAACACCACCGTCTTCATCTGGTGTCTTGACGGCCTCAGCATCGTCATCTGGAACTCCATCATTGGTGGCATCAGCATCACCGTCTTTAACATCATCAGCGGCATCAGCGCCACTACTCTGCTCATCTGGCGCTCCTGGTTCTGCATGTGGCTATCGCTCAGATGAGGCACCACCAGCTGGTATCCTACCGCTCCTAGTAGTCACAAAATCAGCATCATACAAAGAAGAAGACATGTCACTCAAATAATCACTAGGAGAGGTATCCTCTGTAAACTCTACCTGCTCAGACTTCCTCTTCAGATTGTTCGGGTTCGGTTCAATCTGAGCTGGTATGGCGGCCTTGCCCTTGATGATATCCCTCATCTCTTGCCAGAACTCATCCATTTACCGCCGGAAGGATACTCGTTGTTCGAAAAGCAAATGGGCAAGGTCTTCTAGAGCTGGGTTCTCAAAAGAGGGGGCCTGAGAACCGGACGGGTTGCCCTGCTGGAAATGAGGTTGTTGCTGCTGCTGGTGAGGATAATGCTGGGGAGGATGGGAGTATGATTGTTTAGGCGGCCGATGTTGCCTCCACTGCTGGTTGTGGTAGGTGGGACGAGGACCATGCTGGCATTGCTGCTGGTGGGCATACTGGGGTTGCTGCTGTTGTAGCTGGCTGCTCTGCTGTCCCTGAGACGGAGGCTGCTGCTGAGATGAGGTGCCACCATTGCCCCAACGGATTCTGGGGTGATCGCGACGAATCCCGGGCTGTGGGTACCAGTCATATCAAATCCCATTGACTTCCATCAATGGCTCCTGCTCGAAGGATGTGGAGGTAGAACTGTAGTGGCCGATCCGGCTGATAGACCACCATCTGAGGGTCCTGAGATGGTGGCTGCGATGGGTAGTACTGCAACAGCGGAACCGTCTCTGCTTGAATGTGGTTGACCTAGCGGTGTGAGGCAGAGGGCTGGTTCAAACTGCTACTGTTAGGATCAGCACGTGACCTGGGAGGCTGTTGAGTGGACATTTGTGCCTCCTAGACGCAAAGAATCTATGTCTTCAGGTCACTCATAGTCTTGGTAATCTGGTCCATCTGGGCCAGTCCTTGCATATGCTTCTTCTCGAGGATCTCGAGATGATCCAGCTTCTCACTTATGATGCCCATGTCGGCTGCGGCTGATTCAGCTTGGGCTGCGGCTGTCGACGGAGTGTGAGGACCGGCATCGATGCGAGCGATCCTCTGAAATGATCCCGCTCCTTGGTGGGGCTTCTGTTGTGTGTAGACGCGGGCTTGGGCCATAACTGTCGAGTTTTCTGCTATCCCTTCATAGATGGCCCAGACATCGTCTTCACCCTTGGAAAAATACGACCAACCACAAGAGGCATTAACAAGCCCCTGCATCTCTGGTGTCAGTCCACAAAAGAAACTCTGAACCAGATTGGGCTTGGATATGTCATGGTGTGGACACCGGTCGATGAGCTCTCTGAATCGATCCCAAGCTTCATGGAAGTGTTCATTATGGATCATCACGAAATTATTAATCATACCTCTGGCTGTGTTCGTCCGACCGAGAGGATAATACTTGTTCAGGTATGCGGTCTGGAGTTATGCCCATGAGTCGACGAACCTCCCCAAATGTTTTAGCCAGTACGCGGCTCTATCAACCAAGGAGAAGGGGAAGGCTATCATCTTTATGGTGTCCTCAGTCACCAGCCTGTCATGAATGGTACTACAGATCATTTCGAATTCTTGTAAGTGGAGGTGTGGCGCTTCGGTCGCCAGCCCGTGAAATTTAGGAAGAAGCTGAATTGTGTGTGGGCGAAGCTCGAAGTCTCCATGGATGGGAGGGAGTCGGATCCACCGATGAGTGAGGGAGGCTGCTGGATTGTGCAATTCTCTCATAATGGTCTGCGACGGCCTCTCCTGGTTGGGTTCTCCTCCCTCGTTCTCTACAACTGGTATATCACCTCCACCGCCACCGCCCCCAGGTCTGTTCTCTCGCATCTGCGTGATCTCTCTCATGAGGTCACCCATAAAGACCCCCTGGTCCCGGATCTGTATCTGCATGGTCTCTAGGGATGCTAGAAGTGAATTGTTGATGGCGGCTTGATCATATAAGAATGGAGGGTGCTCATGCTCATCAGGGTGCTCTCCTTTATCTGTCATCTCGGGATTCTCTGAAAAAGCAAAAGAATCCATCTCAGGTGCCGTCAAATGCTCTGAGCTCTGTGATGCACTAAATTCTGAAACTCTTGTACTGATGGAAGAAGAATGAGAAGGGTGGTCGAGGGGGAACATGGTGGAAGTGAACTCAGGCTCGGAGAGTGGGTCTGGACTCTACGAGGTCATCCTAGATGAATGGGGAGGAGTGCTAGATAGTAGTGCCGACAAAGTAGGCCTAAGAGACCTCCTTCCCATCATCGTGATTATTGAGAAGAGCAAGGTAAATGAAGAAGAAAAAGAAAGAAAAATTGCGCACAAGCGTGCAGTGTTTTTGATCTTGACCTAAATGTGACTAGCAATCAAACACAAAGCAAGGGGATTCACCAACTCAACACATGAAGCCGTGAAGGTTCGGCTTTTATCTTTGTAGTTTTTATCTTGACTTCAGGAATTTATCTTTTAACGAGTCCTTAGAGCGCTACGCCTATAGGAGAGAGAGTACTGCTAGAAAAGTATTCCCGTACTTGTCCTCCTCCTGTGTAACCTGTAGCTTGCGCTTTTTGAGGTCCTTGTAATCCTTTCTGGATCCCTACTCAGCCAAAGAAAAGAGGGAGGAAGCCGATAGGAGAAACCGATACTTCGAATCTCGCTCGCAATGGAATCACCCGTGAGCGTGCAAGACCCTACTCAGACGCAGATGGGGAGACAGACACACCCGTGAAGGCGTGGCCTATGCTCGGTACTTCGGACAAGGTCGATGGTCAACAAAATAGTGAGTCACCAATGTTGACCAAGCCCTACTCGCCTACGTATGATAGTAGCGCAAATACTTCGGAAATCCAGGCGATACACAAGGCAGCCACAAGCTCGGTTTTTGGCTCTAATCCTTACGAAGCCGCTCAACTCACTTGGAAGGAGACCTTCCCATGCAACCTGAATATAAGTGAGGGTGTTACTCTCCCCAATCAATGAATCCAATTACTAATTTTATTTAGGTCAAATTTTCTTAGCAGTCCCTTTTTTAATTTTTTTGGTGTTATCGCTTCTTCTGAGTAGATTCAAACAAGCGCCTAATATTTTTGTTTTTTCTTGATTCCTACTTGATCCAAATATAGAGGGAGAAACGAGTCTGAAAAGTCGTGCAAGTCGGCACAAAGATGGAAATCTCAACTTTGTGCCTATATGATGAATGCAAAGATAGAAAGACTTACAACGCCTACAGCTCTCTCCATGCGGGATGCAAAGCGGAAATTTTTAAACCTAATCTAAATGCCGATATGCACATGGAAATCGTCCTAAGCAGGCAATTGCTAGCGTTAAGAACCACAAGTTGACCACCAATCTCCAATCCTAAAGTCTGGTCCAGGCTCACCCCTCCTCCTCTCGACACATCGAGTCAAGGAGAAGCACTTGGCGGGATGAGCTCGCGGCGCAACGGATCAAAAAATAGTGAATCAACTGTTTAAGTTAACTAAGTCCAAATACGCACTATAGGTACATGCAATGGTTATTCGGGTGTTTGGACCTAATCCACTCGATCGAGCAATGCCTAAAATCTAAGGGCTCATTCCACAAAAGAAAGGAAAAATAAAACAAACACCGGAAAATAATAGCGGTGAAAACGCGACAAAATCTGCGGTGAGCCCCCAGGTGTAGAAACACTGGAAATTAGGTCCGAAAGTCCTGAGTGTCCAAGAGTACCTGTATTATTACAATTTAATGAATCTTTCTCACACAAAAAAATAAAAGACTGCTGACTACCACTCTCTCTCACTCCTCCTGCTCTCTCCTGTCAGCTAGGGCTAGAAAAGCCGACTCCGCTTCCCAAGGCTGCATCGGATCACCTAGGCGATCCTCCTCGCTCCGCGGTCACTCGCAAGAAGACAAGAAAGAATTGTTAGAAAGCTCAACAATATATATCAAAAACAATAGAGATAAAACTAGCAATGATGTAAGCAAGTAATCACAATCAATCAAAAATGAGAACTATACGTTGTTTCTCCCCGGCAACGACGCCATTTGATAACCAGGAATTTCGAGGGTCGTACGGTTTCACAAGGTGAAACCGCAGTCGATGTCTTGACCGCTCAAAAATCCCTAATAAATCAACAATTAACCCACAATCAATAAATCAAACAATGACAAGCAAGAGTGGAGTTAAAATTTATTATAACTCTACAAACAGGTGTATAGGAGTAAGTATGTAGAGGTCGATCAAAGGGAGCAAGGCAGGATAGATCGGTAAAATGCAAAATGAGTGTGAATGTAGTGTGTTGTCTACACTATGCAAATATTTTTGTGGGTTTTTAATTTTTAAAATTTTTTTATTTTTTATTTTTTTATTTTGTATTTGATTTTTAATTTTCTGATTTTTAATTTTCTTTTATATTTTATATTTTTTGTATTTTCTTTTTCAATATTGGAATATATGTATAATACTAGAAAAGATGGGATAGAGTATTTATAAAAATAGGGAAAATGCTCAAAAATTGGGAAATAAAATATTTTTGGTCTTTTTATAATTTTATACTGTTTTTGTGATTTTTGGATATTTTTCAAAATATTTTTGGTATTTTTAAAGGCCAAATTACAAGAAAATAGTGACTAAAGGTGCTGGCCGAAATTAAAATGGGAATAAAAAATAACAAATACAACAAAATTTTCCCAAATTAATTTTAAAATAAAGAGAATAAAATAGGGAACCTACAGGAACTGAGTTTGCATTTTTTTATTTTCTATAATTTTTTAGATTTTTTGGAAGTTTTTAGGTATTTTCTAATTTTTAGGGTTTTTGTTTTGAGATTTTTAGTGATTTTTGGATTGACACTAAAAGACACTAGAATACACAATAGGTAATATTTTTGGAATTTTTCAAGGTGTTTTAATATTTTTTTGGTATTTCTAATGCAAACAGTAGCTAAAATGCATGTTTTTTTAATAAATATTAAAATGCAATAAATATGCAAAATAAAAATATGTCATGGAAGTGCAATGAAACATGAACTTAAAATGATTTTTGTGGATTTTTTGTGGTTTTATAGGCACATGCAATAAATACTAGAAGCATAAGGAAAAATCATTCTGCTAGGGGTATTTTTGTAATAAGCAAAACATCCAGGGGTCAGAATGCAAAAATTCCACAAAATATATACTGGAATATAAAACTTCTGGACCAAACACCAATAGCAAAAGCCGTAAGGGCCTTGTGGCTAAAAGCCCACCCACGCGCGTGCGACGCACGCGCTTGGGGGGACCAACTTGCAATTATCCGAAAACTCAAGGGCTGTGTTGCAAAATGGCCAAAAAGTTATAACTGCAATTGAAAGTTTGTAGACTAAAGACAAATACACAAACAAATCGGGGCCCCTCTGCACAATCTCCAAGTCACGTGCGCTACGCACGTGACCTGGCCGGGGCTGTTTAGCAAATATTCAAACGTTAGGGATCAAAAATGCAAAATCCCCTAAATAATAAGCCTACAGATGAATGTTTGAGTATTTAATATAAAATACAAAAAGTGCAAGGGTCTGAGGTGCAAAATACCCTCGCAGAGGTGCTGGTGGACGGCGGATAGGGCTTCACTTAACCCGCGTGTCTTCACGGGGACAACCGATACCCTTTCGATCTGGACGCTCAGGATTAGATGCTCGGGAGAGGATCGATGACTGAGGCTTCAGCGGATCCACCGGCAGTTGTAGGCACTGGAGATCCTCGTGGATCGGACGGTGACAAGCAAGCGAGGAAGAACTGGGACGAACGCCGAGCCCAGGGAACTTCGAGCTCTTCCCCCTCGCATCCCCGACGGTGGTTAGCGGCACGACGAGGCACAAAATACTCCTGGCGAGTTGCTCTATCGGCTGGAGGTCTTCGAAGGGCCAGAGGATGTCCAACGTGCACCAGCGAGGTCGGAGGAGCTGCAGGCCTCAGGTCTCTCCGGCGAACACCAAGAAGGACCCAGGCACGCTTGAACGTAACAAGACCTGCACCAAAAAGTTAGACCTTTGAGGGCAAAGTGCCTCGAAGGTTAGGGGAGCAAATGGGTGCGAGGATGACGAAGGTGGCGGTCGGCCGGAGGGGCGCTCCGGCAAGGGGTTCGATTGTGTGAATCGACAACGAAACGTGAAACTAACGAGTGCAAACGATTCCTAGGGATATGGTGAGATGGATGCGAGGAAAATAAAGGGAAAATAAACACCTCGAGGGCCAGGGCCCGAGGTTGAAGGTACCTCAATGGGAAGGTCACCGGAGGTGGGGTGGAACGCGCCCAATCCACGACACTTCGCCTCCTTGAAGATCTGATCCAGGAGCTGTCACCTCCAGGTCTCAAACACGAGCAAAAAGGGGAGGAATCAGGATGAAAATGGGGTTCGATTTTGAATCGAAAATCAAGGTTGGGTTATGTAGAGTTGATGGCCAGGTGGGGAAGATCTAGGCATAGCGGTCGAATTGATGCTCCATCCCTCGAGGTTTCACCTGGGCGTGTATCCTCGATCACAGAGGATGAAAAGTCAAGAAGACTCCTTCGCGAGATCGTGTAAGAGGCGTCCTCGAAAAATCGTTGAAAATCGTCAACAATGCAGGTCTGACAAGGTCCAAACCTCGGTCAGAGAGTTGACCGAGGTCAACCAACGGAGCTCTCTGGTTGGTCCACGTGGACCAACCAGAAATTCCTTGGCAAAAATTCTTGTAGAAATCGATAAAAAATAGAAATTGAATTATTTATTTTTTGTTTATTAAATAAAAAATGTTTATTATTTTATAAACTATTTTATGATGATTTTTATTTATTTTTATGAGGTATATTTTTACAAGTTGCCTATTATGCCCTTTATAGGTATAATATATATATATATAGATTTTTTATTCTTTTTTTTATTTTGTGATTTTAATTTCTTTTTTTATTTTTTATTTTATAAAATTATAGAATACTTTTATACACTTAATTATATTTTTATTTTATTTTTCTGATGTACTTTGTATATTTAATAAAATAGAAGTACACATTAAACAGGTATAAGTATATGTATAATACCTATGTATTTTATATACATGCATTTTATTTTGTATTTTATTTGTATTTTATTCTAATTTTAATACACATACTTATTATAAATAATATTTACAAAAATATAAAATTATAAAAATAATGAATAAAGAATAAATTGAATATTTTAATCTGTACACTTATACAATAGGGGTCCAAAAGTCAACTTTCAAACCGTAGCTCCGCCAAATGCGAAACCACTGCCATTAAATAGCTTATTTTTAACTATATATAATTAAAGGTGAGTTTGCTGCATTTGGAGTTTTCATTTGTGAGATACGGGTCTGGGAAGTTGGGATTCTGGATTTTTATTCAAACCATAACTTTTCATCTGTACATTATTTTTGTATGAAATCAATTTTGTATTTTTCTTTATTTAATTATCTACAACTTTCATGTACAAAGTTTCTTTATTTGATGTATAAAAAGTGGAACCAAAAATAGGTTCCAAAATGAATAAATAATAAATGAAATGAATAGGTTTTTTATTGTATTTTAACCCTTATCAACCCCTACTTAATTCCTTGTCGACCTATTCATCAAGATGCCTAGGTCTCGGGGTTTTGGGTCATAAAATATTTACAATATTTTATTCTTTTTCTTTTCTTTTTTTATTCTATAATTTTGGCTTTAATTACAGTATTTTACACACTATTTACATGCATATGCATGTATGCTAAAATGCTAGATTTAATGGTATTTATACGCATTTGCTATGGTTTTTGAGGCCAAAATGATAGGATAAAGATGATGAAATGTGGATTCATCAAGACCCAAAAGGTTTTTATCTCTAGAGATGTAAAATTTCTGGAGGATGATTTCCTTAAAGGTCAATGTAGAAATGAAGTAGAGGAACTCATTGAATCCCCTGAGGATTCTGAGCTTCCTAAACCAAAAACTGAAGAGATAAATAAAGATGAAACACCCATACCTCTTCGAAGGAGTTCGAGGGTTGTTGCACCATCTAAAAGGTATGGATTCCATGTGTCAAGTGAGACTGACAATGATCCTACTTCATTTGATGAAGCACTCGCGGATCATGACATGGATAGATGGATGCTAACAATGAAGTCAGAGATTGACTCCATGCATAAGAATGGTGTACGGACCCTAGAGGATCCACCTAAAGGGGTGAAGTCCATTGGGTGTAAATAAATCTTTAAGAGGAAAAGTGGACCTGATGGGAAAGTGGAGACTTTTAAAGCACGGCTCGTAGCCAAGGGCTACACACAGAGAGAAGGCATCGACTGCGATGAGACGTTCTCTCCTGTGGATATGCTTAAGTCCATTAGGACACTGCTAGCTATAGCTGCATCTCTTGACTACAACATCTGGCAGATGGACGTCAAGACAAATTTCCTCAATAGATGCCTCGAGGAGGATATCTATATGGAGTAGCCCCAGGGCTTCATAGTTGAGGATGGAAAAGTATGCAAGCTAAAGAAATCCATCTATAGGCTCAAACAAGCTTCTCGTAGCTGGAACATCAGATTTGATGAAACCATAAAGAGTTATGATTTTGTACAAAATCTTGATGAACCTTGTGTGTACAAGAAGCTTAGTAGGAGCGTCATTGTGTTCATCATGCTCTACGTAGATGATATCCGTATCATTGGGAATGATACATGAATGATGACCAGTGTAAAGATTTGTCTATCTCATACCTTCGAGATGAAAGATCTTGGAGAAGCCTCTTACATCTTAGGCCTGAAACTGTTTAGAAACCGAGAAAAGAGGATATTGGGATTATCACAACGTGGATACATTAAGAAGATTCTTGAACGATTCCGCATGGATAGATCCAAGAAAGGATTCCTCCCCTTAAGACATGGTATCCATCTGTCTAAAGGGATGGCTCCTCAAATGGCCATGGTTGGATGCCCCTATGCATCAGCTATAGGAAGCTTAATGTATGCCATGATGTGTACTAGGCCAGACATCTGCCATGCAGTGGGAGTGGTAAGTCGTTACCAATCCTGCTATAGAGAGCAACACTGGAATGCAGTGAAGAACATATTCAAATATCTAAGACAGACGTAAGATTACATCTTGGTCTATGGAGACGGTGATCTCCAAGTCTTAGGATATATAGATTCAAACTTCCAGTCGGATATTGATGATCGAAAGTTGACATCAGGGTTTGTGTTCTGGTTGAACGGTGGTGCTGTGAGCTGGAGAAGCAAGAACCAGGACACTACAGCAGATTCAACAACAGAAGCCGAATATATTGCCGCATCGGATGTTGCAAAGGAGGTGGTGTGGTTGTGCAAGTTCATCTTGGAGCTTGGTGTAGTTTCCTCTGATACTCCCATCATGTTACTCTGCGATAACACGGGAGCCATTGCCCAGGCAAAGGAACCCATATGGCATCAAAAGAGCAAGCACGTGGAAAGGAAATACCACATCATTCGGGAGATTCAAAAGCATGGTGATATCATCATCACCAAGGCGGCCTCTGCCGACAACGTTGTTGATCCTCTTACCAACCTCTGACACAAAAGGTTTTCGACTAGCATGTTACTGAATGGTTCTGAGGGCTAGTGGGAGATTGTTAGCCATTTGAGCTTGGGGTGAACCATTATTACAATAAATGTTATTGTAATAAATATGTTCTACCAATAAAAGTTATTAATTGTTTCACTCCCTTTCTGAAATTAAATGAATGAATGCATTATTAGGTCCCTCTGTACAATTAGGGTTATGTACCATGGCCGTCTTGATAATCATATAGCTGTTGATTCATTAAATGAATCATAGAGGCTGGTGTTTGGACGAATATCTAAAGAGATAGATAGAGGACTCATCAAGCGTCGTCGAATGATTATTAAGAGATGATCTCCAGCTTGAGTAGGAGATAGCAATCCTTTCTTATAAAGGCTGATATCTGACCGACCTCTTGATTCAGGTCCTCTGCATGGGAATAGTGATTCGGAGGTGTCAGATTAGTTAGGTCAAAGGGTTGACGAAGCGAGATCGAGATAACCTAAGTCCTATATTAAATGCTGTCATAGCATAGGCACACATCCTCTAACCAGAGACAGATGTGTTACTATATGTCTGAGTGTTTACATTTGGCAGACCAATAGGTTGATGACCTAACCAAGGTCTACACACCGACGAGCTGGTGTGCATGTAAGGGCATATGAGTAATACGATCTCTCAAAGGGATCATACATGTTCACTTATGAACCGGAAGACATGAGCTCACTCATGAGGTATTGGGACCGATCAAATTCCATGCATGGTCGTCGTGCTTTAGAAGCATGACAAGAATTTGAATGGTATGATATATGCTTTGGGAAATCATATGATCGATATCAATTCCCAATGACCAAGATTGAGAAACTTGGTGATCAAACCCTGAAGAAGATAGTGTAAAATTGATCTGCATCTTCAGGTTGATCATAGGTCTTCCAGTATGCAGGATGTACAGGTATTGGGAATACCTGAGGGTGATGTGATCATAAACGATTGTATAACCATGACGCTTCCATTCCGAGGGAGTGATGAAACAGGTTTGGATTTTAGTGGCTCCTCTCAGTAGAGAAGCAATCTGATCTTGGTCCAAGTATTGGACATTAGTTTGAATGAGATTCAGATGCAACGAGAAGATTAGATTTGCAGTCTTGATTTAATCAAGCATCTATGGGAGGTCTGTGAGATCTGGATTTGAGATGAGATCTCAACATCCAAGTCACTATACGTGGAATAATACAATCGCCATGTCCTTATCTCCTAGTATCTGCGGAGAAAGCACATTATTCTTGAAGGAGTTCAAGAATAATTCTTGTGATGAATTTTGTATCCAAGCAACAAGATGTTGATGATTAAATGAGATTTAATTATCAAGTATAATATGAATAAGATTCATGTTGTGAGAATGATTATCCAAGATAATTAAATGAGATTTAATTATCAAGGAAGTGCAGATTGTGGATAGTGCTATCCATAATATCTGTGTATATATATTATAAATGTGATTTGTAATATATTAGAGAGAAAGCAGCTTTGTAAATAGCATTTGTTAATTGTTAATGTGAATTGGATTCACATTAAGCAATTAAGTGGAAATACAATTTACAATTTAGTTTGGGTTGTGAATATGATTCACATATTTTCAATGGCATGATTGAAATATTCACTAATTAATTTGGAATTAATTTAGTGGATAATTTTGCAATAAATGTTATTGCAAATTATTAAGAGATAATGAGCTAACATAAAAAGGAGATAATCCACCACCAATATTTGGTGGTGTCACCAATGACTTGGTCATAGGTGATGCCCCATATTTTTGGGGATGTATTATTATATTCTTTTTTTATTATCTTATTATCTTGTGATAATTGATTTTTATTGAATTAAATTATGTTGATGATAATGCAACATATATTTGATTTAATATAAATTATTAATATTGTTGTTTTAAACAACAATGATCATGGTCGTTGATTAAATACATATATCAATCCTACCATTGATTTTGTATGCCATGGATTGTGATCCTTGGGCTCCCAAACTAGTATATAAAAAGGCAACCCTAGCCCTTTGAAACACAACTCATAGCACACGTCTACTCTCTCTCTCTCATCTCTCATTCTCGCCATCTCTCTCTCTAAAGGTGGCCGTCCACCTTGTGATTTTGAGGGAATAACAATCGCTTCTACACCGTCGCGATGCCGCTTTGATTGCTCGAGGATCTCCATCTTCTTTAGGGCTTCTTGCTCTAGAAGGAGACGTCGGATTTTGTTAGACGAAATCAGGAGATTCAAGGCTTGGACCTTCATCGAGGATTGCGGGAAGGATGTGTCTCATCATCGCGCCCGCAAGTACCATCTTCGCAGATCGGACTTGAGTCAGGAGGATCTCTTGCTTTAGAGATCTAGTGATTGCAACCACGTTTCGAGAGGTATTTCTAATACTTTGGTTAGATGAAATGATCCAAGAAACGTTCTTGTGATCATGTGGTTTCATCATATGTTTTATTTTTTTTTAAATTTCGATGCACCTAGCGACTAGTGCGACTAGTCGCCCTGATTGCATGAGATGCGATCATCACGCTTCCGTGTTGCGCTTGAGGATTTCCATTATCCTTCACTTCTTATATATTATTTTGGTAGTCCATGGATCTCAATCCATATGCACAAAAATCCAATAGATGAGAGTGATTTGTGTTTCTTTCAATGGTCATGATGTTGTTGTAAAAACACGATAATAATTAATTTAATTTAAAGTAATATATATCGATAAATCAATATAATTAATTTCAAATCAAATTAATTAATTAATCTTGGAGATAATGGGAAGATTGACGTTATCCCGAAGAATGGGTCTATCTCCTCCATATCTCATGAGATCTCATTATCTCATGGGATCTCATTATCACATGAGATCTCACTATCTCATGATATCTCCAAGATTTACAACAACACTTGTTGTAAATTATTTCACAAAAATAAATCATTATTATCTTGTGAATATTGCAGTCATGCCATTGGAAAAATGTGAATCACATTCACATCCCAAAATAAGATGTGAATTATATTTTCAATTAATTATCCAATATGAATTCAATTCACATCAATAATTAATTAACAAATATAAATTACAATAGGATCTCTTTAATATATTATAAATCACATTTATAATATATCTAATTAATATGGATAGTGATATCTACATTATTCATATCCATGATAATTAAATCACATTTACTCATCTTGGATCTTTATTCTCTTGTGTCCAAATAATATGAATCACATTCATATCATTCACATCCTTTTATAACTAAATCACATTTAATTATCTCGGATAACTCTCCTTACAATATGAATCAAATTCATATTATTCATGATAATTAAATCACGTTTAATTATCTATTTCTCAATGCTCGGATACATATATCAACAGTGAATTATCCTTGAACTCTTTCAAAGATAATGCGCTTTCCGCGGATACTTGGAGATAAGGAAGGGTGATTGTATTATTCCACGTAGTGTGACTTAGATATTGAGATCACATCTCAAATCTAGATCTTGCGGACCTCTCATAGCTTGATTAAATCAAGATCGCAAATCTAATCTTCTCTTTGTATCTGAATCACATTCAGATCAAGGTCCAACATTTGGACTAAGATTAGATTACTTCTTTATGAGAGGAGTCTCTAAAATCCAGACCTATTTCATCACTCCCTCGGAATGGAAGCGTCATGGTTATACATTCGTTTATGATCACATCACCCTCAAGTATTCCTAATACATGTACATCCTGCATACTGGAAGACAACAAATAAACCCAAAGTATTAGATGATTTTTATATTGTCTACTTCAGGGATTTATCATTAAGTTTCTCATTTGACTATTGGGAGTTAGTATCGATCATATACTTTCCAAAAGCATATGTCATACCCCGATGTTGATCACTTACTTTCCAAAAGCATATATCAAACCTACAAATTCAGTCAAGCTTCTAAAGCGAGACCATTGATTCTTCTCAATATCTCATGAGTGAGCTCATATCTTCCAGTTCAGTAATGAACGTGTATTATCCCTTTGAGAGATTGTATTACTCATATACCTTTGCATGCACATCAACACGTCGGTGTATAGACCTTGGTTAGGTCATCAACCTATTGGTCTGTCAAACGTACATACTCAGACATATAGTAACACATCTGTCTCTGATCAGAGGATGTGTGCCTTTATCGTGACAGCATACAACATAGGACTTTGGTTATCTCGATCTCGTTAAGTTAACTCTTTGACCTAACTTATCTAACACATCCGAATCTCTATTCCTATGCAGAGGACATGCATCAGGAGGTCAGTTAGATATCAACCTTTAGAGAAATGATTGACATCTCATTCTCAGGCTGGAGATCATCTCTTATTAATCATTTGAAGTTGTTTGACGAGTCATCAATCTAACTTTTTAGATATTCATCCAAGAACCAGCCTCTATGATTGAACAATTGAATCAACAGTTATATGATCATCAAGATGGACATGGTACATAATCCTAATTGTATTAAGGGACCTATTATGCAAATTAGTTATTCTTCATTCAGATCAAGGAATGGTATTTGCAATAACATTTATTGTATAATGGCTCGCTCTGGGCTGGCATGCCCAACAATCTCCCACTAGCCCAAAGAGTCATTAATGAGCTAATCTTTAAACCCTCACTCATGTGACAATCATAGGATATTTAGAAAAATAGCTACGTAAACTAATCAGTCACTCTATTCCCTAGAGACTATACGAAGTCCTTTTAAGGCACTTGCATGTATCCTTGTTACAGTGCTCGCATCCAATGTGAATGTTGCATCTTATGCAACCAATACTGAATATTGTCAGTTATAGTGCCCTTGACACTACATCTCAATAATTATTATAATCAGTATGTAATTCCTATTATCCTTATTAGAATACCCTTATTCATGGAGATCTCTATCTCCTAAGGTATTCACATTTAAGACCTTTTAGATCACTATCTATAAAATCTTAATTTCTTGAAGATAAGACTTTGAGATCACTATCTCTAAGTCTTGTCATCTTTGTAGATATTATTATTACTGCAACTTAAGTGTTTTATCTCCATACTAGTATTAGTAACAATTTACTGCTCCCACTGCATGGCAGACATATGGCTTTTGTACACATTTAGCATACACTCGGCTTCTCATAACTGATGCACAAGGGCAAGCAGTTCTAGCATTCACTTTCTCAATTCCTTGAGGTGTTATCCCTTTAGAAAGGTCAGCATCATATCTTAAGGAAAAGAAGCATTTCTTGGAATTTTTCAGAAAATGGAAATGTCCAATGTGTACAATAATGTGACGGTCCCAATACCCCCTATTCTTTTCTTCTAAACACTTTCAGAACTAAGATCTAAGAGGTATCCTTGAGATCATATTGCAAGGTATTGAATAGCCATATTATGAAACACTTATTATTATCCTTATATCATTCTAAATGATTAGGATGTCATCTACATTTAGCACGATGAACACAATGACACTCCCACTAAGCTTCATACGATTTATTAAGATTCCATCTGAAATCATAACATTTATAATTTCATCAAATCCAATGTTCCAACTACAAGAAGCTTATTTGAGTACATATATGGAGTTGCTTTAGCTTGCACACCTTGCTTTCCTCAACTATGAATCCCTAGGGCAACTTCATGTGAATATCATCATAGAGTTATGCATAGAGGAATGCAACTTCCAGTTGAAGATGTCATAGTCAAGTTGTGTATCTATAGTTAGCAATATTCTAATGGGTTTAAGCATGGTCACTGAAGAGCAAGTCTCATTGCAAGCGATATCTTCTCTTCAGTGTGTAGCACATAACTACGAGCCTGCTTTAAAGGTCCCTACCTTCTCATCAGGTTCCCTCTTTCTCTTGAAGATCTATTTACACCTTAATGGGTCCTACCCTTATAGGTGGATCCTCGAGGGTCCATATACAACACTTGTATATGAAGTCTACTTTAGACTTTATTGCTACATCCATCTTTCCATGTCATGATCTTAAGAAGCTTCATCGCATGAAGTAAGATCTCTGTCAGACTTAACTTACACATGAAATCCATCCTCAAACTCATTTAAAAATGTATTCATGTTTCATCTTTAATTTTCTTTTTAGTTTCCGATACAGGAGCCTCATTTTCTTCTCAAGAGTAAATGAGTTCATTCACTTCATTTTCATCTTGATTCTCAAGAGAGTCATTGTCTAAGAATCATATCCTTAGAGATGAAACCTTTTAAGAATCTCAAGGTCATAAAGTAGGTATCCAATACCATCCTTTATTTTCCTAATGAAGTAACACTCTCTGCCAGATTCCATCTTACATGCATGGAACCTAATTAAGGATATATTGTAGTCTCTATTACTTTTAACTTGGAAACTAAGAGATAATTATGCTAAGATTCATCACTGATCAGATCGTATTACACATGATCTAATTGCATCTCCCTACAACTCTATTGAGTTTAGGTGTATCAGGAGGTGTGAGATTGGAATGATATTCATATCTCCATAAGATAGTCTTCGAATTCATCTAGTAGGTACTAGCTACCTAAATTAGATCAAATTCATTTTCATCTTCCTTCAAACTTTGATTCTAAACCAAATATGTGAAATCTTTGAACATGTCAAAGCTTTCTATGGTGAAGGGAAGAAATCTCATATAATCGTCAAATGATCACATATCGTCAATGTTTATTATGATACATATGATCCACATACATCAATATGTATGTGATCCTGAATACCTTGGCGTCTTACACCATTCTCGGAGAAAGGTGTATTGGACATTTTACTTTGAATACAATATTCACATGTAAGATTTGAAATTTCAGACAATCTAAAGTTTCATCTCTTACTAGTTTATTGATCTCATCAACAGACATATGTTCAAGATTTGATGCCAATCATTGTCAAATGATCTTCATCCTCCTATTGATCTTCTTGAAGTTTAATTTCAGTATTAGAAATGTTAATGAACCATTCATTAATTTTGTAATTTAGTAGAGTCCTTTATATGTTAGATTATTATCTGAATTATATCCATCATAACTCTTTATGATGGGTCTATTTCAGAAATCATATTTATTTCCAACATTTAGAAAGAAATAATGAGTGTATTCTAATATCTAGTTCATAGAGGCATTCTCTAAGACTAAGGGCTTTCCACTGAAATATGAAGTATATATGTTCAATAGAAATTGTTACAACAATTGCATAAATATCCATGTAGATGACTATTAAAACTTATGATCAAATTTTCTAGTCTTCTAAAATATGTGCAATCAATTGCAAGTGTTATTAGAAGAATGAGATACACTATCAGTCAATTTCAATGATTATATGTAGATGTAGATTATTCTGATGCACTATCTTAGTCCTTCTCTAAGGATCCTAGATAGACTAGATAGTCACACTATCAGTACATCGACTTATTGCAGTATTGACATTCATCAAACTCTTTGGATGTCATATGGAAGTTACAGAAGTACAATCAACTCTTTGACTTTCCTTCTTACTTTAGTATGGCCCATGCTTCCACTGTGCTCCTTTCATCTATAAACAACCATCGTTGAGGACAAAGGATCTTTTGTATCGTATTCAAAAGATTTCAATATAAGAGTATTTAAACATTTATACATGCTTCATTTAATTCATACAATATAAATATTATGAAGCTTCATGAATTACTTGAGTAGAGATAGTAGAATGATGATGCTCATCATATCTACATACATCTTAACTCTTAAAGACTTAGGTTCAGGTAGGTACTCAAATATTTTGAATACATCATCTCTTATAGAGCCACCATTCTGCATGATGCAGTGAACCATGTCATTCATAATTAAATTTCGAGAGCACATATGTATGCCAAAATATCTTCTTAGATTTTTATAAATATTATTTGACAAATGCGATCATCATCGACATGTCACTTCCAAAGTACATTTAATGAGAGATCAAGACTACATAGACATACAAGCCCTAGGGTTGTAGGCCTATTATCTATTTAATTGTCATTCCTCATTATTATGAGGAAACTTGCGCATTTCAACCACATACAATATGTGTCCAACTACAAGTACAATATTTTGATCATGGATCCAATCCATGATATTTTACTGGTTATTATTGAGTATATTATGAGTGGGTTTAATGAAGGACTATCTGAAATAAGCAATTTGCATATATATATATATATATATATATATATTAATTTGATTTAAGAATTTTTATATCAAAGTTATCTTGCCTTGTCAACTTTGAAAGTCCATTCCCTTAATCACTTTCAATGTAATAGATATACTTACCATTATATCTCAAGCAAGATCTGGGATTTCCCTTCTTATCTTTATCACATCCCAATAATATGAGAACGTGTAACTCGGATAAAAAGAAGTGGGAACACATTCCGCCATGCAAGTCTGACTTGTATTTCCCAATCTTGTCTTTAACACATGGGCCCACCACCCTTAAGTTGATTTTGACCCATCATTAATTGAACCAACCGTCAACAGGAATAACACTTGTTATGCACAATCCAATATCACCCCAATAATATGAGGACCCGAAAAGAGTCCGATACAGATGCGCTTGTATGCAAGAGCTGTCACTTCGGACAGGCGTCTCCTACATACAATCCTTGGCTATGAATCCTTCACCTTGACCGGAGACCATGGATGTCACTTATGTGATCCTCCACCTCATATTCAAATTTTTATTAATCATTATGAATAATATTCATTACGATTAATTCTTCCAAGAGAATTACAACTCTATTATAATAGAGTATTTTTAATTTTAATTGTATTCTACTTAATCTAATCACATTAAATAAATGATCTAACTAATATCCAACAAACATTCTTTATTGTTACTTGAAATATGGTATTATCTCAAATACCTATTATTTTGAATTTTAATAATTACAAAAATACATCATGATCGCTCAAGCATTATCTCTTCCCTACCCGTTGTCATGTCCAGTACCGGGGGGAGTGGGACAAACTGCTCACGGAGCAATCTACTACCCCAACGCTCCCCGACTAGACACCATATTCGCCTCGAGAAAGGATAATGCCAAATTGATCATTTTGTACTTGAGATGATAATCGGTTTTTCAACTGAAGTTATACCATATGGTAATAATCAAAACCATTTTGATTATAAGGAAATTTGCTAAACAAATTCCCAATCCTATTAAATCAACTTTGTTTGTTGGAAAGTGTATGATGTAACCAATTTGTGATCTAGATCATATCTAATCAAGTTTTGGTTATGGTCAATGTCATTCAAAGAAAAAATCATCATATTTAAATATTTCTTAAATATTTATCAATAAATATCACAGGAAATTAACCATAAATTTCCATCAATTTAATTGAATGACAATCACCAGGTTCATGATCAAGTACGCAATTTCCAACAGTGACCCTTACTTACTAAAATTATCATATCTCAATCAATTTAAATCCAAATCACGCAAAATAAGTTTCCAAAGTTTGCTAATTTGATTTATAACAGAATCAAGTGATAATCACAGATTTCTAAGCATTTCAAAATAGTAATAACTCTTTAATTACGTCAAGATTCGCCATCTCCGAAACAAGGGATATATGTTCATTAAAATGCAAATATCTAGAGCAATCAGATTCCAAATCATACAAACTCAAATCCCACATTTTCCTTAATTAACGGGAAACAATATCCAGTGATAATTTCGTGTTCAAACAATTTAAACATGGCCTAAAATAATCACAAAATAGGCTGCAAGAATGAAATGCGATAAAATCTTCACAAGACCCAATGAGCCCAAGTCTTCCTAAGTTTACGGATCGTATCTAAAACCTCCGAACTAAGGCTCTGATACCACTTGAAGTATATGGTAAGATCCTTAAATGCATCACGGAGGAGTGAGGATCGCATCGTATGCGATCGGGAGCGACTAGTCGCACTAGTGCTCGAGGCAGCGGAATTTTAAAAAAATTATCCGATGAAACCACATGATCCAAGAACACTTATTGGATCGTTTCATATAAACCACAAATAAGAATTAGGTTTACCTCTTGAAGCACGGTTGCGATCGAGTATCTAAATGAAGAGACCTCTTGTCTCAAGTATGATTCGACGAAGGAGATGCTTGCGAGCGCGTTGATGAGACACGTCCTTCTCACAATCCATGTTGATGATCGAAGCAACCAATCTCCTGATGTCATCACACGAGATCCGACATCTTGTTCATGAGCGAGACACACCGAAGGAGATAGAGACCCATGAGCAGCCAATCGGGTAGCATAATGACGATGTTGCGGCGATGGTGACTCTCTCTAGGGCACCATGGTGGACGGCCACAACGAGAGAGAGAGGGAGAGAGACTTGACATATAGAGAGAGAGGGAGAGAGCAATTATTTGATGTCTTGTTGTTGTTGTTACTTGAAGAGCAAGGGACACCTCTTCTTATTTAGTATTTTGGGAGTCCATGGATCACAATCCATGTGAACACAAATCCAATGGAAGAGATTGATTTGTATTTCTTTCAATGACCATGATGTTGTTGTAAAACACAATAATAATTAATTTACATTAATTAATATATATATTGATAAATCAATATGATTAGTTTCAAATAAACTTAATTAATTAATCTTGAAGATAATGAGAAGATTGACCTTATCCTTTAAAAAAGGGGAGAATGGGTCTATCTCCTCAATATTTCATGAGATCTTATTATCTCATGATATCTCCAAGATTTACAACAATACTTATTGTAAATTATTTCACAAAAATAATTCATAATTATCTTGTGAATATTGCAATCATGCCATTGGAAAAATGTGAATCACATTCACATCCCGAAATAAGATGTAAATTATATTTTCAATTAATTATCCAATATGAATCCAATTCACATCAATAATTAATTAACAAGCAATAGGCTCTCTCTAGTATATTATAAATCATATTTATAATATATCTAATTAATATGGATAATGTTATCCACATTATTCATATCTATGATAATTAAATATTATTTAATCATCTTGGATCTCTATTCTCTTGTTCCCAAATAATATGAATCACATTCATATCATTCACATCCTTTTATAATTAAATCACATTTAATTTTCTCAGATAACTCTCCTTATAATATGAATCAAATTCATATTATTCATAATAATTAAATCACGTTTAATTATCTATTATTAATGCTCAATTACATATATCAACAGTGAAGTTATCCTTGAATTCTTTCAAGGATAATTTGCTTTCTTCGCGGATAATTGGAGATAAGGACATGGCGATTGTATTTTTCCACATATAGCGACTTGGATATTGAGATCACATCTCAGATCCAGATCTTGCGGATCTCTCATAGATGCTTGATTAAATCAAGACTGCAAATCTAATCTTCTCATTGTATCTGAATCACATTCAGATCAAGATCCAACATTTGGACTAAGATCAGGATACTTCTTTATTAAAGGAGTCACTAAAATCTAGACATGTTTCATCACTCTCTCGGAATGGAAGCATCATGGTTATACAATCGTTTATGATCACATCACCCTCAGGTATTCCTAATACCTGTACATCCTACATACTGGAAGACCCCGAATAAACCCAACGTATTAGATCAATTTTACACTGTCTACTTCAGGGATTTATCATTAAGTTTCTCCTTTGACTATTGAGAGTTGGTATTCATCATATATTTTCCAAAAGCATATATCATACCTAGGTGTTGGTCATATACTTTACAAAAGTATATATCAAACCTACAAATTCAGTCAAGCTTCCAAATCGAGATGACAGTATACAGAGTTTGATTCTTCCCAATATCTCATGAGTGAGTTCATGTCTTCCGGTTCAGTAATGAACCTGTATAATTCTTTTGGGAGATTGTATTACTCATATGCCCTTACAAGCACACTAGCGCACCGGTGTATAGACCTTGGTTAGGTCAGCAGCCTATTGGTCTGCCAAATGTACATACTCACATATAGTAACACATCTGTCTCTGGTAAGAGGATGCGTGCCTATATCGTGACAGCATACAACATAGGACTTTGGTTATCTCGATCTCGTTATGTCAACTCTTTAACCTAACTCATCTAACACCTCCGAATCTCTATTCATATGCAGAGGACCTGCATCAGGAGGTCGGTTAGTTATCAGCCTTTAGAGAAAGGGTTGTCATCTCCTTCTTAGGCTGGAGATCATCTCTCAATAATCATTTGAAGGTGCTTGATGAGTCCTCAATATAACTTTTTAGATATTCATCCAAGCACCAGCCTCTATGATTCAACAATTGAATCAACAGTTGTATGATCATCAAGATGTCCATGGTACATAACCCTAATTGTACTAAGGGGCCTATTATGAAAATTAGTTATTATTCATTTCAGATCAGGGAATAATATTTACATTAACATTTATTGTATAATGGCTCATCGTGGGCTCGCATGTCCATAGTTGGGATTAGCAATAAAAAAGAATACTCGAACAGTAAAATATGTGTTATCCATAGCCACTACCCGTTTCACTTTAATGGCGACCAAAATCCTTTACCAATCCCACTCCATATCGAATCCCTATGCTGCTATTATCTGATCATATCAGATCATCTCAGATCTAAGCTCCGGTCCCATCATCCACATCCATTAGGGATCTCCTTCCATTCATATTTTCTCTATTGCAATTAGATCAAGTTCGGTGCTCGAGTCCATTTGTGTCATTGTAGGTGCAGGTTCTGATTTTGAACACCTAATCGAGGATCGTCACGAAGCTTTAGCCTAGAGATTGATTCATCGCAAGCTATAGATCGAGATCAGAGCCGCCTGGAGTTAGCCGCACTTGGATCATCGTTGCCTTCACCGCTTACAGCCAAACCTGATAGAATATCACTGTTGGAGTCGACAATGAACGATTTGAGCACAAAGCATCTCAGTATAGAGTTCATGTAGGATATCTAGCAACAGTTGTGAGATCTGCTTTAAAATCATATCGGTTCCTCCGCTGTTGCAAAGCACTGGCTCCTGAGGACATCGTGTTAGAGATTAGAGCGATCAACAACACATCAGATTTGAGCACCTGCTGATCGAGAGTTATATCTCCCTATATTGAGTTCCATCGCCCGGAGCTTTATCCAGTGACAACTCGAGCACGTAACAGACATCAGCAAACAACTTCTAGAAGCAAGACAGATCATCCTTCACTGATCCGATTCGATCATCCTATAGAGCATCCATCTTCTCTTGGAGGCATAACAATATGATGTGCACCTAAAGCCTTCATCTGGAGTTGATACAAAAAGGGGAAGAACAAAAGCTACAGGCATCGTCCGATCTCTGAAAGGGGGCGCAATCATAATCGCTAACTGCCCACCATTTCAGCCACCCTCACGTGAAAAGCATGCGCATTCGGCAGATATTTTGGTGATTTTATGAGAAACATCCCGAGCCTGATTGCAGTTCCGAACAGGTACTCGAGCAAGTTGATTCACATGATATCACATGATTTCTTTATTCGCTCGGAGGTCCTTCTACAACATCGTGCACATGGTCGAACACGTGCATTTCTCTAAGATTTTTGCTCGAAACTGCCATCATATTTTTATTAATTGCAAGCGTGCCCAAGTTAGTTTCGTTTATTAAACATCAATTCCTCTAATGTGTATTAAATACTATACCATATAAAATTCAATACAAATAAAATTCATCAAATAAAAATCAAGTAAAATTACATATAAATTCTACATAACATACTCTATACAATATAACTTTTTTTTTGAAAAATAATGTCATTTGCTATTTTTCATAAATAAAAAACAAAATATAAAAATACTTAAAAACTTCTAAATGTATAACTAATACAAACCATCTTAAAAAATATGTATAATACATTAATTAAAAGATATTTCAATTCCCTATCCATTAAAAATAAAATCAAAAATATTTTCTTACTATTTAGTATTTAAAAAAAATTAAAAAATACTATTTTATTTTACTTAATCACATTATTTTCAATTTTTAAATCTAATATAAAATCCAAACTAAATTTAAAAAATAGTTAAAAATCAAAAAAATAAAAAAATTTAAAATACAAAATTATTTACCTTATAACTTTTGGACATATTATTTTTATAATAAAAATACAAAATACAAAAAGCCTGTGTACACTTATATCTTACTAATAGTCAATTCACACATTAAAAATCCATACAAATTATTAAATAAATATTACATAAAAATATAAAATCAAGAAAAATATTAAAAGAATAAAATAAAATAAAAAATAAAACTATTATCTAAACTTCTTTACACATATGTATATAATACTACTTAAAACCAATGCAATCATAAAACAAATTAAAAAACTCTTTAAACACTTAGAAAATTAAAAAATCGTAAAACTCTATACCTTAGCCTACTCTACTATTTCATCCTAATTTGTACAGTTTGCCTCCCTAAGTTCGACACTTCTATACTTACCATATACACATGTTTAGGAGTCTAAATAGAATACACACTTTTTCTGCTTGATTCGCTCAGTCGATTTATCTACGTTCTCTATCTTTTAAGGTAGTGGATGGGGTGGTTTATCAACCACAAAACCATGCTTCCATAGCATGCTAAAGTTGAACACGGAACATTACATAAGGAAGTCGACACCTAATTATTAACAATTATGGTGGTTAATAGGTGTCGAACTAGTCTAAACCTAAAAAGTGCTCATTTGCATTTTCAAAATTAGACTTAACTCATGGATAGACCATTACCTAATCTCCTATTCAATTAGCTATACATTTAGTAGATTAGTAAGGCATATGTAAGAGATCCCCACCACTAGTAAGATAAAGAGGGATATTCATATCCATACTATTAAGAATAGTTGTATTCTATTTATAGTCCTATTGGGAATAGGACTAAACAGTTGTAACTGCGCTATGTATAGAGGGGTGTGGAGGCATTGCCTCAAAACCACAACAACAACAATGTAACCTCTAGAGAGGGGAAGAGAGAGAGAGAGAGAGAGGGAATGGAGAGAGTTGTACTCGTTTCTCTTATAGTGATCGTTCTTCTCAGGTGGTCGCGAGAGGTGATTGATCACCATTATATCTCATTTTTCTTTCTTCATGTGCTTCTGTAGTATTGAACGATTGTGCATATGCATCTGCGTCTGTATCCGAGGGTTCATTCGGTATCTAAGAGGAGACGATATCGATGGATCGTGTTCCCATCAATTGGTGTCAGAGCAGAGTTGGGTGGTCCGTGTTCCCAACAAGTGGTATCAGAGCAGAATTGGTACCGATAGTTTGTATCTCCAGCATTGTTGTTGAAGGGGTGCAACACGTCCGATCAGAGCGAGGTTCAACGTCGATGAGATGACGTGATGCAACAAATACGCAATCCTCAGAAGCCGTGATATTGTGGTCTCTTGGAGAACTCGACCAGAGATGTCGAAGAATTCTGCTAACGACGACTGGCAGAAGATCATGCAAGGTGGCATGTCGAAGGCACCCAACGATTGGTGCATCACCTAGAGGCAGTGACTTCTTCCTAACGAGACTTGTATATGATGAGGATGACCCAGTGCAGACCCAACACGATGAAGAGATCGTGATGAAATTCAACTCAAGGGAGGGATTATTAGGATTGGAGTTATATATTAGGATTATGAATCTTAACGGTGGGACTCCTACTCCTAATAGTAGTTGAGTTGTATTCTATTTTTAGTCCTATTGGGAATAAGATTATGGGGTTGTAACTGTGCTATATATAGAAGGGTATGGAGGCATTGCTCACCACAACAAAGTGTAACCTCTTAGAGAAGGGAAGAGAGATAGAGAGAGAAGAGAGAAGAGAGAAGAGAGAGAGAGAGAGATAGGGAGAGCAAGGGAACGGAGAGAGTTGTACTTATAGTGATCTTTCTTCTCCGATGGTCGCGAAAGGTGACCGATCACCATTATATCTGGTTGTTCTTTTCTTCACGTGCTTTTGTGATGGTGGTCGACTGTGTATCTGCATCCGCATCCGTCCAAGGGGGTTCGTAAGCTCAACAACCGGTATCCGAGAGAAGACGATACCGGCATGTCATTTCCTGTCAACACATAACTCCAACAATCTTTTTAAATTGCAAGAATACCCATCTAATTACTACGATTAAACCAAACTCAAGTTGATGATATGAACATTATATTGAGATATATAATATAAGCTCTATGGATATTAAAATTTATGAGCTTTCATTCGACAAAAGTTTAGACATCTCAAACTATTGTCCCCCAGATTTTAGGTTGGGCAGACATTTTGCTAACATCATCATATTTTCCAACATTCCAATCAAAGCAAGAGACATTAACAAAACTAATATTGACCACGAATGTTAAAAAGCATACAAGAGGTATTACTAAAAATAATATTAACCATGAATATTAAAAATGACATATAAGAAAAAATTACGTGAAATTATACCATGGAGACGGTGCGGAAGGCAGAATTGGAAGTGGTGGGTAGCAGCAACGACAAACTAGGGATAGGAGAAGGCGACGAGTAGTGGCAACGTCGACCCGGCATTGATCTGTGGAGAGCTGTAGGACGCGGAGGAGGAGGTGTTGGCCAGGAGGGTGAGGACACAGAGGGCGGATGAGGAAGACCGACATCAAGGGAGAGGAGGGGGTATTGGAAAATCGAGAGGTTCCCTTAACCTGTCCTGCAAAGGATAACTCACAACTAGGGACGTAAACGGATGCGGTTATATTCGTATTCGTTCGTATCCGTATTCATTTTTAAGAGGATATGGATCTTGTTTTTCTAAAACAGACGAATACGAATACGAATACGAATATTGGAAACAAATTTTTTACGGATACGAATACGAATCCTTACTTAGCGAATACTAATATGAATACGAATACGAAAAAAATAACGAATACGATTACAAATACGAATATTCGTTACTTAATGGTAATTTTTATTTAACATATTTAACTAATAACTAGGGTTTCTTCCTCAATTTTTTTCAACAACCCACGGATCCCACCCCCCACGCGGCCACGCCCGACCTTCTCTCCTATCCCAGTCCACCCAGTCCGCGCGCCGCCTTCTGACCCCCTCCGCCTCCAGTCCGGCTACTGCCCCCCTTCCGCCCCCTGCCGCCCCCCTCCGCCCCTCCTTCTGCCCCCTTGCGCCCACTGCCGCCCCTCTGCCGCCCCCCTGCCGCCCCCTCCACCCCGCCTTCCGCCGCAGCCCCTTGCTGCCCCCCTCCGCCCCGCCTTCCGCCGCAGGCCCGCAGCCCCTTCCACCCCGCAGGCTCGCAGCCCCTTCCGCCCCCTCCACCCCCCGCCCCCCTTCCGCTGCTGGCCCGCAGCCCCTTCCACCCCACAGGCTCACAACCCCTTCCGCCCCCTTCCGCTGCTGGCCCGCAGCCCCTTCCACCCCCCTCCGCCCCCTTCCACCTAGCCCGGAGCTGCCCCTGCCGTGCCGCCCCTTCCGGCTGTCGTCCGTTCCGCCCGAAGGTTCCGTCCCCTTGCGTTACGCCACTGCCACCCTCCGCCTCCATTTACAACCGATCTGGTAAAATTCATATGCTTGTAATGTTTTTTCTGTATGGATTATTTTGTTAGAAAGAATTAGAATATGTTTGATCTTATTAGAAGATGCGGAAGTGATGCGGAAGTGATTGCCAAATAATCAGGTACGCTTTTATATATAATTTTTTATTGCAATATTCGTTTGATATTTGCATTCGTTCATAAAGATTCGTATTCGTATTCGTATTCGTATTTTTAGGATATGTATCTTGATTTTTTACATTCGTATAACATTCGTATTCGTATTCGTATTCGTAATATAAAATGAATATGGTTATGGTAGGACCTGAATTCGCATTCGTATTCGTTCGCTTGCATCCCTGAGTCACAACGGAACGTTCGTCACACGAGAATCAAGGAAAATAATCGTAGCACAATAATCAAGCAATCACAGAAAGACGAGAAATTTTACGTGGAAAAATCTTTCTCGATGTGAAAGAGAGGAAAAATCCACGGGGCACGATGACCAGCAACAAAATCCATTAGGTTGGAAAAATAAGAGGACACAATATTTTCTCAGTTTTGTTGCCCAGCAAAATCGAGGCTCGATTACAAGAATAAAATCAGATAAATGTAACCTTTTATTTGGAGAACACGATACCGTTGCTTCTCCTCGTCACGAGTTGTTCCTCCTCATGTGTGATTCTTTCTCGCGCGGATGCTCTTCACGCCCCTACGGACTGCTCTCCAAACCTTGTGCGGACTACTCCTCACGCATTGCGTGGGCTACTTCTCTCCTTGCTTGGGGAGAGAGAACCAAAAAAGAAGACAGGGAGAGATGCTTGAATTGGGATGATCTATGATATCAAGCATGGGATCTTATTTATACTACTCTTGCCTCCTCTCTTTCCTCCTAGTCCTATTTAGAATAGGAAACACAAGTCCTACTCCTATTGCAAAAAGGACCCTAAAAAGATAATTGTTCAACAACCTCCCTCAAAAACAGTTGTAAATGGACCAACGGAAAAACTCTCTTTTACTGTAGTGTTTGATTTATCATAGATTTGGTTGACTCATGACTTTTTTTGGTTAGACGGATTTGGTTGCATCATTTCATCTCTTCAAATGATGCAATATTCTTCTTCGTCTCATGCATGACTGATTTAATCCAAAGTAACTCATATGAACATCTTCGATTAAAAGACCACAACCCGAATGGGTGTTAGTTTAGGAATATATAAGATGATGATCACTATCCCAATACGAGTCCCAATCTTTCTAATTAATGTGTTTTTATACAATATTGTAATGGATCTTAGTATATGTTATAAATTATGTATTCCTTGATATATATTGTTCTAAAATCATTTTAACCGATCAGTACTGTCACCTCACAGTCAGACTACTTTTATCTTCAGTTGACTTTGGACTAAGCCCAACTGACTAAAAACATGGTTGCTTTCTCACAATTCACTGGCTACTCTTGACTAGGTAACTAAGAGGGTGTTTGGTTAGAGGGTTATCCCCCTCATTGGAGTGATAATCCCCCAAACTCCATATTTCCATCCCTCATGTGGGTCTATTCTCTCTCTCTCTCTCTTAATAAATAACATATCATTTCTCTTCCATCCATTCCACCAAAAATATTCATTTAAAAATTAAAAAATAATCAACTCCTGCAGACTTTTCCAAACGTCAATACAATCAGAATACAATAATTACTTACTTTTCCAAACTTCAATGCAATCACATCACAATAAATCCTTTTATCACAAACCCTCTATCCAAACACAAAACAGATTATCCTCCCAATATTATCCCGAGATAACCTACCAACAAAATACAATTCAACAATCGGTTAATCTATTTCTTAGCCTACTGTTCCGACATTTTAGTCGACTTATAACTAGAATCTATACCATCTTTGTTTTATCCAACTTATCCTTTCCATCAGTCAATAATGTCACTTTCCATCATCTAACACAAATTTTAGTCGTTGGGAAGTAAAAAAACCTCCACTTCATTTCTTTATCCATTCCATTCCACCCAAATTCATCTGCCAACTCTGAGAAACCACTTACCAAAAAATTTTTTAGATACTTACCCAAAAAACTCAAAGAGAAACCAATCACCATGGACATCTTTTACACCTCCTTAACTCGCTATCTTGATCATAATGTTCCTTATCGTCATGGGGATAGTTTCCTTATACTGCTCAGATGATGGGAAGAATTGGCTTGATTACCATTCATTATAGAAGTTTTGTTTATTTCTCCATGGCAACTCTTACTTTCACATGGCATATCTATTTAATACGTTTTGCTTGTGAAGATATTATTTGCAAATCTTTTTATAGTTTTTAGTGAACTGGGCAATTTTTTGATGAACGATCATTGCATTCATCTAAAATATATGACATCCAGAGAAGTCACAAAAAGATAACAAAAGTTTCTCATTCTAGGGAGTACATCATCACCTTAGCATGGGGGGAGGGGATGAGATAAAAAGGGGCATAAAAAAGAAACATCATAAGTTGCAAATAAGGGGTAATTTTTAGGATTTTTTAAAAAATAATTATTAAAATATTCATAATTAATTAAATAAACATCAAGTTTGAATATTTTAAAAATAGTTATCAATCGACACTTGAGGTTCGATTTAGGAAGTGAAGTCCAAATCGGTGTGCCAATTTGGATTTCTCACATTCGGATATTTTGTATTTATATCCCTCCTTTTATGGCCATCTAAATTACCCAACATTCTTTTTGTTTCTCAAAAGGAGGGCATGAATGCAAATGATCCAAAAGAGAGGATGTCCAAATCGACGCTTGAGGTCCCGATTTGGACATCCACCCTTTTGGGTCATTTGCATTCATGCACCTCCTTTTGAGAAACAAAAGCAATGTTACCCACCAATTTGAGAAGCAACATGTGGGATAGGAATTATCTAGTTTATATTGTGAGAAATCAAACCACAAGATTAAAAAATAATTCTAAAATATTAATAATTATTTTATATTTTCGTTTTAATGACATTGAAAAGAAATATATTTTATATTGTGAGAAATCAAGCCTCAAGATTAAAGAATAAATCTAAAATATTAAGAATATTTATCTTCTTTGAAAAGATGGGCATCATGCACCATTCACACAGAAATTACAGATCATAAAATGATATTTGTAATTAATTATTTACTATAAAAATATTATAATATTATATATTCTATATTTTTAAGAGAAGTGAGATTTGGAGCATATATAATATCAATTTATGTAAATTGGAGTCAATCTATATAGTTAGATTCCGAAAAAAGTTTAAAATATTTAATAATATTTATATGAAAAATTTAGATAAGAAAAAGAGTGCATTAGAATAACTATATTATTACAATGTTGTATATTTTTCGTATAAATATTACTAAATATTTTAAACTTTTTTCGGAATCTAACTATATAGATTGACTCCAATTTACATAAATTGATATTATATATGCTCCAAATCTCACTTCTCTTAAAAATATAGAATATATAATATTATAATATTTTTATAGTAAATAATTAATTACAAATATCATTTTATGCTCTGTAACTTTCTGTGTAAGTGATACATTATGTCCATCTTTTCATAGAAGATCAATATCCTTAATATTTTAGATGTATTCCTTAATCTTGTGGATTGATTCCTCATAATATAAAATATATTTCTTTTTTTATCAATTAAACTGAAAATATAAAATAATTATTAATATTTTAGTTTTATTTTAATCTTAAGGTTTGATTTCTCACAATATAAACTAGATAATTTCTTTCCCACGTGTTAATTCTCAAATTTGTGGGCAACATTGCTTTTGTTTCTCAAAATGAGGTGCATGAATGCAAATGACCCAAAATGGTGGAAGTCCAAATCGACACCTCAAGTGTCGATTTGGACTTCCACCCTTTTGGGCCATTTGCATTCATGTACTTCTTTTTTAGAAATAAAAAGAATGTCGGGTAATTTAGATGGCCATAAAAGAAGGGATATAAATATCCAAAGGGAAGAAATCCAAATCGGCACCTAAAGTGCCGATTTGGGCTTCACTTCCCAAATCGGCACCTCAAGTGCCGATTGATAACTATTTTTTTAAATATTCAAATTTGATGTCTATTAATTAATTACGAATATTTTAATAATTATTTTTTAAAAAGTCTTAATTTTTACCCCTGACTACCACTAGTCACAAAAGAACAATCAGTCACCGTATTCCAAGCCTCTATTTCTTGATCACGAGAGAGTCAAACTACGCAAGCCAAATCGGAGCTTTTTCGTTTGGCATCCAAATAGAAGTAGGCCATTAGGGAGATGCTTTGTGCTTTACATGTGAACTGAGCTTCTTGTCAAAGGTCATCATCCGAGAATTTACCTCAAAGCCCAATGGACTTGTCAAAACTGGAAAATACAAGGGGATATTTACACCCATAATCCTGAGTAACTATGACGGTATCCGTCAGGTATTTTATATTTTAGACCTTTTAAGTTCTCATTATTTACAAATGAGATCACTATCCCTTTCCTCCTTCCCCCACTGCCCCCCGTGTTCAGAGCAGCTCCACCCCCATGCCCCAGGTCGGAGCCCCCCCCCCCCCCACCCCCGCGTGGTTGGAGCAACCCCATCCAAAAGCCCCAGATCAGAGCACCCCCGCCCAAAGCACCCCCCTCCCCTGCTGCAAGTCCTAGGCCGGAGCACTCCCCCTCCCCCGCTGCCTGCTGCAATCGCTAGGCCCTAGGTCAGAGCATCCCTCCCGGCAAGCCCCAGGCCTCAGGCCAGAGCACTCCCTGCTAACTGCTGCAAGCCCCGGGTCAAACCACCCCTGCCCAAAGCCCCCCCATCCCCCCCCCCCCCCTCGGGGTCGCATGTTGCAAGCCTCAGGTCGGAGCCCCCCGCCCCTCCTACCTACAAGCCATGTTCCAGGATCGAGCCCTCCTCCTCTCGTTCCTTTCTTTTTCTTTTTTATCTTTGATTAATCCCAGCCGTTAAATCACAGATTGGTTAGATTAACACAACCATCTGGTTGAGTTAATGAAGTAAATTAACGGAGGGTTATAGGTGTAAAACGGAGTGGTTATTCAGGGTCTTGGGTGTAATTCATGATTATTGAGGGTTCCTGAAGTAATTACGAAATTACTCAAGGTTATGGGTGTAAATATCCCAAATACAAGTACACAAGAAGTTATAAATTAACCAATTGAAATCTAAAACCAAAGAAACTGGATTAGCTCCAATATAAAGACTCAATTGATATTTCAGAACCCTCAAAAGTCCTATGACATCTCTCCTTCCAGAGTATCCACCAGATCACTATAATTTTTTTTCCAGCTCAATACAATGAGTGTCATCGCAAGATCTGAAATTGATCTCAAAAAAATTACGGTAGTGGGCCCAAATGTTCCATACCCAGTTTATTAAAGATTCATTTAGTAAAAGGGCATTTATAGAGAGTATGATTCATACTTTTAGTTATTTACCCATTCCAGGCCATGTTTTGTAGACAATCCGGGATCTCATATTTTTGATGATGAACAAGCCATAAAAGATAGGATACTCGAGGATGGAAATGCCTCTTCCAAAGATGCAGGCTGAAAGAAGAGGTCATACCTCCATCAACAAGTCGTTGGTATAATTTCTTATTTGATGTTTCACCACTAACGTTTTTAGAGACGAAAAAACTTCATCAACCTCAGAATTCAAACGTATTTTCCCTAATATATTTTTAAGGGAATTTACATCATGCCAAAGGCGGAGAGGCACCCGGTTGTGTAGGCTCGATAACCACTTGTTAGGTGCTCATAATTTATTCGTACCAGCGGACCAAAATCCCTCTCCAACCACAAAAGAAAGTAATCACCATTATTCAATCGTTTAAACGAGGCATCTCCAATATTTTTTGAGCTCGATTTAACGGATCTCCAAATCATTGAATTCTTCCTATTTGATTTTATGTAAATCGGTATTTGATCACACCCCTAAAATAGATGGACTTCATCCTATACATGAAATTGATTTGCCAAGTAAATCAGTATTTGTTTACCTCAAGATCGGGCCCTCATTGAAAGGGTCAACCACAAAATAATGTATTGGGCAATATCTGAGTGTTACCTCTATATTCTATGTTCATATAATTGTGAATGATCATCGTCTCCTGACTACTCAGTACTCCAACTTGTGGATTCATCTTACTTTATCTATCATGTGGCATTCCTGATTCTCATGTTAGGTCAGCCCTTATAATACGAAATCACTTGAACCCCGTTGTTTTTTTTACTTTTGTTGTTGGGTGGAACCTTTTCTTATAATATCTCAAATTGAAAAACATGGTTTACATTCTCCATGCACTAATAATAAGGAGGCGACTCAACTGAAGCGAAGTTATCTTACAATTGATGATTAGCATACAACATTTCACATGTACTGTTCTCTTGCCTTATTATACACATTTTGGAGCACTATGATTTCTTCGAGTTCTATGTCAAAGAGGTTGAGGGCTTTCCTCTCCATCAACAGACTCATTTCGATGTTCGAACTTCGAAAGAATGCTCCTACACCTGGGCTTCTCCGACGATGATGAGGCCACCGCAGTTTTACGATGTTTTGTTCGATAGTATGTTGTCTTCGAATATGTTTGACGTTTATATAATTCCAATGTTTATCATGTCAGACAAAGTTACACAGAAATTGATGGGAGACGGGCAACAAGCTACGCCGCTAATCCCTTTTGAATGGCAAAACCAATTCTTCGAAATACAACATTCATAGACTTGGGAACCTGATGGACACGAATTTCCGAGCGACTAAGGCAAAGGTATCTAAATGGTCGTTGCGACCTCGGTCACTCAGATGTGTCAATCAAGAAAAATGAACCACTAATAGAGATAAAACAGATAAAACACAAAATAGCGATCCTGCTATTTGATTAACCTGGTATAGCGACCAGGGTCGAACTCAAGGAGCACGGATTGGCCTCTCGGCCTACGAAGTAGTAAAAAGAAATAAAATAGAGGAACAAAATATTTTCAGTGGTTTTTAAATTTCTTTTATATTTTTTTGGATTTTTTAATGTATAAAGAAAATAAGAAAAGTAAACAGGCACACACTTCAACAAATTATTAAAAGTACTAAAAATCAATCAAAAATTCAAACAAAAATATTTTTATGTGTTTTATGATTTTTAATGTTTTTGGTGAATTTTTGAGAATTTTCTGATGTTTATTTAATTTTCTAAAAATCAAACAGTGACTGAAATAAATGGTACTGTCCAGCCGAGCCAAAAAGGCCTAGATAAAATATCTAAGAGCCCCAAAATGACTGGAAGGTAATTTTCCTGTAAAGAAAACAAAAAGAGGAAAATTTAGGCACCAATTTTATTGTTTTTGGGTTTTTGGTTTAATTATTAGAATTTTTATAAGTTTTTATGTGTTTTTCAATTTTAGTGGTTTTCAGTAATGAAAAATAGCCAAAATTGGCTAGAAAATCAAACTAAGCAAGGCAAACAGTAGACAATTTTTGTGGAATTTTTAAATGAGTTTTAATTTTTTTTATGATTTTTCAAGTTAGACAGTAGCAAAATTAATGGTTTTTGAATTTTTAAAAAATATCAAACGAAATCAAAAATGTCCTCAAAAATCCACGAAAATTTTACACCATGGCAGGAGCCATGTGCCCAATTTTCGTTGGATTTAGAGGTGTTTTGCTATTTTATTCAAAAATAAAGAAGGGGCACTGTGCACAGGGACCAAAGCGCAAATACCCAAGAGTCTGGGGCGTCTGGTGCAATTTTCCTAGCAAAACACGCGCCACACGCGTGCCTTGGGCACTCAGGGACCCAAATGCAAAGAAAATAAGTCCCGAGGACTTATTGGTAATAGGTACCAAAAGTCCAGGGGACTATTCGCAAAATACCCAACATATCACGCACATGTTGAAATATATCACGCACAGGGGTATAAATGCAAATAGATAAAAATTTTCATTCATTCAAGAACAACCAGAACTACAGGGGCATCTATTGCAAATAAACCAGACAAACACGTGACGAAGCATGTGGCATACAACGCACAGGGGTATAAATGCAAGGAAAATAAAGTATGGGGTCCTCTATGCAAATAACCCTAAAACTAAACAACTAACTTCAATATTTACAGGACTAAAGCGAAATAAAATAAGAAAGAGGGCCTAAGGGTAAATTACCCTTTATTACTCGGAGGCTGGATGTACGCCACGTCGACGATCTGACGGTGGAGAGAAGCGGGCGCTTAAACTCTGGAATGCAGGCCTGATCGGACGGTCAAGGGCCCACCGCGTGGCGAATCTGACGATCTACGCTCGCTGCAGCGAAACCCTTGGTGGATCGACGGCTGAGACGAGGACGCGTGGAGATCGGATGGCTGTAAATCACGAGCGCCTCTTCATCTGATCATGCGGCTCAGATCCATCCTCGTAATGATCGGACGATGACGCCGCTCTGCAGATGGATGGACCGGATGCCAACTGGAGCGCTGAGGGTGATCTGACGATGCGAAGAGGACCTGGAAGAACTATCGGCCGACGAACTTCGCCGGCCCGAAACTCGAGTGCGGGGGCCCTTCGTCGGCCGCTGGAAGGCTGAGAAGAAACGTGGGAGCCTTCCGCGTCTGCTGGTAAGCTCCGATGATGGCGGGGAGCTCCGGCGAAGCAAGGTACCTGGAGATGCTGTGCTCAAGCGTTCGACCTCCAAGTGAGGTCCTTCTGACGATCTAACCTGCACAGGCAAAACACGGGGTCGAGGGCAAACTGCCTCGACCCGTCAGAGCAGCAAAAGAGTGGCTGGTGCGTCGGTATGGTGGGTCTCCGGCGAGCGGCGGAGGTGAAGACCCAAGATCCTGCTCCGGGGCGAGACAGGAGGAATGGCTGGGTGGAGAAGGTGGAGAGATGTCAGGCGAAGGTGGTGGCGGTGTCGGAGTGTGGAATGGGTGGTCGGAGACGGCAGGCGGAGATGGCGGAGCTAAGCTACTGGAAATCGAAAAATCGAAACCTAAGCTACTCTACGGCCTAAAGAAGCTACCTGGTCGATGTAGTCGACTGGGCTGAAGCTCGGCGAGCTTCTGGTCGTTGCCTGCAAGGGGCCGTCGACTCCCCGAGGCTCAGCGCGCTCGCGGCGGCGCACTGTGGTGAAAACCACTGGATCAGTGACTCCCGGCTTCCCGGGCCTCGCTGCAACTCCCAAGGCCACGGCTGTCACTCAGGGACTTCGGAGGAGGTCACAGGCTCCAAGGGGAAGATCAAAGATCGAAGAATTAGGTCGCCGGAGACGACATTATATATGGTACGGGATCCGAGAAGAAGGAGGTCGGGCGAGATGCACGGGGCTCGGATCCAGCAAACCCACCCCGGGCGAGGGTCCTGGATGATCGGAGGTTAATCGGAGCCCGGGGTTTGAGGTGCTGGCGGTCGGGTCAGGCGGGCAAAAAGTGGAGAAAACGGGTCGGGCAGGACAGACCCGGCTCTGGTGGTCCTGGGGGGAGAGTTGACCGGGGGTCAACAATCCCCCGTGGACCAATCAGAGCCCGCCAAGCACAAATTTCTTATTTATTTATTTTAGGGTTGAAAAAGGTCGAATTAATAAAAACTTAAAACATGAAAAATATTTATTTTATTTTTCTCTATTTTTTGTGATTTTTAATTAATTTTTAGAAATAAAAATAAGGTACTTACATTATATGTACTATATAGGTATATGTACACTATTAGGGTTTTTATTTTTTTTTATTTTGATTTTTAATTATTATTTTTATGCAATTTTATTCCTATTTTATATTATATTTATTTTCATTATAAAATAAGGAATAAAAAGATATTTTTATTTTATTTTTATTATTTATATACATAGGTAAAATAAATACATATATACATCTATATACATGGTATATGTACAATATATTTTTGTGTTTTTGATTTTGTTATTTTTATTTTGTTTTTGTTTTAGTTGTTTTTATTTTATTTATTTACACTATATAGTATAGAATATTTACAAAAATTAGAAAAGTTAATTTTATTTATTTACAAAACTAAATAAATATATAAGAGTGGTTTATATACATGGTGAAGGTGGTATTTTTGGTCTTTTTGATTTTTATCTTTTTTTTTGTTTTTATACTTCTAAATATATACAAGTATTTACAAGCATAATTTAAGCTATTTTTGTTGAGGAAAATATTTTTATTTATTTACATACTTATTTACACATGAGCTCCTATCTCCCTCTACTTTGGCTTTCATGCGGTCAGGCCCATGCTGAGCCCTCCCTTGGGTTAGGTTGCTCAATATTTATTCTAAATATTTCCCTCTTTTTCTTTTTAATCTTTATTCTTTTATTTTTGCACAAAAACATGCTAATTATAGGTTTTTTTACACAATGCATGCTTTTGGTAATTATTTCTATTTACACATATCTACATGTATTTGCAAAGGTTTTTGTAGCTAAAATATAAGAATAAAGAGTGATGAATGAGTATTCATCACCCCCCCTATACTTAACTTTGCTAGTCCCTTAGCAAACACTTATTTGAAAAAGAAGTGAAAAAGAAAGAAAGAAAAAGAAAAAGAGGATGTCCATGGATCAAGGTTGATTATTAAACTTGCCTTCATTAAATTGAGGTATGGAGCTCGATCAGATCTCTGGATTATTAATGTGTCGGAACCTTATCTGGACTTAAGTCTAAAACTCAACAGCCTCTAAGTTCCACTAATCTATAACCAAGACTCCTCAATGCTCCAGATCAGAACAAGTCATCAATCACAAACTCTGAAGACCATGAATCTTTTCTTGTCCTGTGAATGTGAGGTCTAAGCTCTCCACCTCAGAAATGGCAACTTGACAACCCTCCCCAACAAGGTAACTCTATGACCTCAATCTGGCCACTCTTTCCTCGAGGAACGGGGTATTCCCTTCTAAGTTCAAGTTCAACCGGCTCAAGAAGAGGAGAAAGAAGAGAATGGGTCAAGGCCAGTGTAGCCAAGTACCCTTGGGAGCTTGACCAGTGTAGCCAAGTCTCCCTGCTGCAAGCTACAACAGGTGGAACATGAAACCAAGCTTTGCTTATTGCACTCTATATACATACTCCGGTGGGATTATCATTTTCTATCAGACCCACCACTTTTTTGGAGTTATTTTCTTTTTGCACATTTTTTTTCAAGTGCATCTGTACAACATATACATGTGCAGCATATATACAAGGAGTTTTTCCTCTTGAGCCAGTAGACTATCCCTCTTTTGAAGCTTTATTGCAACCCACAACTCCCGTCGTTAGACCTCATGGCAACCAGACCAAGTTGAGACGCACTTCCTTCACTAAAAGAAGAAGAGAGGTTCCGCCTAGAAGTACTACCCTCATATGCTACCCCAAGTCAAGGAAGACTGCCTCCTCACCACCTCATCCGTAGAGAGCTCGGTGCATAGTGCTGGTGTCCAAGTAAAGCCATTGTCTATATGAGTCATGTGTTGTTGTTAAGTGCTCTACTTAGGCTCATTGAGATGACATGTGATCATAGCCTAGTGGACTCAAAGAATTAAGTCACCATGGACCTGAAAAGCCTTAAACCTAATCCCTATAAGGTTCCTCTTAGAAGTTAGGTGGATTAAGATCTTAATCAAGCTCCATTTCTCAATTTGATTCCAGGCTAGTTTAAATGTCAACTATCATCCAGAAAAACTATATACATATGTACAAAAGATGCTTATTTACACAAATTTTTACAAACATGCAAAATTTTTGGAAAATGTTTTGAAATCATGAATGGATGATGCATGAAGTGCAAGTTTTGCAAAAAGATATTTACACACATTTACACAAGATTTTTGCAAACTTTTGATTTTCAAAACATTTTGGAAAAATTTTGTACTATATACATAATTTTGATAAGAAAATATTTACACAAGCTTTACACAAAAGATTTTTGAAATCATTTTTACAAAAATAATTTGTACACTAGCTATTTATGTGCAAATAAAAGAATGTTTATGTACATGAAATTTTTTTAATTTTTGTTATTTTTAGCCATTTTATTTATTAACACACTCACACAAAGTACGAGTTATGGCTAAAGTATATATGAAATATATACACACCCCCCTATACTTAGCTCGAACGATGTCCTCAGAGTCAAGAGCGATGAAGAAGACATAACTCATGCTAGGTATAGGGAAGTGAAAAGAAGGGCTATATACAAGGAAGAATGAAATGAAAAGTCAAGAGGGTCTCGGGTCTTCCCCCTATACTTAGGATTAAATAATCCTAAGTATAGCAGGCTGTACACTAAGGGAAAACCGAGTGGAGAATGTACAGGGTCTACTCCCCCTATACTTAGGGTAAAATATCCCTAAGTATAGGCAGCAAAACTGGGGTAGCAAGACACGAAGAAAATCACGAATATATACAAGATGGAGGGTCATCACTCCCCCTATACTTAGGGTGAAGAACCTTAAGTATAGGCAACGACAGAAGTGATGGAACAGAACAAAGAACAACCCGGTGTCTCCACCCCCCTATACTTAGGATGAGCAATATCCTAAGTATAGCAAAGATAATCCTAAGCGAGACCTGGGGTGAAAACAAGAACGGAAGAAGAAAAGATCAAAATAAGACGAAACACGTATATATAAAAGAGTACAATGTTGAGGTGCCTCTCAACAAGCGCTAGGTTTTACGCCCCTAGCTGGGCGCAAAGGCTAGGACAATGCAGTATCAACGTTCAGGACGGCATCGGTAAGGCGAATGCCGTACTGTCGTCGCAGTCTCGGTGTGAGAACAACGACAAACTCAACAGTGTAAAGTAAGACACCCATGTATACAATCAGGCGGGTGTCTGCTACCGGCCAAAGATATGGGAAGAAATGATCGGGATCCGGTAGCACAAAAGAAATCATCGGCTCTGGTTCAGACTGGAGTGAGAGTATAGAGCCGAAGAAATCAAACGTGGAGAAGGATGGATCATTAATAGAATCCTCCACGTCAATCAGTGTCTCAAACAAGTATGGACAATCAAGATCAGGAGACTCTCTAAGCAGATTGATATCCGATGAATAGAAAGGAAGAAGATCAGGTAGATCATCGAATATCTCCAGGATGGGCTCATCCTCGCGAGGGTCGACGGGGTGAGAAGACTCAGAATCAGAATGATCTAAAGACTCGGTTCCTTGTTCCGCCAGATCGGAAACACTTTCAGCAAGTGAAACCGAGTACTCATCGAGTGCGGCATTCTCCCGCAGATAGCCCTCGGGGAGAGATGCAAGATCAACAGTGATACGAAGAGGATCAAGATCTAGACGGGCATCTGCGCTGCTATCAAGTATCCACTCAGTGCACCAGGCTGCATCATCATCAGAAGTGTGAGTCTCGGCAATCTGGAAATAAGAGAAGGTACTCGTCAACACCGCGGAAGCTGGCAAAGTGTCTGCGGCTGATCCTCGCTCTGCGGCTATGCTGGCTGTCAACTGGTCCTCAGCAAATGTATCTGTCTTGTCAGAGTAGAGGACAAAAGGCTCGAAGACGGGACTCTCTGTATCAACTCTCTCAAAGTGTTGTCCCTCCTCAAGCTGTGGCTGTTGGGCTGAGTCTTGGTGACTGTCTGCATCCAAGAAGTGTCTCTGCAGGAAGGAGACTGACTCCTCCGGGACTGGAAACTGAAGTAGCTGAGTCAATGGCTGCAAAAGCTTGGGCTCCTCCGGCTCCTGGAGTATCAGAAGATATGATATCCAAGACTCATCAACTGGAAACTCTGGCGCTACCTCGAACTCCGGCTGGAAAACCAACGGGAACTCAAGTAGACTCTGGGTCCGAACGTCTCCTATGGAAGTTATCTCCTCTGTCCGTGGTGCTGTCAGCTCCAAGTCCTCGGGCTGGTGTGTAGAAACTGTCTCATCATGTAAAGTGACACACCGCACTGGTACTGCATCGTCCGCATGTGTTGTCCCGACCATGGCATCTCGTGTAGAAAAACTCTGTGAAAGTAGCCTCGAGATGGTATCCAGTAAGTAGATGTCGGAACTACGGTGTGAACCGCCACATGTGGTAATCACCAGTGCTATCTTCTCTACGGTCATCCCCCGCATGGAGATCTCAATCAAGTCTGTAAGTGGAAGTCCGTGCTCAGGAAATCTCCTCAAGAGGTCAAGAAACCTCGGCCATACCTCGTGCAATGGCTCCTGGGGGGTCAACTGAGAAGTCCATGATCAAAGACCGCATAAACTCTGCTCTATGTGGGGGAAAGTATCTCTGCAAGAACTCTCGGCGTAGCTCTCCCCACGTCTCGAATGTCTTCCCCAATCGTCGGTGCCATCTCATGGCTCTGTCGTGAAGTGTGAAGGGGAAGGTCCTGCTCATCAGTTCTTCTACAGTGATGTCTGAATATCTCTGTGCTCTACAAAACTCCTCGAAGGCCGACAGGTGAAGATATGGCTCCTCGTGCGCCTCTCCTGAAAATGTCGGCAGTCGCTGAATGTAATCTAAATCCAAGACGAATGGACCAAGTGTAGAAGCTGACTGAGCTCCATAAGGTATCTGCTCCTCCATTCTTTTGGAATAGGATATGTCTGCTGATCTCCACTGCTCTCTCGGGTCACCAACGGAGTGCGTTCTTAACTCAGCAATAGCATCGTCCGGGTCTGGCATCTGCTCTATCTGATATCCTCGAACGTCTCGCACAGCATGCCCAGAGTGGTGAGATGAAAGGGAGGGAGGGAGCGGGAGGTTGGTCGGAGATCCGACCTCCCTAGAAGGTGGACTGGAGTGATGGTCAGAAGACGGAGAAGAAGCCGTAAGAGTCGGCTCGTAGTGAGGGGAATCCATCATCCAGGGATAAGGAAGAAGAAGAAAGAGAAATGAAGGGAGGTGAGGGAGGGAGATGAGAAAGGATCGAAGGGATCTAGCAATCAAACAAGATGAACAAGCAAACCCCAAATTCACCTACGCACACAGAGCTGAAGACCGAAGGGATCGGTCAATTATCTTGTCAATTTTATTAGGTGAACACACAAGATATCAGAGCGCTTACGTGAGGTCAATAGGTATCCAGATCTTTCTCAACCGACTGTCCCGTACTGAAAGTCGGTAATCAGTCAAGAAAGGATCGGAGGCTCTATCCTAATGTGCGGATCACTCTCTCTCTCTCATCCAAACCAGACAAGGAGGGGGTTACTCTCCCCAAGACAAATTTTTAGTGAAGTGTCTTTTAGGTCAAGTATGATTAGCAGTCCCGATTTTATTGTTTTTGTTTTTTAGATATTTTTCAATAAAAAGAAACGCCTAACGAATTTTTTGGTTCTCCTGATTATTAAGTCAAAAACAGGGGGGAGAAGTCGAAAAAGCCGATGCGCGATGAAATCAATGATGCATGTCGAGTCAGAGATGCGTACCTTGCCTCAGCACTCTACATGCAAGTGATCCGCGCAGAATTTAAAGACAGAAAAGTAAACTACCCTAAATGATGCAGCGGGAAAAACCGAGTCCTAGATCAGCAATTTCTACTCGCAGAACCGTCTAATCGGTCACCGACCTCCAAGCCAAAGGGTCCGGTCTTGGCCCACCCCTCCTCTGCCCGACGAATCGGGGGTAGGAGAAAGCGCTTTACAGGGTGAGCTGCGGCACGTAGGCTACGAAGGAGATGAGTCGATTATTTTTATTAATTGATTATTAGTGAGTCCAATTAGCGCACTATAGGAACAGGCAAATAGTTAAGTGTGGGGACCCTACTAATTACGGCACAAGCAAGAGAAATTCCTAAAGCTAGGGGCTCGATAAAAACCGCGTAAACACCGGAAAAGGCAGAAAAAATAAAAAGAAAACAAAGCCGCGTAAAAAGCCGCGAAAAACCTAAGGGTCCCTCGAGCACGCCGGTGCTCGGCGAAACAGACCTGCTAAGTGTTCAAGAGTCCACAAGTGTTCAGTCTGAGAATCCCTGTATTATTACAATAATAATAGAAATAAAACCTAATCTAACCTCACCCACTCAACTCTCTCTCTCTCTCTCTCTCTCTCTCGCTCTCTCCTGCGGTTTCGTAGAGAAGGAAGTCGCCTCCAAGTTCCTCGGTTGCACCGGCTCCTCGAAAGTTGCCTCCGCAGTCCTCGGGCCCTCGAAAGAAAAAGAGATGAGTGGTCAGACCAAGATAATCAAATAAAATAAAAGAAAATAAATGAAACTGAAAATGAGGGTATATATGCAAAAATACAAAATAGAATAAACACTCAGAATAAAACAAAAATAAAAATAAAAGAAAAAGAAAATAAAACAAAATAAAACAAAAATAAAATAGAAACAAAAGCCGCGAAAAAGTCGCGAGCTCTAAAAGAGCCGCGAAAAGCCGTGAAAACAAAAACGAAGATAAAATAAAAACTACTAAGCCGTGCTCCCCGGCAACGGCGCCATTCTGATGGACACGAATTTCCGAGCGACTAAGGCAAAGGTATCTAAATGGTCGTTGCGACCTCGGTCACTCAGATGTGTCAATCAAGAAAAATGAACCACTAATAGAGATAAAACAGATAAAACACAAAATAGCGATCCTGCTATTTGATTAACCTGGTATAGCGACCAGGGTCGAACTCAAGGAGCACGAATTGGCCTCTCAGCCTACGAAGTAGTAAAAAGAAATAAAATAGAGGAACAAAATATTTTTAGTGGTTTTTTTAATTTCTTTTATATTTTTTGGATTTTTTTAATGTATAAAGAAAATAAGAAAAGTAAATAGGCACACACTTCAACAAATTATTAAAAGTACTAAAAATCAATCAAAAATTCAAACAAAAATATTTTTATGTGTTTTATGATTTTTAATGTTTTTGGTGAATTTTTGAGAATTTTCTGATGTTTATTTAATTTTCTAAAAATCAAACAGTGACTGAAATAAATGGTACTGTCCATCCGAGCCAAAAAGGCCTAAATAAAATATCTAAGAGCCCCAAAATGGCTGGGAGGTAATTTTCCTGTAAAGAAAACAAAAAGAGGAAAATTTAGACACCAATTTTATTGTTTTTAGGCTTTTGGTTTAATTATTAGAATTTTTATAAGTTTTTATGTGTTTTTCAATTTTTAGTGGTTTTCAGTAATGAAAAATAGCCAAAATTGGCTAGAAAATCAAACTAAGCAAGGCAAATAGTAGACAATTTTTGTGGAATTTTTAAATGAGTTTTAATATTTTTTTTTGATTTTTCAAGTTAGACAGTAGCAAAATTAAAGGTTTTTGAATTTTTAAAAAATATCAAACGAAATAAAAAATGTCCTCAAAAATCCACGAAAAGTTTACACCATGGCAGGAGCCATGTGTCCATTTTCGTTGGATTTGGAGGTGTTTTGCTATTTTATTCAAAAATAAAGAAGGGGCACTGTGCACAGGGACCAAAGTTCAAATACCCAAGAGTCTGGGGGGTCTGGTGCAATTTTCCCTGCAAAACACGCGCCACGCGCATGCCTGGGGCACTCAGAGACCCAAATGCAAAGAAAATAAGTCCCGAGGACTTATTGGTAACATGTACCAAAAGTCCAGGAGACTATTCGCAAAATACCCAACATATCACGCACATGTTGAAATATATCACGCACAGGGGTATAAATGCAAATAGATAAAAACTTCCATTCATTCAAGAACAACCAGAACTACAGGGGTATCTATTGCAAATAAACCAGACAAACACGTGATGAAGCACGTGGCATACAACGCACAGGGGTATAAATGCAAGGAAAATAAAGTACGGGGTCCTCTATGCAAATAACCCTAAAACTAAACAACTAACTTCAATATTTACAGGACTAAAGCGAAATAAAATAAGAAAGAGGGCCTAAGGGTAAATTACCCTTTATTACTCGGAGGCTGGATGTGCGCCACGTCGACGATCTGACGGTGGAGAGAAGCGGGCGCTTAAACTCTGGAATGCAGGCCTGATCGGACGGTCAAGGGCCCACCGCGTGGCGAATCTGACGATCTACGCTCGTTGCAGCGAAACCCTTGGTGGATCGACGGCTGAGACGAGGACGCGTGGAGATTGGATGGCTGTAAATCACGAGCGCCTCTTCATCTGATCATGCGGCTCAGATCCATCCTCGTAATGATCGGACGATGACGCCGCTCTGCAGATGGATGGACCGGATGCCAACTGGAGCGCCGAGGGTGATCTGACGGTGCGAAGAGGACATGGAAGAACTATCGGCCGGCGAACTTCGCCGGCCCGAAACTCGAGTGCGGGGGCCCTTCGTCGGCCGCTGGAAGGCTGAGAAGAAACGTGGGAGCCTTCCGCGTCTGCTGGTAAGCTCCGATGATGGCGGGGAGCTCCGGCGAAGCAAGGTACCTGGAGCTGCTGTGCTCAAGCGTTCGACCTCCAGATGAGGTCCTTCTGACGATCTAACCTGCACAGGCAAAACACGGGGTCGAGGGCAAAATGCCTCGACCCGTCAGAGCAGCAAAAGAGTGGCTGGTGCGTCCGTATGGTGGGTCTCCGGCGAGCGGCGGAGGTGAAGACCCAAGATCCTGCTCCGGGGCGAGACAGGAGGAATGGCTGGGTGGAGAAGGTGGAGAGATGTCAGGCGAAGGTGGTGGCGGTGTCGGAGTGTGGAATGGGTGGTCGGAGACGGCAGGCGGAGATGGCGGAGCTAACTACTGGAAATCGAAAAATCGAAACCTAAGCTACTCTACGGCCTAAAGAAGCTACCTGGTGGATGTAGTCGACTGGGCTGAAGCTCGGCGAGCTTCTGGTCGTTGCCTGCAAGGGGCCGTCGACTCCCCGAGGCTCAGCGCGCTCGCGGCGGCGCACGGTGGTGAAAACCACCGGATCAGTGACTCCCGGCTTCCCGGGCCTCGCTGCAACTCCCAAGGCCACGGCTGTCACTCAGGGACTCCGGAGGAGGTCACAGGCTCCGAGGGGAAGATCAAAGATCGAAGAATTAGGTCGTCGGAGACGACATTATATATGGTGCGGGATCCGAGAAGAAGGAGGTCGGGCGAGATGCACGGGGCTCGGATCCAGCAAACCCACCCCGGGCGAGGGTCCTGGATGATCGGAGGTTAATCGGAGCCCGGGGTTTGAGGTGCCGGCGGTCGGGTCAGGCGGGCAAAAAGTGGAGAAAATGGGTCGTGCAGGACAGACCCGGCTCTGGTGGTCCTGGGGGGAGAGTTGACCGGGGGTCAACAATCCCCCGTGGACCAATCAGAGCCCGCCAAGCACAAATTTCTTATTTATTTATTTAGGGTTGAAAAAGGTCGAATTAATAAAAACTTAAAACATGAAAAATATTTATTTTATTTTTCTCTATTTTTTTGTGATTTTTAATTAATTTTTAGAAATAAAAATAAGGTACACACATTATATGTACTATATAGGTATATGTACACTTTAGAGTTTTTAATTTTTGATTTTTAATGCAATTTTATTCCTATTTTATATTTTATTTATTTTCATTATAAAATAAGGAATAAAAAGATATTTTTATTTTATTTTTATTATTTATATACATAGGTAAAATAAATACATATATACATCTATATACATTGTAATACATATATACATGGTATTTTATCAAAAAAATCTATATACATGGTATATGTACAATATATTTTTGTGTTTTTGATTTTGTTATTTTTATTTTGTTTTTGTTTTAGTTGTTTTTATTTTATTTATTTACATTATATAGTATAGAATATTTACAAAATTAGAAAAGTTAATTTTATTTATTTACAAAACTAAATAAATATATAAGAGTGGTTTATATACATGGTGAAGGTGGTATTTTTGGTCTTTTTGATTTTTATCTTTTTCTTTTGTTTTTATACTTCTAAATATATACAAGTATTTACAAGCATAATTTAAGCTATTTTTGTTGAGGAAAATATTTTTATTTATTTACATACTTATTTACACATGAGCCCCTATCTCCCTCTACTTTGGCTTTCATGCGGTCAGGCCCATGCTGAGCCCTTCCTTGGGTTAGGTTGCTCAATATTTATTCTAAATATTTCCCTCTTTTTCTTTTTAATCTTTATTCTTTTATTTTTGCACAAAAACATGCTAATTATAGGTTTTTTACACAATGCATGCTTTTGGTAATTATTTCTATTTACACATATCTACATGTATTTGCAAAGGTTTTTGTAGCTAAAATATAAGAATAAAGAGTGATGAATGAGTATTCATCAGAACCATAACATTGCTATGCATGATTTTTTAATCCTCTTAAGGAGCTCCACTGCTTCAGTTGCCAAGAACCCAAATGTATCAAAACCAAAGGGGATTTATATAAGTAATGGAAATTATATTTGATGTCATTATGTTTGAAACTTTACTTACAAAAGATATACAAGTGTGAAACCATGACAAAGGATATACAAGTATGAAATCATTCTTGTTTTTCTTCACATATCTTTTGATTCCTATTTGTTATGTTTTCTATGCTCTTTTTTACTATTTCCAAAGGAGGAGAATATATACAATGTTGTGACTTTTCCAAATCAAATCATTCTATAGAATAAATCTTTTTTTATTTTAAGACTCAAGTTATAGATAGAGGGAGCTTTTAGCTGCTTATTTGATTGTTACTAAAATGAGGAGATTGTTATGCCTACTCTCGTATGTCAATTTTGATAAAGCCTATTGCAAATATCTCTGTAATATTTCTGTTTTTGCCTTGTGAACCATTATTGCAGGAAAGTCGGTAACTAATCACTCTGTCAAAGATTTATTACTGCGAAAGTTTATTTGTTAATGGCATACTATATTTGAATGACTTTATTATATCAACCTTGAAGATTATACGATATTTTAAACAAATGCTTCATTTATTTATTTTGATTGAATATGAAGATTATTTATTTTATTTTTCATAGTATCTTTATAAAAGAAACAAAAGATACAATTCACTAAAAAATTATCCATTGAATAAACTAACCATAAATTTAGTTGACTAACTTGCCTTGAGCCGAATAATTACTATTGATATGCCTTGATCCTAACAATTTAGCCCTGGTTGACAAACTATGTATGCATGCCCTCCTGTCGTACCATATACCAACAAGATAGAGGTCTTGTTGCCCAATCAACGAGCCTAGGAAGGGGAGGGGGTTTAAGGGGGAGCAGGTGCACTCCCCCACCATCCGTGGGGGTATGGGGGGTAGCATCTCAGTGAAATTTTTTAGGAGCGGTTCTATTTGTATTCATGTATATGGATTCGCTTATTTCAAGGATCTGTCTGAACGAGAGTGCTATATAAACTCCCTAGGGTCAGGGCTCGATGTATCCTATGTATTCTTTTTCTCGACATAGTGAAAACTGATCGTTGTTGCCCAAGGACATAGCTCAGTTATGGGTGAACCTTGTAAATCTGTGTGTGTCTTGGTTGTTTGATCGTGTTTATGTGTGTTTGCTTTCATGATCCGCAACAAACTGATATCGAAGTTTTGGGCTCCGTTAGGATCAACTAGCAAGATGGCGTCATAAAATATGAAGATCGAGAAGATCACTGAGAAAAATGAATCCAGCCTACGGTAAATCAAGATGCACATTCTTCTGAAGTAGTAGGGCATCTGTGCACCGGTGGACCCAAAGCAGGCGAAGACACTCAAACCATCTGAGTTGACTGTGCAGGAAGGTAAGGCACACTCAACATTCATGTTATGTTTAGCGGACGAGATTATCGCTGAGGTTGCCGATGAAGACTTCGTGCCTGGTTTGTGGTTGAGACTCGAAAGTCTATACATGACGAAGTCTCTGACCAACAAGTTACTCTTGAACCAATATATGTTCTCTCTCCGCATGCAGGAAGGTATATCCCTTAAAGAACATCTAAATCGCTTAAATACATTGTTGATGGATTTAAGAAATGTAGATGTTAAGATTGAAGATGAGGATGTTGCCTTGATTTTGTTTCATTATAGCTTGAGAATTATGTTCAATCATTTATTGTTGAAAGAGAATCGATAACCCTAGAGGAAGTTCGTATGAGTCTGCATACTTGTAAACTTTAGCATATGTCTACTGGGAAGCAGGGCTCTAATGGTGCATGTTTTGTTATGACTCATGAAAGGAATCACGTCGGTTCTGGCTACATGAAGAAGGGAAAGCAGAAGTTCAAGTCAAAGAATCACAATGCTAGGGACATCTGCAATTACTGCAAGGAACATGAACATTGGAAAAAGGACTATCTGAAGAAGAAAGGGAAAGCCACGGTTGTTGTCGTGGCTCAAGGAGGTGCAAACTCCAAAGATGATTTAGTTCTCACTGTTACATATTAGAAGAATATTGATGATACATGGATTCTTGTTACAGGTTGCTCTTACCATATGAATCCCAATGAATATTGGTTATGCACCTATAAGAAGATAGATGGTGGAAACAATGATGCAGCATGCAAGATTGTAGAGATTGACTCTATGAAGATCAAGATGCATGATGGAGTTGTAAGGACATTGACAAAAGTACGACATATTTCTTATATGAGGAAGAACCTAATATCCCTTAGAGTCTTGGACTCTAAATGATACATGAATAGGACTGAAGGTGGAGTTATGCAAGTTGCCAAAGCTAGAGCGATTGTCATCAAGGACAAGAAGCAGAAGATCCTATATGTCATGCAGGGGTGTACAGTTAAATGTTATGTTGCAGTGGCATACCAAGTCGTGAGATCAGAATCAAAATTATGGCATATGCGGCTGGGACACATGAGTCAGATGGGCATAAATATCCTCAGTTAGAAGGATCTCATTAGGGATCTCAAGGGATCTAAGCTAGAGTTCTATGAGCATTGCATGTTCAGGAAACAACACATGAAGCAAATTAGTAAAGCTATCCACGTGATGAAGGATATGCTCGACTACATCAATGTTGATTGTTAGGGTCCTCTACGGGTCCCATCTTTAGGAGGTGCTAGATATTTCCTATCAATTATTGATTAATACTGCATGATGGTGTGGGCGTACATGATGAAGCACAAGAGTGAGATATTTCAGACCTTCAGGTGGTGGAAGATCTCGGTGGAGAGACAGACTTCTAAGAAGATAAAGCATCTTTGTATAGATGATGGGCTAGAATTCTATTTGTTAGAGTTCAATGAGTTCTGTAAGGAGGATGGTGTTGCAAGACAACTCACCATCAGAGATAAGACACAACAAAACTGAGTTGTAGAACGAATGAACATGATGCTTCTGGAGAGAAAGGTGCATGCTCTTTAATGATGTACTTGATAGAGCCTTCTGGGCTGAAGCTGTAAATACAGCTTGTTACTTGGTGAATCGGAGTCTCGCGTCCGCTAATGATTGCAAAACACCAATGGATGTATGGTCTAGCAATCATGTTGATTATTCTATTTTACGAGTTTTTAGTTATGTTGCCTATTATCATGTTGGTAAAGGGAAGTTAGAACCAACGACAAAGAAAGGGGTGTTTACAGATTATGGTGTAGGAGTAAAAGGGTACAAAATATGGTCTCCATCTGAACATAGAGTCCCTTCTGAACATAGAATTATTGTTAATAGGAAAGTTAATTTTTATGAGAATTCCATGCTTCACTTGAGTAGTGAGTTTGTTGATGTAGGGACAAGTAGTGATGTTCCCGAACATGTGGATTTTGAACAGATACCATGTAATGATCACGCAGTTAATCAACCACTCATGATCAGGGTGTTATTGAACAATCTGAAGCTGAGCAGCCAGAGGAGAGGCAACCAAATGTTGCTACTAATCGGCCCTGTAGAGAGATACATCCGTCGCAAAGATACATATTTGAAGACATGGTTGCATTTGCACTATGTGTTGTGGAGGAGGCAGAGACTCCATAACCCTCTACATACAATGAGGCAATAGCTAGAGCAGAATCTGGATCTGGACAGTGGATTACTGCTATGGGTGAGGAGATGGAGTCTCTTCACAAGAATCAGACACGAGAACTTGTCAAGTTACCAAAGGGGAGAAAGGTTGTTGGACGCAAATGTGTCTTCAAGAAAATGATAGGAATCTCAGGAAGTGAAGGCATCGGATACAAGGCACACTAATTTTGAAGGGTTACAATCAGAAGAAAGGTGTGAACTACAGCGAGAAATTCTCTCCCATTGTAAGTCAGACATCCATCAAGATGCTACTAGCTCTCTAGCACATGAAAACTTGAAGCTGGGGCATTTAGATGTGACGAAAGCTTTCTTACATGGTGAACTCGAAGAAGACATTCTTACGAGAAAGCCAGAGGGTTTCACATCTTATGGCAAGGAAGACCATGTGTGCAGATTGAAGAAGTCCTTGTATGAGCTTAAGCAGACTCACAGGTAGTGGTACAAGAAGTTTGACAGTTTCATAACTGATCATCATGGGTTCAATAGGAGCCCATACGATTGTTATGTTTACCACACAAGGTGAAGGATGGCTCCTTCACCTATCTATTACTATACATCAATGACATGCTGATTGTTGCTAAGTAGAAGAGTACCATAGATGATCTAAAGAAGCTCCCTAGTTCAAAGTTTGACATGAAGGACCTTGATGCAGATAAGAAGATTTTAGAGATGGAGATCGTTAGAGATCTTGTATAAGGAAAACTTTTCTTATCTCAGAATAACTATTGATAAAGTTCTAATGGGATTTGGGATGTGTACAACCAAGCCTCTTGGTACTCCGTCCGCTACAAATATTCATCTCTTTATTTCTTTTGCACCTCAGTCAGACGCAAAAAAGGAATACATGTTACATGTTCCCTATGCTAATGCAATTGGAAGTCTTATGTATGCCATTGTATGCATAAGACCTGACATCGCTCATGATGTGAGCGCTGTTAGCAGATCCATGGGCAACCTAGGGAAGGAGCATTTACAGACAATCAAGCAGATTTTCTTCTATCTGAGAGGAACATCAGACATTGTCCACGTCTACAGAAGTGATTCAAAGTGTTGGTTGTTAGATATTCATATTTAAATTATGTTGCAGATGTCAATGGGAAGAGATCAATGACATGCTACATCTTCAGTTTGAAGAATTTGGTAATCGATTGGAAGGCTACCTTACATCAATCAGTTACTTTGTCTACCGTAGAGGCAGAGTACACGACTTTGATAGAGGATGCAAAGGAAGGCATCTGGTTGAAGGGTTTAGTTGGAGATCTCGGTCTACAACAGGATCATGCTATAGTATATTGTGACAATCTCTGTGTGATATGCTTAGCCAAGGATCATGTGCATCATGAGAAGACCAAGCACGTAGATGTCAAATATCACTTCATTCGTTCTAAGAAGAGAATCAAAATGAAGAGTGCCCCCTGCGTAGGAGCGGTTCTATTTGTATTCGGGTATATGGATCCATTTATTTCGGGGATATATCTGTACGGGAGTGCTATATAAACTCCCTAGGATTAAGGCTCTCTCTATCATTTGTATTCTTTCTTTCTCCACACAGTGAAAATCGATCTCCGTCGTTTACGGACGTAGCTCAATTACGGGTGACCCTTGTAATTTTTTGTGTTTTCCTCTAGCTTATTGGATTGTGTTTGTGTGTGTGTGTTTCTACGATTTACAACAATTGCATCTCTTAGTCGACTATTACATAGAGTGATTATGAGGGAATATGAACATTAAGAAGAAATAGTTTACTCCTATTATTTTTCAGTTAACTACTCTTGCTTAAGTCAACTAATACAAAATTCAACAAATAGATATGTCATTTTACGTCCATCTTTGATCCTTAACACCATTATATATCTCATCCTTTTGGATTTGACATCTCTAGCTAAATGAGAACAACTTCCCTTAGATTATATTACAAAAGGAAGAGGATTCCTCCACATTCCATATATCACTCTTACTAAAATTTCGTCAATAGCTTCATCGGTGTTCCTCTCGCTCTTGAGCACTCAAAAATATGCAAACTCTCACTTGCTTTCAGTATCTTATCGCTCCAAACTCACACTATTTTCCACTCCATGCTCCGACTCTACTTCCAATCTACTATGAATTCACTCTACAATAATCAAGGAAGCATTCTATTCAACAAATGCATTTTAATTTAAATTATCTAATTATATCCTCTTTAAGTAGATTTTTTAAATAGTATACCACAGATGTATATTCCTACCTTGTGTAAAGTAAAGTAGTAAGGAACAATAAAAAGGTAACTCCAATGTGAAAGGGAAATCTTAGAACATGGTTCTAATTTGTGGTTTTAACACATGTGAAAAAATATCTGAGTATTTGTAAAATAGAATTTTTGTTTGTAGTATTTTAACTACATGATTCAGAAGGTGGTAGCGGTGAAGGTCTTAGAAGGTCGGAAGGAGTGAGGAGACCGTGGATGTGTTTTTGCTAATAATGGTGTCTTATATGGTGCAAAAGGTTGTGGTGATCAGAGTCTAAGGTGGTTGTGTACTTAAGAAAGAGAGATGAACGGGTTACATACAAAAGAAGTGCTCAAGAACTTCGATGTAGTAGTTGTATGAGTAAGACACTACTACAACTTTGTCGTGTAGATGACACACCATCTTCTTTCTTCAAATTTGATGTTGCCAACTCGATGTGCTTGCCAAAGTCCTTGCCATTGAAGAGAGAGAGAGAGAGAGAGAGAGAGAGATGAAAGGGTATTGTGGTCCACGACATGAAATTAACAGTTCCAACGATGAAAATGGTAACAGAGGTATCACATTGAAATCTATCATAAAAATCAGGTACCATATCGTGATTCTATAATTTGAAAGACTGTATTGAAATCAAAACAAAGTTCAGGGACTTTCACGTACTTTATGCTGCTTAAAATGTAAGACATGTGCATTCGATAAATTCTAATAAAAGAAGACTTCCCGATTTCAAAAAGAGGAACGAAGTGAATTATTTGTTGTACTATAATGTATAATACAAAAATTCACGACCCAGTTCTTTTAAAAAACATTGTAGCATGGGCAGCTGCCGTTATAATTAGAATTTTTAGCACAAATCATTTTAATTCAAGATCTGATGAGGCATTACACATCTGATGAAATTGTTAATGATATACATCCCCTTCACGCAGTGCCAAATTTGAGAATTGATGGCCCCTGATCATTTTCCTCTTTTGATGTTCATGCCCATCATGTGCAAATCATGGTTACTGTCAACCAGTTGTTCAAACATGGCATCATGTGCCAATCATGCTTACTCTCAACCTCAGGATTATGAACAAGGCATCATCTGCACATCGAATTCACCATCCATTTCAGGATTAGATCTCGTGGACGGGACACACGTATATATAAGAAGCTTCGGTTTCTCTGGATGATTTACATGGCACGTCACTTGCGGGTCCATGATTATATATATTTCATATTGCCCTCGTGGTTTGTGTGTCACACTACAGACTCGTGTCTACATTGATAAATATATCGGGCTTTACTGATTCAGAAATACAAAATATTATTATTAATTAGATATCTTCTAAATACTATTTTTTTCCTTTTTCAGAAACAACGCTTCAATCATGCTTAACGTGCATGACAAGATTCCAGACATGTGATGACCTTTGTGAAAAGTCATATAGTGTCAGTAGATAAGGTTTGCAGGTGCTATTATTTGTGTGAAAACATGGAATTATAAATATTTCATACAACACTGTAACAAAATATATTTAAGACTATGAATCATTTGAATATGGATTGATGGGACTTTGCCTAGGGGTCAGCCAACGTGCATCATTTTCTCGTAATTTTTTAATTTTTTGGTAAAATATCATCATGTATATTTATCTACGTATCCTTCAAATATGTCATTCGAATTTCGTAAGAAACGGAGATTCTTATACACTTCATCTAAAATAGGCCGATTACATCAATGTTTATACTGTTAAAATTACATGTTTAGATGGAGAGCATAGGAGTCTCCGTTTCTGACGAAATTCGAATGGCATATTGGAGGGATATATAGATGAACACACATGGTGATATTTTACAAAAAAATAAAAATAATCGAGAAAATGGTGCGGGTGCAGACCAGGGGGTAGCCCCATTTTTTCCTTTGAATATTAACTGTCATATCTTTTGACTTTAAAAATATTGCACGCAACGAATATTATGCATTTTCAAATTATATTTTATCTTGTACGTAGAAACAAATGTCTATTCGTTGCTAAAGATTTATATAATAATATTTTATAAATTTTCACGTCACACTCTAGAAATAACTGGTTGACATCACTGATGACTTTGTTGGCGATGGAGACAAGCATCTAAGCACCTATGCCCTCCACTCCTCGGCTAGGTATGCTACATTATCTCCTCCTTTCCCTCCCTCCTCCCTTCTCCCGCTCCTCATCTCGCACTGCTCCCCTCCTTTCATCCATCCTCCCTCCCTCACCACAACCTTTATCGGTTACCTCTTCCATCCTTCCCAAGTTGTGTCCAGGGGGTGCAAAGGATACAAGAAAAGTATCCTTCGCAAACTAAACAGTTCTATCACCTCTAATGCTCCTCCGAAAACCATCGCCTCCCATCCACCTCCGTGAAAACCAAACATGACTCTGCCAAATACCTCCTCTCAACCGCCCCCTCTTCTTGCTTCTAAGAAAAAAGAACAAGAAGTAACCAAAAAAATCTCTAACCTAAACCCCGGCCACCAAAACCACCCACTCCCCTCCCCCACTCCCACAAATCACCCAACCCCTTCGCCCGACGAATGCATGATATCCTCAGCCCCGCTATTGGCTCCACTACCATAAACTCTCGTAGCTAGGGTGGCATGGACACATAATTCGAGGACTTCTTTCCACCCACCACCTCTTGGGGGTGAAAAACTGGAGGTTTAATTGATCATAATATGAATGAATCCAAATTAATATTTTGTTGAGCATTACACTTAAATCTGATATATATATGAACCTCTCCAATCAAACCCACTTTAGCCTCACGCAAAAGCATACCCCTCTATCGCTCCCACACCCCTACCAACAATGAATGAACACCCAATTCCATAAGGAAGCCTTTACACGGGTCGTCAGTTCGCCCACCGTCAGGCAAGAAAACCCCCTTGCCTCATAAGTGGCCCATACAACGTGACATATGCGCTCCTAATGATGTCACCCCTCCCTTTTCAGGTCCATATCAGGCTCCGAAAGGCAAACCCAAGCCTTGCACACCCACGAGGTGATGTTTAAGATAGGTCGATCACGGCTAAGGAATCCCCTATTATCCAAACGATCATCCACCACTAACATCGCTTTTCTCACCAAATGTTTGAGCTCCCCAAGGATGCTTTGAGATGTTAGTGAAACTCGTATCCAGCAGAAAGATACGTCATCCTTTCCTCAGGCCACCTCTTCTTTTGAAATGACAACCCAACTTTGAGGCAACCGCCACCCCCAAAATTCCATGGTCTGCTTTAAGTGTTTTCACGTAGGGCATCCTAAATGCTCATGCCCCTTCCCAGTTCCCAATCATGTGTTTCGTGTGTTGAGAGATTGACCAAATCGCTAAAAAAACTGTCTTAAAACCAACCTAATGTCTTCTTCCCGCCCCGATCCAAATCCTAACAACTCCTAGAAGAGAAAGAGGAGCTCCTATCTAACCATGAGCTGACATACCTACATTCCTCACAGCTCCGGCACTCGTGCCCCCCTTCCCCATTGATCATCGTCCCTCCCCTTCCATCTATAGGGACCCGAACTCATGCCAAGGTATGTGTGGAGTCCCTCCTAGCAAAGCGCCAACTTCTCTAACGCATGATCGTTGAATTTTCCAAGGACATCCCTACCCTCATGTGGGATAACGATGCACTTATGGAAGAGTTTGGTGAAGATTCTTTCCGCTATTACTGGAAGATCTCCAAGCGTGAACCGGTTGTCGAGGTCACCATTGAGAAAACCTACGAAAACCTCATTGACATCTTTGTCGTCTCCCTTTATGAGGCCACCATTTTTGTTTTACTAGTGATCCCCATCTTCTGGTGCAACAAAAATCGAAGAAACAAATCCATTGATGGTTCTTGGGCTTCCTCTACAGCATAAGTACCCCTATATCCTAAACAATCTTGTCAAGAACTTCAGGAAGCTCCTTGCTTACAATATCCCTTCCATGGCAGGCAATTGTGATGAAACCTCGGTGGTTGAGCTCCTCATTGACATCCTCAAGATTCAAGTTGTGCCCAAAAAGCATCAAGGTTGTGATGGCTGATAGGATCTTTGAATCCATCTTCCTCTTGTTGAACAACTACAAGAGGTTGTTTTCACCCAATGTGGCATCCCCTATTCTAAGAACACCATCGCTCGCTTCTTAATCTCCAAATTCCAACCTGTAGGCCCTAGTGCACACTTCGCTTCACTTGGATCTGTGAATCTTCATCTCAGGCCCTCTGATTATCGAACTGGGCACCACCTGCCTTCGATCTACGCACTAACGCAGTAAAGGTCAATGCAAATATAAATCCCCTACCTTTACCCTCCCATCATGGTTTTTTCTCAAACACGATCCTCACTTTCACCGAGAACTTCGATCGTGAATCTGTAGAGAACACCATCCTCTAGATCAATAGCATGGGTGCAAAACTTGATGATAATGTTCTCAAGTGTGATGCATGGCTCCCCTAAAAAAGCTAAAGAAAGAATAATTACAACACTAGCTATTGCACCCAAAGCTGGAGCAACCCTGCAGTCCAATGCTCCATCGAGCAGTCAACCTACCAGCCAACCTAGAGCAGATACAGCTCCTCCACTCCAAAGAAGACACCGGAGTCGCCTCAAGTAGGTACCTAATGAGTCTCCATTTCATCACATTTATTATTTCATTATGGGCTTTAAACCCTAGGTGAATGGATTTATATATCATTAATTTATCAAAATAAACATTCGTTAGTCTGTACCAAACTCTGTATAAAATATTATATGTTTATAGTATTTATTGCTAAAATAAAAAGAATAAAGAAAAGAAAAGAAAAAGAGTGAAGTGTAAAGGACACTGAAGTGACCCTATCCCCCGAGACTCAGTCATCATGATGACTTAGTTGACAATGAATAAGGTAGGGAGAAATAGGGTGAGTAATTGTACATAAAATACAGAACATATCACTCTACAAAATAAGCCAATAATTACTTTTTGGGACCTATTTTATTCTTTATTATTTACACCTCAAATAATGAAATTTTGTACATGAAAATTGTAGTTAAAAATATACAAAAAAAATATAAAATTATTTCACACAAAAATAATATATAGTGTACATTGTATACACAAAATAAAATCCTAAAACCCAGACTTTACAGACCCATATCTCCCAAATAAAAACTCAAAATATATCAGAATCACCTTTAATTGTATATAACTTTTAATAAACTATTTAATGAAGTTGGTTTCATATTTTTTAGAGTTAAGGTAAGAAAGTTAGGTTTTAGACCCCTATTGTATAATATAATCGATTAACAATCATTTTATTTATTCTTTATTATCTTTATAATTCTATATTTTTATAATTTTGTAAATATTATTTATAACATATGTACATATCAAAATTAGACTAAAATCATTAATAAAACATCAAAACAAAATATGTATATAAAATACATATATGAAACTACAATAACTATACATATATAATAAGTATACCTATTTATTTAAGTGTATATATTACATCAGAAAAATGTAATAAAAATATAATAAATTATCTAAAAATAAGTTATAATTTTATAAAATAAGAGAATAAAATAATAGAATCAAAAAATACAAAATTAAATTAAAAATACACAAAACATAGAAGAACGTACATATATATACCCTAAAAATTAACTTGTAAATAAACCTCTAAAAAATAAATAAAAATATGCATAAATACTACGAAAAATTAGAAATATTTTTTATTTTATAAACTAAAAATAATACAAAATAATTATTATTTATTATCTATTTTACAAGGCATTTTGCCTTGGAATTTCCTGTTTGGTTCATGTGGACCAATCAGGCGCCACTTTTTGTTGACCCCGGTCAACTATTCGGCCTACCCTCTAACTTTTGTCAGAGCTTCACGAGGCCGCCAGTTCACCAAATTATACATGCCTCCTTCTTCATCCATTCCTCTCGAGACTACCACCTTCCTGTAGCTAGTCCATCCTAGATCCACGCCCATCATCAAATCCCCACCAACCTCCCACCAATCTCACGCAAAATCTCCTCGAAACTCGTTCAAACTCAGCCTATAAATATTCCTCCCTTGCCATCTTTTGCTTTTTGATCCCTCTTAATTCATCTTTAACCCCTCAAACCACTCCTATGAGCTTCTCCATGGTGAATCAAGGTAGAACTCATGGTTTGCAGCGAGGAAAGGCAAGGAGGAGGCGAATCCACCCCACCACTGGAGCTCCTCCAGCTGGTTTTGCTCCGGAGCGTCAAGCTTTGTTGAGCCCTCTTTTCCGTCATTCCTAGTTAATGTTGTAGTTTAATTTTCATTTTGCATCTTTAATTTGTAGTTCAATCAAGTGAGTAGCACTCAAAAAGCTCCAATTCCTAGAGCTCAGGCGCCAGGTTAAAATCGCATCAATTCGATCATCGAGCTGCCCCGACTTCCATTCCACCTTTCTCCCCTTCACGTTCTCCACCTATTTCCCTCAGAACCCCCTTGAATCAATTCCTTATTCAAGGAGTCGGAGCTCCTTCCACTACCCTCGCCGGATCTCCCCCCTCCATTCCACATCCCATATTATTTCGAGTAAACCCTAGGTCGAGGAGATAGCCCTCGTACATAGGAGTATTTGGTTGCGACTTGCAGGATTGACGACGCCCTTGGGACCTCAACGATCCCCTGGAGCTGCTCTAGGTGTCTCAATCTCGCCGGAGGATCTAGCTCCTTCTCGCCTCGCTTGGACCCTGTAGCCGAACGCGGAGGAAGCCCAGCTACCTGTTTGGCTCGTAAGAGGAGTGAACAACCATCGAAGCTCGGAGGAATGACGGATCAAAGCCTGCCGGAGGTGTGTTCTTGTTGGTTCTTGTAGAGACCCTCGTTGCCATTCGATCAGGAACATCGATCCAGATCTAATCTGGATCGTTGATTTCCCGCAAAGGGGTATGTGAAGGAGGTCGCATGATCTGACACGTAGTGGAACAAGAACAGCTGGATCCCGGCGCATAAGTGGGTAAATTTCATAGCCTCCCTCTGCCTTTTTGTAATTAGTAAATGGTCATGTAAATATTTTAAGTAGTTTAAAATCTTTTGGATAAATTGCATGTAGCCCTTGAACTTTCTGTATATTGTAATTTAGTCCACGCTATAGTCACTTGTAGATGCACGTTTTATCTTGTAAAATTTGCATGGCAGCCCTCGCGGGTTTATGTAATTGTATTTTAATATATGAAATTTAAATATCAGAGTTAAATTTTGGGTAAAATCATATTGGGACCCTCAGCTTTATTTATATTTACAATTATACCCTTGCTAGGCCGACTATTTTTGTGCTTTATTTTATATTTAATAAAAATAGATTTTGTGCCCCGAAAACACCAAAAAAAAGAGTAGATACCTGGATGCATGCTTGATCACGCTATAACTTTACATTTGCATTTTATTCCTTTCTCCTATTTTTTAAAATCAAATAGTGCATGACCACTCCCCGTTTAACTTAAAAAAGACAAAAAAATATAAAATCATTTTGAAAAATTCTCCAAAAAATATAGTAGGCTTATTTAAGTATTATTAACCTTCAGAACATAATTCACTAAAAATAGAAAAAATGCCTAAAATTAAAAAATCCCCAAAACCTCTATAAAAATTTATAAAATTCCAAAAAAATCCAAAAATAATGATTTCTATTTTATAATTTCATCTATATTATTATCATTATATTAAAATTAATTTGGAGAAATTTTGATACTATTTGATATTTTTCATCTCTATTTTTATTTCAGCTTATTATTTTATGGGTATTTTTAACCTTAAAATAATATTGAATTTATTAAAATTAATTAAAAATTCACAAAATTAGTAAAAAATTGTTTAAGACCCAAAAATATTTAATTTTGCATTTTTGGTTATTTTTAGTACTATTTACATCTATCTTATCTATTATTGTATATATATTTCTATATATCTTAAATTATATATTTTAAAAGAAAAGGAAATTAGAATATAAAAATTTAAAAACAATATATTTATAAAGATATATATATAAGTAAAAAACAAAAAAAAGAAAATTTTAATTAATTAAATAAAAATTAAAACCCAAACAATTTGGACTAATATTGTGCATAGTTATATATACGCATACACCTATATTAGTTATTTATAAATAATATAAAAATGCCACGTCGTGTGTTCCATTTGTTTGACACCCTACTCTGCTTGTCACTATACAACCATTTTTGTATGGTTTATAATAAATATTGTATCTTTACTGACTGACTTTCATTTGTAGGTTGATTGTTGATCAACCGAGGTTTCTCATGGGTCGCCACAACGAAATTGTGTAAAGTAATTTGCAAAGTAATTTACAAAGTAATTTGCAAAATAATTGTGTAGCTTTTAGTGAGAGAGAGAGAGAGAGATTTAAGTTTTTGCAAAGTAATTTGTAATTAATTTGGACACTATTCTCTCCACCACACGAGGTCCAGTGCCCGGGTGTCTATTCACCTGGAGCCTCGTATCGGATTTTTCGTGTTTTATCATCTTTGTTTATTTATTTCCCATGATTTGAGCTTTCCGACTTTGTTTTATTTGTTTTATGTGAGTGAGCCCTTAGATAATAGGTTGCTTGACTCGATAGCTAGGTCCAAAGCCCTAATAACATTGCTTGCACCTATAGTTATCCGCGCTTGGACTTAGTCAAAAATAATTATAGGTTATTTGGATTTGAGATTGAGTGCCGAGAGAAGTGCTATACAACGCTTGCAGGATCTGTTGTGGCAGACATCGACACACTTCAGAGATAGAACTTTTGAATCTCATTTTTTAGTAATTGGTATTTGGTTCTTCCCGATAATAGCAGCTATTATTTAGGATGCTTTCTCACTTTTGCCTATCGTCATATAGTGTAATTATTTCAATTCTGTCCTGCATCCCACATGGAGAGAGTTGGAAAGCATTGTAAGCAATTCTATCTTTGCATGAATCATTAGTCACTAAGACGAGATTTCCATCTTAGTGACTACTTGCACGGCTTTTCCATCCTCTCTCCTATGTGTTTACATCACTTAGGACATAAAGGAAAAATACAAAAAGTATGTTAGGTGGCCTGCTCTTAAAAATACTAAAAAAATTGAAAATCTAAAAATTAAAAAAGGAACTATTAAATAAATTTGACCTTAATTAAAATTCATAATGAACCATTACTTGTTTGGGGTTTATAAAGTCCGCATTATTTTTAGGTACACTCCAGACTGAGTGATGCATGACCCGCTAAGGATAAGAGCCCAAATCCGGATATGTGGTGCCTTGATTATCACCTGGGTTGGCGAAGTATTGACGCTTCTATCGTACATGACCGAGTAGGACCTTATCGAGCACGGTGTTCCCGCCTTGTGTGGAGCATCTAACTTGGTATGAAATACTGAGCTTAGGGCACGCCCTCACGGGTGCGTCTGTCTCATTGGTTTACGACTAAGTAGATCCTTGCACGCTCACGGGTGATTCTGTTGCGAGCGAGGTCCGAAGTATTGGTTTCACCTATTGGATTCCTTTCAATTTCTTTGGCTGACTATTCGCCCATGCACGAGATCAAAGACTTTTAAGCACACAGATCACAATTTACAAAGGAGGTGGAACAAGTATGGGGCACTTGCCTGGCAATACACATGCTCCTATAGGGTTAGCGTACTTAAGGAGTTGTTATAAGATTGCCTGAAAAACAACAATAGAATTGAAAAGATAAATATAGACGAACTTTCACAGCTTCACATGTGTTGAGTGGGTGAACCTATCCTTATTTTATGTTTGTTTGAATTAGAATTAAGATTCAAAGATCAGTCATGCATAGTGTGTGCTTTTTTCTCACTTTCTTGCCTTTGATTCCCTACTTGACCCCCTGCTCATTAAGAGCCTTGTACTGTTTACACTCCCTTTACTTCTTGGTTGACCGTCGTATCATTCTTCCAACCTCGATCTCCTCTTGACCTTCGAGATGGCGATACATGGATGACTTAGTAGGGACCCCGCCGACACCAACATCAATTCCATATGCTCGTCACCTCCAATAATTCAGGGCGATTCCCGAGAATCCAGTTCAGACTCCTTGAAATCGATTTCCAGACTCCCCATCTTCTCCAATAAACCGATATCACTCTCATCTCGAAATCTGCCCATTTTGGATGGCAATTGATTTTACTCCATACACACCGCTATCCTTAATGAGATTCTATGTTGACGCCACCTGTAATTGATCTGACGCCACCTGATGGAGCCTCATTTGAAGATTTTGGATGCCCGTCTTTCTTGGATGACCCCGCTCATTTTAGTCATCCACATGGACAGCCTGATGTGGGCATAGATTTTGTTGTAAATAAGAACACTATTTCCACTGTTGTTTTTGATTTTGTACATATTCCATTTCTTGATGTAATGAGAAAATCCAAAAAAATTAAAAATTTGAAAATTTCCTTGTCTGACACTGAAGTGGTGGAAATCATTCAGAATCTTGTGTCATTCTTAAGCTTAGATCCAAAAAACTAAGATCCCTTTGGATAGTCTCATTCCAACACTTCTTGGGCCTTCCTAGCCCTCTCTTAGCCAACTCAACATCCCAAAACTCGCATTTCCTAACTGGTGCATTATCTGACCTCCTTTGTAAATGGTCAAACCAACTTAAGTGGTTTTATCGCATCTTATCCTCAATCGGAGCTACACTAATTTTACTTCTGATTGCATCATTCTGAATCCGATCTTTACATGTATATCCACACATCTACATTAGCATTTTCATCTCTACTATTGCCATTCTCTGCACACGTTTATGGTTCATTGACCAGCAATCAGATCCATAGAGCATAGCAGGTCTCGTGACTGCTTTGTAAAACATTCCTTTGAGTTTCAAAAGAATTTTCTTATCACATAGAACAGTAGAGGCTCATCTCCACTTAACCAACATGCATTTATTCTATGAGTACCGTATCCATTAATTTCTCCATCATGTTGCAAAATAAATCCAAAGTATCTAAAAGAATTTTTATTCTGATTCTTATCGTCACCTATCTTCACCTTGATTCCTTCATCATTTCTTCCATCATAAGTACACTCCATATATTAAGTCTTAGACCTACTTATATGAAAACCTTTAGTCTCTAATGCATGTCTTCAGATCTCAAACTTCTCATTTACTCTATCTCTAGTCTCATTAATCAAACAATATCATCAATGAATAACATACACCAAGGTATCTCATCCTGAATGTGACAAGTCAACTCATCCATAATCAAAGTAAAAAAGAATAGACTCAAAGTTGAACCTTGATGCAGACCAATGCTGATGTCAAAATAGTCAGTCTTTACAGACTTGGTCCTTATATAAAATGAAGCCCCATCATACGTATCTTTTTATGAAGTTAATGTATAGGACATGTATGGAGGCTCTTCCTTTTAGCTCTATAAAACTCCATTGTTCTCCTCAGCTAATGGATGACTTCAATAGTTGAGTGACTTGGTATGAATTCGAATTGGTTTTCTTTTACTTTGAAACTTGTCGCAACCATCTTTCGATCACGCATTCCCAAAATTTCATAAAATGACTTATGAGCTTGATACCTCTGTAATTCACACAATTTTGAATGTCTCCTTTGTTCTTATAGAGAGGTACCACAATGCTTCTCCTCCAACCTGTGAGCATTGTCGTGGAGTTAAAATGTCAAAGAAACCTTTCTCAAAGAAAGTTATAACTGAAGATATCTTTGACCTCATACATACAGATTTTGTGTGTTTCTTTTAGTACCGCAATATGCAATGGACATAAATATTATGTGACTTTCGTTGGTGGTCAATCAATACATAATCTTCTTTTGTTATTGTTATTGGTAAAAATAAGATTCTTATGGTAACATGTTTAAAACAAATGAAGCATATTGATAATCTCCTCTTGTTAATTGTGTTTGTACAAAAGGGAACATGGAACGAAGGTGTGGTGCATTGATGTGCGGAGTAACATCAAAGAAGGCAGACTTCACATGGCTAAAGATTATAGATGTTATGCTGGCCCTTTCTATATTTCATTCTCATTTCTTAAGCATGTAGTATGCGTTAATTTTGAACATTTCTACCTAATAAAATGATTTGAGACTTCCAAATTTCAGTATATGAAGTGAGTGTATATTTTCTTGTAATGCCATTAGCGGTGCTCTCTTCTTTTGTTCATATAGTATATCGCATTGTCAGCGATAAATTATTCGATTATGTGCATTTTGCTTTAATCAACGTCACAGTATTTAGCACTTCACTCTTTCGCTAAATTAGTGTCTATAATGACTTCGGATCAATTGAAAATCGAGTTTATATGTATTAATGTTGAGATCGTCTCTGTCATCGCTATGGCTGCAACAAAAAAAGTAGTATAAAAATATTCATGCACATGTTGCGGTCAATTCTCATAAATAATTACTATCATTCCTTGCTTTTTAATTTCTATTCTCTTCTCCTGCTTTCAAGACGACCAAGGAGGAGGTTTTATTTAGAAAGCAAGGATAAAAGCTCGTCCTTGTTGGAGGCCAATTATTTCAAGTGCATGCTGTCATATATATCCAATTATTTAGATCTCGTTCATACTTGTCATATTAGCCCCATTCCGAACATCCTTAACTAAAAAAGACCTTTTTTTGTGTTGTAATTGTGGCGTAATTAGCGTTACCATCAGTCACAATGTTTTTTCATCTTTAATGGAAACATTTGCTACTATAATATGTGCAAAGAAAATTGTTGTGTGTTCATTAACATCAAAATCGTTGGCATTATTTTAAAGATTTCAGTAATTACTTTATGAGGATGCTGCCACCCATGATGTTTTCATTGGAAGCCAATCATATATATCCCTTCCACCGACACCGCAACGCTTGTGGATGTTGAGCTATTATTGGTAGCCATCGTTTTATTATGTGAGAGTGTTGATACGTGGGGTAAGAGATCTGCGAGCAATAAGAAGAGTCTGGTTCTCACACCTATATATGAGAGTATCCATTATTCCAAGAATGCATGCATGCAGGCACTCTTCCTTATCCAGTTTGTTGTACTCCTAAAGGACACCTGTCAACTTAGAGAAACTGAAAGGAACATTTGTATTTTATCGAAACCGTTTGTGAGCTATCCATCTGTCCACCAGCCTACTTATCGAGGTTATGGTCGGGGAGAAAATATAGTGGGTTTAACCACAAATTATCATACTTTCATAAAATAACTGCAGACATAAGCCATAGCAAGGATATATTTTAACTATGGATTGTTTCTTTTTCAACGAACTCCTTGTGTTGATATAATTAAATTAAGAGATTAATTAGCTGCAAATTCATCAGGCATTACATGCAACCAGTTTTTCATTGCAAGAATGCTGCCATTGAACGCATTATTCTTACGATTATGTAATTATCTAACTTTTGGTGACTGGTTTTTTTACAACGGTTAAACTATTGCGAATCAAAGTTTTTATTGGCACTATTATATAATTCAATAACACAAGTTGTTTGCTACCATATAGCTTTTTAAAATATTTGTATAGTTTCAGACACTACAATAAAATTGATATAAGACAATGAATAATTCAACATTCATTGTCATATCATCCAGAGTTAAATATAAAACAATAAATAATATTCATTATACTACAGGAAAGTATAAAACATGTGATAGTCGTCCCCTGTCCCCTCTGTGTGAGCAATTGTCTTCTCTAATCAGAGGGGACGGTCAATTGTCCGCCCCTAAAAGTCACGTCACATTTGACATGCAAAAATGTCATTCACCAACATCCCCTATATATGACACCTTAAGTGATGGTCGTAACCGTCCCCTATGATTACCACAGAGGGACGGTCAAGCCCGTCCCCTCTGATGAACATGGGTGACGGTCGCAACCATCACACATTCGTTAATATAGGGGATGATCGCAACCGTCCCTTCACTTACAATCGTAGGGGACGGTTGAGACCGTCACTGAAGGAATAGATGATTGTCTCCAGAGCATGTTGTCATGGCTTACGAGGTGTTTCATATGGGACAGTTGTGACTCCTATGTGTTGGTCAGAGGGGACGGTCATGCCCATCCCAAGTATTTCACTAGTTTGTACGCTCTGATTCAAAACTATCTTTTGGGACGACTATTGTGGTCTAAAGGGACAATCACAACCATCTCCCCTAATTCTTCGTTGCAAAAAAATACCTTCTGATATGACCTTCATTCTACACGTGTGTATCTCTTTAACATGAATCATTTAGTACATGTACCAATATCGACTATGCATCATATAAACAAGGATCAAGAGAAGGATAAACACGTTTATTTCACATACTGGATTACAAGAAATATTTTGAAACGAATAATGATGGGAATTTCAAATTAAACTACTCTACCTTAACTTGTTCTAACTAATTAAATAACATACGAAACTACTCTACATTAGATTATACAAATAAAGTATATAATGTGCTAAACTATTCTACTAAGTAAAACTAAGAAGGATATAGCATTATTCATTGTAATCATTATCCTCATCTTCATCATCATCATCATATTCTTCTCCTTCATCATCTTTGCATAGCCTTTCGACTTGATTACTTGGTTGGCTCGGTTGGGTGATCGAACCTCCATCTTGATATGCATGCATGAACGCGTGAAAATTTGTCATCCATTGGTGCAAGTCCTAAATTTCATTATTCAAGCTTGTCACTTGACTCTCTAACTCCATCTCTTGTTGTATCTTTTGAGAGGAAGATGAGATGCTCCCTGCTCCATACCAATTCCAAAGGGTAGACTACGACCACCACATCATACTCATCCATGATGCTCTGGCCCACTACATAAGGCAAAAGAGGTGCATGACTCGTACATGTGTGATGAATCACGGATTCATCTCTCTAATTCTCATTTATTAAGCTCAGTTCCCTCAAAATCATCAGCATTTCTGCATTTATTCTGCATAATTAGCATTCATGCTTGTTTGCATAAGAATGGCATTTTATCCATCATTTTTGCACAAAATAAAAAGCCAAAAATCCAAGCCACAGTTGACTTGTAAATAGCCTAATTTCCTGGATTTTTATCTCCTTCACGCTAACTCCGAATGATACAAAACCACCTCCACTGTATACTTATCACTAACAAGAATAAATAAAAAATACAAAAAATTACTAACCCTGTTAAGTGGACCAAAACCCCAAATCCTAATTTTAGGATTTTCGGACTAAAAGCCACATATCTTCCCCATCCAGTGTCCGATTTGATCCTACTCACTTTTGAACTAATGTACATTCAATTACCTTCAAACAAGACCAAGTTCAAGTGAATCATAGCTCGTATGTGAAAGTTGGGTTTTGGACCTCTTTTGTACATTGTATATTTTAGCGGTTTTTGATCCGTATTTTATGTACATATTTTCTTTATCAATAAAAATCCAAAAAAATTTAGATTTAGATGTTTTATTTATCTTTGATTTTTCCATATTTTTTCCGATTTTTTATCTGGTTTAAAAATGACAAAAAAATTAGAAAATCCAAAAATCAAGGTATTTTATGTATATGGGACACCCCCAAAAATTCACTTTGTGCATTTGATCGATTTTCACTTTGATGTCTTCATGAAATTTGTAGATATCATCGAGACGAGCACTTTTTGTGAAGGAACTTTTTTGATCTGAGGTCATTTGATATTTATTTCTTATTTTACAAAATATTTTTCTATAGATTTTTCTAGTGCTAACACGTGGCAGCCCCTGGGGCCACACGTGTCAGCGTTTTTTGGGCTTTTTATAATTCATTTTTATTAAAAATAAAAAATATTAATAAAAAAAATAAAATAAAATAAATAATAAATAAATAAATAATAGGGGGCGCACGTGCGTCGCACGTGCCTCCTAGGCACGCGCAACGCACGCGCCTCTCCTTCCCTTCACCCGCGCCACGTGACGTCGCCACGGCCGTTCGATCAATGGCCGATCGAACGGCCGCTGCGCATCGTCTTCCACCCGCGTCTGGTGTCGCCCCCTCCGATTTCTCCGTCGCTCCTCCCCAATACGCGCAACCACCGCCCCCGCATATCCCTCACCGGCCGTGACCCTAACGACGTCCGCAATCCTTGCCAACCTACTCGCGCCGGCCGCTCAATCCCTCTATCCTATTTAAGATCTTTGACCCTCCCCCCGACGCTTCATCCGTCGCTTGCACAGAGATCAAGGACCCGGGGTGACAGACCGGACCTCCTCCCTCTCCGGCGAGATCCGGCCACTACCCCTGTGGCCGTCGCAGCTTGCAACCTTCAGGTCGCTCTACTCCTGCTCCAGCCACGTCGCCGTCGAGCCAACTCCGTCGAATACCTCTGCCAACGACCATCTTCTTCGCCAACACTACGCCATCAACGACCTCCGCTTCGCCGCTCATCATCTCCAGTCGACACTCCTCCCCTCGCTTCTTTAACGGCCATCTTCTCAGCCTACTATAGTCGTCAACAATGCCCCGCCGCTTCTACTTCGCCTCCACCTCCAGCTGCTCCTCCGCCCGTGATCGAGCTCCATACAACAGCACCTCCGCCGCACCGGGCTACTCCTCCCTCCTCCACCGGAGCCCCTCTCCTTCCACCGCCAGTCAGAGGCTCTATCGGCCCGCCTTCGTCACCCGCCATAGGAGGCAGTACCTCTCCACCAACTTCGCTGCATCGCCGGGGACTGTCTCGAGGCCCTTCCCACGTGCGAGGGATGTGACGGAAGGGGACGTTGTCGCCCCACGCCATGCCCAGGTCACGTGCTCCGCACGTGACTAGGGTCAAATTGCAAAGACCCCCCCGAAAGGTTTCCCTTTTTGCCGTAAAGCCTAAGGTCCATAGGGCACATGCGCCGCAAGTGCCCCTTGGATAATTTGCAAAGTTCACCCCCCAGTTACAGGTAATTTTCACTTAGGCCCCCACTGCACATTTCTTTATTTATTTATTATATTTGCAGTCATACCCCCATGTTTTACCGCTGTTTTGGACCTCTTCTGAGTCTTATTTTATTAATCCAAAAATAGCATGATGTTTGTTAATTAATTATCTACATTTTGACATATTATGGGTATTTTTGTGATCAGTGGTTAATTAATAATTAATTATTTTGTGGAAAATTGCATATTTTGCCCACTTTGTACTCTAAAATTCATATTTGATTAACCGTTGCTCTAAAAATTCCCCAAAAAATCACATATCATAGAGTTAATTGTGCTTGATGTTGTGCCCAAAAAGAATTGCATTTGTGTGCATATTGTCCTGTAAAAATCATTTTGCATATTTCAGTGTTTAATTTTTAATAGGTATTCGATCTCATATTTTTGAGGTTTAGGATTATTTTGAGATCAATCACCTAGTGATAGATCTTAGATAATTTTGTTCCATGAAAAAAATAGGTTTAATATTTATTATAATTAAATATTGAAATTCATTTTGTTTGCATTTGAAAATTCATAAAAAAATTCGTATTGCATTAAAAATTCCAAAAACAATACAATGCATTCATTTCATCATATTTTACATTGTGGACAAGTTTCGTATTTTTCGGATATCGTTTGATCACTATTTATATTTTAGACCCTAAAATAGCCGAAATTGCATCTCATATCCTTTATTTGCATTTAAAAATTCCAAAAAAAGACGGTCTCGAAAACTGTATACGAATTTTGATAGACATAATTCTAGGTTATTTCTTTGCCTTCCTTGTAATCGACCTTGGACTTGCCCAAGTAAAATAAACATAAAACCACTTGATTAAATATTTGTGGTTATTTCATGACCGATTTCGATCGCCGCCTACAACGAAAGACATTATTATTTTCCCTCACAAAAATTAAAAACAACTTTTTACGCGCGCGATTCTCGGACCCGTCAGATGGCGCCGTTGCCGGGGAGGCAAACGACTTAGTTTTGTGTTTTGAAATTTTCTTGTTCGGTTTTCCGCATTCGGGTAGTCTGACCCCCAAAATTTTCACTGTAAATCCCATTTTATTTTCTACATTTATTTTCAGCATTTATTTCTTTTTATTTTATTTTTGATTATTTTTTAAGTCACTTTTTTACATCTTCTCTCTTATTTTTATTGTGAGGTACCCGACGTACGTGGAGCGATTTTTCAAGAAACCGAAGCATCTTCACCGACTTCTGAAAAGACGTAATAATTTAAGATCAAGTCGAGTCGTGAGAGAGCGTAGAATCTAGGTTTTTAATTTCTGTAAATATCAATTTCTGCTCATTTATAGCGGTGTCTGTTTGGACTCTCGCGTGTGTAAAAAGACTCTGAACTTTTCTTATGCTGTGTCGTGCCATGTTTCACTCTCCGATGAGGGTGGGGCCCAACTTGAGTGGCGATTAGGATAGATCTACACATACGGCTCTCAGAGCTTTTATATTTTTGATTGTGCTCGTAGGATCTAAGGCCACACTGCACTTTAATTGAGACGCACATTAGATCATTCAACTTAGCCAATTTTAACTCAATTCTTTCCCGCTAATAGAACTTTCTGCTTAGTTGCGGTTTTTCATCGGCTTGCATTCATATAGATAAATTTTTTCAATTCTGTCTAGCATCCCACATGGAGATTGCGAGGATTCACTTTAAGTCTTCTAAACTGAGCATTCAACATAGTTTTCCGCGTGCATCAGTTTTTTCCGAATTCCTCCCTCTTGTTTTATCACATAATTCTAGAAAAATTGGGACTGGACGGTAGACGTGTATTTGTGGTCATCTAAATTCTTCAGTGATCACCTAATAAAAATTGAGACTGCTGAATATAGCCTATTTCAAATTAACCATAAAATCAAGAATTTCTGCGGGAGAGAAACCCCGACCTTGGATGTTTCTATTTTTCTGAGTGAGCGAGAGACGACACTTAAGGCTAGAGCCCAAATCTGAAATTTCAGCACCTAATAGCTCGCTAAATTTTTGCCAAGATTGATTTATCACCAACTAAAATTGAAAAGATAATAGCCGAACTCTTACGGCTTCATTGTGTGCGTTGGTGAACCTGAGGTTTGAATTGTGTTTGCATTGGTGTGCGTGAACCGATTTCAAGATCAGTAGCCGCACATTTGATAAAATTTCTCTTGACTATCCCATGCAACCATCTCTCTTCTTGATAATGGAACTCTTGTCCAAAAACTCTTGCAGATCCAACCCCCCATTCCTTTCAAAAATGACCGAACATCTATCTGAAAACCCATCAGAGCTATACTACGAAAATGAATTTGTTTCGGTTAGGCCCAAATCAACTAAATCCTCTTCTTTCAATAATCCTCCAACATTTGCAGGAGACCTCCACCAGCAGATAAATTATGCCTCCTCATTAAATTCTTACTCAAATCATCCAGCCACGCATAACCACCTAGCATCTTGGACTGAACCTTCTTATTCTCGGTTTCTCACCAATGAAACATTTCAAAATCAAAATCCCTTTGAGTCTCATGACTGGCAGAGAAACCAAACCCAGATGGAAAGACATGCACTGAATGATCATCGGCATTGGATTGACCATGTCAGACCCCTCTTCAGACATGATACTCATACAGAGGACTGGACTGACCATATAATAACACATAAACCCTGTATGATGACTCCACAATCTCAAGGTCTGACCAGTCATAGGATTGAACTCTACTCAGACCAACTACACATGCCTGGACCATATGAGCAGCCTCCTTCCATAATTTTTGAGGACAAATTTTTCAGAAAATAATGATCATATGTCGGATATTCCAAGAAACTCTCCTCTCAGCACAAACGGGAAAATGGAAGATGAAATTATCGAACACACACCAACTGCTCCCATGATTGATCATGAACAGAATTTTGAGGATGACATTTCGAGGATAAATAAGAGATTCAATTCAATAGAGGATAGATTTCAAAAATTTACCGATCGATTAATTTCACTTTGTGGTAGCTCAGACATAAAAATGAATGAGGAAATGATTGGATCTCATTTTGACAATTTTGAGTCAGAACATCAAATCCCCTACTCATCGACGGAAGAAACCACATCATCTCATCACTTATAAAATACCCAAAAAATCGGAATATTCGAAAATCACAAAAAAAAAACCGAAATCTCGAAAAATATATAAAAATTGAAATTGAGGAAGATCTGAAGAATTTGGATCCTGCTTTACGGGAAGCACTAGGAAAGAAACTGATTTTTTAACTCCCCTTTCTACAGACCATTGAACACTTCCCCGATCTTAAAAGATTTGTAATGGACAAATTAACTAAGAAAAAGTCGGGCAGGATTAGAACAAAGACCGAAAGACATATCTTGTCAATGGCCTCCTCCTTGGTGTTGAGGAGAAAAACCAAGAGCCGCATAGTGAAGCGGTTGCCCAGATTTGACTGTGTAATCAAAGACACGATTTTCACCCATGCTCGGATTGATGACGATTCACCAATCAACATCCTCCCGACCTCTGTATTTCACGAACTCAAACTCAGACTGATTCGGACGATATGAGAGATTGTTCAATTGGCGGACCGATCTATAAAGCGGCCGAGAGGAATCATTTCTGTCATCATGAAATTCTAAGGTGCTCCGCTCAAAGTAGAATTCACGATCATTGATATTGAGCATCAAGGAGAATTCACCCAGTCTCTAATCATTCTCGGAAAGCCATTCTTGGCATTGGCCAAGGTAATTATTGATTGTGAGACTCGGGAAATCAATTTCACAGCATTGGAAGCACTTAGATCTGACCCTGTCTTTGAGGAACCACGATCTTCTAAGGAACCCACGAAGTCCCCGACAGCCGCAACCATGAAGCGGTAGAAGATCCCTACCCCGATGCTACACCTGAGACAGTGGTTGTTAATGAGACTATTGGTTTAGAGACACTCCCCAGTATTCCAATTCATGCGGATATCAAAATAGACAAATCCTTCTACTACGATCCTGAGACATATGCATGGTCGCACCCTGAAGCAACATTCTCTGAATATCTGGACCAAATCATCCCAAATCGAGAGTGCACCAACATTCAAAATAGCAAGAATAAACGAACAAAACGCAGACCGACCAAGGAGAAGAACTCTAATGGCTATTCATCTGGATACTCAAATGAACCGACACCTTCACGAAGAAAGAAAAAGAGAGTTACCTTTGACTTTTCGGAAGAGGAATCAGCTGATGATCCCTCATCAGGTCCGAAAAAGGTAGTCTACATGAGTTAAGTCTGTTCGGCAGCACTAAAGCCATATCTTCGCAAGGATCCAAAATTCAATTCTCGTTGGACAACTCCCATTCCGAACTACTACTCATCCAAAGCTGATGCTCCTGTCCTCTTTAAGTACACTAGAATTATTTCTTATGAGCTGACTGAGACCGGTGCTTCTGAGTATTCATCCGAGGACAAACTGATTGACCCCAAGAAGGAACGAATTTTGAGAAAACAACTGAAAAAATAAAAAGACATGAATACTTGGAGTATTTCCACTTTCAAATACTATTCCTCTGAGGATAACTCTGATGATGGATATCTTTCATCTGACTCAAACACTTCATCTATTATCCATCATGATTTTTCTGAGGATGTCACTGATCATAGTTGGGAATCATATGCTTCATCTCAATCTCGTCATTACGATCTCCCGCCGCAAGCTCAAAAGAAGATCAGCCGAAAACTGCCTTAATCATTGGCTACCCACACTCCCTCCCGACCACATCGATCTCCTTGTACAGTTTCTTCCTCTACTTAAGCCAAGGCCTAAGTATAGGGGGAACCGACATCCACCTGTTTATACTCTCTTCATTCACATATCCCTATCGCTTCATTTTTTCCTTCATTTTTCACTCTCTTACGCTTAGCCCGGGCTATGTCTTCTTTACGCTTATTGTGCTCTGAGGACACTGCACTCGCTAAGTATAGGGGGGTCTGTATATATACTTTGTATATATTTTACCCATATCTCATACTTTCGTGTAAGTCTATATGTATTTACGGGGTGGGTAATATTTGAAAAAAAACATCAAAAAAAAAAGATTTTTGCTACTAACACTAACTTTGCCCAAAATTTCGAAAAAAATTGCTTCTTATTTCATTTTTGCATCAAAAAAAATTCAAAAATAAAAAATAAAAAAAAGTGTCAGCATTTCACACACCTGCACTTCATCCAACATCACATGCATTTGCATATATGAAAAGTCATAGGGTTCTGAACCGAGTTATGAGTAGAAACCGAGAGTGGTCTTGACTTGACCTTAATCCGCCTAATTTTCAGAGGAACTTCACCGAGAAATAGGATTTTAAGAACTTCAGGTCTTTAACTTAATTCTTTAAGTTCCACATGATAATGTGCAGCGTTTGACTCTTAGTTTCTAACCTGGTCGCCTCATTCTGGGTACGACTCTGGAATAGGGAATTAATTTGTACTGTCGCACTTTGCACTTAGCTCAACTCAGACGGGATGTTGGAAGACTGTGTGAGTCTCTTTTCCGGTAGCGTGGAAATCTAAAGACCAGAGTACGGGTTGAAAAAAATCTTCGGAAAAGGGATGGACGGCTGGGCACAATTTTTCTAAGACTCCAAAAAATGTACAGAACAAAAAGATTCTATGTTCGTAAGGGCACAACGAGATCCACGCAGAACCACCAAAAATTCCAAATACAAAGAAGCAACTACCAAATAAAATCCGACCAAAGAGGTCCAAGCTTCAAGAAACCTGCAGATCTTGATGGAGACTAGGCTACACTAGCCATCTTCACAAGGAGAGGTGACTACACTGGCCACCCTCCAGTTCTTTTCCCCTTCTTTTATCTTCTCCCCCAATTCGATTGTGAACACAGCGCAATAGACCTTAGAAGGAAATACCTGACTCCTGAGGACGAGTTACTAGAGAGGAGAGGAGCATGATAGTCCGGCATTCTGGATGGGAAGCGCTAAAACCCTTCACACACATGAGTCGGTTATTCAATGTTCATAGGGTATACTTTGGGAAGAGGATTGATCTAAGATGACTTCTGAGCCGAAATTGTGACAATGATGTGTAGAACTTGAGGGCTGTTGATTTTAAAATTCTAAGTCTCACAGAAGTTCCACCACACGAATAATCCAAAGGTCAAGTCTAGTTTCATTTCACCTTCAGCTCATGGTCTTGGTATGGAATCCAATCTCATTTCACCTCATGGCATTTTTTTTGATGCTCAGGGACGAGCATGGTTTAAGTATAGGGGGATGAAGAAACGCAGATTCATCTCTCTAATTCTCATTTATTATGCTCAGTTCCCTCAAAATCATCAGCATTTCTGCATTTATTCTGCATAATTAGCATCCATGCATGTTTGCATAAGAATGACATTTTATCCATCATTTTGCACAAAATAAGAAGCCAAAAATCCAAGCCACAGTTGACCTGTAAATAGCCTAATTTCTCAGATTTTTAACTCCATCATGCTAACTCTGAATGACACAAAACCACCTCCACTGTATACTTATCACTAACAAGAATAAATGAAAATACAAAAAAATTACTAACCCTGTTAAGTGGACCAAAAACCCAAACACTAGTTTCAGGATTTTCGGACTAAAAGCCCCATATCTTCCCCATCCAGTGTCTGACCATATCTTCCCCATCCAGTGTCTGATTTGATCCTACTCACTTTTGAACTAATGTACATTCAATTACCTTAAAAACAAGACCAAGTTCAAGTGAATCAGAGCTCGTATGTGAAAGTTGGGTTTTGGGTCTCTTTTGTACATTGTATATTTTAGCGGTTTTTGACCCGTATTTTATGTAGGTATTTTTATCAATAAAAATCCAAAAAAATTAGATTTAGATATTTTTATTTATCTTTGATTTTTCCATATTTTTTCTGATTTTTTATCTGGTTTAAAAATGATAAAAAAATTAGAAAACCAAAATTCAAGGTATTCTATGTATATAGGACACCCCAAAAATTCACTTTGTGTATTTGATCGATTTACGTTTTGATGTCTTCATAAAAGTTATAGATCTCATCGAGATGAGCATTTTCCTGAAGGAACTTTTTCGATCTGAGGGTCATTTGATATTTATTTCTGATTTTACAAAATCTTTTTCTACGGATTTTTCTGGTGCTGACACGTGGCGGCCCTAGGGCCGCCACGTGTCAGCGTTTTTTAGGCTTTTTATAATTCGTTTTTATTAAAAATAAAAAAAATTATTAATAAAAAATAAATAATAAATAATAGGGGGCACACATGCGTCGCACGTGCCTCCCAGGCATGCGCAACGCACACGCCTCTTCCTTCCCTTCACCCGTGCCACGTGGCATCGCCACGGCCGTTCGATCAGTGGCCGATCGAACGACCACTGCGCGTCGTCTTCCACCCGCATCTGGCGCTCCCCCCCCCCCCCCCCCCCCGATTTTTCCGCCGCTCCTCCCTAATTCGTGCAACCACCACCCCCGCATATCCCTCGTCGGCCGCGACCCTAACGACCTCCGCAATCCTCGCCAACCCTCTCGCTCCAGCCGCTCAATCCCTCTCTCCTATTTAAGATCTTCGCCCCTCCCCCCGACGCTTCATCCACCGCTTGCACAGAGATCAACGACCCGGGGTGACAGACCAGACCTCCGCCCTCTCCGGCGAGATCCGGCCACTACCCCCGTGGCCGTCGCAGCTTGCAACCTTCAGGTCGCTCTGCTCCTGCTCCAGCCTCGTCGCCGTCGAGCCAACTCCGCCGAATACCTCTGCCAACGACCATCTTCTTCGCCAACGCTACGCCATCAACGACCTCCGCTTCGCCGCTCATCATCTCCAGTCGACGCTCCGCCCCTCGCATCTCCAATGGCCATCTTCTCAGCCAACTACAGTCATTAACAACGCCCCACCGCTTCTACTTCGCCTCCACCGCCAGCAGCTCCTCCGCCCGTGATCGAGCTCCATACAAAAGAACCTCCGTCGCACCTGGGCTGCTCATCCCTCCTCTACCGGAGCCCCGCTCCTTTAACGCCAGCCAGAGGCTCTGCCGGCCCGCCTTCGTCACCCGCCGCAGGAGGCAGTACCTCTCCACCAACTCCGCCGCATTGCCGGGGACTGTCCCTAGGCCCTCCCCGCGTGCGAAGCACGTGACGGGAGGGGACGACGTCAGCCCCACGCCACGCCCAGGTCATGTGCTCCATACGTGACCAGGGTCAAATTGCAAAGACCCCTCCGAAGGTTTCCCTTTTGCCGTAAAGCCCAAGGTCCAGAGGGCACGTGTGCCGCACGTGTCCCTTGGATAATTTGCAAAGTTCACCCCCCAGTTACAGGTAATTTTCACTTAGGACCCCACTGCACATTTATTTATTTATTTATTATATTTGCAGTCATACCCCTGTGTTCTACCTCTGTTTTTGGACCTCTTTTGAGTTTTATTATATTAATCCAAAAATAACATGATGTTTGTTAATCAATTCTCTACATTTTGATATATTGTGGGTATTTTTGTGATCAGTGGTTAATAAATAATTAATTATTTTGTGAAAAATTGCATATTTTGCCCACTTTGTACTTTGAAATTCATATTTGATTACCCAATTCCCAAACAAATCACATATTGTAGAGTTAATTGTGCTTGATGTTGTGCCCAAAAAAATTGCATTTGCCATGCATAGTTTGCCCTGTAAAAATAATTTTAATATTTCCGTATTAAATTTTTAATAGGTATTCGCTCTTATATTTTCGAGGATTAGGATTTTTCTGAGATCAATCACCTAGTGATAGATCTTAGATAATTTTGTTCCTTGAAAAAAATTAGGTTTAATATTTATTATAATTAAATATTGAAATTCATTTTATTTGCATTTAAAAATTCATAAAAAAAATTCATATTGCATTCAAAAATTCCAAAAAATTTATAGTGCATTCATTTCATCATATTTTACATTGTGGCCAAGTTTCATATTTTTCGGACATCATTTAGTCACCATTTATAGTTTAGTCCCTAAAATAGCTGAAATTGCATCTCACATCCTTTATTTGCATTTAAAAATTCCAAAAAAAGATTGCCTCGAAAACCGTATATGAATTTTGATAGACATAATTCTATATTATTCCTTTGCTTCCTTGTGATCGACCGTGGGACTTGCCCAAGTAAAATAAACATAAAACCACTTGATTAAAATTTGATTAAATATTTGTGGTTATTTCTTGACCGATTCCGATCGCCGACTACAATGAACGACATTATTATTTTCCCTCAAAAAAATTAAAAAGAACTTTTTACGCACGCGATTCTCGGACCTGTCAATGTGCTATCTAGAGAGCCGGTAGTTGTGAGTCTGGTCATCTTCTCTTGAAATATTTTTCAAGTTAAACTTAATAAATCATTTAAAATGCTATAACAAATGCAAAATTATTACTAAATTCTTACATGATTTGGACCATAGGTAGAATCTACCAAGTGAATTTCCCTACCCACATTCCGACTTTTAGATTTCTAAAAAACTTCCATCTGATTGGACACATATTGTTCTCCATCGTCTAATGAATTAAATAAGAATTATGCTATGATTTTAAGATGCAGTAATGGATGAATACAAAACATAAGATAATACTAAACAGCTTATAAACTCGTTCTTAAAATATTTTTATTCTTCCTGCCCATTCTATGAGTAGACTTGAAACCTTTCTTCTGATTCCCAGCATTCTTCTTTGAGATACCTGATGAATACCCATTCATCACTCTTTATTCTTTTATTTTAGCTACAAAACCTTTGCAAAACACATGTAGATATTTGTAAATAGCAATAACTATCTTTCAGCATGCATTGTGTAAATATGCATTATTAGCATGTTTTTGTGCATAAATAAAAGAATAAAGAAATAAAAGAAAAAGAGGGAGATATTTAGAATAAATATTGAGCGACCTAATCCCAAGGGAGGGCTCAGCATGGGCCTGACCGCAAAAAGAGCCCAAGTAGAGAGGGATAGGGAAGCTCTTGTACATATACCTATAAATAAATAAAAATTATTTTCCTCTTATTCAAAATAAAATTGGGTGTATATTTATTTGTATATATTTGTAAATATAAAATTAAAACAAATAAAAGAAAATTAAAAAGAAATTAAAAATCCATTCATCATTGTATATAAGTTTTGTACATAGAAACCACATATCTATTTATTCCCCCTTATAAATAAATAAATAAAAATACCATAAAAATATGTACATATTTCTTACTCCATGGTGTAGATAAATAAAATAAAAATCACAAAAATAAAAATAAAATCAAAAGAAATAAAATAAAATCAATTTCCAACATTGTATATATACCATGTATATATGTATATAAAACTATTTATTTACTCCTTGTAAATAATTAATAAAAATAAAATAAAAATACCATATTATTCCAAATTTTATCCTATAAATAAATAACTCCGGCCGCCATTCCACTCCATCTTTGGCGCTACCCTTTCATCCTAGGAGCTCCACCTTACTCCCCAGAGTGACAGCTGCGCGAGAGAGGTGTTGAAGCAAGGAGAGAGAGCCTGCACCACTGATCCGGCGAGCTTCTTGCCGCCGTGCGTCGCCTAGAGCAGCGCCCGAGCCTCGGGCCTCCGACGACCATTGAGGCGACGACCAGAGCTCCGCGAGCTCAACCGTAGTCGACCACAGTCACCAGGTATCCTTGATTCTTCCTACATTTCTTGAATTTTCGATTACGCCCGATTCATCTGTTCTCCATCGCCGGTCGAGTCCATCCATATCCGTCACCCTATCGATCATCGGACTCGACCATCACAACCACGAGACCTCTCCTCACATTCTGCACCCACTCACACCCCCTGTCTCGCCCCGGAGCAAGAACTTCGATCTCCACCGCCGTCACCTCGCTGGAGATCATCCGCCTCGCCTCGCCCGACCACCACTCCACCCCTAACTGGGTTGAGGCACCTTGCCCTCGACCCAACAAGCTTTCTGTGCTCTTTTTCAGGTCAGAAGAGACCCATTTGAGGATCTACGCATTCAGGCATAGGAGCCAGCTCCGCCTTCATCGCCGGAGCTTCTCGGAGCTTCCCGGCATCATCGGAGGAGTTATTCAGCTGCGGAGCATCGAGGCAAGTCTATTCCACATTCCAGTAGCAGTAGCGGAGGTCCAGCGCACTCGTGGTGATCTGGCGAAGTTCGTCGGAGCCGTGTTCTTCCAGGACCCTCCGCAGACGTCCGATCTTCCCCGACGCTCCAGATTAGATCAGATCCATCCATTTGAGGAGTCCCTCGACCGTTAGATCTCCCTGGGGCTGATCCGGACCGCACGTGCACGCGAAGAGGAGCCCGTGATCCCTCACCATCAGATCATCCACGTGGCTCCCTCCTCGCCGTCCATCTAGGTGAAGGGTTAGCCGCGTAGCAGCCACCGTCCGATCTCACACGTGGCTGGCCCTCAGCCGTCTGATCCGAGCCGACTTCTTCGCAGAGGCGCTGCACCCCCTCAGCCGTTCGATATCACACGTGGCGCGCCTCCAGCCCTCGGATAATAAGGGGTAAATTATACTTAGGCCCCTGTCTTTTTGTTTTTGTTCTTTAGTCCTGTAAATATTTTATATAGTTCTTTTTATTTTGGTTAAATTGCACTTAGGACCTGGACCTTTATAGTATTTGCATTTTCATCCCTGTGTATGTGAGACACGTGCTTCGTTTAAGTGTTTTTTGGTGAAATTGCATTATCTGGGCTTATGTTCTGATGTGTTATGAAATGAAATATAGTTTTTGATATTTGCATCCATGCCCCTGTGATTGCTTGTATTCGACATGTGCTGAATTGTCTGGGTTATTTGCAACTAGTCCCCTGGGCTTTTAGCACCTGTTGCTAATAAGCCCTCGGAACTAAGTTTTATTACATTCAGGTCCCTTTGTGCCCAGACCACGTGCAGCGCGCGTGGGGACTTGGACAAATTGCACGAGGACCCCCAGTTTCTAAGCTTGTTATCTTTTCAGCCCTCAGAAATACTTTTTATTGCGAATTGGTCCTTGTGCATTGTGTGATTGTTTTGATTTAAATAAAATATCAAATTTAACCCAAATCGTGTGAAAATTGGACATGTGGCTCCTGCCACTGTGTAAAATTTTCACTAATTTTTGGGTACATTTTTGTGGCTTTTTGAAATTTTTAAAATTCAAAAACAACCATTTTTGTCTCTGTTCAGTTTATAAAATCTAAAAAAATATAAAAACCATTTTAAAATTTCTGAAAAAATTAATTCTTGTTTGCTTTTGTTTATTTGATTTTCTTTGTGAATTTGGTTATTTTTTTTATTTTTAAAAAGCCTAAAAATTAAAAATCCCCTAAAAACTTATAAAATTCCAGAAAATTATAGAAAATTCAAAAATTAATAAATCTTTTTCCTGAATTTTCCTCTTATTTCTATTTTCCAAGAAAAATATCTTAGGCTCTTCCAATACCATTCTATATTTTAATTTGGTCCTCAAGCCTGACTGGACATTTTTCTTTTATTTTTGCCTTCTTTTATTTTTAGAAAATTCCATAAAAATTATAAAAATCTCAAAAATACATCAAAAATAGTAAAAAATATATAAAACTTAAAATATTTTTGTTGGTATTTTTGGACCATTTTTGAGCATTTAAATAATTGGTTGAATGTGCTTGTAGTTGCCTTTTTATTATTTTTCTTCATTACTAAATTCAAAAAAATAAAAATACTGAAAACCATCAAAAAATTGTTGTTTTTATTTTATGTTCTTTTTCGACTACTTCGTAGGCCGCGAGGCCAACTCGTGCTCCTCGAGACCGACCCTGGGAGCTATACCAGGTTAATCACCTATCTAGGACTGCTATTTGGTCTTCATTGTTTCTTTCTCTTATTTGGTGGTCCGATTTTATTTCTTGATCAAGCTCTGAGTCCCGAGTGATTGAGGTCGCAATGACCTTAGTGATTCCTTTACCTTAGTCTATCGGGCGGCTCATCAATACCCTATAAAAAGCAAATAAAATTATGCAATATACTTCCAAATTTTTTGACATAAGCACATTTCATACAGTGTGTTCTTCTCCCATCCATATGTATATCAATGTCCTTCAGTGTTCAGTAGGTATATTAGGAGGATAATTCACCAAAAGTATCTCCAATGGAAGCTTTGATTTAAAATACTAAATATAATTAAAACATTTACTTCATTTCATTAATGATAAAATAATTTGAGCTATCATTATATAATTTACTTACTTTGGGCAATTAGACAACCGTGATATTCGTGCAGTAATTCTACACCATGTCCTAAGATCAAAGCATCCATAGTCGAGTCACGATTCCATGAAAAACTAGCTTGAAAAATAATGGATATTAAACAAACTACTGTACATTAAGTCTATAATTTGAAAAAAGAAAAGTTTAACTACCTCCAAATCATGAAACATGGCATCCTTAATTGGTTGTTCAACTAAGAGTCAATCTATCATGTGTATAGGAATCCTCTCTCTGCATACATGTCCAAGATAATTCTGAAACATAATGGAATTTTCCCCCACTATGTAACTCTCAACAATCCTCACTCGAAGGGTCTCACCAGGACGCATACGATCCAAAGCATGACACTGTGATGGACCTCTACGTCTAGCTGAGCCACTCGGCTCCGAGTAACCTGGCAACCAAACATGCCCTAAGGATTGCTGACCATAGTAGAGGCCTTCCAGGGCATCCTACACCAAAGAAACCACAGGGTCGATAGAGGAGTTCAAGGGCACAAATAACATGAAAGACGTTAGAGTCAGTGCGGCCTTCATAATTGGCTATGTTTGAAGCATTACCAATGAGGGATCAGACGTGTCGGCCGATGAGGTCGGAGAGCAACCAACAGCATAGGTCTCAATGTAGCAAAGGCCAATGTTGAAGCAAATCTGGCCAGTGGAAATGGTGGAGACAACGTCGGACATCTGGACAGAAGAGGGTGGTGTTTGTCACCATTCTCCAGTGGTGGAAGGAGGGTTAGGTTTAAGAAGGACGGTAGGTGATTTTGGAGGAGGACAAATATTAGGCCTTGTTTGGTTGGAGAATAGGCCATGGAATAAGGGGCCAATTCTCCTCCCGACACGGTTCCCAGTGGTACGACTATTCCCAATTATTCCACCTTATTTCACCCTTATTCTTATCTTTATTCCACCTTAACTACCCTTATTTCACCTTATTCTCCTTATTACTATCCTCCAGCCAAACAAAGAATATACCCTTATTCTCCTTATTCCACATCTATATTCCTGCTTATTCCCGAACCAAACGCACCCTAAGGGTTTGAACCCTAAAGGAGGATTTAAAATTTCCAAGAAGGGCGCTCGAAGTGGGGTGAACGGGGAACCTCTACTTTAGGACCAAGACTTAGAGGCTCGAGCCCACTTTATTTGTAGGTTCAAGAGCAACAGACGATATATTCTTTGGAGCTCCTTCGAGTAAAATCCACTACCACCATCAAATCGAAGAGGGGAACCAACTGCCATAGCAGTCAATCTCCATCGATCGAAGAAGGGAGGAGCCTTGCCCTAAAACTAGAACTTTGGTCGTGTATCGAGAGGTTGGTAGAGGCCGCGATTCTGAAGGCCACACAATGAAGGGAGGTGGTTTCGAAGGGCCTGGGAGTGGTGGGTTGCGGTGGTTAAGATAGGTTGGTGGTGTTAGAGATAAGGAAGTAGGTGGCATTATTTGGAAATAATTTGAACGTAAAGGTGAATATCTAAATATTAGAAGGATTTTGCCATATTTACCTGAAAGATAGATGGAAGTATACACAATGTCATATCATGTAAAAGTTAAGCACTATTCGAGGTCCGGTGTGTAATTCGTGGTTGTGGGGGATTAAGTACGTAGTTCTAAAAGTATACTGGGTTATGGGTCTTCCAAATTATATTAAATACAAATATAATTTTATATCTAAAATAATCAAAAAAATATAGAACTGACTAATATTGATTATTCGCTCAATTGTAAATTGTCAATACATCCTTTTACAAGCTTGGTATAAAACATTTTTGTTTGTTGTAAAATCATTTAGTACGATCTCTTTATTATATTACTAGTGATGATTTATGTAACAAAACTTTATATTACTTGCTCTTGAAATGTGTAGTAATAGTTGTTATTTTTTGCAATGATTATTTAAAAAATTTGAGAAAATGCAACAATTAACTATTGATATGTGATTCTTTGGTAAAAATATGCAAGGAGTATGCTAGTTGTAAAGAATTTTCAATGTATATTCTTAACTTTTGCCGTGACCATTTTTTGTTATTGTATATCTAACATTGGATGATATTGCAATAATATTCAAACTATTTTTCAGTATAACTCCATTTGTTGTAGTGGTAGCATTATCTCACTTTTCTTTTTCTCAATGCACCCATAGAACTCTCCACTTTTTGTTTATTATTTGTGGTTGGGCTCTTTGAGATAAAATCTACTAGACATACAAAGGGTATTTTAGTATGTCAAGTCTGTGATGCATTTGTAATAAAATCAAATATTACAAGATGATCTTTATCCATAAGAACTTTTTTGAAATCTTTAATTGAAAAAGTTTTTAAAGGAAAACACTATGTGCTAATGGGCACACAAATTTGTCTGCCTACAAAGTTACAAATGCTAAATCCTTAGTGTGGATAGTATCATGTATTAATAAATAATCAATAATTCATGTGAAACGAGTCGCACATCACTTGATGGATGGATGCTGAATTTCAAATGATCCAAAGTTCTAATAAAGCCTTTATTTAATATAATGATCCAAAATCCTAGATGTAATTATCTAAGTTGTTTAGATCATGAAGGAAAGAACAGAGAAGCGAAATCGATCAAGGTGAGGTGATAATCAATTGGATCAACATTGAACACAGGTGAAGAACCTCTGACCATTGTGATCGGAGATCTATGATGGGTCTACTGCTCCAGCCAAGGAAATCAATGAATTGGAGATGAAATTGACTGTAATGAAACCAGATCTACTCTAGACTACATGACAATCAAAGTAAATTACAAGAAAAGGGTGGAATCACCTCGACAGAACACTAGAAGCTAAGTACACCGAAAAGAAGCTCCGCCAGCACTAGATCCTATCCTCCTTCGGATCTCACGCACTCTTGCTCAATGGGAGTCAATTTCTGTTACTTATCGACCACTCTAGATGCCCAAGCTCAAGCGAAATGGGGGAAACAGATCAAATGGGTAAATGGAACACCTGGATTGGCTTTTATAGATGAGTTAAAAGGTGGGAAGGATCGATAAAATGTTGTAAAAATGAAGTAGATTCTGGAGGAAAGAAGTCGGGCGTGGATCTGGGTCAAGAGGCAGATCAGTGGGTGAAGGAATCGGGTCGAATGGATGTGTAAATCAGGTGAAAGCATGAGAAGAAGGTGGGTTTGGGTTGTTTATTCACGTTTAAAGAGGGGTAAAAACTATGAAGAAATATCTATAAACAGGAACTGAAAATGCAATTTTTAGATTTTTATTGATTTTATATGACTTTTATAAGTATTTAAGTATTCTGCAAAATTTTAAGTTTTTATAAGGTAATTAAAACACAAATTATAAAGAAGATAAATAGTCTAAAAGAAACTACGATAATTTTTATGGATTTTTTCAAAGGTTTTTTTATTTTTTAGGAATTTTATAAGGCAAGCAGGGAATTTTTCTACTGTTTTTGAATTTTTAATAATATAAAATGCAAGGAAAATGTCATACAAAAATCACCACTTAATGATCAAGTTAGTAGGAGCTAGAAATAATTTTTGGGGAATTTTGAAGTCCAAAATGATATTTATTAAGACTAATCAAAGAGGATAATTAAAAAATATAAAGTAGGGACCTATTTGTAATTATTTTAAGTTTTAGGTCTAAATTAACAAATACTTAAAATCCAAGGGATACTATGCAATTTATCAAGGAAAGCCATGCGCAGCATGTAAAATAGTACGCATAGGGGTATATATGCAAATTTCAAAACATTTAAATCATTTAGTAACCAAAGGAAAGTTCAGGGTTGTAATGTCCTAGGCTTAGTTATCGAGGAAAACAGGCCCTGACAACTTGTTGGGTTCGGACTCAATTGGACCCGTTGACAACCACCCAAAATTTTTAAGCCCAAGTTGTCAAGTAGAAACCCCCAAACACTTATAAACCACACCCACACTTTGTGAATTTTAGATATGGCACTATGTTTGGGGGTATGGGTGTTACAACCTCTCCCACTTATATTCGCAACGTCCTCATTGCGACATGGTCCATCACTTTTCCCAGTGACAGTGGCGGCTGCACACTCCGGGTAGCCATTTCCTCCTATCTCCTTGTAGGGGTGGCTCCACCTCTCGGGTAGCCCTTTCCATTATCAGAGGGTAGTTGGCTCCGATACCATTTGTAACGTCCCAGGCTTAGGTCCTCGGTCCGTTATCGAGGAAAACTAGCCCTGACAACTTGTTGGGTTCGTGCCCAAATGGATCCGTTGACAACCACCCAAAATGCTTAAGCCCAAGTTTTCAAGTAGTAATCCCCGTCACATATAAATCACACCCTAACTTTGTGAGTTTTAGATGTGGCACTATGTTTGGGGATATGGGTGTTACAAGGGCAGATTCTGCAAAAGACCCACGAAAGCACTAGTGGATGCATCTGATCTCAGCTTGGCTGGATTAAATGCAAATAACTAAAACGCAAGGTCCAGAGTGAAAAAGTTTTTAACTAATTATTACAATTATAGTACTAAAATGAAAAAAAATAAAAGGCGAGGGCGGGGTATAATATACCCTTTGTTGGGGGTTGACACATGGCTCTACTCGAATATGATGGCTCTGGCTTGGCACCAACGGACGGTTGGAGAGGATCCACTTATGATGAACAATCCCAATTTGTTAGTACCGCTTCGGCGATGAGTAGTTGGGGATCAATCCTATGGATGATTGGATGATCAGGGGGTCTCCAAAATGGGCGCACAAGATTAGAACTGGGCAATCCCCTGATCCAACGGTCGGGAAGATGTCGGGAAGAACTCGCCTCCGGCAAGTTTTGGACGGAGATTACGTGGGCTTCTGATGACCTTCGAGGCTACGCAGATGGGGAACACATCGCTGGTGGTTGTCCGCAACTGTTGGTGCGCTCAATAGGGTCCAAGACCTCGAGATGAGTCCTGGAGAGGCATGGGGGTTATGGACCATCCTGGACTAAAGTGCATGTGCAAAATAACCCCCAGGAGAGGTTGTCTTCGGTTCCAGTCCTGCACGAGAGGTTCTGCTCAGAGAAGGAACTCCGACGAGGGGTTAGAAGTACCAAATGAATGGGGGAACATGTATGGGTCAGGTCCTGCATCAGGTGAAGGAACGAGCCTGAGATTCGACCCAATCCGATGATTGGGTTGATGATTAGGGTGTGGAGCCAAATGGAGAAATGAAGGGTGAGCGTGGTGGGGGGGGGTGTCGAGTCAAAAATGATCGGTCGATCGGGTGAAAGGGTCGAGTGTAGGTGCCCATCATGGGATGAAGAAATCAAGCTAAAGTGATCAACTTGGATCTGTACGGGTATCTGTGGGTGAGTGAAGTCGCCTGCGGTGGAGACGAAGGGCCTCCGAGGGTCAGAGCCTCGATAGGGCAGTGCGGCCAAAGGCTGAGCTCCGTGCGGTAGAGCACGGCGGAGAAGCCACCGGACGTAGGGCACACTTGCGTCCAAGCCCTCCCTGTTAGCCTTCTCGTACTTCTGTCACTTTGGGAAAGGAGATGGGCACAACGGAGGTGGTGGGGCAGCCAAAGATGGCAGGAATGGAAGAGGTGCAAGTGCTTTTATAGGCGCCCAGGTTCGACAAGGATCGAGCGAAATCGCGTGACCCGAGGAGCAGATCTTGGAGATGATGCTCAGACGTGGAGTAGGGATCCATGATGCTCAATCAGGGCAGAGGAGCGAGGGCAGAGTCGATCGGGTCGAGTTTGCATAATTGGGTGAATTTGGTGTTGAACTCGACCAGAGGAAGAAGGCAAAGGCGAGGGGACCTATTGACTATGGTCAACAGTCCTAGGTGGACCAATTGGAAGTAACATAGAATATGGACAAGTTAGGCTACATGACAAAATAGAGAATTAAATGAATCGAATTAAAAATAAAATAGTAAATGATTTTAAAATTAAAAATGAATAAAATAAAAAAATATTTATTATTTTTCAAACTATTTTTCTATGATTTTTATTTTTTTTATAAATTCATATATACAGTATATATGATATAGTGTATTATGTACATGTATAACATACATATATATTTTATTTTTTTATTTTTTTATTTTTTACATAACTATCCTTTATTTTATATTTTATATATTTACAACATAATTTGAAAAGTATAATAGAATTTCTATTTGATTTTTACAATTTAAATAGAAGTGTTACTTAAATAGTCATTATATACAATATATATACAAGTGTGGCTAGTATATAATGAAATTTTTATTTTATTTCTGATTTTTTTATGGTTTATGATTTTATTTTATTTATATAATATTATTAGGAGTATATGCAAGTATTTAAAATATAATATGCATAAATTATATATTAAAATAATTAGACATAGATATTTACAAGTATAGGTTCTATGTGGCTATACAATGCACCCAAAAAGTCAACTTTTACACCACAACTCCAGATTTTATGAAACCACCCTCATTTAAAAGATAATTTAATTTATAATCTAATAAAGTGATTTAGAAAGAATTTGAGTTCATATGGAGCTGAAATTGATCTTCTAAGTTTTTTTATTTGGTGGATTTTATGAGTGGTATTTATTTGTACTATATCCATCAAGTCATATTGCAACTATTTTTGTTATTTATAAAACATTTTTATTTACAAGTTTTATTGAGAACATTATTTATTTTGAAGTCTTTTTATTGATGAATAAAATAGAGGAATGATATGTACATAGAATGCATAGTGATGAATATACAAAGACCCTATCTCCACCTACTTTCTTCCTTGTTGATCGGGTCAATAATTGACCTTCTCTTTGGGTTTGGGTCACTCTTTACTTATTACATAATTACATCCTTCTTCTCTTTTTCCTTTCCTCTTTATGATTTTATTTTGGAAAAAGATGCAAATTATACAATATTAACAAAAGCATGTACAATGGTAATTTATTGGATTTACACATATTTACAGAAGTTTTTGCTAAAAGATATGGCTAAAATAGAAGACTGAGAATCATAGATTCATCAGAGGTGGTTGACTGGGCGGGTCAACCAAATCAGGTCTGACTAATCAGAAGCCTGTCCGAATAGGACAAGGCATTTGCACGGTAAAAATAAATAAAATAAATTAGAAATAAATAGGAAATAAATATAAAATAGTCTTAAATTTAAAAAGATTAAAATACAAAATGTGTATAATTTAATAAATAATTATATGGTGATTTTAAATAAATTAAGTAATTTAATTTACATAGTTAAATAGATAAAAGTCATGTATTTGTAGGTATAAATTACATATATATATATATATATAAAGTTTACATATTTTTAATTGTTCATTTTTACAAATATATATAAAGAATAATTTTAGAGACATAAATACATTTTTATTTTTTATGAGTTAATTTACTTGTACAAATAATTGGTATTATGCATAACTTAGGTATAATTTATCTATTTACAAGGTGTACATAATTCTATTAGGTTATTTTTACATATTTTTTATTAGTTTGTATTTTATTTATTTACAATATATTGAAAGAGTTTTAAATACATTTTTAGCGGATTTTTACAAAAGTATTTACAAGAGTAAATAAATAGAGATATTTATGATAGAGTTTCTATCAATTGTGCCCCTCTGAAATATTGCAATATCAGTTATACCCCTCCCTTTTTGGAATATCAATTGTGCCCTTGACTTGTCATTTTATCACTTGTGCCCCTCGAGTTATTTGTCATCCATCTCCAAAGCAAGTGGATGTTAACTTTGGGGATCCAAGGGGAATCAAATTTTAAAAAAGGGTTTTATTGTGGTCTTTCCTCCCCCTCCTCCACCCTAGCCTCCTCCTCCTCCCCTACCACATCCTCCTCCTCTGCCCCGGCCTCCTCCCCCTCCTCCTCTGCCCCACCTTCTTCCTTTGGCCTCTGCATAGCAGACAACTCTAGCTTCACAGGGGACGACTCACGCTTTGAGTGAATGAGGGCAACATGAAACATCCTCATAGCCAGGATAGTAGATTACAAATGGAACAAATTTGAGGGTTCCACAACTGGGATCTGGACCTGGTGCCTCTCAACCTCCTGCTCCTTGGCAATGGCACACTTGTGCTTCTCGTACTTCTCTCTCGTACACCCATAGAGATCCTCGAACAACCTTAGAAGTCACTCCACCCATAGAGATTCTCGTATGTCTCCCTCGATTAACCCATAGAGATCCATGAACATACGGATCTCCTAAAGACAGATTTGGTGGCAGAGCTGAGGTCCCAGGACTCGATCCAGCTAGTGAGGCTGCGAATGCAGTCAAGCTCAGAGACGAGTCACTTCTTGAGGTCGCGGAGCTCCTATCATCTTAAGTGGGAGGATGAGGAGGGTGACGCTAGAGGAGGGGGAAGGAGGAGAAGGGGATATAGGAGGCTAGGGAGGGGAAGGAGTAGGAGAAGCGGGCAGAGGTGGCTGGGGTGGAGGAGGGTAGGGAATGGGAGGAGGAGGAGGAGGAGCATGAGCCAGATGTGGACGGGGAGTGGGAGTGGGAGGAGAGGAGGCGCCAGAGGAGGAGGAAGGAGGAGCAGGGGGAAGAGGACGTCGGTGAGGAGGAGGAGATTCATCTAGATAGATACGCCCCTCTTAACTACACCATGGTTTGATTAAATCATAGTTAACTTCAACTTATTGACGACCATAGTAACAGAGGGGCACAAGTGTTAGAACGGTAAGAAATTAGGAGAACAATTGATATTCCCAAAAAGGGAGGGGTATAACAGATATTGCAATATCTCGGAAGGGCACAATTGATAAAAACTCTTTATGATATATGTATTATTTACTTATTCAATGAATATATTTATTTATTTTCCTTTTCACTTTTGTAATTTTTATTTTATTTTTATAATCATTATAAAATGTAATACTAAAAATTTAATATGTACAAAAATATCAAGAATAAAATAAATAAAAAGTAATATAAAACTATACATGTACAATAAAAACCCTAAAATGTTGACTTTCACATCTTTAATCCAAATTTTTATGAAACTATCTTCATTTACAAGATTGTTTTATTTTAAAAACAATGAAGTGAGTTTGGTTCATTTCGAGTTCATATGGAGAAGATATTGAGCTTTCAATTGTTACTTTACATCTTTTTCCGATGTTGTACCATTTTATTTTGTACATGATTTATTTTTCCCAATAATTTTATTATTTAAAGAATATTTTTATATACAAGTTTAAATAAGAAAATGTGTTTTATTTCATAATATTTAATTTGATGATAAAAAATTAGTATAAGATATGTGCATAATCAATGCGATGAATATGAACAATACAAATTTTGAACATCTCCATTTCGATTTCATTTCATACCTCCTGGAAATGAAAATTCGATGAAATTTTAGGAAATTTCAACGATTTCGATGGAAATCTCAGAACTAGCTCAAAAAATCATGTTTTTGCTAGTTTTTTTGACAAATTAAAATCATCCAAGTTATTAGTACGATAAATAACTTATAAATACCCATCAATATCACACATGTAGCTCATCTATACATGTTATATCATACATATCGGTCATATCATTGTTAATAATGATTGTTGACTAACAAATATTGGAAATGGACTTCATCCAAGTTTTTAAAACAGTAAATAACTTACAAATATACAAGTATAACATACATATCAATTTTTTGTTTAAAATACTATGTCATGACGATATTGATTGTTTATATCACACTTATATCACAAATATATCGCTATATATACTTTTTTTGATGAAATACTGCTATATATATACTTATATTGCACATATATTAGAAATAGAGTTCTGACACTTGATATGCATAAAGTCGTGTATATTAAGTGTTTAAAGTAGTATATAAATTTTTATATTTCGATTTGTAAGTAAAAACATATTAGATCTAAAATTTGAGGTGAACAATTTCGAGAAACCTACATAAGAGACTGAAAACAAGAAAATCATACATAGATCTAAGGTTTAATTCTCAGAATTAATCAATTATTAATTTTAATTACTAAAAAATTCTCAAAATTTTATTTTCTAAGTGTTAAAATGAGATCCGAGTTTCTTCTTTGAAAACTCATCTTGATTCCACAATAAAACACAAAATCCTAAACTTATCTTCCATATATCTCACAAAATAATCCAAATCTACCAAAAAACTCCCAATATGCAATACCACCAAGAGAGGAACAAAAATCAAATTCCCCTCATATATAAATTTGACAATATTTGGAGTACCATACCTCAAGCTCATGAAGGAAGAACCCCGAAGGAAGAAACAAAGTAGATAAATGAGCCATTTCGATGATATTTCGGTTATGTCACTTATAATTCGATCTTTTCATCTATTTCAATCATTTTATCAATATTTCATCGAAATTCGGGGAACATGGGATATAGGATAGTTTTGGTAACATGATACCCTCGAAATCGAAATTTTGATGAAATTTCGTCAAAATTTCATGAAAGTTAAGATCGAGGTACAATATGAACTTGGTTTTCTGAGATTTTTGTAAGTTAATGGCATATCTCTCCCTACTTTATTCCTTATCAATTACGTCAATACTTCACATAATCTCAGGGTCATGATCAGTTTGTATCTATTGTACATATATACGACCTTCTTTTCTTTCCTTTTTCTTTTCTTCTTTATTCTTTTATTTGGGGTTAAAATAAATGGTAATAATACAATGTCAGCTTTTGTTGTTAGTTTGTTAATAGATGAGAATTAATGATATTTACATGTATTTTATAAAGGATTTTAAGTAAAAATGAAAGAATAAATCTGATGAATTGCATATTCGTCAATAGTATCAAATAAAGATATATGATTTTAATTTTTATTTTAATTGAAAAAAATGTAATGTTAGCCATGTGAACATACAATTATGTTTGTCTGCGGCCAACTTTTTCTCATTTATATGAATCTTCAAAGTAAAATTTATATGCTCAACATGATATTAGTTCCAATCTAGGGTAAATCAAATGAAAAAACATATTTATTTATTTTGTTTATTTCAATAAAGAAACCAAACTTGACTAAGGTGGTACATTGAATTTAATCTCTCGACTCTACATCCCAAAGACAGCTATAAGAAAAGTCAAACAACACCGTCGTCGAATATGAAATTGGAGAATAGGATGGAATTAAAATCCCTTTTGATCACCTAATTGACCTTAGTCAAAATAAAAGACATATGGGGACAAAGTAAACGGGTGCCAAAAATAGAAAAGATTTTTTTGTGAAAGTCGTAAACCCTTGACTTCCAACAACTCTGTGAGTATGAATGCTTGCGTTCCTTGCCCATTAGAAATTTAATATGTCCATCGAAAACGATGATACTTAGCTTCATGGTTCTCTTTTCTAGGATATTTAACAATATGCTTTAATATTTGTTTGATAATATTTCAAAACATGAAAAACTAAATAGAAAAATGGGTCAATAATAATAGTTAACTTAAATATGGTCGCTTTAGCATCTAATACTAAATGAATAACTTCAAACAGTATTCATTGCAATATTTTATATTTTGTACTAGCAACGGTTGATATAAAAATCTTATTTTTTTATTTTTCTTCTAAAACTTTGTAGCAATAATTATACAACCACGGCAAGAAAATACTCTTTACTAACGAGCCCAATTAGCGCTGAAATTATCATCACACATAACATTAATAATATTTTGCCACAAGTTATGATAACAGATTGTCAGTTGCAACACAAAATTATGGCAACTAAGCTTTTGGCAATGGTTACTGATTATGTTGATGTCGAATGGGTAGCCACAGATCAAATTTCTATCATTAGAGTTTGTTGCCAATGTATTTTTGTTGTAGTGAACTAACACAAAAGAGCGTGTGATATGAGTGTAAAACTATTCTTACATGATTAATTACTAGCAATGTAGTCCTAAATATTTTTTATTGTAAATATCGAAGTCGAAAATGCTTTTCTAAAAGTAATAATTCCTTCATTTTATGACTTCACATTCCTAAATATTTTTTTGTTATTTTACATTTACATTCTGTGAACTTGTCTCGAGCTAAATACATACCCACATTCAATTTCATACAATGAGATGCTCATTTCACTTTTTGGCATTTTTTAAATTTTTATTTGTGCCTCCAAACTTTTTTTCTTGTATTCCTTCCCTTGTCCCCCTTCTTACTCAACCCTCCCTCTTTGACACCATTCAATTCTCCTCTTTCTCCCCTCGTTATAACTTAAATCTCCTCTAGCAAGTTCATAGGCTCCACCATTATCAGTATCAAGGCCTACTAACTAATAAAGCCCCAGTATATAACTTCGCATTGTCCTTCGAAGAATATTATATTAGATTTTCTCCTTTGAAGACTAATTGATAATGTATAAGAATGAATCAATCTTATCAAACCAATAACATTTTTCTAGAGGTATATCGATTGTTTTAAGTAACCTTCCTTATAATCCTAACGATATACTTAAGTATAAAAGATCCATTGGATGTAGTTGTTCATCGTACTTGAAGAATAATTGTGTACTAGAAGAATAATCGTGGTTCATATCGATTTTCAAAAAAAAAGCTCAAGTGAATGTTCATATTCATTGTGAACTATACTTTGACTGACCAAATGACCATGTTCAGTAATTCAATACTAGCATAAACTGAGTTGCGCCTTTCGAAAACACAAATGGCTTAATTGATGATTTCATGTTTATGGAGATCAAAAACATGATTAAAGTTTCAAAGAATCAAAAAGCGCAAGGTTCGGATAGGGGTACTAAACAAATTTATTAGGGCTTTTTGGCCTACATTAAAGAGGTACTTCATGAACATGTTGAATTATATCCAGAAGGATAACTTTGTGATGCATGACTTCAGACATATCAGTGACGAAATTATTACATCATTTTACAAAATGGGGGACCTAGCGAGACGAAGGAATGTTATCTAGGGATATGCCTTCAATGGTGGAATTTCGAAACCCCTCATTGTCATTTTTCCCTATAACATTGTACTTCAAAATTGTGTTGTAACATATGGTAACGTGTTAAAAATGGAGAGGTCTGATGCATAAATGTGATACATTTCCCAACATTGAAAAGTTACAAGGAAGCTCTTCGGTTGATGTAGTGAAAGTTTGTGTCATATTAAAAAAGGGAATGCGACCATATATATCAAATATCAACGTAAAAGAAAAATCAAAAAATGACATTGAGCAACTAATTACTCAAATTTAATTCCAATATCGTGGGCTTACCAAGATGAGTAGCAACCTTTTGTCTATATAAATGGAAAACTAATTTTTGAATTAATCGATTTTAATGCGTATTTTCTACGAGCAACATTAATAAGAATCACAGGTAAATTTGCTTGCTTCTGGTAGAAAGTAAATAAGGATCAATCCAAAAAGATCTCAACAAGAATGTAAAGGATTTACGTGGAAAACTCTAACCACGGGACGTACGAATCCTAATCTTCCTTTCAAAAGATTAGAGAATTCTTCACTTTATTAATCACAAAGAGAGGAATGAATACAATATATAAAGAAATAGGTAACTGGTCCCCATCCAACAATCTGTTTACCATATAAAAATATCCCCATCGTGACACTTCCCCAACTTATTTAAATACAAACAATTTAATAAATACCCAAACAATCCTTTAAAAAAACCAAATTAACTTCACAAAAAGTTCAAAAAAATGTTTTGTTTATAAACAAATTGTTGGACACAAAGCAGAGTGCAAAAACAAAAACACAAATAACCAACCACAACAATCCTTTAAAAATCAAACTAACAATAGAATAAGTACATATAATGATTTTTTTATAAGCAAACTGTTGGAGGCAATAGAAGTAGTGCAAAAAACAAACAAACGGATAAGTAGAGACAAAGACAACTGCAACACATGATTTATAATATTTAACCGTAATTAAGCTACATCCTTCATGGTAGCCGTGGATCTTTCTCAATATGGTGGAAGAATTCAAATTATATCAACACAAACATTTTTCTCAGGAATTTAGAGTTGTAATAAACGATTTAATATTTTTAGATTGACATCTAACTTACATGTGAATTTCTTTAAAAAATAATTGTAGCTGCAATCTACGATGATAGCAGTTAAGGTGATGTCATCTCAGGAAAATACGCGATTTCGAAATTAAAAAAAATGTTGCCAGAGAGAAAAAAAGATAAAAAAAAAAAAAGGCAAAGAAGGGGATAACAACGAAGAAATCTTCGAGAGTCGGGGGAAATGCGAGTCCGAAAAGATAAGCAAAGTCGGAAAGGTTAGAAATGGCGTGTGCTCTCATCCACTCTCTATTTGCCGTTGGCCGATTAAGAAAGGAACGTGGACGCTTCCATACGCACGCTCCCCTCGCTACCCCCTCTATCAACACGTGCCCCCTTCCTTATTTCCCCACACTCCTATATATACATATACACTCTCAAGATTCTACTACACACCCCACGCCTCTAGTCAAGACAACGCACCTCTTCTTCCTCCCCTCTCATTTCTCGTCATCGTTCTAAGCAGAGCAAACAAGGTAGAGGAGCTCAGCAAATGGGTTCTTCTTCCGGATGGGTTCGAGGGCCTCTACTCGGCAGAGGTTCCACCGCCACCGTCTCCCTCGCCACTTCTGCCTCCACCGCCACCTTTGCCGTCAAGTCTGCCGACCTCTCCCATTCCGCCTTCCTCCAGAGGGAGCGGAGGTTCCTCTCCTCCGTCCGTTCCCCTCACCTCATCTCCTACTTCGGTTTCGACCTCACCGTCGAGAATGACCGCACCCTCTTCAACCTCTTTATGGAGTACGCACCCGGTGGCTCCCTCTCCGACCTCCTCCTCACCGACAATCATACCACTTTGAAGGAGCCTCAGATCCGGTCTTACACCAGAAGCATCCTCATGGCTCTCTCCCACCTCCACTCCAATGGGATCGTCCACTGCGACGTCAAGGGCCGCAACGTCCTCATCGCCGCCGACGGCTCCGCCAAGCTCGCCGACCTCGGCTGCGCGAGGTTCGTCGACGATGCCTGCCAACCCATCAGCGGCACGCCGCTGTTCATGTCGCCGGAGGCGGCCAGGGGTGAAGAGCAGGGGACCCCCGCTGACATATGGGGATTGGGTTGCACGGTCATGGAGATGGCAACAGGACGTCCCCCGTGGAGCGACGTCACTGACCCCGTCTCCGCCATTTACCGGATCGGATTCTCCGGCGAAATGCCGGAGATACCGAAGTGGGTCTCTGCGGAAGCAGAGGACTTCATGAGGAAGTGCTTCGAGAGGGATCCACGTCGGAGGTGGACGGCCGACGAGCTCCTCCGCCACCCGTTCGTCTCCACCGTCGGATCGGAGGCATCCCCGGAACCCAATTGGAGATCTCCCAAATGTGTCCTCGATCAGGACTTCTGGGAATCGCTCCAAGAAGACGAGATGGAATCCGACGGCGAAGAACAAGCGACCTCCACGGCGTCCGACCCATCGGAGAGGATTCGGCAATTGACGTCATCTTCCGAGTCCGATTGGACATCGTCGGAGAGCGAGTGGATCGCAGTTCGTGATGCTTCAATTGCGCCCAAGTTAGAAAGCGTGGCAGAGGAAATGTTACCTAGGCACAAGTGGCTAAGTTGTGATTACAGAGATTATTGTTCCGATTTCCATTCTGAATAAAGATTTTGTTGCTTTTAGAATTTTGTGCCTAAATTCCGGTCTCTGCTCCACACGTTGCCGTCCAAATCTAATCCGACTCCACAAAGAGCTGGATGTCTATAACGAGGATGAATAAATACATGCGGTTCCACAAGGAGAAGGAGATGTCTAAGGGCCTCTTTGGTTGGTGGGTTGGACTGGGTTGTGTTGGGGTACACCGGTGTACCCCTCCTTCCAACCCTCTTAATCCTCCTCACAGTTTACTATTCATAGGAGTACCCCAACTCAATCCAACTCAGTCCAACCCAGCAACCAAACATGCAAGAGAAACTCCTTCCCGACTCCACCAAGAGTTGGAGCTCCTTAACGAGAGTGAATACTTGCGACTAAACTAGTGTGCTGAGATTTGCTGATTTGAAGAAGGAGATCAAAATAACAAGCTCCTTCAAGCGGTGGCTTCTGCTCTGTCGAAGTAAGAACTCCATCTCCTCAAGGATACTCAAGAGATGATCCATACCTCGATCGACAAGATCTTGCATATTGCTGCGGCCTCTTATCATAAGCTTTCCACCGCCTCATATTCCAACCCACCTCTTCCATTTGGGCTTGAAAATACCCTCATAGGTCGAATAGAAAACCCCATCGACCTCATCGCACCTATCTCCGAAGTCGAAACTTTTGTGGTGATCGAAAGCTCTCGGCCCGGACGACTATATTCCAGGGTTTTTTAAGAAATATTGGTCCATAATCAAGCACGACTTCATGGACTTGGCGTATCACCTTTTCTCCCCTGCCTTTTGCGCATTTGACCTCAAGTTCGTCAACAACTCATTTGTTACTCTAATCTTCAAAAGGAAACCCTTAAGATATTGCGAACTATCGTCCAATTAGCCTTATAAATGTCCCCCTCAAGATCATATCCAAAATCATGATTTATCAATGGGCCACCAACTGATCTCATACAACCTTCCCAATGTGTATTCCTAGAAGTACAGAAGCTCCAAACGCTTTTACAGTAACATCGGAAATTCTCTCACACTGGCATGAAATGAAAACCGAAGTTGTTGTGTTAAAAATCGACCTTAGAAAGGCATTCGACTCACTCAGCTGCAACACCATGCTATAAAGCCTTTCGATGTCGCGCTGCTTCACAAACTTTTTAAATTTGATCTCAATCCTACTCAGCAACACTGTCATTTCCATCAAAATAAACAACTTCATGTCAGGCTTCTTCATACCTTTACGTGAGGGTTAAACAAGGTGGCCCACTATCCCCTATGTTGCTCATCAATACTATGAACATTCTTGAGGGCATGCTTCAAAACCTCATCAAAGCAAATCTCGTTGAGATTTCCAAATTCCAAGAGAAATGTTGTCTTCACTGACATGATATTTGATGATGATATACTCATTTTTTTCAAATATGAAATAAACGCAATAACGTATCTCAAACTTACCCTCAATTTATTCTTTGAGATCACCGAGTTATCTATAAATGTCGAAAAACCGCCATACACCCCCAAACTCTCATCCGAGGGATCAATTCAAGCTTCCTCAATCCTAAACTGTACACTTTAGGCCTTCCTGATTCCGTACCTTGGGATACCTCTTTCACCTCAACCCATTACAAAATTAGAGTGGATCCCTGTCATTAAAAAATTCGAATAAAACTTACTTGGATGGAAGACTAAGATGTTATCACTCCCATCCAGAGTTTCCCTCCTAAACTCATCTCTATCGCCTCAAATTCACTACATTCTAACCTCACATAAGTTACCCAAGAACATCCTCTGTGAAATTGATAAAATCCGTTGGAAGTTCCTTTGGTTCGACACATCCTCGAAGAGCATCGTGATCAAGCTTGGTGGGAATCCATCTGCCGCCCACGATGAAATGATGGCTGGGGAATACTTGATTTAGAGAAATACAATGCTCCGTCTTATCGAAGGCTCGGATCTACACCCAAGAGAATCCAAACTCTATGTTCGCATGCATTGTCTGTGGAAGATTGTACAACAACAGGTCATGTCCCATCCTTTAACCTCCACACCCACACGACTCCCCATGCTGGCGATTCATTAAAAAAGGTTTAGAGGGTCTTTGACATTTGACTTCTAAATCCTTAGGATATGGTGAAAACACATTTCTTTGGACATACAGTATAAACAAAAATCTCCACACTCAGTCTAATTTCTGAACCTATGGAGCTTAGCTAATAATAAGAAATGTGTCACGACCCGTCCCGCTTAATCCTTGAGACGAACATGACATAGGACTTATTCCTATCTTCAAATATTTTGTTTTAGATATACAACATAATACCAAAATCGACATTGAAAATATAACCTTTGGAATACTACGACTGGTAACATATAAAGCATTGTAATTATGTATATATACACAAGTAAAATGGAATACACATCATGTAAACATGCTTTTAAAATCTAATCAAAACAATCGACATTCTAAAATCTAAATCTATCATGGTCAAAAAATATCATAAAATAAATATTAACCATGATGGCACAACCTCTTTTATTCGGTGTCTCTTTCACAATTGCTTCACTTAGATCAATATCTTATTTACTCTTACTACCTGAAAAAAAATATTAATTTGAAGTGGTGGGCCTAAACTCATCGACTTGAGCCTAGATCAGTGAATGGAACACAAACCTCCAGCTACATAATTGCAAAATTTATTTGTTTAGTATAACTTGAAAAAAATATGGATACTGTAGATTTAAATTTGATTACTGTATAACCTTTTTAAAAAAATCTTATAATATTTTTAAAATCAAAACAAAGCTTGGTAATCATTAACTACAAGTAAAACAATGGTTAAAATAACCAAAAATTATACTGAAATTATATTTGCTATTTTGAATTAAACATATAAGCTACTTTTCCATACTTAATGATGCAACACTATCCCGACATATCTTGATAAGTTCACGAATATTTATTGCTAAGGTGAGCCTTATCCTTATAACCTAGGAGAGAAAACTCCACCTAGGACCTTATCTTACTGTCATATGCACAGATGGTCCAAAGTCCAAAGAACACCCTGCATATGGCCCAAAGCCTATTGCACACAGAATGTGGATCCAAAGTCCTCTTACTTGTTCATGACTTTCGTAGGGTGTAGGCCACGGTGTGCAACTTACTTAAAAATCATTAATTCAACTTGAATAGTCAACATAAGAATCATATTGAACTTGCTTAACTTGGTATAGTTTCTTAAACAAGAATCTTATAGAACATGAAACCTTTGCATTGTATATCACATAAATTGCATGCTTAAAGCATAAAGATGAGTGGACTAACTAGTTGAACTTAGCATCAAGTATACTTAAAAATTATGAAATGTGTAACTGTTTGAAATATTAAAATCTTGTATCATAAAAATATTTGCATGAAATAAAAATAATAATAAGGCTTTTAGCTTATGAACCACTTAACTAAATTGTTGGGTATGCTTGTTTGACTTTTCTCTTGAATGGCTTATGGTTGTTATGACGATTCAGTATCCCTATTAATATGATGAGAGTTATATACAACAGTCAATTCTTGTATAAACATGATCGACTTCTCGACACCCCTCTCTCTCTTGCTATAATAACGTTTAACTATCCATAAACTGGAAATATTTGATGAACCTATTTACACCAAATGTTCGTGTATCACAGAAAGCACTTTCTTATGATTTCTATAGATACATCATATCATATCCCACATAAAAAAAGGATCCATTATGATCTTGTTCATGTGTCAAAATTAATCAAACTACTTACATACTTATACTTATTGTACATCACATGTATAAAGCATGTACTATGCTATATGATAATATTTTACAACATAATTTGTCTCCTAACTTTTCAGAGTGAATTATTCTTATTCTTTAAATATAATGGAATTCTATGTAGTGGAATAAATCTCAATTTCTAAGTTTCTATTCTAGGGTTGAGCATAGTGAGGGTATAAAATGAGATAGAACATATGTAATTATGTAAATTATATGAAAATGAGATGATAATTAGGATCCATGCTTAAATGAAACAAATGTTATCCTTCATAGATATGAAATGCATAATCGTAAGCTACATAAAATTTATAATATAATTATTTCTGTTGTAGATTTTTTTGGACAATATCATTGGAGCACTTTGAATTTGTTGAATTAAGGCTACAAGATTGACAAAGATGATAGACATACTTAATATGGTTGTCCTCTTTTTAGTCATATATTTTAAAGAGTAGGAATATCGAGAGATATTTATCATATACCCTACATAGACAGTGATCATGCATACTACACACATAATAGGATATCCTTCCAATAGGACATGGTCCTTCCATACTTAAGGAAGATCAACAATCCCAACACCCATAATTAATCCGATGGATGCTATTAAGTATGTTAATATTATTATTTAATTAATCAAAAGCCCATTTGGTCATTTACGCATTATCTAAATATAGTATATAACCGCCCAAAATATCTCCTCATTATTCTCTCTCCTACTCTTTCCAAAAATCTCTCTCACACACACACAACTAAAATATCTCATAAATCTCCCTCATAATCCCACAAGCACGACGACAGTGTGTGAGAGGAGGTGACAGCTGCGACACGTGAGCAGAGGTGAAGATGGCAACATGCGAGCGGAGGTGATAACACGTGTCTTCAACTTGGTGTTGCATGGAGCGTAGGACGACATGGACGTCCGCGAGCGGGAGGAAGAGGACGATCGGGGAGAGACATCCTTCACGCAATCCACCATTTCCGGTTGTTCATCTGCCCACACCACTGCATCTTGTCACCTCCCATCACGTGGACCACCCTTATATGTGGTAGAGCACCATTGACCTACCCATTTTTGCTCGTTTACTACAGATCAAAGAAGAAAAAAGGGGGAGGTTGAAAGATACATCCGACAAAAGGGAGGGAAGCTGATTTATGTCAGGTTCGGCCTGACCTAGACGGCGGGGGATCTGTCCAAGGCCTATGTAGGAGTGTTGGTAACTATCGGAGAAGTTCTTCAAGCAGGCGATAATGACAAAAAAGTGTTGCACCTAAACCTGGATGAAGAATGATTTGTAGTTTTATATAATATTGATATGTACTATACAATAATAATGTGTTTTATTGACGAATCTCGATTTCATCACCTTTATTCTATCATTTTGTCCATAAAAACCCTAGTAAATGCATGCAAATACATCTAATTTATGCAAATTAACATTCATTCTTTATTATACAAATTGTATATAAAAGATTGTTTTTAATGCTAAAATTATAGAATAAAGAAATAAAAACAAAAAGAATGAAATATTGAAGATATTTTATGACCTTAAATCCCCAGACCTAGGCATCTCGATGACTAGGTCAACAAGGAATAAAGTAAGGGCAGACAAGGGTCTAAAATACAATAAAATAACTTTTTATTTATTCATTTATTATTCATTTTTGGGACCTATTTTATTTTCAACTTTTATGCTTTAAATAAAGAAACTTTGTACATGAAAGTTGTAGATAATAAAATTTAGAAAAATACAAATTTATTTCATACAAAAATAATATACCGAATAAAAGTTATACTCTGAATAAGTTTCCAAAATCCATCTTCCGCCTCTTAACCCTAGATTTGAGTCTTTATTCACAGTCTTGGTGACAGCAGGAGGTGGGCCAAGCTCTTGGCGAGGAGATCAATGTAGAATAGAGGTCCGATCTGTTGCTCGTCGTTGTGCTCCGTCGCAGCTCTGTTTGGGGCCCTTCGCACCGGTAAGCTCCTATCTCTCTCCCCCTCTCAGTAGTTTTAGGATAGCAATAGCCTTAGGATTCGTTTCCCACATTTATTTTACGCCTTTACCGCTCGATTTAGCTTAATCCCCAATGTGTGCAGTTCGCCGGAGCTGAACACCGGCGAACCTTGTTCATCATGCATCTACTGTGTATCGACCCACCAATGCTTCCATATTCTACCCCATCGTCCTCCAACCATCCACTTCACCCCCGTTCACTCAGTTGCCTAGATCTGTAGCCCCGGTCTCCCATCTCCACCGTACGTTGGAGACCACTGCCCAACAGCCATCATCGTCCATTCTTCTCTCCGGAGCTCGCCCGAGCTTCGCATGGTTTTTTACGAACTAACCTTGCAGGAGAGAACCTGAACGAAGGTTCCTCAAGCCTCTCAAGGTGCAAGTGTACCCTCCAAGTCCTGGTGCTCTGCCTGATCTACTCAGCCTCTCCCGCGCCATTTTGAGACCTTCCACCAGTGTGGGAGGACATCAGCACTCTTCTGAAGCCTTCATCGGTCGGAGGGAGGATGTCCATTGTGAGCTTTTGTGAATTCAAGCGAAGAGGGACAACTGTCCTCGCCACGTCATCTCACTTGATGCCCTCACGTGAGGGGACATTTTGCAGCTGGACCCGTGTAGTTTATAAAATTTTCTTTTAGTCTAGAAACATTTTATGTGCATTTAATATTTTTTATAATTGCAACTAAGCCCTCATACTATCATTATTTGCATTTTGGTCCCCGCCAGCGTGGCTCACATGTTTATACACGTGAGCTTGGCATTTTTACAGGAGGGCCCTTGAGGCTTTGAATATTTCCTAGAGAGGTTTCTTCGCTCCTCCAGAGCGAGAAGAGCTAAAACATTTCCCACACAGTACAAATTGCTTTCAAAGCTGAAAAGTTTGCGTGATGAATAGGTGGATCTGAGCGGGCTATTAAGGTGAATCTGGATAAGAATTTGTTGAACTTGAGGGCTATCGAGACTTAAATCCTAATTCTAATAGATTCTCGACACACTATTAATCCAAAGGTCTGAATCCAAGCTCTAGATTTTGGGTGAATTGAGATTTGGTTTAAAGAAACAATCATGTTCTAAGTTCTATTATTTTTCTTTTTCTTTTTGCTTGCACTTATTTATAGAATAAGTGTTTGCTAAGGGACTAGCAAAGGTAAAGTATTAGGGGAATGATGAATCTGTGATTCATCGCCTTTATTCTTTCATTTTGGCTAAAATCCTTGGTAAAATACATGTAAATATTCACTAACTCCAACTAATTATCATTCTAACCACAATTGTTAATATTATATAATTAACACTTATTTTATCCAAAATTAAAGAATAAAAATAAAAAAAAGATTGTAGATATGTAATATATACAGACTGCTCTTAACCCCGAGACCAGGTCAATATTGATCGGGTCGACAAAAGAATAAGTAGGGGGAGATAAGGATCCTAATCTATAAAAATATATAGAAAATAAAGATAAAAAATACAAATTACCTATTTTACACAATGTAAATACTTCACCTATTTTATTTATAATCAAGACAACCTCAAATCAAATCACTTTTTTACAAAAGTTATTCACAAAAATATATATTATTTTATAAAAATATCAGAAAATAACTCATCATAAAAATAATTAATCATAATGAACCGAAAAAATCGTAAAAGCCGACTTCTGAGGTTCATAAATATTTATAGAAAACTCCAAACGGACCAGACTCACTTTTAAAATCTGTTTATACTTAGTACTATTTATTAAAAATATCGAATAAATAGTACAATAAACCGAGTGAGTTTTGGCGTTTTGGACCCGTTCTCTATATGTACTACATGTAGAAACTTACAATATTTTTAATTAAATAACCGTAAATCCGATTAACTTAAATTCTTTTCAAAAAATCTTATATATATATTACCAAGTCAAAAAACCAATAAAACCAGAAGCCTCGAAGTTGTTACCTAAATTTTTCGGACCTCATAACTCGACTGTATGAACTCCAAATTGTGCAAACTCAGTTTTAAAATTTATATAATTTAATTATCTACAAAATGACACTAGTTTTGCTAAAATCAGAATTAATGCAAAAAAACATAGTTTTCGGGTCCGTATTGGTATAATGTACAATGAACATTAATTTATTATGTACAAACTAATGATGAGGTCGTCTGTGCCAAACCTAGCACCCAATCTTTCATCACACATTCAATCGAAGCCGAGATTCAGATATCCGAGGATGGGAGATTGGAGAGCACAATCCTAGAACTGCGTAATAAGAATCTTGGTGGAGATGATTCTTAGATGTTTTCAAATCATTCAGACATATATATCCCTCCAAGTCAGAAGTGCATTATCAGAACAGTCAGTCACCCGTAGATCATTCAGATTCCAAAGACGCTGATTGGCAGTGCTTCACCGAATTTCTATCACTTCAGACTTATTATACAAAGCCTATAACCAACCTGGGGACCGAATCTAATCATAATATTCAACATTCTCTAGATCTTTTGAGTCATAGCAGACAGAGCTAAAGCATATCGATCTAATAGCCTATACCATACCCTTTTCAAACCCGCTCTCTCTGTTCCTTCTCCCCCTGAGCTTAAACCGTTGCCTTAGAGTATGAAATATCGATTCTTTGCGGTGAATCTAAAATGTTTTCGGCCATCATCTCTTCCAATTTGTTCGAAGATCAGGAATCCCGTCTGATGGCGATTCTTGAAAAGAACCAAAAGGCGATCGAGTGGTCAGTAGCTGATCTCCATGGGATTAGTCCGACTCTATGCTCCCACCACATCTTTCTCGATGATGACGCCAAGCCATCTTGTGAGTTTCAGCGCAGGTTGAATCCGAATCTTTGAGAGGTGGTTATGAAGGAAATATCCAAGTGGTGGAGCGCCGATTTTATTTATTGCATCTCCAACTCGAAATGGGTTAGTCCTTTGCATGTGGTACCCAAGAAGACATGTATCACTACAATGATCAATGAGAATAGAGAGGAGATCGCTACCTGAGTACTGACTTCTTGGCGCGTCTATGTGGACTACATACGTTTGAATCAGGTGACCAGGAAGGATAACTTCCCGCTACCATCCATTGATCAGATCATCGAACGCTTAGCCGGGAAGAGCTATTATAGCTTTCTCGATGGGTACTAGGGATATAATCAAGTAGCCATTGCTCTAGAAGACCAAGAAAAGACGACATTCACCTGTCTGTTCGGAATGTATGCTTTCAAACGAATGCCCTTTGGACTATGTAATGCTCCGGCTACATTCTAAAAGTGCATGTTTTCGATATTCACGGACATGGTGGGAGATATCTTGGAGGTCTTCATGCATGATTTCTCGATCTATGATGATGATTTTGATTCCTACCTTTCTAGCTTAGACAACGTGCTTCAGAGGTGTACGGAGGTTAACCTCGAACTTTCTCGGGAGAAGAGTTATTTTATGATGACTCCAGGGATGATACTTGGTCACATCATCTCCAGCAGGGGCATGGAGGTGGACCCGGCCAAGGTGGATATCATTAAGAAACTCAATCCACCATCCAATCTGAAGCAATTACGGTCTTTCCTCGGCATATCGGTGATGAATCTCCATTTCATCACCTTTATTCTATCATTTTGGCCTCAAAAACCCCAGCAAATGCATGTAAATAGCATCAAATTGTACATAATAGCATTCATTATTCATTGTATTTATTTTACATTAAATAAGGTTTTACTGCCAAAATTATAGAATAAAGAGGAGAAAAGAAAAAGGAATAAAATATTGCAAATATTTTATGACCCTAACCCCGAGACCAAGGCCAGCATGGAATTGGTCGACAAGGAATAAAGTAGGGGGAGATAAGGGCCAAGAGTACAATAAATACCTCATTTATTTATTCATCCATTTATGCATTTTTGACACCTATTTTGTACATAATTATTTATTCATCAAATAAAGAAACTTTGTTCATGAAAGTTGTAGATAATAATATAAATAAAAATACAAAATTTAGTTTGTGTAAAAATAATACACAGTGTACATTTTATACACAGAATAAAAAGCCAAAATCTCAACTTCACAGACCCATATCTTGCAAATAAAAACTCCAAATCACCCAAACTCACCTTTAATTGTATATAGCATTTCATAAACTATTTAATAAAATTGGTTTCATGATTTTTGGAGTCCATATAAAGAAGTTAGGTTTTTGGCCCTCCTAGTATATAGGACTGATTAAAATATTCATTTTATTCAATATTCATTATTTGTATAAATTCATATTTTTAGAATTTTGTAAATAATGTACATAATGCATACACATGAGAGAAGTTAAAGAAAACCAAAATTAATTTGTAAAATAAAATAAGTCTACAAATTCATAGACAAAATACCTATGCCATGTACCTATCTATAAATAAAAAGGACTTTAATCCTTGATTCTTTTACTCTTCTATATTTTTATAATAATGTATACATTATACATAACTCATTAAAAATACAAAACCAAAATAAAAATCAAGAAAATATATTAAATAAATTAAGTGTATAAAATACATAGATAAAATACCTACAAGTATACCTACATACACCTATATCTATTTATTTAAAAATATAAATAAACTCATAAAAATCAAACAAAAATACCTTTATACTCACAAAAATAAATTTTAAATTTATAAAATAAGCCAATAAAATAATAAAAGAAAATAAACAAATTAAAAATAAAATACATAAAAATACATGTAAATACATGCATATACACATTATCCAAATAAAACTATAATAAAACACCTCGAAAAATTCAATAAAAATCATAAATAAATACTAGACAAAATAATACACATTTTTTATTTTATAATAAAAAGATAATAAAATCATTTAGGGTGTCAAATAAATCAATCTCTAATCTGGTCTTCTATTTTGTCTCGTAGCGGCTGACGTGGCCCAATGAGGCGCCGGCCTTCGTTGACTCTCAGGTCAACTGTCCCATCCCTCGCCTGGCGTCTCTGAACTGTCCATTTCCCCGATTTCATGCCTTTTTCCCGGGCACACCATCCACCAATCGACAACGCTTCCTTCACAAGAATTGTTCCCTAATCTTCCATGATGCCCGCCAAAATCATAGATCAACGAGATGTTCATTGGATCAGTTAATAATCGCCGGATAATAAGGCCTCTTGCCAATGTTTATAAATAACAAGCTCTGCTTCCTTCCTCGAATTTGGCCACTTTTATTCCAACCTAAAGCCTAGATCTTGCTCCTGGATTGTTCCTCGTGACAGGGGGAGTAGCTCAACATCTTGACTCGGCCGGAGGAAGGAGATTTTGACGCGGTGGAGCTCCGACGTCCGCCCTGCTCCCTGGAGGCCCCCAGGTATAAGAGCTGACCTTTTATGCATTTTTAGTTAGTCTTAGATGTTAGTTTTTCATTCCAGTCAGTAGAGTAGGTTTTAATTAATGCCTGTAGCTTAAAAATCGAAATTCGAAGTTCGCCGGAGCTTGGCTCCGGCGACTTCTTCACCGTATCCCCGACTGTATCCGACCGCCCCAAGCATCCCATCTCGTTCCTCGTCGCCTTCTCCATCTATCGCACACACTTGTTCAACCCAGGACCCTAGGTCTTGGCGAATTGGGGCTCCCCCTCCGCCGTTCGTCGGAGCCCCTCCGCCCACCTTCATTTTTGCATCGCAGCTTCAAACCCCGGGTCGAGGAGAAAGCTCTCTCGTCCGCGGTTCTTCCTATGCAGGTATATCGAAGAATCGAGCCCTTTTGGGCTTGCTTTGACCCAAGAAGAGGTTCCTGGGGGTCCTCTGCTTCTCCGACCTCGCTCCATCGACTTGGACCTCCAGGAGCCATGAAAGAACCGTCAAACGACGCGGAAGCCTCCCAGCTACGATCAGAGAACTTCAGATGCGCGGGAGGTGCCCGGAGGAGCCCGAGCTACCCGATCGAAGCTCGCCGGGGGCGAGCTTCTTCCCCGTTCTTCCAGATGCCTCCAGCACCGTTGGATCGAGAGGGGCGGCCCAGATTGAACGTCGACCGTTCGATGAAGACGTACGTCCACCGTCAGATCAGCCAGGAGGTTCTAATCCAGGCCCTTCATCGCCGAACCGACATCCGTCGTCCGATGCGTGACACGTGGTTAAGTGGCGCCTCCAGCGCCGCAGGATGCAACGCCTTATTTAGGGGTAAATTTCACATCCAACCCCTGCCTTTTTGTATTTATAGTTTAATACCTAAAATAAAAAGTCAAGTTGTAAATAAATTGTATAATTTGCAGTTGGACCCGATGATGTTTATATATTTACACTTTAGTCCCTCCGCGCCTCACGTGCAGCACCCACGTGAGGCGCGTGAAATTTACATCTAAACCCTGCCGGGTTTCTGTAATTACAAAATGGTCCTGAAAATAAAAGCACACATGTATTTTTTATTGTGATTTTTGCATGTATGCCCCGACGAACTATTTTATTTGCAAAAACACCCCTGTCATGCCATTTAATTTTTGAATGCTTTGTCTATTTATTTTGTGCTTCATATTAAATCGAAAAATCTTGCAAAAATAGACTTAAGCTCCTGATTGGTTGTGCTTGAACGCCATATTTTTAGTTTTGCATTTTGTTTCATTTTTGCATTTATTAAAAATTAAAAACATGTCTTTTATTCCCTGTCTAACTTATAAAACCCCCAACAAATATGAAAATGCCTAGAAAAATTCCAAAAAAAATTAGCTATGGTGTATTTTGACCTATATTAGTGTCAGTCCAAAAATCCCTAAAAATCTCAAAAGGAAAACCTTAAAAATTCAAAAATACCTAAAAACTTCAAAAAAAAATATAAAAAATCAAGAAAAATCAGAAAAATACAAACTCATGTCTATTTATGCTTTATTTTATTATCTTTATTAGAAAAATAGTGTGGAAAATTTTTGAGGCTGTTAGCTATTTTTAATGTCGAGTTTTGTGACAACCATTACCTAGTCCACTGTTTGCTATTATTTAGCTATTTAAAAATACTAAAAATGTTTGCAAAAATACCCAAAAATCATAAAAACATTAAAAAACCATGAAAATTCCAAAAAGACCCTTTTCCTGAATTTTTGACTATTTTTGAGTATTTCTATAAATATTATAATACCCCCTTTATGTATATATATCTATATATCTAAAAAAGAAAAAATATTATATATATATATATGTAATTATTTATATGTATTCTCATTAGTCTTAATATAAAAAATATAATATAAATATTTATTTATTTTATTATATTTATATATACCTATATATATATTGCATGTATTATAAGCTATATACTAACCCTCTATGGGTATACATATATTTTTTATTTATATTATATATATACATATTACTTAATTATATTATTAAAAATTAATAATAATAATAATATTTATAAAAAAAATTCAAAAACCCACACAAGGATGACTGTGATTTACATGTAGGCTATGACATTTTGTATTGCTCTCTGTGGTTCGACCTCTACATACTTGTCACTGTACATTTTATGGTAGAGTAATTAAATATTAATTCACATTTATTTTTGAGCTTGATTGGTGTATTCTTTGGATTGTGGGTTAATTGCTGATCAACCCGGGTGTTCCATGAGTGGTCGCCTCAGCGACAACACTTGTATTATTTATTCATGGTGACCCTTTTGGAATAACCCCTGTTATCAGATGGCGTCGTTGCCGGGAAGCAATGAGCATAGCCTAATTCATGTTGTCATTCTTGTATAAAAAGATTCTTAATTTATTATTCATTTTTGTGAGCAGCTATTTTTATTGCTATTGATCATCATGCTTAATTGATTTATGTCTTGTGATTATTTTATCTGCTCTATTTTATTGATTGAGCTTTACTAATGTATTCTTTTTGTGACTTTGATGCGAGGGTCCGCCACGTGAGGATGGCTTCTTAGGAGGCCAAGGCAGCCGAGCTTGGAGGAGGATGGTCTTCTCTTCTCATGACCATCTGGAGAGTGCACCAAAGAAGCAAGGAGATGTGCATTAGATAGGCTAGACATTTAGGATTATTTATTTTGTAATTTATGGTGAGAGAGAGACTATTTTGGCATGTATATAAACAGGACTCTACTCTTCACAATGAGGTCCAGTGCCCGGGTGATTGTTCACCTGGGGGCCTCATCACGGCTTTTCAAGTTTTCATCGTCTTCTTTTATTTTGTTTTCCGATGTTTTGAGCTTTCCGCCTTTCTTTTATTTTGTTTTATGTGCTTGGAGCCCCTAGATATAGGTTGCTTGACTCGGTAGCTAGGTCCAAACATTAATAATAATGCATGTTCCTATAGTCTACTTCGCTTGGATCTAGTCAAACTTAAACAAGTTGTTAATTTGTCTCTTAGCCCTCTGTGCCGTAGCGAACCCTGTAAAGCGCTTTCTCCTACCCTCAATTTGTTGAGCAGAGGAGGGGTGAGCCAAGACCGGACTCTCTTGGGCTAGAGATGAATTAGCGGCTTATGGTTCTTCACGTTAATAGCAGTTTATGTTTAGGGCGATTTTGTGCCTTGCATACCGACATGTAGATAGGTTTAAAAATTATGTTTTGCATACCACATGGAGAGAGCTGGGATGCACTGTAAGTCTTCTAACTCAGCATGCATCATTTGGTTCAATGGTGAGATTTCCATCATGGAACCACTTGCACGGCTTTTCCGCTATCTCCCTCTGATTTTGAGCACCTAGGACTTAAATGAAAATCTACAAAAACGTTAGGCGCTGGTATGAAACAGATCCAAAAAAAGTGAAAACTCAAAAAAATTAAAACAAGGGGACTGCTAAATAAACTTTGACCTTAATTAAAATTCGTAATGGACTATCATTGTACCGGGTTCATAAAGCCCTCATTGTTTTCAGGTACCTTAGAGGGGGACCAAAACCCTACTCCCTTGAGCGAGTGCGACCCCTAAGGATTAAAGCTCAAAACCCAGTCTGCAACTGCCTTGTGTATCGCCCGGATTTCCGAAGTAATGGCGCTTCTATCGTACGTAGGCGAGTAGGACTTGGTCACCAATGGTGACTCTCTGTTGTGAGAGCATCGACCCTGTCCGAAGTATTGAGCATAGGCCACGCCTTCACGGGGGTGTCTGTCTCATCGTCCTGCGTCCGAGTAGATTCTTGCATGCTCACGGGTGATTCCGTTGCGAGCGAGAACCGAAGTATTGGTTTCGCCTATCGGCTTCCTCTCTCTTTTCTTTGGCTGAGTAGGGATCCAGGAAGGGTTACAAGGACTCCAAAAAGTACAGACTACAGATTACACAGGAGGAGGACAAGTACGGGATACTCTTCCGGCAGTACTCTCTCTCCTATAGGGTAGCGTACTAAGGACTTGTTATAAGATATGCCTGAAAATCACAAATCTAAAAATGAAAAGATAATAAATAGCCGAACTTTCACGGCTTCACATGGCGTGAGTTGGTGAACCCGATTTTTGTATTGTGTTTGTATGAATCTAGATTAAGGTTCAAAGATCAAGTCCCGCGCATTTGCGCACATTTTGTCGTCTTTCCTTTGACCACCCCGCTCAACCGAGCCTTTCTACTGTTTTACACTCCTTTTATTCCTCGTTGACCGTCGTATCATTCTTCCAACAATCTGACATTCTCTTGCTTCGCGAAGTTGATCCATGGATGGTTTCGTCGGGACCATGCTGACACCTACATCGATTCCATAGACTCAACTTCGCCAATAATTTCGAGGCGATTCCTAAGAACCCGATCCGGACTTTGCGGATCGAACTCCAGACTCCTCGTTTTCTACCCTTCTCTTGGCCACCCAATAAATTGGGATCACTTTTGTCCCGCTTTCGCCGTTGTGAATGGGAGTCGATTACAGTCTACATCCCTTTTCCAATCACAACATGTTGGGGTTGACCTGAATTCCAGCTTTATCACGGCAGCTGAAAGTTAATTGCAAGTGATCTGATTCGGACTATCTCATTCTGCAGATAGAAGCCAGTGCGAGCCCTGGAGACTACTCCGGAGTTCATCTCGTCCGACTCAGACCCTGACATGGCTCCAGGAGGAAAGGGCAAGGGTCAGCAGCCACCCATACCAGAGGGACAGGTGCCAGATCAGAACCAAGTCAATGCACAGTTGCTGGCATCTATCCAGGCCATACAGCAGCAACTGACCGAGCAGGCCCTCGCACAGACCGCGTTCCAGGATATGTTGAATGACATGATGAACCGTGATGATGGAGGAGGAGGCAGAGGCAGAGGAGGCCGGGGAGGAGGAGGTGGAGGTGGTGATCCTCCTGATGATGACCTTGAATTACCACCACCGAAGCCGACATTAAAAGAAACATACAATCCGGGAGACAGCCAGATGACCGAGTGGATTCTCATTCCACCGGTACACGCTCACTTTGAGCTGAAGCCCCAGTTCATAGCCCTTCTCCCTGCCTTTCATGGAAACACAAACGAAGAGCCGTACATTCACCTGCATCAATTCTCCCGCATTTGCCGCACCACCCACTATCCGAATGTCCCCCTGGACATTGTCAAGATGACGGCTTTCCCCTTCAGTCTACAGGACAAGGCCCTCTATTGGGTCAATCATATGGGAAAGGTCGTGACGACCTGGGAGGAGTTGAAGTCCGCCTTCCTGCACAAATACTACCCTCTCGGTCAGCTCAACCAGATGCGAGTACGTATTAGTAATTTCTCCCAAGGAGCACATGAGTCAGTACACGAGGCTTGGGAGAGATTCACTGATCTGCAGGAGAAGTGTCCCCATCATGATATTCCGAAGACCAGTTTGGTCCAGCATTTCTTTGGGGGACTAAACATTGAAAGCCAAAGGCTCGTGGACGCAGCATGTGGGGGCTCCCACTTCAACAAGGATGAAGATGTTGTCTGGCAGATTTTTGAAGAAATGGCCGAAGGAGAGGCCGCCCTCTCTTCATCCAAGGCATACCAGAAGTAGCCCCAGATCCTCCAGAAACAAGTTCACATGGTTGTATCCAAGGAAGCAGAGAGAGATGAGAGCTCCAACCTCAGCATCATCGGGGGCCATCTCTCTAAGGTAGATATCATTGAGAAGCGATCACAGGACCTCGAGAAACTCGCTGTGATCGAGAAGAGGACCCAGAACCTGGATAAGCTAGATCAGATCAACAAGTACCTCGAGCTGTTGGTCGGTACGATCAACTCTGTCCAGTCGGCTACACCATCAGACGCTCTCGCTGAGAAGAAGGACGAGCCGCAACCGCAGCATCAGCATCAGCCGAGCCAGCAGCCACCAGCAGTCCAGCACGTGTACTACGTGCAGGCGCCCGACCAGGGCCCGCCGCAGCAGCAGATGGTCGTATACCAGCCAGAGTTCCTTTCTATTCCTGATCCAGTCTTCCCACCACCACCCCTGATCCAAGAAGTCAATGGGGTATGGAGTAATAATGCACAGCCGACCCGTCCTCAGGGACAACCCCAGGGTCAGCAATTTGCCAACCGGCAGTACCACCAACCTCAGGGTGGTCGTTTTGGTCAATCCTCCCAGCAGTACCAGCAGCCTCCCCAGTTTGCACAGCAATGGAGGCAGAACTTTCCGTATCAACAGCAGCCGCAGTACCGCCATCCGCAGCCGTATCACCAGTACGCGACTGCCCCCTCTCCACAATATCAGCAGTATCCTCCCCCGTCGTACCAACAGCTTCAACTTCCTGCACCACCACAGCAGCACCACCAACAACAGCCTCCCCACCCATCTAACCAACATCAGCGTGGTCTGCACGCTGAATCTTCTGAAATGCCCTCTGTGAACCCCGCTATGGATTGTCTGGCCCAGCTTGTCAAAGGGCTAGCGGATATGACAAAACGGCTTGACGACCTGACCGCCACCCGAACCACTATTCCGGCGCAGGTCGAAGCCAACCCCAACAACTTCAAGAAGAAAGAGCAGGTAGAATGTAATGTCCAGTCCATGTCTGATAGCGATATTACTGTTTATTCTAATGTTGTTACTCTCACGAGCGGTAGGGCCTTGCCTCCGCCTGCTACAACCAGTGGGGTGAATAAAGAAACATGTGGATCGTCATCTTTCGCATCAGCCGTGCCAGCTCCAGGGGCGGGTGAGGAGGAAGAGGAAGGAGAAGCCAGTCCAGCCGTCGTGCCTTGCCAGCATCAACCTCAGCCAAAAATACAAAAAAATCAGCAAAAACAAAAACACCAAAAAGAAGCTTGTAGCAGAAGCAAAGCCGCGCTAGCCTTGGAGGAGCCGCCAGCAGCAGCCGATCCCTCGCCAGTCGATGGAGCCGACGCTACCCTTTTTGATCGCCCAGCAGCGCCAGCATGTTCTGATTCAGCTTGTACTCCTTTTTGTAGTCCGGATGTACAACATTCTGTGGGCGATGATTTTGATGTAAATAAGAACTCTCATTTTCCTTCCAGTGGTGTAAATATTCTTTTTCCGCATGCAATACAAAAATCCAAAAAAATTGCAAAACGAAAAAAGGCATTGTTTGATCCAGGTGTTGTGGATATTTTGGATAAATTGACTGTTGAGATTCCCTTGTTGAAGGCCGTGGAATACATGCCAGCTGTAATGAAAGGACTGAAAGAGGCATGTACTAACAGGCGTCGCCTAGCGCAAGACAATAGACGTCGAGAAGTAGAAAAGCACGTTCTCTCCATGGCCACAGTTGCAGTTATCAGCAACCTCCCCCAGAAAAAGCATGATACATGAACACCTCTAATCAGTTGTGTGATTTTTGACCAGGTTTTCGAGCGTACTCTTCTTGACAGTGGTTGTTCCATCAACCTTCTGCCCTTGTCCATAATGCAAGAATTCGGGCTGGGACCGCATAAGCAGACACGCATGATCCTTCAGTTCGCTGACCGATCCGTCAAGCGGCCCCGAGGTTTGTTGGAAGACGTGATAGTTACCGTGCAGGAGATGAAATTCCCAGCTGACTTTGTAGTCCTTGATATGGACTCACCTGCACCCCTGCTCCAGACCCCTATCATCCTTGGCAGACCATTCCTCCGTACTTCAGGTGCCGTGGTTGATTACGGGTCTGGGAAGATCACTTTCAGCTCGAACACCCAGCAAATCACGATCAATATTAACAAAGAGCCGAATGCCACAACTAATGAGAGCCAGGCAGCCTCAGAAGCAGACTGTGATTTTATCGCAGAAATCAGAGACTCCGAATTATCACTGGACGATCCATGGACCCGAGAAATCCTCACTCTTGAGGAGGACTTGGAAAGCACAGTCAGCATATGCTCCGATGATTCTTGGGAGACAGATTCTCAGATGCAGGTGCATCTTCTTGAGCATTCACTCCAGACCGAACATGATCAACTTAGCGCAGAACCGTTCGGTGTGTCTCCGGGATCTCAACAGAATGATGAGGATGGTAGCAGCCTCAAAGTGCATTCCACCACCAGCATGGTATCTGAAGTGACAGGTAAAGTGGACAGATCAAAGCCAGAACTCAAGCCACTTCCTGCAGGCCTGAAGTATGCTTTCCTTGCGGGTGAAGAGCAAATGTATCCGGTCATCATCAGCAGCAGGCTGAATCCGGATCAGGAATCTTGACTTCTCGAGTTTCTAGAAAAGAACCGCAAGGCACTTGGTTGGAGCGTATCAGACCTCCGAGGGATAAATCCAGCTATGTGTTCACACCATATCTATCTAGAAGAAGATGCCAAGCCGTCCCGCGAATTTCAGAGAAGGCTAAACCCTAATCTTCGGGACGTCGTCATGAAGGAGATCACTAAATGGTGTGACGCAGGCTTCATCTATCCCATCACCAATTCAAAATGGGTAAGCCCACTGCATGTAGTTCCCAAGAAATCAGGGCTTACCGTGGTCACAAATGACAAAGGAGAGGAAATTTATACTCGGGTACCAACCTCCTGGCGGGTGTGTGTTGACTACCGCCGACTCAATGCAACAACCAAGAAGGACCACTTTCCCTTGCCATTCATTGATCAAGTTTTGGAGAGATTAGCAGGCAAGGAGTTCTTTTGCTTTCTGGATGGGTACTCCGGGTACAACCAAGTGGCGTTCGCTCCTGAGGATCAAGAGAAGACTACCTTCACTTGCCCGTTCGGCACCTACGCCTTCAAGAGAATGCCCTTTGGATTGTGCAACGCACCTGCAACCTTCCAAAGATGCATGCTAGCAGTCTTCGCCGAGATGGTAGGCAGTTTTCTCGAGGTGTTCATGGATGATTTCTCTGTCTATGGTGATAGTTTCGATTCTTGTCTTGAGCACCTAGACAGAGTGCTTCAGAAATGCCGGGAAGTTAATTTAGTGCTCTCATGGGAAAAGAGCCACTTTATGGTCACAGAAGGTATTGTGTTGGGCCATGTCGTTTCCAAACGTGGCATGGAAGTCGACCCAGCCAAGGTGGATGTCATTTCAAACCTTCAGCCACCTCAGTCAGTAAAGAATGTGAGGTCATTCCTGGGGCATGTGGGATTTTACAGACGATTTATCAAGGACTTCAGACGCATTGCCCGACCTCTAACGGAACTTTTGTGCAAGGAAACCGAGTTCATTGTTGATCAGCCAGTTCTCCTTGCTTTCAATCAGTTGAAGGAGCTTATCACTCAGGCTCCAATCTTACAGCCTCCCGACTGGACTCTTCCAATTGAGATAATGACCGATGCGTCAGATTTTGCAGTCGGAGCTGTTCTTGGACAGAGGAAAGACAAGGCGCCCTATGCCATTCACTATGCCAGCAGAACATTAGATGAAGCTCAAAGAAATTATACAGTGACAGAGAAAGAACTGCTGGCTGTGGTTTTCGCCTTAGAGAAGTTCAGATCCTATTTGTTGGGGTCGAAGGTCACAATTTTCACGGACCACTCTGCTATCCGGTACCTACAGCAGAAGAAGGATGCCAAGCCAAGACTGATTCGTTGGATCCTTCTCCTCCAGGAATTCGATCTGGAAATCAAAGACAAACCTAGAGTTCAGAATGTGGTAGCAGACCATCTATCCAGAATAGAGCAGCATAAGTCTCCTCTGAGCAATGCACCGATCACAGAAACCTTCCCAGACGAAGCTATCTTAGCAGTGGATTCTCTCCCTTGGTATGCTGACATTGTCAATTACCTCGCCTCTGGGGTAATACCTTCGGATTGGACGAAGAATCAGAAGAACAAATTCATGTCGACCATCCGCTTCTACCAGTGGGAAGATCCTCTTTTATTCAGAGAAGGAGCATATTGTATTTGGCGCCGGTGCATCCCTCAGACGAAGCAATCAAGTATCCTCGAGCATTGTCATTCGCTCGAATCTGGTGGGCACCATTCTGGAGATTGTACGACAGCTAAAGTATTGCAGTGTGGCTTCTGGTGGCCCACATTATTCAAGGATGCAGCAGAGTTTGTTAAAAGATGTATTGACTGTCAGCGACTGAAAGGTACACTCACTGCCAAAGATTCAATGCCTCTGAAAATTATTCAGATAGCATACATTTTCGATGCATGGGGCATTGACTTCATGGGACCTTTCCCTAACAGTCAAGGTTTTGAGCACATCCTTCTTGCCGTAGATTACGTGAGTCGTTGGGTTGAAGCTATTCCCGCCCGAGCCGCCGACAGCAAAACAGTTTGCCAATTTCTGAAGAAGAACATCATTTCGCGGTTTGGGATACCAAAAATTCTCATCTCAGACGGGGGTAGTCACTTCATCAATAAAGAGGTCAAGAAATTAACGAAGGAGTACGGCATCGATCATCGTGTCGCATCTCCTTTTCATCCGCAGACCAATGGCATGGCGGAGCTATCAAACAGAGAAATCAAGACCATATTGCAGAAACTTGTTAGGCCAAACAGAAAAGACTAGTCTCAACTCTTGGACTCAGCTCTTTGGGCTTACAGAACCACCTACAAGTCTCCCTTGGGCATGTCGCCCTACCGTCTTGTATATGGGAAACCATGCCATCTGCCCGTGGAATTAATTCATAAATCTCTTTGGGCAATCAGCAATTGTAACTTGGACTCACGAAGAAGTGGTCAGAAGAGAAAAGGCGATCTGAACAGGCTCTTGGAATTCCGAGACTGTGCATACGATAACACCTTGATGTACAAGGAGAAGGTGAAACGCTGGCATGACCGGCACATCAGACGAAAGACCTTCGACGTTGGACAGAAAGTATGGTTATTTGATGCAAAGTTGCGGATATTCCCAGGCAAATTAAAGAGTAAGTGGACAGGGCCATTCCGCGTTTGTGAGGTGCGTGACAATGGCAGTATCGTGATATCAGATTTGTCTCCTGACGCACAGCCCTTCGTCGTCAACGGCCAACTACTGAAGCCTTACCTCGAACCAGATGCATTCTTGGCCGTTGTTGACTCTATTCAGCTAATGCACCATGATGACACCTTCACAGCACCTGCGGCATCGAAAGATTCAGACTATGCCATTCAACAACTGTTTATCTTCTTTTCTTCTTTTCTTCTTTTCTTCTTTTCATTTTCTATTTTCTTGTTCGTAACAAAAGGTGCCGCCCTTGTAGACAGTCTTGTATACTTAGGACGTACTTGGTCCTAAGTATAGGGGGGTTGTGCACCCTGAGTTTTTCATTTCATTCCGATCCTCTCCATTGTCTCCTCTTCTTGTCTATACTTAGGAGTATCCTACCCTAAGTATAGGGGGAGACAATCTGAGTACGACCTGTGTATTCCCACCCTTGACCCTCCCTGCTTTTTGTACAGTCTGCTATACTTAGGCTTATTTGATCCTAAGTATAGGGGGGACGGTCAACTTCTCATTCATTCATTTCATTCATATTTATTCTTTAGATCTGTCTATACTCAGTACGAGTTATGTCTTTGCTTTTCCTTTCGATCTATGAGGACATAGCTCAAGCTAAGTATAGGGGGGTCGTATATACTCTGTATATACTAAAAGCCATAACTCATACTGAAAAATAAAAGACCACCTCATCATAAAATAAAATGTAAAAAGTAGCTCTATAATAATGAAAGATGATTGTGAGTTCCTCAGACTCTTTGTAATTATACTGATTATTGAGTCAGAAAAATATTTTGTGCGAAACATTCTCTTTTGAAAAACCTTGTGAAATTTGTTTGAAAATAGTGTGTACAAGTATTCAACATTTGAAAAATTAGTTTTGTGTGTAAAATTTATTTTCTTTGAGTGAAACCAAAAATGTATGAAAATCAGTGTGCAAATGATTGTGAAAAATTTGATTGACAAAATTGTTTTGAAAAATCTATCTATGCTGTGTAAACCTTTGTAAAAGGATTTTCAAATGCGTGAACATGTTTGCAAAATTATTTTGGACTATAGTTTTCAAAATCCTTGTGAAAATGATTCTCAAGTAAGTCTGAGGAGTCCGCACAAAAATCTCTCATTTGTAAATAATGAATAAGCCCAAACCAAGCCTATAAGAAACAAAACCATATTATACATCAAATACTATTTTTCTTCTTTTGTATATACTGGTTAATAAATCAGATACCTATGCAGTATGCTTTGAAAAATAGTGTGACCAGTTTTGAAAAATTTGATGTGGAATGATTTCAAATGTGTGAAAACATTTTGATTGCGAAATTTTTCTTTGTGTGAAAGAAAGGATTTGAAAAACCTATGTGCAAACATTTTGAAAAATGCTTGACAAAACTATTGTGAAAATTATACATATATAGTGTGACAAATCTTTGCAAAAATAGATTTCAAATGTGTGTAAATGATTGCGAAAATTATTATGTACTATAGTTTGCAAAAGTATTTTCAAAACCTAATAAGAACACTCTTACAAACTCTTGTAAATCATAAATAAGACACATACAATTCTTTCTGTACAGTTCTAAATAAACTACTCCATCCAAACATGTAAGCTTGTAGAAATTCATACGTTTTGTAAAGCAGCACGCCCGTGTAAATAATTGTATATACTTTTTGTGTATGTCCAGTTCTTAGTTTATTTGCAAAAATTCTTTGTGTAAAAACATTCTTTGATTCTTTCCTAACTTTTTGTGAAAAAATTGCATCATTCATTGTGCATAGCATAAGCATACCATTCATGTTCTTTTTGAGTGAGCTTGATGATTGAATCAGTCTAATAAAGTCTCAAATTGGAGCTTGGTTGGACCTTACCGCACCTAACTACACTGGAACCTTATGGGAACTAGGTTTAAGGTACTTCAGGTCTATGCAGACTTAATTCTTTGAGAAATCAGGGCTAGGTTCAAGTCACCTCAGTGGACTAACTAGAACTTTTCGAGACACACGTAGGACACTTACCGACCGTGACCTAACTTGGACACTTGCACCCTTCACTTGGCTCAACTCAGTTGGAGTGGTGAGGGGGTTGGATTTGCCAGTCTGAGACGCACACGGGTGGAAACATTCGTCCTCGTCTAGGGAGGGAAGTGCACCCCAACCTGATTCAATAGCCATGAGGTCTAAAGACAGGAGATGTGGGTTGCGATAAAGCTTCCAAAGAGGGATAGTCTACTGGCTCAAGAGGAAAAACTCCTTATGTAAATGCTGCTGTGAATAGTATGTTGAAAAAAAATGGTCAGGCCTATACAAAAATAAAATGCCTGCAAAGTATGTACAAAGTCAATAAGCAAGCTTGAGTTCCAAAGACAAATATGTGAGCCTGGAGCTGGATGACTTGACTACACTGGTCTTGCATCCCGGGATAGGTAGCTACACTGGCTACCGTCCATTCTTCTCTTCACCCCCTCCTCTTGAGCTGGTTGCCACTTGAACTTAGAAGGGAATACCCTGCTCCTTGAGGAAAGAGCTGTTGGATTGGGGAATCACTGGGTTGTCATTCTGGAGAAGTCAGCTCCTTTATCATTTCAGTTGGGGAGAGCCACTATCACTTACACCGTACAAGTCAGCTTCATAGTTATAAGGGTTTGCATATGATGTAGACTAGTTCTGACCCGGCGATTGAGGTGGGTTGAACCGAGTTCTGTGACTATCGAAGGCTGTTGTATTTTAGAGCTGGTTCCCGACTAGGTTCCACACACATTCACACCCAAGGTCTGACAGGAGCTCCAAATTCAGATTTTGTAAGGACATGCATTGCACTGAAAGCACCCTTATTCACTCATATCTTTCTTTTATTCTCCTTTTTCTTTTCTTTATTCTTCTTGTGCTTATTGCATAAGTGTTTGCTAGGGACTAGCAAAGGCAAGTATAGGGGGGTGATGAATCTCCATTTCATCACCTTTATTCTATCATTTTGGCCTCAAAAACCCCAGCAAATGCATGTAAATAGCATCAAATTGTACATAATAGCATTCATTATTCATTGTATTTATTTTACATTAAATAAGGTTTTACTGCCAAAATTATAGAATAAAGAGGAGAAAAGAAAAAGGAATAAAATATTGCAAATATTTTATGACCCTAACCCCGAGACCAAGGCCAGCATGGAATTGGTCGACAAGGAATAAAGTAGGGGGAGATAAGGGCCAAGAGTACAATAAATACCTCATTTATTTATTCATCCATTTATGCATTTTTGACACCTATTTTGTACATAATTATTTATTCATCAAATAAAGAAACTTTGTTAATGAAAGTTGTAGATAATAATATAAATAAAAATACAAAATTTAGTTTGTGTAAAAATAATACACAATGTACATTTTATACACAGAATAAAAAGCCAAAATCTCAACTTCACAGACCCATATCTTGCAAATAAAAACTCCAAATCACCCAAACTCACCTTTAATTGTATATAGCATTCCATAAACTATTTAATAAAATTAGTTTCATGATTTTTGGAGTCCATATGCAGAAGTTAGGTTTTTGGCCCTCCTATTATATAGGACTGATTAAAATATTCATTTTATTCAATATTCATTATTTGTATAAATTCATATTTTTAGAATTTTGTAAATAATGTACATAATGCATACACATGAGAGAAGTTAAAGAAAACCAAAATTAATTTGTAAAATAAAATAAGTCTACAAATTCATAGACAAAATACCTATGCCATGTACCTATCTATAAATAAAAAGGATTTTAATCCTTGATTCTTTTGCTCTTCTATATTTTTATAATAATGTATACATTATACATAACTCATTAAAAATACAAAACCAAAATAAAAATCAAGAAAATATATTAAATAAATTAAGTGTATAAAATACATAGATAAAATACCTACAAGTATACCTACATACACCTATATCTATTTATTTAAAAATATAAATAAACTCATAAAAATCAAACAAAAATACCTTTATACTCACAAAAATAAATTATAAATTTATAAAATAAGCCAATAAAATAATAAAAGAAAATAAACAAATTAAAAATAAAATACATAAAATACATGTAAATACATGCATATACACATTATCCAAATAAAACTATAATAAAACACCTCAAAATTTCAATAAAAATCATAAATAAATACTAGACAAAATAATACACATTTTTTATTTTATAAGAAAAAATTAATAAAATCATTTAGGGTGTCAAATAAATCAATCTCTAATCAGGTCTTCTATTTTGTCTCGTAGCGGCTGACGTGGCCCAATGAGGCGCCGGCCTTCGTTGACTCTCAGGTCAACTGTCCCATCCCTCGCCTGGCGTCTCTGAACTGTCCATTCCCCCGATTTCATGTCTTTTTCCCGGGCACACCATCCATCAATCGACAACGCTTCCTTCACAAGAATTGTTCCCTAATCTTCCATGATGCCCGCCAAAATCATAGATCAACGAGATGATCATTGGATCAGTTAATAATCGCCGGGTAATAAGGCCTCTTGCCAATGTTTATAAATAACAAGCTCCGCTTCCTTCCTCGAATTTGGCCACTTTTATTCCAACCTAAAGCCTAGATCTTGCTCCTGGATTGTTCCTCGTGACATGGGGAGTAGCCCAGCATCTTGACTCGACCGGAGGAAGGAGATTTTGACGCGGCGGAGCTCCGGCGTCCTCCCTGCTCCCTGGAGGCCCCCAGGTATAAGAGCTGACCTTTTATGCATTTTTAGTTAGTCTTAGATGTTAGTTTTTCATTCCAGTCAGTAGAGTAGGTTTTAGTTATCTTTAGCTTAAAAATCGAAATTCGAAGTTCGCCGGAGCTTGGCTCCGGCGACTTCTTCACCGTATCCCCGACTGTATCTGACCGCCCCAAGCATCCCATCTCGTTCTTCGTCGCCTTCTCCATCTATCGCACACACTTGTTCAACCCAGGACCCTAGGTCTTGGCGAATCGGGGCTCCCCCTCCGCCGTTCGCCGGAGCCCCTCCGCCCACCTTCATTTTTGCATCGCAGCTTCAAACCCCGGGTCGAGGAGAAAGCTCTCTCGTCCGCGGTTCTTCCTATGCAGGTATATCGAAGAATCGAGCCCTTTTGGGCTTGCTTTGACCCAGGAAGAGGTTCCTGGGGGTCCTCTGCTTCTCCGACCTCGCTCCATCGACTTGGACCTCCAGGAGCCATGAAAGAACTGTCAAACGACGCGGAAGCCTCCCAGCTACGATCAGAGAACTTCAGATGCGCGGGAGGTGCCCGGAGGAGCCCGAGCTACCCGATCGAAGCTCGTCGGGGGCGAGCTTCTTCCCCGTTCTTCCATATGCCTCCAGCACCGTTGGATCGAGAGGGGCGGTCCAGATTGAACGCCGACCGTTCGATGAAGACGTACGTCCACCGTCAGATCAGCCAGGAGGTTCTAATCCAAGCCCTTCATCGCCGAACCGACATCCGTCGTCCGATGCGTGACACGTGGTTAAGTGGCGCCTCCAGCGCCGCAGGATGCAACGCCTTATTTAGGGGTAAATTTCACATCCAACCCCTGCCTTTTTGTATTTATAGTTTAATACCTAAAATAAAAAGTCAAGTTGTAAATAAATTGTATAATTTGCAGTTGGACCCCCTGATGTTTTTATATTTACACTTTAGTCCCTCCGCGCCTCACGTGCAGCACCCACGTGAGGCACGTGAAATTTGCATCTAAACCCTGCCGGGTTTCTGTAATTACAAAATGGTCCTGAAAATAAAAGCACACGTGTATTTTTTATTGTGATTTTTGCATGTATGCCCCGACGAACTATTTTATTTGCAAAAATACCCCTGCTAGGCCATTTAATTTTTGAATGCTTTGTCTATTTATTTTGTGCTTCATATTAAATCGAAAAATATTGCAAAAATAGACTTAAGCTCCTGATTGGTTGTGCTTGAGTGCCATATTTTTAGTTTTGCATTTTGTTTCATTTTTGCATTTATTAAAAATTTAAAACATGTCTTTTATTCCATGTCTAACTTATAAAACCCCAAAAAAATATGAAAATGCCTAGAAAAATTCCAAAAAAATTAGCTATGGTGTATTTTGACCTATATTAGTGTCAATCCAAAAATCCCTAAAAATCTCAAAAGGAAAACCTTAAAAATTCAAAAATACCCAAAAAATTCAAAAATATAAAAAATCAACGAAAAACAGAAAAATACAAACTCAGGCCCTATTTATGCTTTATTTTATTATCTTTATTAGAAAAATAGTGTGGAAAATTTTTGAGGTTGTTAGCTATTTTTAATGTCGAGTTTGGGACAGCCAGTACCTAGTCCACTGTTTGCTATTATTTAGCTATTTAAAAATACTAAAAATGTTTGCAAAAATACCCAAAAATCATAAAAACAGTAAAAACCATGAAAATTCCAAAAAGACCCTTTTCCTGAATTTTTGACTATTTTTGAGTATTTCTATAAATATTATAATACCCCCTTTATGTATATATATCTATATATCTTAAAAAAAGAAAAAAAATATATTATATATATGTGTAATTACTTATATGTATTCTCATTAGTCTTAATATAAAAAATATAATATAAATATATATTTATTCTATTATATTTATATATACCTATATATATATTGTATGTATTATAAGCTATATACTAACCCTCTATGGGCATACATATATTTTTTATTTATATTATATATATACATATTACTTAATTATATTATTAAAAATTAATAATAATAATAATAATATTTATAAAAAAATTCAAAAACCCACACAAGGATGACCGTGATTTACATGTAGGCTATGACATTTTGTATTGCTCTCTGTGGTTCGACCTCTACATACTTGTCACTGTACATTTTATGGTAGAGTAAATAAAGATTAATTCACATTTATTTTTGAGCTTGATTGTTGTATTCTTTGGATTGTGGGTTAATTGCTGATCAACCCGGGTGTTCCATGAGTGGTCGCCTCAGCGACAACACTTGTATTATTTATTCATGGTGACCCTTTTGGAATAACCCCTGTTATCAATCGGTTTCTACCGACGTTTCATACGAGACTTTAGCAAAAGTGTCCGACCGTTGTCTGATCTTCTCGTGAAAGACACCGAGTTTATCTTCGATGATAAGTGTCAAAAATATGGTTCTAGAAGCTCCCGTCTTTCAGCCACCCGATTGGTCTCTCCCATTCGAGATCATGACGGATGCCTCCGATTTTGCCGTTGGGTTGTTTTGGGATTGAGGAGAGATGGCCTTCCATATGCCATACACTACGCTAGCAAGACTTTGGATTCCACACATCAGAATTACACTGTTACAGAGAAAGAAATGTTAGTCGTAGTATTTGCCTTAGAAAAATTTAGATCCCATATCATAGGATCGAAGTTCACAATCTTCACTAATCACACCAGCATCAAGTATCTGATGGACAATAAGGATGCGAAGCCGCATCTGATCATATGGATCCTTCTACTCCAGGAGTTCGATATCGAAATCAAGAATAAGCCTGGAGTCAAGAATGTGCTGGCTGATGATAACTGGGAAATTCTGCAATGGTCACAATAAATGATATATAGTGTCGCTGAGGCGACCGCTCGCAAAACACCCATGTTAGTTAGCAATTAACCCACATAAAAGAATAAATCAATAGAGTCCCAAAATTGTGAATTAACATTTATTACTCTACCACAAAATGCATAGTGAACAAGCATGTAGAGGTCGAACCACAGAGAGCAATACAAAAATGCAATAGCCTATGATGTGCATGTACCACAGAGTCATCCTTGTATGAAGCCTATTTTTGTGGGTTTTTCTTTTTAGTTTTTTTAATTAAGATATATATATATTAGTTAATATTATATATTAGTATATATATATAATTTATACAATATAGATATATAGAGAATAGAATACATGTATATACATTTTTTCTCTTTTTCTAATTTTAATTTCAGATTTTTATACACAAATATATAGATATATATATAGATTTATATGATGTATATATATATATATATATTCAATATGGGAATAGATACACAAGGTAGGGAGAAGGGTCATATAATATTTATAAAAATATACAAAAATAGTCAAAAGTTCATAAATAAAGTCTTTTTGGTATTTTCATGATTTTCTACTATTTTTGTGATTTTTGGGCATTTTTCAACAGATTTTGGGTATTTTTAAATACAGAAATAAAGCAAAATAGTGGAGTAGCTACTGGCTGGGGGTAAAAAGGTAATTAAAAATATCACACAGCCACAAAATTTTTCCAATCCATTTTTAAAGGAAAGAAGTTAAAATAGAGAAACTACAGAACTTGAGTTTGCAATTTTTGGGGTTTTCTAGAATTTTTTATATTTTTTAGAAATTTTTGAGTATTTTTGAATTTTTAAGGTTTTTCTTTTGAGTTTTTAATGATTTTTGGACTGACACTTAATTATGATAAAATAGACCATAGTTAATTGTTTTGGAATTTTTCGAGGTGTTTTACTATTTTTTTGGTATTTTATAATCTAGACAGTAAATAAAATGCATGTTTTTGATTTTTAATAAATGCAAAAATGCAACAAAATTAAAAACTAAAAATATAACGTGCAAGAGCATGCTAACTGGAGCTTATATTCATTTTTATGGAATTTTTCCAGACAATATGATGCATGAAATAAATGGACAAAGCCTACAAAAATTAAACATCCTGGCAGGGGCATTTTTGCAAATATAATAACTCTCAGGGGCATCATTGTAAAAATTACTACAGAAATAAACATTTATTTTTATTTTTGGGGCTGTTTTACAATTAACAAAACCCGCAAGGGTTAAAGTGCAAAAATCACGCGCCTCACGTGGGACTACACGTGAGGCGCGGAGGGACCAAACTGCAATAATAAAAACAACAGAGGGCCTACTGCAAATATTACAATTTATTTACAATGTGAAGTTTTATTTATGCCATTAAAATATAAATACAAAAAGGTGGGGGAGGTATCTGAAATTTACCCCCAAAGGCGCGCGATCCAATGGTTGATCTTCGTCCACTTGACACGCGTCGCACATCCATCGGCTGATACCGATTCGCAGATGAAGGCTGAGATTAGATCAGCCTCGCTGATCGGACGGTGGGTGCAGGGCTTCATCTGACGGTCCTCATTCAATCTGGGCCGCGCCTCCTGATCTGACGGCGATGGAGCTCCTTGGAAGAACAGGGAAGAAACTCGCGCGCGGGGAGCTTCGATCGTGAAGCTTGGGCTCCTCCGGGCTTCACCCTCGCGTCTAAGATGGCCTGGACGTAGCTGGAGGCCTTCCGCTTCTGCTGATGGTCTCGCCATGGCTCCTGGAGGTCCGAAGAGCTCGGACGAGGTCGATGAAGGTCGGGACCTCCAAGAGCCTCTTCCTGGTTTGAATCGAGCACAGATGGGCTCCTTTCATCGTTTGACCTGCATAGGAAGAACCGGGGGAGCGATGGCTATCTCCTCGACCCCGGGTTTTGAAGCTCTATCGCAAAATGGAGTGAGGCGGAGGAGCTCCGGCGATAGGCGGAGGTGGAGCTCCGATTCGCAAAGACCAGAGGTCCTTGGTTGAACAAAGATGATAAATAGATGGAGAACGCGATGGAGAACGAAGTGGGGTGAACGTGGCGGTCGGAAACGGTTGAGATCACGGTGAAGAAGTCGCCGTAGCGGAGCTCCGGCGAACTTCGATTTTTCGATTTTAAGCTACGCCAATTAACTAAAGACTAAACTAAGAACAGGAATGAAAAGCTAACACTAAAATCTACCTAAAATACAATAAAGGGCAGCTCTTATACCTGGGGGCCACCAGGGAGCAGGATGGACGCCGGAGCTCCGTCGCGTCAAAACTTTCCCTCCTCCGACCGATTCAAGTCGTTGCGATGCTCCCCCTGTCACAAGGAACCTCCCAGGATCGAAATCAAGGCTTTTGGGTGGATTAAATTGGCCAAATTTGAGGAGGAGGGTGAAGCTTCTTATTTATAAACATTGGCCTGGACCCTTATTGACCGGCGTCTATTGAGTAATCCAATGAATACCATGTTGATTTAAGATATCGGCGGGCATTAGTGATCATCAGAGATGATTTCTTGTGAAGAACGCGAGCGCGATCGATGGACGAGATGCCCGTAAAAAAGGGAAGAAAATTGGGGAAAAGACACTTCTGAGATGCCAGGTCCTGGATGGGACAGTTGACCGGGGAGTCAACAAAGGCTGGCGCCCCATTGGTCCACATCGGACGCTAGAAGACAAAATAGGAAACCTTAGTTTAAAATGATTTATTTATCATAATAAATGATTTTATTAGAATTTTCTTATAAAATAAAAAATGTGTGTTATTTCATGTAGTATTTATTTATGATTTTTATTTAATTTTTTTGAAGTGTTTTATTAGAGCTTTATTTTAATAATGTGTATATGCATGTATTTACATGTATTTTGTGTATTTTATTTTTAATTAGTTTATTTTATTTTATTATTTTATTATCTTATTTTATAAATTTATCATTTATTTTTGTGAGTGTGAGGGTATTTTTATTTAATTTTTATGAGGTTATTTTCATATTTAAATAAATATGTATATGGATATGTAGGTATACATATAGGTCTTTTACCTATATATTATATATACTTTATTTATTTAATGTATTTTCTTGGTTTTTATTTTGAATATGCATTTTTAATAAGTTATATGTAATATTTACATTATTATAAAAATATAGATGAATAAAGAATAGAATAATTAAATCCCCTTTTATTTATGTATATACTCAACATAGGTATTTTGCCTATGCATTACATAAGCTTATTTTATTTTACAAATTCTTTTTGGTTTTCTTTTAATCTCAATATGTACATGTATTATACACATTATTTACAAAATTCTAGAAAATATAATTTGATAAAAAATAATGGATAATGAATAAATTGAATATTTTAATCAGGCAGGCTGCACAATGGGGGTCAAAAACCTAACTTTTGCAGATGGACTCCAAAAATTATGAAACTAATTTTATTAAATAGTTCTTAGAAATCTATATGCAATTAAAGGTGAGTTTGGGTGATTTGGAGTTTTTATTTGCAAGATATGGGTCTGTGAAGTTGAGATTTTGGCTTTTTATTCTGTGTATAAAATGTACTCTGAGTATTATTTTTACCCAAACTCAATTTTGTATTTTTATTTGCATTATTATCTACAACTTTCATGAACAAAGTTTCTTTATTTTATGAATGAATAATTATACACAAAATAGGTGTCAAAAATGCCTAAATAAATACATGAATGAATGAGGTATTTATTGTATTGCTGGCCCTTATCTCCCCCTACTTTATTCCTTGTCGACCAATTCCATGTTGGCCTTGGTCTCGGGGTTCGGGTCATAAAATATCTGCAATATTTTATTCCTTTTTCTTTTCTTCTCTTTATTCTATAATTTTGGCATTAAAAACCTTATTTAATGTATAATTAATACAATGAATCATGAATGCTATTATGTACAAATTGATGCTATTTACATGCATTTGCTGGGGTTTTTGAGGCCAAAATGATATAATAAAGGTGATGAAATGGAGATTCATCAGCTGATCACCTCTCCTGGTAAAAAACACCTGAGTCTGCTGATTTTGATGCACCAATCACCGAGACCTTCCCCGACGAGGAAATTCTTGATGTCACCTCGCTGCCATAGTATGTCAATTTTGTGAACTTTCTTATTGCTAAGAAAGTCCCACAAAGTTGGTCCAGACAGAGACTTGAGACTTTCCTCGCGAAAGTCGAGTCTTACCATTGGGAGGATACGGTCTTTTATCATGAAGGAGCAGATTCCGTCTGGAATTGGTGTATTCCTTAGGAGGAATACCAGAGTGTCCTCATGTATTGTCATCGATTAGAAGCTAGAAGACACCATTCAGGGAGAGGATAATACAAAAGGTGCTCCAATCCAACCTTTGGTGTCCTACACCTCGTTGCGGATGCTCATGCATTCGTAAAGAGATGTACTAACTGCTAGAAAATAGGCACCTGTGGACATAGAGACATGATGCCGATGCAACTGATTCACTTTTGTGAAGTGTTTGATGTATGGGGTATCGACTTTATGGGCCCGTTTCCTAAAAGTCAGGGTTTTGAGTATATCCTTCTCGCTGTAGATTATGTGAGTCATTGGGTAGAGGCTATTCCTTCCCGAGCCGCTGATGCGGACACGGTTTGTAAGTTCCTGAGAAAGCATATCATTATGTGGTTCAGAGTCCCTCATGTTCTGATATCAGACGGGGATAGCCACTTTATCAATGATAAGGTAAGAGCACTTGCTAGCGAGTTCGATATAGATCATCGGGTTGCTACTTTATATCACCCTCAGATGAATGGTCTAGTCGGGATCTCGAATAGGGAGATCAAGATGATCTTGCAGAAGGTTGTTCGTCCAGACTGAAAGGATTGGTCGCAGCTTTTGAACTCGGTTCTTTGGGCCTATAGAACATCCTTCAAAACTCCATTGGGTACATCTCCCTTTCATCTTATTTATGGCAAGCCATGCCACTTACCTGTTGAGATCAAGCACAAATCCTTGTGGGTAGTGAAAGAAGTGATCTTTGTTCTAGATGATTTAGGAGATCAGTGGCATATTGAACTGGCTGCCTTGGAAGAATTAAGAGACGAAGCCTTCACGAATAGCCTTCATTGCAAAGAGAGGATGAAAGAATGGCATGATTCCCACATCAGCCACAAACAATTTGAGCCGAATCAGAAAGTATGGTTATTCGATGCGAGATTAAAGTTGTTTCCAGGGAAACTCTAGAGCAAATGGAAAGACCGCTATCTTGTGCGAAAGGTGTACGACAACAGTAGCATCGATATATCTGAGTTGTCATCTGATTCCACCTTTCGAGTCAATGGTAAGCGTTTCAAACCATTTCTCAATCATGAACCATCGACCGTTGAAGTTGCCCCCATCTGTTTGTATGAGATGATCTTTTCATTCTTACACTTTGCATCTTATACCTGATTTTCCAGATCTTCTGTATATACTCTTGATTTTACTCTTTCTTACTTTTGTTTGTCTTACACCCTTAGGTTGATCTAGAATTTTACTATACTTAGGATGTGTTTTATACTAAGTATAGTGGGGTGTAGACACCGTTGTGCTCACGTCGTTCTGTTCGATTACCCCTGTTGTTCCCTATACTTAGGGTGTGCTTTACCCCAAGTATGGGGGGATAATCTCGCTCATTTCCCCTTTTGATTGTCGTCGTTTTTTGTGTCGTCTGCTCCATCGCTTTTCCCTCACCTTTTGATCTTTATATCTATACTTAGGGATATTTTACCCTAAGTATAGGGGGGCAAGCCGAGCCATTGAGTATGTACATTCTCTTGACCTCAATCATCTTCGATTTTGAGTCTGCTATCCTTAGGATTATTTGATATAAAGGAGATGATTGAATTGTATTCATTCATTTATTATTCTTTGAGTCATTGTAGTATATATTCTTTTCATCGATCTATACTTAGCTCGGGTTATGTCTTCCTTTGTCGCTTCTTTGGTCACTATGAGGACATAGTTCATGCTAAGTATAGGGAGTGTCGTATATATATGCTACATATACTATAGAAGTCATAACTCGTACTTTATTGTATTTTTAATAATATGGCTCTCTAAAAGTATGGGTGTATATTTTGGGTTTTTAAAAGTCGTAAGAAAACCGTAAATATGACTTATTAAAAAATAATTTAAAAATTATAAATAAAATCCTTGTAAAATACGTATAAAAGATGTATAATTCGGTATATAAAATGTGTATAAAATCTTTTATGAAATCTACAAACTCAGGTAAAATTAGTGTAAATCGAATTATTACACTAACTCTTTCATAAAAGACCCCTAAAAATTGAAAAGTTTAAAATTCAATAAAAATTTGCAAAAGTCTTTAAAAATCACTTAAAAAGATTAATCAGAAAAATTTATCTCATAAAAAAATTTTGCATTCATTAGCATTTTTCATAACAAGTTTGATTCTTGAACCGAATGGATCTAAGTCCGAGAGATGGAGCTTGGTTTAGGCCTTAATCCACTTAATTCCAAAGGGACTTTATTAGAAAATAGAATTGAGACTTTTTAGGTCTTTTAGACTTACTTCTTTCGGTTCCATGAGACCCTATTCAAAATTCAACTTGAAAGTGCCTAAGTAGGACACCTGGTGTCATCTATTTAACTCTTCTCCATTTGAACCAATTTTGAAGTCATGCACTCTACACTTAGCTCGACTTGCATGGGGCTACGAAGGGCAATCCATTTCGGTGGTGCGTTTCCATCTTTGTCTGGCGGTGATGATATCTTAAGACGGAAGAAATTGGGGTTGAAATAAAGCTTCAGATGAGGGAAGGATCTGCTAGTACAATTTTTTTCCAAAGTCCAAAAAATGGGTGGAATGAAAAGATGCTATATCCGTCGGGGCATAAAAGACCTATGCAGTGAAACAATTATTTTTACCAAAAAAAGAAGTCGAGTACACCAAATACCAAATGACCATAATGGTTCGAGCTTCAGAAAATCCTGCACGTCTTAGTGGAGATTTGGCTAAACTGGCCATGCTTCACAGAAGATGTGGTTACACTGATCACACTCTGATTCTCTTCCCCTTCTTCTTTTTCTCCCTTACTCAGTTGTGGATACAATACGACCTGACCTCAGAAGGAAATACCTCCCTCCTCGAGGATTGAGCTGCTGGGTAAGGGCCCAATGGGAGTGTATTACTGGATGGGCGGTTTCTTCGCTTCTTTAGAGAAGGAAGAGCTAAAACCTTTCACACACAGTATAAATTCCTTTCAAAGCTGAAAAGTTTGCGTAATGAATAGGTGGATCTGAGCTGGCTATTGAGGTGAATCTGGATAAGGATTTGTATAACTTGAGGGTTGTCGAGGCTTAAATCCTAATTCTAATAGAGTCCCGAGACATTATTAATCCAAAGGTCTGGATCCAGGCTCTAGATTTTGGGTGAATTGAGATTCGGTTTAAAGAAACAATCATATTCTAAGTTTTTTTATTTTCCTTTCTCTTTTTCTTTTGCTTGCACTTATTAATAGAATAAGTGTTTGCTAAGGGACTAGCAAAGGTAAAGTATAGGGGAATGATGAATCCGTGATTCATCGCCTTTATTCTTTTATTTTGGCTAAAATCCATGGTAAAATACATGTAAATATCCACTACATCCAACTAATTATCATTCTAACCACAAATTGTTAATATTATATAATTAACACTTATTTTATCCAAAATTAAAGAATAAAAATAAAATAAAAATAAAAGAAAAAGAAGGATGTAGATATGTAATATATACAGACTGATCCTATCTCCGAGACCAGGTCAATATTGATCGGGTCGACAAAAAAATAAGTAGGGGCAGATAAGGATCCTAACCTATAAAAATATTAAGAAAATAAAGACCAAAAATACAAATTACCTATTTTACACAATGTAAATACTTCACCTGTTTTATTTATCATAAAGACAACCTCAAATAAAATCATTCTTTTACAAATGTTGTTCATAAAAATATTATTTTATAAAAATATTAGAAAAATAATTCATCATACAAATAATTAACCACAATGAGCTGAAAAAACCGTAAAAGGCGACTTCTGAGGTTCAAAAATATTCATAGAAAACTCCAAAGGACCAAACTCACTTTTAAAATCCTTTTTATACTTAGTATTATTTATTAAAAATATCAAAAAAATATTACAATAAATTGAGCGAGTTTTGGCATTTTGGGCCTGTTGTTTATATGTACTATATATATAAACTTTCTAGATTTTTATTTAAATAACCGTGAATCCGATAAACCTAATTTCTTTTCTAAAAATCTTATAAAAAATATATATAAAAATATAAAAATATAACCAAATTAAAATACCGACAAAACCTGAAGCCTCGAAGCTGTTACCTAAATTTTCCGGACCTCATAACTCGACCGTATAAACTACGAATTGTGCAAACTCATTTTAAAATTTATATTATTCAGTAATTCTATAAAATGACTAGTTTCACTAAATTCGGAGTTAATGGGAAAAATGCATTTTTTGGGTTCGTATTGGTATATTGTACAATGAACAGTAATTTATATTATTATTATTATAAGTAATTTTTTATTTACCTAATTTATTCAATTTATTTATTTATTTTATTATTTTTATTATTAAATTAATTAAATTAATTTTATTAATTTTATATTTTATTTTTTACTCTCTCTCTTCCCTTTCTCTCTCTACCTTTCCCAAATCCCTCCTTCTTCCTCACCCGATCGCCGCCTCCTTCTTCCTCCTTCCATGACTAACCGCTCCAACGGCCGACCGTTCCTCAACCGCCTCGAATCCCCTCACCACCTCCGGTGACGCCATCTCCCCTTCTCTATGTATAGCCAATCAGAACCACTCGACGAGCTAGTCGAGAACATAAGTCAAAAACATGGGGGTTTGGGGGTACGCAGGACTTCTTCGTGTTGACCCAATTCACTCATGTGCTTCCTTCTCTCCGAGTGCGTCACTATAGGGGCCGGGTCAAGTACCTATGTTTGGCTAAGACTGACTCCTCAGGCTTATAGAGGATACCTCCTTTACCGGCCCGAGGCAGTGTTCATCCTTCGGACCAGACCTGCCAAAGAGAAAGATAAGGTAGAAGCTGACCTCACCATCCAAAAAAGGACCAGATCTATGGGATTTCTTCCTAGTTGTTTGCCAATTTCCAGAAGACTTTTTGATCCTCGTGAGTTGTCCAATGACTTTCTTCATCCTCCCTCTTTTGTTGTTCCGGCTTCCCCACTTCTGCATCTGTCGTATTTGGGAAAGCTTGCTTTGTGGCTCGATCACTAACGAGACTGATTCTTGCAACCCCCTCCTCCGGAAATCAGGATCCACCATTTTCACCGCTTCTCTCCATGAGCTCCGAGTAATTGGGTGGTGACAGCCCAAGCGTTTCACCGTTGAGCGTTTGAAGTTGGGAGTTGGCGAGATCCACGCTGCAGTGAGGTCGCCTCTGCTACCCCGTGCTGAGCCTCCGACGTTGTCGCTCCATTGAGGTGAGGATTCCCTGCAGGGCTCCGACGAGTTCCACGTCCATCGACAACTCTTCCATTCACCGTAATGTTACAGGTCACGTTCCTCTAACTTTATCTCTAATTTCTCTTCACATCTCAACCCTTCTGTTCTCTTCTTAATCTCTCCCTTCTCTCAAATTTATCTTTAAATCAACATCACAACCGTCTGATCTCATCTCCGATTTCCATCTCCCTTTCAAATCCCTATCAATTTTTTCTAACCCTTCATATCTGAATCCCTTCGATCACGATCGGTGGCTGGAGACTTGGAGCTCCTGCTCCACTTCATCGGAGCTCCTTCACTCGCATTTTCCCATAGTATTTTGGACCAAGGTCGTGGCCTCCAGTCGTGCTGTCTTTTGTAGAGATCAGGATGGCGATTACATGGATCTATAGCGTGATTCGTGGGGGATCAACAAACAACAACTTGTTTCTGAAGGCGAGGTACAACGGCTACGTTCAGAAGATCAGAGGGAGAGATCTGATCAGAGCATCGTCATCTAATCCGATCGCCGCTAGTGTTTGAGTTTGGGGAATATCACATAGAGGAACAGTGTGCCTCCCTCCAGATTGATTAGCAGTACATATTCAATCAAATTCTAGCACCAGAGATCTTAAATAGCATCTGGGAATCACGAGTTGCATCAGGAGCTTCTGAGATGAGGCATTGGATCAAATCGAAGATCTAGTACCATGTTGAGAATCACGCATGGAAGAGGAGTTCCTCCACCTCGAATAGCAACAACTGTCGAGATCGGAATCACATCACTTAATCTGATCGAGATCTCGACGCGGGAGATAAACATAACCCGTTAAGCACCTGCATCAAAGATAAGATACCACAGAGAACCAAGCAAACCACCAGTCCAAGCCACACCGCTCGTGATCGAAGAGCACCACCGCTTAATCCATAAAAGGGAGAAGAACATGCTCTGCTCCTGAATCTCCAGGAGCCACACGATCAGCATCCATCGCACAACTCGTAACTCACCACGTGTCGACTCCAAAAGCCTCAGCGAGGCACCGCTTAAGTAATCAAGTACGCGACACGTGAGATACTAGATTTTTTGGACAAATTGTGAACTTGCCCCCGCTACTTTTGTAAAAGTTGAACATGTCCTCCTACAACTAAAGAACCACGTGCCCAAGCACGTGCCTTTTGGTATTTTACAGGTTGACCCCGATATTTGTTTCTATCTCGTACAGGTCAAGGTGCTGAAGTCTATACGTGATTTGCGCTTTGCGCGCAACTCCCAGTGCTTTCTACTGATTGCAAACGGATTCCTGTCGATGGTACTCATGTGACCGATCACGTGTTTTCTTTGGCTTTTTGCATGGACACTCTCAAAACTTCTTCAAATTACACGCGCACTCCCAAACTTCCAATATATCATACATATACCCCTGTAACTATATATAAACACCATATACATATTATATACATATAAAAATACAAATTATAATAAAAACAAATAAAAATACCCTATACTATATGATGAATGGGATCTGACGAGGGTCTAGAGTAATCCACAGAAGGCGGGATCACAATGTCGTTGAGGTGACCGCTCAACAGTTCCCAGAATCAATCAACAATTAACCCACAATAAATATATGCAATGAATATCCAAAAATGTGGAGTTAAAATTTATTATAACTCTACATGCAAATGTGTATAGGTGTAAGTACAGGTAGAGGTCGAACACTGGGAGGCGAATGGTTGTATGTGATGTATCATTTAATTATTCAATCAATTGTTCATGTCCTTTTATTGTTTTTGTGGGCTTTGGATTTTATATATTTTTTTATTTTTGTTTTTATAATTTTTATTTTGTTTTTATATTTTATATATTTTTTTATATTTTTAGTAATATAAATATATAGATACATATATATACATATAAGATATATAAGATATATATAAAGAGATGTATATATAAGAAGAGAGAGAAAGAGGACTAATATAGTATATCTATATATATATATATATAGAGACACAAATACTAAATATATACATAGATATAATTTGTTTTAGCTTTTTAATATTTTTTTCTAATTTTTTTTATTTTTCTGGAATATTTCTAATTTTTATGTATTTTTAATTTCAAAAATGTCCACAATATAGGACTAAATATATAGCCGAATATAATTTGGGTTTTAAAAATATAAAATAAACTCCAAAAATTCCCAAATTAGTTTTAATATATTAATAATAATATATAGAGAATTATAAAAGAGAAAAATATATTTTTGGGGTTTTTAAAGGATTTTCCTATTTTTTTGTTGGATTTTGGGGCTTTCTGATTTTTTTATTTTTCTTTTTCATATTTTTAGAGTTTTTCAATTTCTGGACTCAATATAGGTATAATTATACCATATATAATTTTTTTAGAATTTTTCAAAAACCTTTTATAATTTTTTTGTATTTTTTAAATTAGACAGCACAAAAATGGCTCCTATTTCATTTTTAATAATTAGAAAAAATGCAAAAAATGTGAAATAAAAATATGGGCGTGTAAGAGCATCACATAGAGCATCTATCCTAATTTTCCTGGATTTTTAGAAGCACAATGGATATTTTTAATAAATAGATAAAAGACACAATACTAAAACAGCCTGGCAGGGGTATTTTTGCAAATAAAATAAGTTCAGAGGGTTACAGTGCAAAAACACCAAAATATTATAACGTATTCTGCAATTTTCAGGACTAAAACCAAATAAACCAAACTGCTAGGGCCCCCTTGCAATTTAACCATCACGTGGGACTACACGTGATCCGCACCCACAGGGACCAAAATGCAATTTCCAAAAATATAGGGTCCTGGTTGCAATTTTTCACAAAAATAATACACTGGGAATTTTATTTTATGGACTAAAAATAAATACGCAAACATACAGGGGGACTTATGCAATTTAACCACCTAACGTGGGACGACACGTGAGGTGACGTGGACTGGACCCATGTGTAATATGAAAACAATACAGGGGGTCACATGCAAAATTTCCACATTATTGACAACGTGCTATTTATTTTACAGTATTAAATATTAAATATACAAAAAGGAGGGAGTACAAGTGAAAATTACCCCCACAGGCGCTGGATCTGACGGTTGAGCTTCGTGACTTATCCACGTGGCGCCTCCACGTGAGCCGATGACGCTTCGCCGATGAGCGGTGAGGATTAGATCACCCAAGGTGATCTGACGGTCAGAGCGATGCTCCATCGGACGGCTGTGATTGAAACTGGGGCATTCGTCTTCATCCAACGGCGGGAAGCGCACGTGCAAGAACAGGGAAGAACGCTCGCCGGGGCGAGCTTCTTCCTCCTCGATCTCGCTCCTCCGCCAGTCTTTGCCGCACCTGAAGGTCCAAGACGCTTCCTGAGGGTTGCTCTATCTGCTGGAGGTGGTAGATCGGCCGGAGACATGCTGGAGGGCCGCCACAAGCTCAGAGAAGAACAGCAGCTCCAGGTACCTCCGCCCGCTGGTAAATCAACTCCTGGTGCTTTGTGAGGAACCTAACCTGCACAGGAAGGTAGAGGGGCTCGAGGTCTTTCTCCTCAACCCGGGGTTTGAAGCTGGAAGCACGGGGATTATGTTGGGCGAGGAAGCTCCGGCGAAGAGTGATGGAGGAGCTTCGATTCGCGGAACCAAGGAGGCTCCGGTTGATAGGAGGTGGGTGGAAGGTGGAGAAGGCAAAGGGGGACGAAATGACGGTGAAAGCGAGTCGGGAAAACAACGATGGCACGGTGGAGAATTCGCCGGAGCGGAGCTCCGACGAACTTCGAAGAACCTAAATTACGCTAATCTACTAATCTAAATGCGAAATAAAATGCGGAAATAAAATGCGGGAATAAAAATCTACCTAAAAAGATAAACGCGCAGCTCTTATACCTGAAGGGACTCCAGGGAGCAGGGCGGCTGCCGGAGCGCCGCCATGGGTGCAACCTTCGCCTCTCCGACCGATTCAAGATGCTGGCGAGCTCCTCATGTCACAAGGAACATCACCGGGACCGAATGCGAGGAAGGGATTGGCTGAAAGCTGACCAAATTTTGCGGAGGAGGAGGAGGTTCCTTATTTATTATGACGACCCTCCTCCCGAGGACCTTAGGTTACCCGTTAAACACGTCATTTGCACACTTAACAAGCTTAAGTTAATCTCATGCTTATGTAAACCTGGGAAATTTTTTTTTACATGACATTCACAAGATTTAAATTTGGCTAAGCAAGCAACCACAAGCAAACTAAAAGCGGAAGTAAGTAGTACACCAGAACTGAACAACAATGATATCCATTCATATTCATTTCATTCATATACATGCTGAAGTTTCATAACATTCAATATACATGTATGTATCCAAAAATAACACTACAGAGGATAACACATCCAACAACTATCTAATGATCTCCAAAAGATTACCTGCTCTGTAAGTGTCAGCACCAAAAGAACAACAGCAACCCCAAGTACGGCAGCTACTCGATCGCAGGCCCTTTGCATGCCATAGTAGAAAAAGGACAAGCAAGTATCTGTCACAAAGTTGTAGAGTACAAATTCTACACAGTTCTACTAAGGAAAGTAGTTAGCAAAGACTAGCACAGCTAGAAAAACGGTAAGGTAACTGTAGTGGACAAAAGAAGCTAGCAAGTAAAAGTGGGTTAATTGATTCTTTTAAATTATTTACTTGCTTTCAGAAGTCTAACAGAACACACTCGCTCACTATCACACTGTGTCTCCCTCGATCAATGGAACTAACCAACAACAACTTAAGCCTAGAAGTAAGTCTGTGGTCTTGGTCCGGTTAGGACCTCGATATCCGGGTAGGACTTCAAAGTCCAGGTTGAACCTCACACTATGACTCTGAGGTATGGTGTACGCCTCAGGGTTGGGGTGCCTCCGTAGGCATGCGATGGTGTCTTGCATCCTAACTAAGTTCCCAACACTCCTTCTAGCTTGTTCTCTCAACTCACATTGATCCTTGGTCGACACATGTGATAGCTCGCTCCTGAAGGTGTACGTGTACTCACAACTCTCTCTCAACATTCACTCCTCGTTAGTCTCGACTAATAGTACTATCGTCATTAGTCTCATAGAGGAAAAGTCTAAAGATCACATATCTCTTACCCTATCACGGGGTCATAAACCTGACAGAAAGGTATTGATGAAGTTTTTAGTGTTTGTTATACACTACCCCATCACCAGTGCACGACATGGTGGAAAGGTAATAATGAAGTCATCAGTGTCTACTAACCACTACCCCATCACCAGTGCACGACATAGCGGAAAGGTACAAATGGTGACATTGATGTCTACTGACCACTACTCCATCACCAGTGCACGACATAGTGGAAAGGTATTTATGGGACATCAATGTCTACTGATGAAACTTCATCTTAACTGGGCAATTGGTGAAATGTCACAAGTCTGTTAATCACAATCTCATCACCAGAGCACAACCTGGTGGAAGAGAAATGATTATAGCGGTGAAGAAACCCCCGAAGGGATTCGTCTGCTCTCGCCAATCCCAGTGGAAGTGTGGTCCAAGGGAAAGGCAGTGGTAGTACGACTACTATGCCACTGGAGGCAGGAAAGAGAAGAGGTAAGCCTGCCGGACCCGACTTCCTCTCTCGCTGCTCAACTCCCAAAGGAGAGAAGCTAAGTAAAAAACCAGACGAGCTCGTAACTAACCGCAGAGAACCCCCAACCTAGGCTCTCAAAGAAAAACCAACGGGTCAGCGGAATGGTCTAGACAACTCGTGGATCCCAACGAAGCGTAAAAACCGAGCCGGCTCGAAGAAAACACGTAAAAAGACTAGGATCCTAGACCCATGCTCTCAATGTCCGCTACCCAAGCCTGAGCGACCTCATCTCCTACTCAGGTGAGGGTCACCGCGCCCTCGCACAGTCGGAGCACCATTCTCCATGACTGATCATATGTGACATCACCATTTCTTTTTCATGTTACTCCCTAAGCGTCTATAGTTTCTTTGATTTGTTTCACATCTACAAGTTATCGGTCCTAGACCCGAACTTGTTCTATAAGAACCTCTATTGATCCAAGGTTGACGATACAGACCTGATACGATAGTCTCTCTCTAATTTCCTACTCAAGAACATCAATCTTATGATCTTGGCTATCTTATCGGAAACTTCTTTCTTTCCTACGCCCCAAAATATTCGGAAAAACCTACAAGGATCGGGCTACTCCTTAGAGGAAAACTTGCTTCATGGCAAGTTCATATAGTCTTATTTTCCTGTATAGTAACTACATATATATATGTATCCTTAAGATCGTCCCCAAATTTCTAAATATCATAATAGGTATTTCAAGCCCACCTTTATAAGTAGCAATTATCCTAGGCATGCTCTAAAATTATTACAAATAGAGATTTACCCTATTCAATTTTTGATCACCCCAAAACATTATCATTGTGTGTGTATACTTCATAATAATCCAAGGCATCTAGTCCTTTTAAGTTCACACTCAACTTCATGACATTAAAATAGCTATTTAGGTGTTTAATTTACTTTAAGGTCTAACATTTAAAGGGGTATGTTAGAGAGTATCACATGCTCCAAACATGTATCTATTCCACTCATAGACCTATGTGTATAATAAGCATATGGTTGCAAACATAAGGAAAATTATCCTATCCTAATCCCTCTCCTAACTGGGATTAAATCACTAATTGATTTCCCATTTCAATATAGGGAAACTAGGGGACTTGGTGTTTTTAAAACTTATTAAAGGATGCCTAAAAGTTTGATTAAATATGCACTCTACAATGGAATTTGGTCACAGTTTTGTTCATGGACAGCAACCAAATTAGTCTCAAAATCTTCATCAAAACCAATCCAAATACATGGGTTTCATGTGTATTACATTCCCTAAATATCTATAGTCAAATCCACCAAAGGATGTCTAAGGGTATTGTCAAAATCATGTATGTTCTTAGTCCTAAGGAAACCATCTCCAATCTGAACATTCAGTGGAGATATCATATAGGCAGTCAATAACTCCTCAAAAATTCCTCGTTTTTCTAAAACAAACCCATGGATTAATGGTTGATATGAAATAGTATATATTAAACAGTAATTACACTCAAGGAAACATGAAGAAACTCCCCAAATACATCCTAAAACTCTAATTTAAAATGCATGGACAGATCTGGACATTCAATGTCATGTAGGATATAGGTAGTCAACAACTCTTCAAAACTCCTTATTTTTCTAAAACAACTCCATGGACTAAAGGCTAATATGAAAGAGTATATACCAACAAGTAATTTCACTCAAGGAAATATGGAGAAACTCCTCAAATGCATCTTAAAACACTAACTTAAAGTTCTTGGACAGATCTGGACACATTCAGTTACATGCATATGTCAACATCCAAAACATTTCTGATCACCTAAATTTTCAAATTTAAAACCAAGAATCATAAGCCAATTTATTGGGGTCATAATCAATAAGTAAATCTACTCAAGGGAATTTAAAGAAGACTCCCAAATCATGCAAGTTATTGGCCAACATTTACAACAACAAATCTGAAAATTTCAGTGGACAGTCCATGTATAGCCTCTTTAAGATGTTATAATCACATGCAATTTCGTATTTAACCCCATGGATTTAAGTCTACCTTGATGGGGTATTAATCAACATATGATTCTACCCAATAGAACCCAAGAAAGATCCCAAAATACATGTCTAACTTGGATTAAAAGGAAGACACACAGATTCTGGCCACAATAAAAACTGTGCACATAAGTCTATTTTTCTCAATTTTTTTCAACCAAAAACCCCAAAACTAAGGTTTGATTTTAGATCTGGGATATAAGTGGTAAAAACTCTACATATGGCAGCAAGAGAAGGGCTAAATTTGTACCTCAAATCAAGCTTTCAAAAGCTTGAAGAAGAACTCTCCAAGAAAATGTTGGGCTGTCCACACCTTGAGCTTCAAGCTTGGATTCCTCCTCTTCTTTGGCCCTTGATCTTACATGCAATGTAAGATCCAAGATCCTCTCCTTCCCAACTTTGATTTGAGCCCAAGAACTCGAATTTTGGTGGAGAAATGAGGGAGAAAACTAAAAAAGAAGATGGAGATCCATGGATTTTTCAGCCATGGAGAAATGAGCTCCAAGGTTTCAAGAGGAAGAAGATGAAGTGGGAGGAAGGGGTGACGCCTATGGGAGGTTATATCCTTGGGAAAATTGCAACATAAACCCACCAACTCCCCCTAATTGCATCCAAGGCCCACCCATGAATAGTAATCACATTACTAATCATACTTAGCCACTTAATCACCTCTAGCTACAATTATCACAATTAGCCACTAATGGCATTTCTAATTTCCATCAAGCTCACTAATGATTCACCATCTTGGTTTAATTAGTCATTAGGATTTAAGGATGTTACAATCATAAAAATCTCAAAGAGAGTCTCGTCCTCGAGACTCCACTTCTAAGTTGGGTTCGTCGGTCTATCATAAAAACCTCAAAAGGTTTTTAACCCATAAAAATCTCAAAGAAGCTTTTTACCCAGAAAGTGAAATGATTTGCCATACAGAGAACTGATAAACTAAACCGCGAAAGTACCTGAGAAGAGTCGCGGGTATCTCTCTCGCATAGCTGCTTCGGTTTCCCATGTCGCCTCCTCAACACCCTGTCGGTGCCATAGGATCTTGACCAAGGGAATCTCCTTGTTCCGAAGCCTCCTGACAGCAAAATCAAGTATCTGTACTGGCTCCTCCTCGTATGTCAACTCTGGCTCTATGTCAAGGCTCTCATAGCTGATGATGTGCTGAGGATCGTGCACGTACTTCCTCAAGTTCGACACATGGAATATGTCGTGTATAGCCGCCAAACGTGGGGGAAGTGCCAGTCTGTACGCCACCTTCCTGACACGTGAAAGTATCTCAAATGTCCCAACAAAACGTGGCGCCAACTTGCCATGAACTCCGAACCGTTGTATCCCCTTCATGGGCGATACACGCAGGAACACAAAATCCCCAACCTGAAACTCCAAGTGTCGGCGTCGGCGATCTGCATAGCTCTTCTGGCGACTCTGTGCCGTCAAGAGCTTCCTCCTTACTAAGTCAACAACCCTCGCAGTCTCCTCCAAGAGATCCACGGTATACAACGCATGATCGCCTACCTTGCGCCAACTGATTGGCGCAAGGCATCTCCGCCCGTAAAGAGCCTCGAATGGCGCCATGCCGATGCTCGAATGATGGCTGTTGTTATAAGTGAACTCAACAAGAGGTAAATGATCCTTCCAGGATCCCTTCCACTCTAGAGAACACGCGCGTAAAAGATCCTCCAAGGTCTGTATCGTACGCTCGCTCTGTCCATCCGTCTGAGGGTGATACGCTGAACTCATCTTCAGCTCGGTCTGTAAAGCTGACATGAACTGCTGCAAGTAATGGGAAGTGAACCTTGAGTCTCTGTCAGACACTACCTCTCGGGGTATGCCATGTAACCTCACAATGTGCTGTATGTACAATCTGGCCAACTGAGAAGGTGTATAAGTCATGCTAACAGGTATAAAATGGGCTGACTTCGTCAACCTGTCAACAATGACCCAAATGGAATCATGGCCTCCTGGTGTCCTTGGCAATCCTGTAACAAAGTCCATCGAAATGCTCTCCCACTTCCACTCAGGAATGGGGAGAGGCTGCAGTAATCCAGGTGGTCGTCTATGCTCTGCCTTCACCATCTGGCAAGTCAAACACCTGTTGACATGCCCAGCTACGTCCCTCTTCATCCCGTCCCACCAGAAATGTCGGCGAAGATCGTGGTACATCTTCGTACTGCCGGGATGAATGGAAAGATGCGAACAATGTGCCTCGTCAAGTATGTCTCTTCGTAGCTGCTCATCATTGGGAACCACTACCCGACCTGCCTTCCACAGAATAGACTCTGCAACAACAAAATCGTCAAACTCATCCTTCACTGCCCGCATGTATCTGTCGCGAATCCACGGGTCTGTCTGCTGACCTGACACAATACGGTCCCAAAGGCTGTTGTACCTAGGAGGTACGGAGATGGGAGAAGACGCACCGTCCTCTAGATGCCAATCCATCAGTGCTGCAAGTAAGTCCCAAGTGTATAGCCAGTTCATCGTACCCTCCGTGTGCGCTCTCCTGCTAAGGGCGTCTGCAACCACGTTTCCCTTACCAAGATGGTAAGAGATCGTGCAATCGTAGTCCTTCAGCAGCTCTAACCATCTGCGCTGCCTCATGTTCAGCTCCTCCTGATCAAATATGTACTTCAGACTCTTGTGGTCTGTGAAGAGCTCAAAGTTAACCCCGTACAAGTAGTGACGCCAGGTCTTCAAAGCGAAGACCACTGCCGCCAACTCAAGATCGTGTGTGGGGTAATTCCGCTCATGCGGTCTCAACTGTCTCGAAGCATAGGCAATCACATGCCCCCTCTGCATCAGCACTGCTCCCAAACCATCACCTGACGCGTTTGTGTAAACCGCATAGTCCTGTGTACCTGATGGTAGAGCAAGAATCGGAGCTGTAGTAAGTCTCTCCTTCAGTGTCCTGAAGGCCTGCTCGCACAAACTATCCCAAACAAAAGGTACTCCCTTCTGCGTCAAACGCGTCAAAGGTAGTACAATCCGCGAAAAGTTGCTGACAAAGCGTCTGTAATAGCCTGCCAACCCAAGAAAACTGCGGATCTGTGTCACTGTCTTGGGCTGTTCCCAAGACATCACAGCATCTATCTTCGCAGGGTCCACTGCGACTCCTGCTCCTGAGATGACGTGTCCCAAGAATGAGACCTGAGGTAGCCAAAACTCACACTTACTCAACTTGGCATACAGTCTATGCTCTCTCAAGGTACCAAGCACTGCTCTCAAGTCGTTCTCATGGCCCCATTCATTCTTCGAGTAAACCAACACATCATCTATGAACACCACAACAAACTTGTCCAAGTAAGGACAGAATACTCTGTTCATCATGTCCATGAATGTCGCGGGGGCATTCGTCAGTCCGAATGGCATCACTACAAACTCGTAGTGGCCATACCGTGTCCGAAAGGCTGTCTTCGGGACGTCTGTCTCCCGAATCCTCAACTGATGGTAACCCGAGCGGAGGTCGATCTTCGAGAACACCGAAGATCCTTGCGGCTGATCAAATAGATCATCAATGCATGGCAGAGGATAACGGTTCTTCACCGTCCTCTTATTCAGCTGTCTATAATCAATGCATAACCGCATGGTTCCATCCTTTTTCCGAACAAAGAGTACAGGAGCGCCCCAAGGTGAAGTGCTCGGCCTCACAAAGCCTAAGTCAAGCAACTCCTGTAGCTGCACCTTCAGCTCTCTCAGCTCTGCGGGTGCCATGCGATACAGAGCCATGGAGATCGGCTGCGTATCGGGAAGTAGCGAGATCTCAAACTCGATCTCTCTAACTGGAGGTAGTCCTGGTAACTCCTCAGGAAACACATCAGGATACTCTGACACAACTCTAATGTCTTGAGCCATCGGCTCTCTATCTGCAACCTCCTGAACAAAGGCCAAAAAAGTGTCACATCCCTGATCAACCAGTCGTTGTGCTCTCAGCACTGAAATATACTCCATCCTAGAGTCCTGCAATGTCCCCTCAAAAGTGAACTCTGTCAAGCCGGGAATCCTGAAGACAACAGTCTTCCTGTAACAATCGACTAAGGCGTGATGTGTAGACAACCAATCCATGCCCAAAATCATGTCGAACTCAACAAGCTGTAATAGAAGGCAGTCCGCAGTCATCTCGTGACCGCCTATGGACACTGGTAACCCTCTAACTATCTCTAAAATCACGAACAACTGTCCGCCAGGCCCTCGAATGTGAAATGGAGGATCTACGTCCTCCGCGACTCTACCCAATGTGGCTAGAAGCCTCACAGCAAGAAACGGATGGGTAGCACCAGAATCAAACAACACGTGAAAAGGATGGCTCGAAACTGAAACCATACCTTTCACGACCGTGGCCGCGGACCGTGCCTGCTCAGCTGTAACTGCGTGAATTTGTCCCTGACGTATAGATCTGGCACTGGATCCTGCTGATGAATCCACGTTTCATCATCTTTATTCTATCATTTTGGCCTTAAAAACCCTAGTAAATGCGTGTAAATAGGCATAATATAGGCATTTTAGCATTCATGCATATGTGTGTAAATATTGTATAAAATGCGGTTTTTAAAGCCAAAATTATAGAATAAAGAAAAGAAAAGAAAAAGAATAAAATATTGTAAATATTTTATGACCCGAAACCCCGAGACCTAGGCATCTTGATGAATAGGTCGACAAGGAACAAAGTAGGGGGAGATAAGGGTCAAAATACAGATAAAATACCTATACATTATATTCATTCTTTATTCATTTTGGGACCTATTTTTGGTTCCACTTTTTGTGCATCAAATAAAGAAACTTTGTACATGAAAGTTGTAGATAATTAAATAAAGAAAAATACAAAATTGATTTCACAGAAAAATAATGCACAGATAAAAAGTTATGGTCTGAATAAAAATCTAGAATGCCAACTTCCCAGACCCGTATCTCACAAATGAAAACTCCAAATGCAGCGTACACCTTTAATTGTATATATAAGAAAATAAACTAATTAATGGCGGTGGTTTCGCATTTGGCGGAGCTACGGTTTAAAAGTTGACTTTTGGACCCACATTGTATACTTGTACATATTAAAATATTCAATTTATTATTTATTCATTATTTTTATATTTTTATATTTTTATAATGTTGTAAATAATACATATAATAATTATGTGCATTTAAATCAGAATAAAAACATAAATAAAATACAAATAAAAAAACTTGTATATATTCAATACATAGATACATACCTATACATATCCCTATACAAAACATGTTTGTATTTTATTAAATATACAAAATATATCAGAAAATTAAAATAAAAATATGTATGTGTATATAAAAGTATTTTATAATTTTAGAAAATAAAAACCAAAATAAAATAAATTAAAAATACCTAAATAAAAATAGAATACTTAAATACATAGATATAGATACCTATAAGGGTATAAATGCAAACTTGTAAAAATATGTCTCATAAAAATAAATAAAAATTACCATAAAATAATTTATTAAATAACAAACATTTTTTATTTTATAATCATAAATCAATAAAATCATTTACTATTTTTTAATTAATTTCTAAATCTTTTTCCAGAGGGTTTTTCTGGTTGGTCCACGTGGACCAACCAGAGGGCTTGGATAGTTGACTCCGGTCAACTGTCTGACCCCCCTCTCTGCTGTTGTCAGAATGGGTTTTGTCCCATCTTCGTGGATTTTTCCCGGCCTCAGCTTTCACCGTTTGGGGTCGCGGTCTTCACGAAATTTGTAGCCCTACTATAGGTCATCCACGCCCAAGGCTAACATTGGACTTTGGATCGCTGTGGCGCCCGTGATCTTCCCTCGAAGTACGCTCCAGAGCCAGTCTTTCAAAAACCCCCAAACTTCTCATTTCGAGTTTGAACCTTCTTTTGACCACGCCTCCTCCTCCGACGAGTGTCCTGGACCGGCGAGGATGACAGCCTCGCCTCCGGCCGAGTGGGAAGGCGTTAGGCGAGGTCGCGGAAGCGCTCCACCCCCATCTCCGGCGTGCAGCCGTTGAGGTTTTTCCCTCTTGGCGTTCCCAGCCAATCGAGGTCTGTTTACTTTGTTTTCACCGCATTCGTTTTAGATATCTTAGCCTTAGGAATCGTCCATCTCGTTTCCTTCCGATTCGCATCTTTAGACCACCTCGCCGGAGCTTGGCCCGGCGAGTTCCATCTCCACCGTATCCACATCCTTCCCGTCACCATCCGCACACGTAACCATCCGGCCGAGACGACGTGCTCGAGCCCAGTTTTTGCATCTTGCAGGTCCAAGAGAGGTCCCCCCGCCTCGAGTCGCCGGAGAAGAAACACGCGCCACCACCGACGCGCCTCAGCCGCCTGCGCAAGGACAGATCGAGGGGGGAGGGGCGCGCTACAGTCGCCGTTCATCTCATCCCCTCCCCTTTGATCGTAGCCATCCGATTTACAGGAGCACCCAGCCGTTGGATTGAAGTGTCAGATCTAATCTCGGCTTTTAGAAGCGAAGGGGCATCGTGGGCTGTGGCTCTACCATGTGTCTTAAGTGGCAAGCCAGCCGCCGTCGGATCGCGAGCAGCTCAGGGTATTTTGCATTTCTTGCCCTGGGCAATTTTGTAATTACTAGTAACTGCCAAAACCTTCATTTGCTTTTAAAACATTCACGTAATATTTGCAAGTAGTTCCTCACCGCTTTTGGAAATTACTAGGACACCCCCGCCAGGCGCGTGCGTCGCGCGTGAGCCTGGGTGATTTTGCAGGGGTGCCCCTGGCGGTTTTGCATAGTTGTTTGTAGTCACTGAACTTTCAGCTGCTGTATAAAAGTGTTGGTCTTTTTGCCTTTTAGCCCTCTGACCTTCGGGTTATTACAAACACGTCCCTTCCAGGCGCACGTGCACTAGCACGTGGATCTGGAGATTTTGCAAGTATAAACCCCGTAGTCCTTGTTATTAATAATTAGTATTGCAATTCTTGTGTCTAGTTATACTTTCTGTGAACATATTGCACGCAGGTCCCCGCATTTCCTGATAATTACAAAAATACCCCTACAGTCATGGTTTTTCTTTTTGTTGCTTGTAATTTTTACATACATCTATAAATTCGAAAAAAAATCCCCAAAAAATAGAGTTAAGATCCTGTTGCATAGTAGTTTATCCCCATATTTTTATTTTTCATAATTATTGCATTTTAATATTTATTAAAAATAAAAAATAGTCATTTTCAGCACTGTTTGCATTAGAAAATCACTAAAAAATATAAAAACATTCCAGAAAATTCCCAAAAAAATATATTTTTCTTATCTTATTGTGTTCTAACTCCAGTCCAAAAATCATTAAAAAATACAAAACCAAACTCCTAAAAATTGCAAAACTCTGAAAACCTTCATAAAAATTTATAAAATTCATAAAAAATCCAAAAATCGTGTTTTCTTTTCCTGAATTTTCTTTGTTTTATTATCCTTAAGTGAAACTAATTTGGAGGATTTTTATTACTGTTTGCTATTTTATTTCTCCATTTTAAGTTTCAGCCTTGCACTTTATTCACTGTTTGCTTTATTTTGACAATTAAAAATACCAAAAATATTCTAAAAATTACCCAAAAATCACAAAAATAGTAAAAAAGTATAAAAAGACCAAAAAGACTTTATTTGCTTATTTTTGAATATTTTTATTTATTTTTATAAATACCTTAGCTTGTCTTTTATTACATTGTCCTTATTTTCCAATATTGAAAAAGAAAATAATAAAAAAATATAAAATATTAAAAAGGAAATACAAAATAAGTAAATTAAAAATCAAAATACAAAAATATAAAATTCAAAATTAAATAAAAAAATATAAAAATTAAAACCCACAAAAAAATAGCACAATAGACACTTGATCACTTTCACATACACATTTTGTGCACTTGTGCCCCGTTCTACCTGTCTGCTCCCTGTGTTCGACCTCTACACATACTTGCACTATACACATCTTTGTTGTAGAGTTATAATAAATTTTAACTCCGCACATTTACTTTCATTGTTTGATTTACTTGTTGTGGGTTAATTGTTGTTTTAATCCGGATTTCGCGTGGTCGATTCAGCGACTGAGTTCCCGCCTTGTGTGGAACTTAAGATCACCGATTTTCGGGCTAAACAAATGGCGCCGTTGCCGGGGAGCAACAGCGCGTAGTTCGAGTTTTTGTTTTGTGTTGTGATCATTTGTCTGCACTTCGCAGCTTTTCTTTCTATTTGTATTGTTGATTTATCTCTTGAGTTGTCTAACCCCCTCTCTTGTTGACTTTGTGCGAGGAACCGCGGATCGAGGGAGGCGCTCCACCCTAGGCGCCTACGCACCCACGTGAAGCCGGCATCTGCCAGTCGAGCACCGAGGAGACGAAGAGAGGTTTTTGAAGACCGAGCTCCACCCTTAGTTGTAGAATTTATTTCCTGCATTGATTTTTGTAATTTGTAGTGAGAGAGAGACTATTAATTGTAATAATACAGGTACCCCCGGACTTGGACTCTTTCGAGCCTAATTTCCAAGTGATTGTTCACTTGGGGGCTCATCGCGGTTTTTACGGCTTTTCATCGCATTTTTTTTATTTATTTTGATTTGTTTTCCGATTTTATTTCTTTTGTGTGATTGAGCCCTTAGTTTTAGGATTGCTTGCGTAGAATTAGGTCCAAACATCTTAATCAACATTGCATGTACCTATAGTCGCGTTTGGACTTAGTCAAAATTTAAACAGTTGATCATCACCTTCAATCCGTCGCGCCGCGAGCTCTCCCCGCAAAGCGCTTTCTCCTACCCTCAATTTGTTGAGCAGAGGAGGGGTGAGCCTAGACCGGACTCTAGGGTTGAGGATTGGCGGTCAACTTGTGGTGCTTCCCGCTAATAGCAGTTTCTGAACTTAGGGCGATTTCATCGGCTTTTGCATTTGCATATAGATAGGTTTCAATTCTGTTGAGCATCCTTGCATGTAGAGTGCTGGAGGCAAGGTGAGCATTTACGCTTTAGCATCCATCATCGTTTTGATCGCTTGCATTGCTTTTCCGCCTCTCTACCTCTGATTTTGCCAACCTAGGATCTTAAAGGAATTAAATCCCCGATAGGATCGTGCATTTCTATTAAAAATCCAAAAAAAGTGATAATCAATAAAATTGGGACTGCTAACATTACTCGACCCTAAAATCAATCAAAAAGAAAATATTGTATTGGGGCGAGTAATCCCCTCACTGTCTTCGTTTTACATTGCTCGCGCGCACACTAAGGTTAGTGCCCAAATCCCATCAAGCCCCCTAAGTGTGTGTGCAATCTTTGACTTCTCACCTAACTCTAAAATAGACAAGATAAAAAGACCGACTTTTCGGTCTCTACCGAGTTGAGTAGGTGAATTGAGGGTTTGTATTATTTTCATTTTTGGTTGTGGTTGTTTTGTGTGTGTCCTAGATCGCCACTGCGCACTTGCGCCTTTCTTCTCACTTCTCTTGACCTGACTATCGTGCTCTCCCGATCATTCTTCCTTTGTTTCGAGATGGCCGACTGGAGCGTATTTTATCCGGACTTTGCGGATCATTCGTTCACTCCAGCCGGTCCACCTCCTTTTTTCCAGGAGGACTTTGCTCCTGATTTTTGTACATATCCGACCAACCCAATATTTCAGGATTCGGACTTTAACCTTCACCCGTCATTTCCACCACCATCGCCTACACATTCCGACAACCAGCTCTTCCTTGAGTATCCCGATCCGGAATGTGATTTTTGCCCACATCCACCACCCACCTTCGACACACCCAATCCTGAGATTTTGGAGTCACCTTTCATGTTATCCACACTTGAGACCTTGAATCAGATGATGGAGCGTATGAATTCGAGGATCAATGATCTTACTAGTTTAAATAAGAACCAAACTGCCGCTCCAGTCTTTGAGGATACTGAATCATTTGAGGATTATCATGAGAGCTTGCAATCGCCCAAAATACAAAAAAATAAGAAAAATTAAAAAACACAAAAAGATTTCGGGAGACACACGATTGAGTCGGACTGTGAGGAGAACGCCCACTTGCCAGATCCCTTGGCCACACAGCCCTTCACACCTTGTCCCACCTTTGACCCCGAGGATGCCGCTGTACAGACTGCTCTTGGCATGCCTCGTGTATATGCTGATTCCGACTTCCTCCCTTGTATGGAGGAGGTCCAAAAATTCAAAAAAATGTTGACTGAACCCGAAGTGGTGGCCACCATACATGAGATTATCCGTGCCCCACTTCAGCAGGCCATGACCGATTTATCTGCCCCTCTTCCCAAGAAGAGAAAGCGGAGGAGCAAATCTGAGCGTCATATTCTGACCATGGCCACTGCCCATGCCATCACACACCGTCCCATTCCTAAGAAGAGGAACACTGCCACACCTTTCATTAGCTGCACCATCTCTGACCACACATGTGATCACACTCTCCTAGACGGCGGTGCTTCGATTAGTATCATACCCTTCTCGCTGGTACAGTCTCTTCACTTAGGGCCTCTCAAGAAGACCAGGATGATCGTTCAGTTTGCTGATGGATCTATCAAGAGGCCGAAGGGTATCCTTGAAAACACCGTCATTTCTATTCAGGGCACGAGCTACACCGTTGATTTTGTCGTATTGCCCATGGAGACCTCCACAGGGGAGCACTCTCCAATCATCTTGGGACGACCATTCCTCGCCTCTGTGAGGGTCGTTATTGACTATGGATCAGGAGAGATTCGCTTCCGTCCTGCTGACGAGAGCGAGGTGTTGATCACCGCACCCATTGCCGACCAGAGACCTGCACCTGATGTAACCACACCTGTTTTGGCTGACCCCGAGGACTATGATCTATATGAGGATATCAGAGAGACCTTCTTCATGACCGATGATGAGACCCGAGAATTCCTCTCTAAGGAGGAAAGCTCGGAAAGCATAGACCTTGGTGTTGCTGCTTCCTGTGATTGGCGATGTGTTGATGACATCCGCGGGATTTACACGATTGACACTATTGAGCGGAGGGCAGATTTAGAGACTATACAGGACGGACATGCTTTGACTACTTCCACTGATGAGTCCGCTCCTGCCCATGTAGATACTGATGAGACTAAGGCCGAATTTGATTTAGTTGCTTTTCTTCGGAAATTCGGCCCTTTTAATGAAAAAGATGATCCGGTTGAAATTATAGAGGGCGACCAGAGTTCGACTACTTCCACCGATGACTTCGTGCCTTTTGATTTTGACCTGGATGACTCCTCGCAGGACGACTCTGAGTACACTACTTCCGATGATGATGAGTTTGTCCCATTCCACTTTGATATCAGCGAGCCTCCCAAGGCCGGACCTAGCCGCACTTCTTTCACTACTCCGTCTGTGCCTTCACACCCTAGGGCCCCTGAGGATCTACTTTCTGTCGACCCTGATCGGCTTCCGTCCATTGTGGACCCCGATGTCGACCTGCATCACACCAGATCCATTCCTCAGCGGTCCCGCAAGAAGGTGCGCTTTCAACCTTCTTGATCATCTGTACATCCATCTCTGTTGTATATTCACTTTTGTGTACCTCCGTTTCTCTTCCGTATTGCTCGTCCACCCATTCTCGTGTCTGCCTTACTTAGGACGTACTTTGTCCTAAGTATAGGGGGGTGAACGAGCCGAGTGTTCATTCATCGTTCCGTCTGATCACTCCTGTTGTTGCCTATACTTAGGGCTTCTTTTACCCTAAGTATAGGGGGAGTGATGTGTATATCCTTCTTTATCTTCTGCCATCTTCAGATCTCTTTTCTTCTTTTCTTCTTTTCTTCTTTTCCTCTTTTATCTTCTTCATCTACCGAAAAGGTGCCGTCCCTTGTAGACAGTCTTCTATACTTAGGACGTACCTTGTCCTAAGTATAGGGGGGTGTGCACCCCGAGTTTTTCTATTCCTCTCGATCCTCTCCATTGTCTCCTCTTCTTGTCTATACTTAGGGATATTTTACCCTAAGTATAGGGGGAGACAATCTGAGTACGATCTGTTCATTCCCACCCTTGACCCTCCCTGCGTTGTGTACAATCTGCTATACTTAGGATTATTTGATCCTAAGTATAGAGGGGACGGTCAACTTCTCATTCGTTTGATTCATTCATTAGTTAGACTTGTCTATACTTAGTACGAGTTATGTCTTCTCGTTTCTCTCCGATCTATGAGGACATAGCTCAAGCTAAGTATAGGGGGGTCGTATATACTACGTATATACTTTAGCCATAACTCGTACTTTCGTATTTTCCTAATAATATGGCTAATAATTCTTTAAAATTCATTAAAAATCCTTAATAAAAAGATGTGGTTATTCCTCAGATTCTTTTTGTATTTACTGATTAATAAATCAGGTGAAAATGTTTTTTGCAAAATGTTTGAAAAATGGTTTGAAAATTTTTGTGAACATCTATTGAAAACTATTTTGAAAATATTTTGTTACATGTTTTCAACCTGTGTAAAAATGTGTGGATTGTAAAATTTCTTTTCTTTGTGTGAAATAAAATGTTTGAAAAATGATTTGCAAATGGTTTGAAAAATGGTTGCAAAAATGATTTGAAAAACCTATATATACTGTTTTGAAAGCCTTTGCAAAATGATTTTCAAATGTGTGTAAAATGTTTGTAAAAATTATTTTGGACTATAGTTTTCAAAAATTGTGTGTAAATTGTTTTCAAATAAGTTTGAGGAATATTCACATCACACCAAAATCCACTATATATATCTATATGTATAAAATTGATCACTTACCCTGTAAATTCCTAAAATCCACTTCTTGTAAATATAAGAAGCACTCCTGTGTACATATTTTAACCTATTTTTCAGCCAAAATATTTTTGTTTTCAAAATTCCCAAAAACATTTGCAAAATTAAAATCCAAAAACATTTGAAAAATCATTTTGAAAAATACAAAAAAAAATTGCATCTGCATATGCATTCATCATATTTTCAAAAACCCATAAAAAGTTCAAAATCTTGAAAATTGCATCACAAAAATATTTTCTGCATTGCATTGCATGGCATTCGCATTTTTCGGATTGAGTTTGATAGTTGAACGAGTCTAAGTAAAATCCGGAGATTGGAGCTTGATTGGACCTTATAATCTACCTAATAACAGGAACCTTATAGGAACCAGGTTTGATGTACTTCAGGTCTAGTTGATTTAATTCTTTGAGGATCACGGGACTTGGTTCAATGGATTCTTGACTGCCTAAGTAGAATATTTCGGAGCACACGCACGACTCTTGTTGATAATGACCTAACTTGGACACCTGCACCTTTCACATGGCTCAACTCAGTTGGAGTGGTGAGAGGATTGGATTTGCCGGTATGAGACGCACACAAGTGGACACATTTGTCCTCCTCTAGGGAGGGAAGTGCACCCCAACCCGTCTAGTGATTAGGAAGTCTAAAGACAGGAGGCTGTGGGTTGCAATAAAGCTTCAAAAGAGGGATAGTCTACTGGCTCAAGAGGAAAAACTCCTTATGTAAATGCTGTTGTGAATAGTATTTCAAAAAAAAAGAAAGAAAAAAAAAGTTCAGGCATGTACAAAAATAAAAAGCCTGCAAAGTATGTACATATGTTGTAAAGTCAATAAGCAAGCTTGAGTTCCAAAGCCATATCATGTGAGCCTGTAGCAGGATGACTTGACTACACTGGTCTTGCATCCAAGGATAGGTAGCTACACTGGCTACCATCCATTCTTCTCTTCACCCCCTCCTCTTGAGCTGGTTGCCACTTGAACTTAGAAGGGAATACCCCGCTCCTCGAGGATGGAGTTGCTGGATTGGGGAATCACTGGGTTGTCGTACTGGAGAAGTCAGTTTCTTTGTCATTCTAGTTGGGGAGAGCCACCATCACTTACACTGTACAAGTCAGATTCATAGTCGTAAGAGTTTGCGTATGAGTTGAGATATTTCTGACCTGGCTATTGAGGAGACTTGAGCAGAGTTTTGGGATTCTCAGGGACTGTTGGATTTCAAATTCGGTTCTCATTAAGGTTCCGCCCGCATTAAAATTCCAAAGGTCCTATTTAAGCTCCAAACTTTGATTTTGTGAAGACAAGTTTGATAATTAAATTTAGTCCATCTTTCTTCTTTTTCTTTTCTTTAACTTTCTTTTTCTGCACTTATTGCATAAGTGTTTGCTAGGGACTAGCAAAGGCAAGTATAGGGGGATGATGAATCCACGTTTCATCATCTTTATTCTATCATTTTGGCCTTAAAAACCCTAGTAAATGCGTGTAAATAGGCATAATATAGGCATTTTAGCATTCATGCATATGTGTGTAAATATTGTATAAAATGCGGTTTTTAAAGCCAAAATTATAGAATAAAGAAAAGAAAAGAAAAAGAATAAAATATTGTAAATATTTTATGACCCGAAACCCCGAGACCTAGGCATCTTGATGAATAGATCGACAAGGAACAAAGTAGGGGGAGACAAGGGTCAAAATACAGATAAAATACCTATACATTATATTCATTCTTTATTCATTTTGGGACCTATTTTTGGTTCCACTTTTTGTGCATCAAATAAAGAAACTTTGTACATGAAAGTTGTAGATAATTAAATAAAGAAAAATACAAAATTGATTTCACAGAAAAATAATGCACAGATAAAAAGTTATGGTCTGAATAAAAATCCAGAATGCCAACTTCCCAGACCCATATCTCACAAATGAAAACTCCAAATGCAGCGTACTCACCTTTAATTGTATATAGAAGAAAATAAACTAATTAATGGCGGTGGTTTCGCATTTGGCGGAGCTACGGTTTAAAAGTTGACTTTTTGGACCCACATTGTATACTTGTACATATTAAAATATTCAATTTATTATTTATTCATTATTTTTATATTTTTATATTTTTATAATGTTGTAAATAATACATATAATAATTATGTGCATTTAAATCAGAATAAAAACATAAATAAAATACAAATAAAAAAACTTGTATATATTCAATACATAGATACATACCTATACATATCCCTATACAAAACATGTTTGTATTTTATTAAATATACAAAATATATCAGAAAATTAAAATAAAAATATGTGTGTGTATATAAAAGTATTTTATAATTTTAGAAAATAAAAACCAAAATAAAATAAATTAAAAATACCTAAATAAAAATAGAATACTTAAATACATAGATATAGAAACCTATAAGGGTATAAATGCAAACTTGTAAAAATATGTCTCATAAAAATAAATAAAAATTACCATAAAATAATTTATTAAATAACAAACATTTTTTATTTTATAATCATAAATCAATAAAATCATTTACTATTTTTTAATTAATTTCTAAATCTTTTTCCAGAGGGTTTTTCTGGTTGGTCCACGTGGACCAACCAGAGGGCTTGGACAGTTGACTCCGGTCAACTGTCTGACCCCCCTCTCTGCTGTTGTCAGAATGGGTTTTGTCCCATCTTCGTGGATTTTTCCCGGCCTCAGCTTTCACCGTTTGGGGTCGCGGTCTTCACGAAATTTGTAGCCCTACTATAGGTCATCCACGCCCAAGGCTAACATTGGACTTTGGATCGCTGTGGCGCCCGTGATCTTCCCTCGAAGTACGCTCCAGAGCCAGTCTTTCAAAAACCCCCAAACTTCTCATTTCGAGTTTGAACCTTCTTTTGACCATGCCTCCTCCTCCGACGAGTGTCCTGGACCGGCGAGGGTGACAGCCTCGCCTCCGGCCGAGTGGGAAGGCGTTAGGCGAGGTCGCGGAAGCGCTCCACCCCCATCTCCGGCGTGCAGCCGTTGAGGTTTTTCCCTCTTGGCGTTCCCAGCCAATCGAGGTCTGTTTACTTTGTTTTCACCGCATTCGTTTTAGATATCTTAGCCTTAGGAATCGTCCATCTCGTTTCCTTCCGATTCGCATCTTTAGACCACCTCGCCGGAGCTTGGATCGGCGAGTTCCATCTCCACCGTATCCGCATCCTTCCCGTCACCATCCGCACACGTAACCATCCGGCCGAGACGACGTGCTCGAGCCCAGTTTTTGCATCTTGCAGGTCCAGGAGAGGTCCCCCCACCTCGAGTCGCCGGAGAAGAAACACGCGCCACCACCGGCGCGCCTCAGCCGCCTGCGCAAGGACAGATCGAGGGGGGAGGGGCGCGCTACAGTCGCCGTTCATCTCATCCCCTCCCCTTTGATCGTAGCCATCCGATTTACAGGAGCACCCAGTCGTTGGATTGAAGTGTCAGATCTAATCTCGGCTTTTAGAAGCGAAGGGGCATCGTGGGCTGTGGCTCTGCCACGTGTCTTAAGTGGCAAGCCAGCCGCCGTCGGATCGCGAGCAGCTCAGGGTATTTTTCATTTCTTGCCCTGGGAAATTTTGTAATTACTAGTAACTGCCAAAACCTTCATTTGCTTTTAAAACATTCATGTAATATTTGCAAGTAGTTCCTCGCCGCTTTTGGAAATTACTAGGACACCCCTGCCAGGCGCGTGCGTCGCGCGTGAGCCTGGGTGATTTTGCAGGGGTGCCCCTGGCGGTTTTGCATAGTTGTTTGTAGTCACTGAACTTTCAGCTGCTGTATAAAAGTGTTGGTCTTTTTGCCTTTTAGCCCTCTGACCTTCGGGTATTACAAACACGTCCCTTCCAGGCGCACGTGCACTAGCACGTGGATCTGGAGATTTTGCAAGTATAAACCCCGTAGTCCTTGTTATTAATAATTAGTATTGCAATTCTTGTGTCTAGTTATACTTTCTGTGAACATATTGCACGCAGGTCCCCGCATTTCCTGAAAATTACAAAAATACCCCTGCAGTCATGGTTTTTCTTTTTGTTGCTTGTAATTTTTACATACATCTATAAATTCGAAAAAAAATCCCCAAAAAATAGAGTTAAGATCCTGTTGCATAGTAGTTTATCCCCATATTTTTATTTTTCATAATTATTGCATTTTAATATTTATTAAAAATCAAAAATAGTCATTTTCAGCACCGTTTGCATTAGAAAATCACTAAAAAATATAAAAACATTCCAGAAAATTCCCAAAAAATATATTTTGCTTATCTTATTGTGTTCTAACTCCAGTCCAAAAATCATTAAAAAATAAAAAACCAAACTCCTAAAAATTGCAAAACTCTAAAAACCTTCATAAAAATTTATAAAATTCATAAAAAAATCCAAAAATCGTGTTTTCTTTTCCTGAATTTTCTTTGTTTTATTATCCTTAAGTGAAAATTAATTTAGAGGATTTTTGTTACTGTTTGCTATTTTATTTCTCCATTTTAAGTTTCAGCCTTGCACTTTATTCACTGTTTGCTTTATTTTGACAATTAAAAATACCAAAAACATTCTAAAAATTATCCAAAAATCACAAAAACAGTAAAAAAGTATAAAAAGACCAAAAAGACTTTATTTGCTTATTTTTGAATATTTTTATTTATTTTTATAAATACCTTAGCTTGTCTTTTATTACATTGTCCTTATTTTCCAATATTGAAAAAGAAAATAATAAAAAAATATAAAATATTAAAAAGAAAATACAAAATCAGTAAATTAAAAATCAAAATACAAAAATATAAAATTCAAAATTAAATAAAAAAAATATAAAAATTAAAACCCACAAAAAAAATAGCACAATAGACACTTGATCACTTTCACATACACATTTTGTGCACTTGTGCCCCGTTCTACCTGTCTGCTCCCTGTGTTTGACATCTACACATACTTGCACTATACACATCTTTGTTGTAGAGTTATAATAAATTTTAACTCCGCACATTTACTTTCATTGTTTGATTTACTTGTTGTGGGTTAATTGTTGTTTTAATCCGGATTTCGCGTGGTCGATTCAGCGACTGAGTTCCCGCCTTGTGTGGAACTTAAGATCACCGATTTTCGGGCTAAACACCTGCTGCGCTCTGAGCTGGTCTCTGCTAACCTCTGTACTGGGAGCTCCTCCGGTAGCTCTCGAACGCGGTGGAGGTGGAGGTGGTGGAGTATGTAGCTGTGGGCACTGGGACCTGATATGTCCCACCTGCTGGCACTGGTAGCACCTGATCGCCCTGCTCGGCGTAGAAGATGAACCGACACTCTCTGCGGGTCTCGCGCTCTGTGATCCAAACCTCTGCGACCCAGATGGCCGCGCTGCCTCAAAACCTCTACTGGCCAGTGCTCCTCCCAAAGTAGTCGTGGGGGTCGAGCGAACACTGCCAGAAGAAACCGTCCTTGTCGGATGAAAGCGTCGTGCTGACCGCTGTGGCTGGAACTGTCGCCGAATAGGCCCAGACGACCTCGGTGGTACTGGCGGCGGTCTAAAGGTACTCCCAAATCGTCTCTCGCGGACGTCCTCAATCCGCTCTGCTGCGTCAGTCACCTCAGCAATGGTAGTCAGTCTCAGCCCTACCAACTTCTCCTGAACGTCCTCTCTCATGCCACGAACAAACTTCTCCAGATTCTCCTCTGGAAAAGCAGCTGCAGAAGATGTGTGGCGTGACAACTCAGTATAGCGCACAAAGTACTCTCGCGCTGTCATCCTACCCTGTCTCAGCTCTGCGAACAACCTGCGTTGTGTCTCCTTCCACTTCCCTGAGAAGAAGTGGCCTCTGAAGTGGGTCTCAAAGTCTATCCAAGTCGGTACACGTCCCATCTCAGATACAGTAGCCTCCCACCAGCGCTCTGCAAACCCAGTAAGGGAGAACTCAGCAAAAGGTAACCACGACTCTAGTGGTGCCTGAATCATCCTGAACACCTTCGTCACCGTCCTGAGCCACTGCTCAGCCTCGTCAGATGTACCTGTGCCCTGGAACCTGGGTACTCCAGCTCTCTGGTAGGATGTGAAGACATCATGGTGTCTCGGTGTAGTAGGAAGAACAAACCCTGTGACCTCTACTCCTGCTGTAGGCCCTTGACCTACCTCAGCTCTGTCGGCTCCTGACTCCCTCGGAATCTCTGCCTCAGTATGATGGTGAATCTCCTCAGAGAATAGATGCTCGTCTCTAGCGGACTCATCCCTGGATGGGTGGTATGAGGAGTCAGACAGCTCCTCCATCCTCAGCTCCATCCCAGTCTGGCGCTCAGCTAACTCAGTCTGCTGGGCAAGTATCTGATCCTGTCTCTGTCACAGATCAGCGAGTGCAGCTAGTACCTGTGCCATCTCTCTTGGCTGATCGCGAGCTACTCGAGGTGCCATGTTGATCCTTCCTGTATTGGATTATATCATAGTTAAGCACACTTTAGAAAATAATCAGTTGTACTATTTCTCCTCTTGGGATACTTATATGAATGAAATGTTCTGGTGACTTGTGGTTACATAAATCTTTTGAATGTCAAAAAAAAAATTTCCCATTCGGCTTCACGAGAAATCAGAAGACTCTCGCTATTAAGTTATGCGAATGCGTGTATCGGGGTAACTCTGCTCTGATACCAAACCTGTGACGACCCTCCTCCCGAGGACCTTAGGTTACCCGTCAAACACGTCATTTGCACACTTAACAAGCTTAAGTTAATCTCATGCTTATGAAAACCTGGGAAATTTTTTTTACATGACATTCACAAGATTTAAATTTGGCTAAGCAAGCAACCACAAGCAAACTAAAAGCGGAAGTAAGTAGTACACCAGAACTGAACAACAATGATATCCATTCATATTCATTTCATTCATATACATGCTGAAGTTTCATAACATTCAATATACATGTATGTATCAAAAAATAACACTACAGAGGATAACACACCCAACAACTATCTAATGATCTCCAAAAGACTACCTGCTCTGTAAGTGTCAGCACCAAAAGAACAACAGCAGCCCCAAGTACGCCAGCTACTCGATCGCAAGCCCTTTGCCTGCCATAGTAGAAAAAGGACAAGCAAGTATCTGTCACAAAGTTGTAGAGTACAAATTCTACACAGTTCTACTAAGGAAAGTAGTAAGCAAAGACTAGCACAGCTAGAAAAACAGTAAGGTAACTGTAGTGGACAAAAGAAGCTAGCAAGTAAAAGTGGGTTAATTGATTCTTTTAAATTATTTACTTGCTTTCAGAAGTCTAACAGAATACACTCACTCACTATCACACTGTGTCTCCCTCGATCAATGGAACTAACCAACAACAACTCAAGCCTAGAAGTAAGTCTGTGGTCTTGGTCCGGTTAGGACCTCGATATCCGGGTAGGACTTCAAAGTCCAGGTTGAACCTCATACTATGACTCTGAGGTATGGTGTACGCCTCAGGGTTGGGGTGCCTCCGTAGGTATGCGACGGTGTCTTGCATCCTAACTAAGTTCCCAACACTCCTTCTAGCTTGTTCTCTCAACTCACATTGATCCTTGGTCGACACATGTGATAGCTCGCTCCCGAAGGTGTACGTGTGCTCACAACTCTCTCTCAACATTCACTCCTCGTTAGTCTCGACTAATAGTACTATCGTCATTAGTCTCATAGCGGAAAAGTCTAAAGATCACATATCTCTTACCCTATCACGGGGTCATAAACCTGACAGAAAGGTATTGATGAAGTTTTTAGTGTTTGTTACCCACTACCCCATCACCAGTGCACGACATGGTGGAAAGGTAATAATGAAGTCATCAGTGTCTACTAACCACTACCCCATCACCAGTGCACGACATAGCGGAAAGGTACAAATGGTGACATTGATGTCTACTGACCACTACCCCATCACCAGTGCACGACATAGTGGAAAGGTATTTATGGGACATCAATGTCTACTGATGAAACTTCATCTTAACTGGGTAATTGGTGAAATGTCACAAGTCTGTTAATCACAATCCCATCACCAGAGCACAACCTGGTGGAAGAGAAATGATTATAGCGGTGAAGAAACCCCCGAAGGGATTCGTCTGCTCTCGCCAATCCCAGTGGAAGTGTGGTCCAAGGGAAAGGCAGTGGTAGTACGACTACTACGCCTCTGGAGGCAGGAAAGAGAAGAGGTAAGCCTGCCGGACCCGACTTCCTCTCTCGCTGCTCAACTCCCGAAGGAGAGAAGCCAAGTAAAAAACCAGACGAGCTCGTAACTAACCGCAAAGAACCCCCAACCTAGGCTCTCAAAGAAAAACCAACGGGTCAGCGGAATGGTTTAGACAACTCGTGGATCCCAACGAAGCGTAAAAACCGAGCCGGCTCGAAGAAAACACGTAAAAAGACTGGGATCCTAGACCCATGCTCTCAATGTCCGCTACCCAAGCCTGAGCGACCTCATCTCCTGCTCAGGTGAGGGTCACCGCGCCCTCGCAAAGTCGGAGCACCATTCTCCATGACTGATCATATGTGACATCACCATTTCTTTTTCATGTTACTCCCTAAGCGTCTATGGTTTCTTTGATTTGTTTCACATCTACAAGTTATCGGTCCTAGACCCGAACTTGTTCAATAAGAACCTCTATTGATCCAAGGTCGACGATACATACCTGATACGATAGTCTCTCTCTAATTTCCTACTCAAGAACATCAATCTTATGATCTTGGCTATCTTATCGGAAACTTCTTTCTTTCCTACGCCCCAAAAGATTCGTAAAAACCTACAAGGATCGGGCTACTCCTTAGAGGAAGACTTGCTTCATGGCAAGTTCATATAGTCTTATTTTCCTGTATAGTAACTACATATATATATATGTATCCTTAAGATCGTCCCCACATTTCTAAATATCATAATAGGTGTTTCAAGCCCACCTTTATAAGTAGCAATTATCCTAGGCATGCTCTAAAATTATTACAAATAGAGATTTACCCTATTCACTTTTTGATCACCTCAAAACATTGTCATTGTGTGTGTATACTTCATAATAATCCAAGGCATCTAGTCCTTTTAAGTTCACACCCAACTTCATGACTTTAAAATAGCTATTTAGGTGTTTAATTTACTTTAAGGTCTAACATTTAAAGGGGTATGTTAGAGAGTATCACATGCTCCAAACATGTATCTATTCCACTCATAGACCTATGTGTATAATAAGCATATGGTTGCAAACATAAGGAAAATTATCCTATCCTAATCCCTCTCCTAACTGGGATTAAATCACTAATTGATTTCCCATTTCAATATAGGGAAACTAGGGGACTTGGTGTTTTTAAAACTTATTAAAGGATGCCTAAAAGTTTGATTAAATATGCACTCTACAATGGAATTTGGTCACAGTTTTGTTCATGGACAGCAACCAAATTAGTCTCAAAATCTTCATCAAAACCAATCCAAATACATGGGTTTCATATGTATTACATTCCCTAAATATCTATAGTCAAATCCACCAAAGGATGTCTAAGGATATTGTCAAAATCATGTATGTTCTTAGTCCTAAGGCAACCATCTCCAATCTGAACATTCAGTGGAGATATCATATAGGTAGTCAATAACTCCTCAAAAATTCCTCATTTTTCTAAAACAAACCCATGGATTAATGGTTGATATGAAAGAGTATATATTAACCAGTAATTACACTCAAGGAAACATGAAGAAACTCCCCAAATACATCCTAAAACTCTAATTTAAAATGCATGGACAGATCTGGACATTCAATGTCATGTAGGATATAGGTAGTCAACAACTCTTCAAAACTCCTTATTTTTCTAAAACAACTCCATGGAATAAAGGTTAATATGAAAGAGTATATACCAACAAGTAATTTCACTCAAGGAAACATGGAGAAACTCCTCAAATGCATCTTAAAACACTAACTTAAAGTTCTTGGACAGATCTGGACACATTCAGTTACATGCATATGTCAACATCCAAAACATTTCTAATCACCTAAATTTTCAAATTTAAAACCAAGAATCATAAGCTAATTTATTGGGGTCATAATCAGTAAGTAAATCTACTCAAGGGAATTTAAAGAAGACTCCCAAATCATGCAAGTTATTGGCCAACATTTACAACAACAAATCTGAAAATTTCAGTGGACAGTCCATGTATAGCCTCTTTAAGATGTTATAATCACATGCAATTTCGTATTTAACCCCATGGATTTAAGTCTACCTTGATGGGGTATTAATAAACATATGATTCTACCCAAGAGAACCCAAGAAAGATCCCAAAATACATGTCTAACTTGGATTAAAAGGAAGACACACAGATTCTGGCCACAATAAAAACCGTGCACATAAGTCTATTTTTCTCAATTTTTTTCAACCAAAAACCCCAAAACTAAGGCTTGATTTTAGATCTGGGATATAAGTGGTAAAAACTCTACATATGGCAGCAAGAGAAGGGCTAAATTTGTACCTCAAATCAAGCTTTCAAAAGCTTGAAGAAGAACTCTCCAAGAAAATGTTGGGCTGTCCACACCTTGAGCTTCAAGCTTGGATTCCTCCTCTTCTTTGGCCCTTGATCTTACATGCAATGTAAGATCCAAGATCCTCTCCTTCCAATCTTTGATTTGAGCCCAAGAACTCGAATTTTGGTGGAGAAATGAGGGAGAAAACTAAAAAAGAAGATGGAGATCCATGGATTTTTCAGCCATGGAGAAAAGAGCTCCAAGGTTTCAAGAGGAAGAAGATGAAGTGGGAGGAAGGGGTGACGCCTATGGGAGGTTATATCCTTGGGAAAATTGCAACATAAACCCCACCAACTCCCCCTAATTGCATCCAAGGCCCACCCATGAATAGTAATCACATTACTAATCATACTTACCACTTAATCACCTCTAGCTACAATTATCACAATTAGCCACTAATGGCATTTCTAATTTCCATCAAGCTCACTAATGATTCACCATCTTGGCTTAATTAGTCATTAAGATTTAAGGATGTTACATTTATACACAAACTGGGCACCCTTATCGACCGGGCTGTAGCCGGCGATACGAGCTATGTGCAAAGGATCTAAATGATCGGCGGGGATCATGGATGATCAGAGAATAATTTGTCAGAAGGATTCGAGGGCGAATGATGGACGAGACGCCCAGGAAAAAGGAATGAAAAGCGGGGGACAAGATGGTCTACGTCAAGTCAGACGCTTGGGGGCGCAGTTGACCGAGCGGTCAACAAACGCAAGGTCCTGATTGGTCCACGTCAACAAGAAGTTGACTGATTATTTTAACCTAATAAATGAATTAATTAGATTTTACTTATAAAATAAAAAATGTTTATAAATTAATGTAGTATTTATTTATGATTTTTATTTATTTTTTTGAAGTATTTTATTATGGTTTTATTAAAATAATGTATTTATAAGTATATTTATATAAATTCATTTTTATTTTGTTTATTTTATTTTATTATTTTATTTTCTTATTTTATAAATTTGTAACTTATTTTTGTGAGTATAAATATATTTTTAGTTAATTTTTATGAGTTTATTTACATTTTTAAATAAATGTGTTTATGTATATGTAAGTATACTTATATGTATTTTACCTATATATTATATACATTTTATTTATTTAATGTATTTTATTTGTTTCTATTTTGGTTTTGTATTTTTAGTAAGTTATATATAATATATACATTATTATAAAAATATAAAAGAATGAAACAATTAAAGAATGTTTTTCTTCTTTTATTTATGTACATACTTCACATAGGTATTTTGTCTATATATTACATAGACTTATTTTATTTTACAATTATTTTTGGTTTTATTCTAATGTCATTATGTACATGAATTATATACATTATCTAAAAAATTCTAAAAATATGAATTTATAAAAATAATGAATATTGAATAAAATGAATATTTTAATCAGGTATTATGTACAAGAAGGACCAAAAACCTAACTTCTACAGATGGACTCCAAAAATCATGAAACCAATTTTATAAAATAGTTCTTGGAATGCTATATACAATTAAAGGTGAGTTTGGGTGATTTGGAGTTTTTATTTGCAAGATATGGTTCTGTGAAGTTGAGATTTTGGCTTTTTATTCTGTGTATAAAATGTACACTGAATATTATTTTTATACAAACTCAATTTTGTATTTTTATTTACATTATTATCTACAACTTTCATGAACAAAGTTTCTTTATTTGATGAATAAATAATTATGTACAAAATAGGTGTCAAAAATACATAAATGAATGAATAAATAAATGAGGTATTTATTGTATACTGGCCCTTATCTCCCCCTACTTTATTCCTTGTCGACCAATTCAATGCTGGCCTTGGTCTCGGGGTTTGGGTCATAAAATATTTATAATATTTTATTCCTTTTTCTTTTCTTCTCTTTATTCTATAATTTTGGCATCAAAAACCTTATTTTATGTATAATAAATACAATAAATAATGGGTGCTATTATGTACAAATAACTGTTATTTACATGCATTTGCTGGGGTTTTTAAGGCCAAAATGATAGAATAAAGGTGATGAAATGGATATTCATCACTATACTATATATAGTATTAACTAAACTTTGAAAAATAAAAAAATATTTTCAAGCATTAAGTTAGTATTTAAAAATAAAAATATAACAAACTTTAAAACATATAAAAAGTATAAAAACGCCTCTAAAATGCCTATAAAAATTAGCTACAGTATATTTTACTATATTTTCATATGAAACCAAAAAAAAATAAAAATCAAATATTAAAATCAATAAAAAAATATAAAACATACAAAAACTTCGAAAAATCATAACTAATTCAAGAAAAATCATAAAAATACATACAATTTATCATTAGAAAGATATTTTCATCTACTTTCCTTAAAAATAAAATAAGCACATTTTCGCCCTGACTAATATCTTAAAAAACGAAAATAAATCACAGTTTTCAATAAAAATAATTTTCTCACATTAAAAATAAACCAAAATTTATAAAAATCTTAAAAATCTCTAAAAAATCTATAAAAATAGAAAATAAAATAAAAACATAAAAATATCAAAATAAAAATCAAATAAAAAATTAAAAACATTTTCTAGAATAATAAAAAATACAAAATACTCAAAAATCACAAAAACAATATAAAATTTATTAAAAATCAAATAAAAATCAAGAAAAATCCTTAAAAATAAAATAAAAATAACGAAACCCTCATCCTTGGATTTTCTACCGATTAACCCTAGTTTCAAATAGTTTGCCTCCTTGAGTTCGACACTCTCGTGATTAACCATTATACACTTAAGTTTAGGAGTATAAATAAAAAGAAGAAGATCAACCAACAATTAGGCCTTTTTTGCAAAAAAAATTCACCTGGTCGATACAACGTCCGCGAAATCTTTTATTTTCTCTTTATAAGAATAGAAAAACCGATCATGTGATTTTTAAGGACCCCCATATACAACACACACACACACCAAAGATAAGAAACTAAACTTCAAATTGTTATTTCTAATTCTTATAAATAGTAAGGGGATAGTTACACATACAAAATTGGGTACTATTATATCCGTAACTATTTCAACTTCAACTACCAGGGAGCAAGACATGTTATTTTTCTAAAATAATTATCAATACAATATTCATCTTCCCTTTCCATTTAATGACTAGACATAGAAAGTGTCATAAAAATAAAGAGAACATGTTTATTACCCGTGCAAGTAACCCCCATGCCTCAAGATACAACACAACCATTCCCATCATCCCATGATTACTCGCATATCTCCATTCAATTTTTTTAAAGTAATTAAGCCTCACAATAAATGCACATGCACGAAAGAAACCCAAATGAAGAGAATAATTAAACAATAGAATTTAGCATGTACATGTTATCCTTATTCCTTTTCGTACACGCCTATCTCTTGGAGCCAAAAGTAGGAAAATCAAGTAAAGTCCTCCACTTCCTTGCTTAAATATACACCCTTTGCACGTTTAATCTTTACCGACTTGCTTTAATCCTACACGTAATAAATAGATATCCACGTGCCACTTCTACTCTTTGAACCCGTTCGGTAGGAGAATAAGCAGGAATAAGGATGGAGAATAAGAGGAACAAGGGTATATTCTCTGTTCGATTGGGGGATAGGAATAAGGAGAATAAGGTGAAATAAAGGCAGGTAAGGTGGGATAAAGATATGAATAAGAGTGAAATAAGATGGAATAATAGGGAATAGTCGTACCACTGGGAACCGTGTCGGGAGGAGAATTTGCCCCTTATTCCAGGGCTTATTCTCCTACCAAACATGGCCTTTAAGTTGGCGTGCACTCTTTTTTTTATAAGATTTATATCTCCAAAAAAAATTACTATAAGTTATCTCCTTTTTTCTACCATGGAAATAATCCATAAATATATAATAATTATAACTGATTGCTACTACTACTACTATTTTAAATCTGCATTATATAACTTATATAATATACGATCATTTTATTTAGATTTTATAGTATACATTAACTTTGAAATGGAAGAGAAAGTTAGCTGTATGTCGAATGCATGGCATTACAATTTCTCGCTACTTATAAAAATTTCGTCCTCTAATTCAGGAGTTTGATAGTATGTAAATAATTTGGTCAACGTTTTGTCTAGAAGTAGCCCTTTCCGGGTCAGTGAGAGAGAGTGTGAGTGACAATCTCACTCCTCACCGTTGAGTGAAGGCCGAGGAGAGGAGAGGAGAGGGGCGATGTGATCTGCGCCGCCGAGTTCCGCCCACTTGGGCCCATCTAGACGATGGTCCATTCTAGTCAGTTTTCATTCTGGTTCATAGCTTAGTCAATTTGAGTTTAATTTTGCATTTTGTTTCTGATTTCAACCAATTTTGTTCATTTTTCATCCGATTACAGTCCAATCTGTTCCTTCTAAGTACATAGCCGATCATGCTCAAGTCCATCTCTTCTTCAAATCATATATACCATTCGAAGCTCCGAGCTCCAATCATCGTCGTATCAATTCTACGCTTTCATTTGCTTCTGTTCCACTTCACATCCCATTTAATTTCACTACATTTCTTCACTTGTATCTTCATGATCTAATCAGTTCAGATCCACTACCTATCAGAGCCTTGAGCTGATCCTGCACTACGACTCACTCATCCATTCCTTTCATTTGAACTCCGATTTTAGTTAAATCGAGAAAATGTTTCATCAGAATACCTTCAGACGAGTCAAAGCTACCTTGCTCTGCCTTGATTCTATTGTTTCCATAGACCTCCCAGACATTACATCGGGAGAGACAAGGTTGACACCTCTTCCCTAATCCTAATCGTCATGACATCTTTGCCGTATCACATGGAGATCGAGCACCACCTGTAAATAGATGAAGAACACTAATTGGGGAAATTTCACACCTCTTCTCCAAATTTTAAAGGGATTTTGACACTCATAACTCTGAGCAATTCTGCAATTACAATCATAATTATGTATAATCGTGAATTCCATTCAGAACTCTCAATAGTCTTAACTCTTACACCCATAACTCTCGAGTTAACTTTCATCCAATATTCCGTTAACTATGACGGTATCTGTCAAACATTTTACATTTTCTACCTTTTAAGTTGTATTATTTGCAAATGAGTACACTCCCTCTACCCCCTTTTCCTCCTCCACCTCATCCTCCTCGACAACCACCCCCTCCCCCTCCCCTCTTCCTCCCCCATCGACCACCTCCTCCTCCTCGCCGACCTCCCGGACCTCCAGATGTCGCCCCCTCTCCCCCAGACCTCCAGCCCACCGCGTCACGCAAAGCCCCCTCACTCCCGGCAAGCCGTCACCTCAATGCAAAGCCACCCCCTCCCTCCCGGCAAGCCGTCGCCTCAACGCAAAGCAACCCCCTCCAAGCCCCCGCGTCGAGCCTACCTGCCTCCCTTCGAGCATGTGCCCTCAACCCACACCTCCCCCAGGTCGAGCCTAAAGCACCCCTCCTCCCTGTGGCCCTCCCACCCCGCAAGCCCCGCCTATCCCTCCCGCTCGTCTCCTGCCTGCAGATGCCACTAATTTTTTTTATTTTTCTAAAAGCAGTTGGAAGATCATGGGTTAAATTAACCCAATGATATGGTTGGATTAACAGAAAAATTACCGGAGAGTTATGTGTGTGAGACGGAATGACTATCTAAGGTTTGTTGTGTAATTCACGATTATGCAGGGTTATGATTGTAATTGCAGAATTACTCAAGGTAAGGTTATGAGTGTAAAAATCCTAATTTTAAAGAACGTTCTCGATTGGTTGAAGAAATGCGAAGATCAATAACCTCGATCTTATCATATCCAATATTCTACAACCATTCGATCCATATCGGGTGAATCATCTCAGCTGGCGTGGAGCGCCTGAGCACCATCTGCCGATCTGACGTAATCCAAGGTTGTGAGACATGCTTTTTGTCTTGTGAGAGCCATTCGATCAGTTTCAAGAGCGTGTCACCGTTGTTCATCTCAATCGAGGAATCCCGTGCGATCAGCGAATGATTAGGACTTTTTAGACGGACACCCTCGAAATATTTGTATTTTGCAAATAGACCTAAACTCATTCACTTGTGCCTGAGCACATGAGGTGCTTGGTGATTTTGCATATCCCCCACCCCCGATAATTTTCAATATTGCCTACGCTAAATAGTTTTCTATTTTAATTAATACATATATTAACGTATTAATTCCGACATAAAACAATATTTTAAATATAAAAAATACCTTAATGTTTGTATTAGTATACTATTTGACGCATTGTTTGGTTTTGAATATTAGCATATAATAATTTTATTAAATCATAAACCTTGATAAATAATATGTTTTTACTCTAAAAACAATAAAAAAATACATATACAATAAAAAAATTTCTCAAAAATCTAGGTTTATATATATAAGTGTATAACCACTACAAGAAAAATGAGTTGTGGCCACGGAATGTGGCTATGGAAAGCTGTGGCCACGATAATTCCGTAGCCACTAGTTTCTCGTAGCCACAATCCATGGCCAAAGACTTCATATAAGGGTTGTGGTCACGATAAATTTTGTGGCCACTTGTAGTGGCCACGGCATATTCGTGGCTAGAGAACTCTCGCGACGAGACTTGTAGCTACAGCTACTGGCCACGACGTGTGGTGGTCAAAGCCCAATTCTGTGGCCACAAATCCCATATTTGTGGCCATAGTTCTGTAGCCACAACTTGTTTTCCTTGTAGTGAACTTCAAGATTTTTACTTACTATTTACTATATCAAAAATGAAACCCTTATAGTTTTATATTAGCATACTGATTTTCAAATTTAATCAATTTCTAAAATCCATAAAAACTTAAAAATACCAACAAAACTAAAAATATAAAGACTTGAAAACATTCTAAAATCTGATTTTCAACCTTTTACACATATTTTAGAAAAAAATAGATCGCTTTTTCGTTATATTCAATAATTTTGAAAGCTTTTATTTATTTGTTTTTATTAAAACTCATTAAAAATGCAAAATAAAATTTAAATAATAAAAATAATAAAAACGTTAAACACATAAAAAAGAGAAAACTTGTATCTATATTACTTTATCACATATGTAGATATTAAATCACATCAAAACACATATACACTTCAAAAATCAATAAATTTTCATAAAATACATGTAAAATACCAAAAAACACTTAGAAAATCCTAGAGACTTAAGAACTCTATCATCTACATATGTTAAATGTTTACCTCACTGAGTTCAACTCTGGAATGTACACTGATGAGCCAAAAAATTCACGAATGAACTAAAGTGAATAAAATCTATCGAAGGTCGTTGCGACCTTAGTCACTCAAAACTCAGTTCAACAAGAAAAATGAAGGACCAAACCACCAATCAAGCAAATAAAACAAATGAAAATCAAATAGTGGCCCTGGCTATGAGATTAGCCTGGTGTAGCACCCAGGGTCGGACTCAGGGAGCGCGGATTGGCCTTGCGGCCTACGAAGTAGTTGAAAAACAAATAAAATAAAGACAAATATTTTTTTGGTGGTTTTTAATATTTTTATATTTTTTTTGGAATTTTTAACCTTAAGGAAAATAAGAAAACAATAAAAACAAGCAAATTTCACCAATTATTTAATTACTCTAAAATGGTCCAAAAATTTAAACAAAAATATTTTTATGTTTTATATATTTTTTACTATTTTTGGTGAATTTTTGAGAATTTTATAATTTTTATAGAATTTTCTAAAAATGAAAGAAATTAAAAACAAAAGAAAACTGTCCAGTCATGCTTAGAGGACCAATTTAAAATATAAAATGATCCTAGATTAGCCTGGAGTATTTTTCATGTAAAGTATAAACGAAAAGGAAAAATCAGGAAAAGGATTTATTAATTTTTGAATTTTCTATGATTTTTTAGAATTTTTATGCGTTTTTAAGGGTTTTTTTAATTTTTATGGTTTTTATTAATCCAAAAATAACCAAAAATGGGAAGAAAATCAAAGACACAAAAACACACAAAACTGGATTGTTTTTGGAATTTTTAACAAAGTTTTAATATTTTTGTAGGATTTTATAATCTGAGCAGACAGAAAAACAAGGGTTATTGAATTTTTAAAAATACTAAAAATGCTCAAAAATCTGCCCAAAAATTGGTGAAAATTTTACACAGTGACAGGAGCTACGTATCTAATTTTCACACAAATTGAATTAATTTTGATATTTTATTTAAATTAAAAACACACACATACAATGCAAAGGGACCTTAATGTAAGAAAAACATAGTCCACGGGCCAATCAATAACACGCACAGAAAGATCAGGGCTAAAAGGGCAAAAAGCCCAGGCAGTCACGCGCAAGGCACGTGGTCCAGTTGCGGAACGACTAAACTGTAATTCCTATTTTAAATCATTCAAAGCGTAACATGAAAGAACTACAAGGCATATAATGTAAAATCACCAAGTTCTCACGTGTCGAAGCACGTGGCCACCATATACAGGGACTAGATAGCAAATACAGAAAACAAGAAGGTCCTCGATGCAATTTTCCAAAAATAAAAACAACTGGACGAAATATTTACAGGACTGATAAGTAAAAGCAATAAACAGAGGGGCCTAAGTGATATTTACCCTATTTATATCCGAGGGCTGGAGGCGCGCCACATGGCCGACCGGACAGTGGAGGTACGTTGCGCCTCAACGAAGGAGCCCTGGCTCTGATCTGACGGTCGAGGTGTGCCCATGTGGCTGATCGGGCGGCTATGGAGTGGGCTCGCCTCTCCTCTGCGACGGACGCTCCAGATGAGGTCCTGTCTCTGATCTGACGGCTGCTATCCCCTCGCCAATGGACGGTCGTGATCAAAACTGGGCGAGGAAGGTCGATCTGACGGCGATGGAGGATGCTCCAAGAACAGGTGGCCGGCGAAGTTCACCGGCCCAGTACTCGCGCTGGAAGCCTCCTCTGTTGCTACTAAGGTGCGGAATAGATCCGCCTTGACGTTCCGCAGCTGATGCGCCTCTCCGATGAGGCTGGGAAGCTCCAAGGAGCTCCGGCGACGACGACGAGGCTAAGCTCCTGTTCCTGGATGCTGAGGTCCTCAGATGGGCCTATTCTAACCTGAAAAACAACACAGGAAGACTCCTGGGTCGAGGGAAAACTGCCTCGACCTTGTGAGGGGTGAAATGGGTGGCTGGCGCGTCGGGCGGTCAATCTCCGGCGAAGCGACGGTGGGTGAGATCGAAGTCCCTGCTCTGGGACGAGACAGGGGGTGTGAGTGGGTGCAGAATGAAACGCCCCGCCCCGAAGGGAGCGTATCTCAACACCCATTCACATTATTACCCAACAACAGTTATAAACAACCTGCATGATATACCATTCATACAAAAAGAATTATAGGAAAAATTTAGATGTCCACATAAGGATAACAATAAAACCTCAGAGTCTCTTTATTACATCATAATAGATGAAACAGAGGCAAATAAGACAACTACAGTACTAAGCCACAACCTCAACAATGTCCTACAGATGCACCACCGAAAATACGAGCCTTCGTCTCATGTTCTGCACTTCCTGTTGGATTTCCAAAGAATGTAACTTATGAGTCAATCGACCCAGTAAGGATAAGGTAAATTATAAATCAAGAGATTATAGGTAGGTAATGCAATTGCAGTAACTGAACAAGTTTAGGAGAGAACATTTTTAAAGCATATAGCAATATATAATTACTTATATTTTAGGCCTTTAACACATATGCAATCAAGACCAATTCTTGACACATCTTAATCCATATTTTTATTAACTTATCCCGAACTCGTTCGTCAAAGGAGAAAGCCTACACTAGGAATGAAGTCTGTGACACTCCATTCATAGTGCAACCTAAAACCCATGCGCAAACGCGATCCTTCAGCTAGTCTAGTTAGTAGTGCTCTAACACCCGTGACAGGGAGCATATAGCCCGAAGAGTCGTAACTCTGTCAACCGAATCTGCCGGAGGAGTCTTGCTCGCTCCAAAACAAGTACCACAAACGGATCCGTACGGTGCGATGCAAGTGTGCATCCACCTCAACTCCACCAGAGTACCTACCACCACCCCACTCTGTGATGCCCCTCGAGTGGGGATGACTCACTGTCGGCTCAGCCGGACCACAAGGGTGTGCACCCACCTTGTGATATTTAACATTCTTATCCATGCAAACATCGATATATCTTATGAAAAAGTGATCTATCCTGAAATCAGTAATTAATCCTGTTGAACAAAACCAACGTATTAATACCGAAGATCCTTAGGCCACCTCCTTTATCGCGGTATACAAGCAAGTATCCCATGACACGCCTTCACGCTAGATATATAAAATCATCAATTACCAAAAATTTAGCAAGTGTCATCAAGTTAACTATACATATACATAGAACAACTAAAAGAGATTTGTTACCAGTTAATGTATCCATTAAAAGGTACATGCACATGAGTAGTTGTTGAGTATTTCCTCATAAATGATACATGGTTTATAAAAAAACTATTATTTATTGAAAATTCCAATTACGGAAGAATCGGATGTTCATCTGCTTGAAATATAAGAATATCCGATGTTATACTGTATAGTCATTCCGTTGGCTATCATGCTATAAATAGAGTCATGCCGAAGAAGAATTAACAAAATAAGTAAAGGGTTGTCCTCTATTTACGGATGTTGTTATGTGATGGACAACTTCCCACTAGATACAAATGTACAAATTATCAAAATAATTTAAGAACCTGAAATATAACCTAACATACGATAGTATTGATTCAGGCAATTGCTTGTAATATTTTATCCGATATGTTCTACGTATAGGAGATGTGCACCTACTGCTAAGCATTGCCTTCGCACAGGACCCTACATCATCATATTGTTAAGCATTGCTATGCCATGAATACACTACGTTTATACTCAGAAATTACAGACATCACCACGTAGATGTATTTGCATCTCAATATAATATAATACATACATATAAACAATAGCAAAAACAAACTATCAACGTGATTTAAGGATTTAAAAATTATGAGTCATTTGCAATTCTCTCATATCATGCTATCTCAAGGCACCATCAAGTTTATAGCATTATACCCTTCTCATCTCATAGAATTGATAAGAAGTAATATTAGTTTACATGCCTTTTTACATTCGTCATCACAATTCTTCCTCCTTAGTCCCTTCTTATATCGAAAAGCCTTGGATATTTCAACTACTCGTTAACAACAACCCAAGTCCGTGCAAAATAGAATACGATTGACCGAGTCACCAATCCTTAGATATCCAAACCACATCTAACATACCCCCGCCAAGTCAAGAACCAATGCCTAGCATTAAATAGCATGGTTTGCAAGATTACATATTTAAAAGAAATAGTGTTTCTAGCGCACATGCGTCAATACTATGATGTAACATCATCCAAGGTCTTAATATATCATATTATAGTGGGATCTACTTTCAGTTTGTTCGTACCGAACTTAACATGGAACAATCGTCAGGAAACAAATCACGACGTACCAACAGCAAGAGAAGATCCCGGGGTTAGAATCAGAAACGAGTATTCAACCCCAAAAGACAATCTCCAAAATCGCAATATATGCGAAAGAGTAAAGGAGGAGAGAGTCAAAAATCCGTTACCTAAGATAGCACACGTCTGTGATCTGCGTGCTTGATCGCTCGATCAAGGGGTCGATGAGGGAAGGGCCTTTCCCTTGCGATGGCGCTCCTCCTTTTCATGTTGTTGCGAAGCTACGGAGCTTGCACCGTTATCCTTTTGTCTCTCTAGAGAAGGAGAGGGAAATGAGATAAGAGAATGACTTGGGGAGGAAGAAAAATGATGGATTAGGGTTTGGAAAGGAGTAGTAATGAGGGGAGATGAGGGGTGGGAGTCTTTATATAGTTGAGGATTAAAACATTAGCTTTAAAAAAACTAAAACAACTCTAATTCGAAATTAATTATTCAAATCCGTAACCATTAAATCACCTCAATATCCATAACTCCTCTTCACCAAAACAGGCATATCTCCCACATCCGAAATCGGAATTACGCATTTTTGGAGTCGTTGGAAAGCTTGCGACGAGACGCTTTTTTTGAGTATAATATTGAATAGGTTTTAAGACTTTAGGAAAATCGAAAATTACGGGGTGTTACACAGAAGGTCAGGGGAAGTCTCGTGGGTGTGATGGTCGAGTCCGATGATCGAGAGGGTAACGGAGATGGTCGGAATCGACGAATGAAAGCGGCATAGTGATTTGGGGGTAATCAGAAATTGGTGGAAAATAGAAAGAATTAAGGTTACCTGATGAGTGGGATCAACTGGGGATGAGCTCCTGGAGCTCGGGTCGTAGCCTCAAGGGTCGTCGAAGGCCTGAGGCTCGGGCGCAGCTCTGGGCGGAGCACGGCGGCGAGAAGCTGCCGGATCAGTGGTGGAGCGGCCCTTCTCCTCTCTGCAACACACCGACAGCTAGCTGTCACTCTAGGGTATAGGGTGGAGGTCCTGGGTGGAAGAGACAACGTCAAAGATGGCGTGAATTGCAGCTGAAGCTCGAGCTAAATAGTGCTAGGGGTCCGGCTAGATGGGAGTCGGGCCATCAGATCAGAGCTCGGATCCCTAAAACCCACCCCGGGCATGAATCTCGGATGTATCAGGGAGGATTAGGACCCGGGGTTAAGGGGTTTGGCGATCGGATCGATAGGGAAGAAATAGGTGAAAATGGGTCGGGGCAGCAAGATCCGGGTCTGGTCCTGGGGGGAGAGTTGACCGGGGGTCAACATCCCCCGTGGACCAATCAGAGCGCGCCAATTATTAAATATTTGGGAATTAAAAAAATAGTAAATGGCCGAATTTTGAAAAAGTTAAAACATGAAAAATGTTTCTTTATTTTTAAACTATTTTTTTTGTGATTTTTATTTATTTTTTTGAAATATAAATAATGTATTTACAAAATATGATTATTATATCAAGGTATATACAATATACATTTTTATTTTTTGATTTTTAATTATTTATTTTTGTATATTTTATTCCAATTTTATATTTTATTTATTTATATAATAAAATTGGGAATAAAAGGTATTTTTATTTTTTTATTATTTATTTACAAGGGTTAAATAAATAGTTGTATACACATATATACATGGTCTATATACAATGTAGGTTTTGATTTTTATTTTATTTCTTTTTATTTTTATTTTATTTTTGTGATTTTTATTTTATTTATTTACATTATGGAATATGGAATATGTACATCTTTTTATGGATTTTTATTTATTTAATTATAGGGAGAAATAAATAGATAAGTGGTTTCTATATACATGGCTTATGTACAATGGTGAAGGGATTTTTAAATTCTTTTTAATTTTCTCATTTTTGTTTTAGTTTTATTTTTACAAATATATACATATAAGTACAAACCCATTTTGTTTGAATAAGAGGAAAATAATTTTTTTATTTACAGGTATATGTACATGAGCTTTCTTATCTCTCTCTACTTGGGTTCTTTTTGCGGTCAGGCCCATGTTGAGCCCTCCCTTGGGATTAGGTCGCTCAATATTTATTCTGAATATCTCCCTCTTTTTCTTTTATTTCTATATTCTTTTATTTATGCACAAAAACATGCTAATTATTCATAATTACACAATGCATGCTGAATGATAATTATTGTTATTTACAGATATCTAAATGTGTTTTGCATAGGTTTTGTAGCTAAAATAAAAGAATAAAGAGTGATGAATGGGTATTCATCACCCCCCCTATACTTAACTTTGCTAGTCCTTTAGCAAACACTTATTTTAAAAAGAAGTGAAAAAGAAAAAGAAAAAGAAAAGGAAAAAGGGGAGAAAATGTATGGATCGATGTTGATTACTAAACTTGCCTTCATTAAGTTGAAATATGGAGCTCGGTCAGATCTTTGGATTATTGATGTGTCGGAACCTTATTTGGACTTAAGTTTAAAACTCAACAGCCTCTAAGATCCACTAATCTATAATCAAGACTCCTCAACAATCCAGATCAGAACAAGTCTACATACACAAACCCTGAAGACTATGAATCTTTCCTTGTACAGTGTAAGTGAGGTATAGCTCTCCACCTCAGAAGTAGCAACTTAACAACCCTCCCCAACAAGGTAACTCTATGACCCTAGTCTGGCTACTGTTTCCTCGAGAAGCGGGGTATTCCCTTCTAAGTTCAAGTTCAACCGGCTTAAGAAGAGGGGGAAGAAGAGAATGAACCATGGCCAGTGTAGCCATGTATCCTTGGGAGCTCAACCAGTGTAGCTAAGTCTCCCTGCTGCAAGCTACATAATATGGAACATGAATCTCAAGCTTTGCTTATTTGCACTATATACATACTCCGGTGGGATTATCATTTTCTATCAGACCCACCACTTTTTTGGAGTTATTTTCTTTTTGCATTTTTTTTCAAGTGCATCTGTACAACATATTTACAAGGTGCAGCATATGTACATAAGGAGTTTTTCCTCTTGAACCAGTAGACTATCCCTCTTTTGAAGCATTATTGCAACCCACAACTCCTATCGTTAGACCTCATGGCAACCAGACCAAGTTGAGATGCACTTCCTTCACTAAAAGAAGAAGACAGGTTCCGCCTAGAAGTACTACCCTCATATGCTACCCCAAGTCAAGGAAGACTGCCTCCTCACCACCTCATCCGTAGAGAGTTCGATGCAAAGTGCGGGTCCAAGTTAAGCCATTGTCTATATGAGTCATGTGTGTGTTGTTAAGTGCTCTACTTAGGCTCATTGAGATGACATGTGATCATAGTCTAGTGGACTCAAAGAATTAAGTCACCATGGACCTGAAAATCCTTAACCCTAAGCCCTATAAGGTTCCTCTTAAAATTAGGTGGATTAAAAACTTAATCAAGCTCCATTTCCCAATTTGATTCCATGCTAGTTTAAATGTCAACTATAATCCAGGAAAAACTATACAAGTATATACAAGGATGTTATTTACACAATATTTTACACAAATGCAAAATTTTTGAAAAATGTTTTGAAATCATGAATGTATGCATGAATGCAAGTTTTGCAAATATTTACAAAAATTTACACAAGGTTTTTGCAAACTTTTGATTTTCAAAATATTTTGGAAAAATTTTATAATGTATACATAGTTTTGATATACACATATTTACACACCATTTACACAAAAAGTTTTTGAAAATATTTTTACAAAAATAATTTGTACACGAAGGGAAAACCGAGTGAAGAATGTACAGGGTCTACCCCCCTATACTTAGGGTAAAATATCCCTTAGTATAGGCAACAAAAACAGGGGTAAAATGAATCAAAAGAAATACCCGAGAGTCCTACATCCCACCTATACTTAGGGTAAAGTACACCCTATGTATAGCATAATCAAAAGATGAGGAAAGGGATGTGGGACTAAAGAATGGAATGATATGGACAACTGGATCTATACAAGTCGGGAGAACAATGATAATCAGGCGTGAGATGCAATAGATGTGAGTCAAGAGACCACATCTCACGCAAAGTGAATAGGGGCAACATCAACGACCCGCAGCTCATGATCTAGAAATGGCTTGAGCTGCTGGCCGTTCGCTCGAAAGGTACTCTCAGAAGACAACTCAGATATGTCGATACTCCCATTATCGTGTACCTTTCTCACCAAATACGGTCCCTTCCATTTTCTCTGTAGCTTCCCTGGAAATAGATGAAGCCTAGCATCAAACAACCATACTCATTGTCCAGGCTCAAAATGCTTGTGGCTAATACGAGAATCATGCCACTCCTTCACTCTCTCCTTGTACTGTAGGCTGTTTGAGAAGGCGGTATCACGAAGCTCCTCCAAGGCTGCTAACTCTGCCCTCCTCTGATCTCATTCACTATATGGATCCAAAAGTATATCGGTGACATCCCAAAGTGACCTATGTCTCAGCTCAACAGGTAAATGGCACGGCTTGCCATAAACGAGGCGAAAGGGAGACGTGCCCAAAGGTGTCTTGAAAGACGTCTGATATGCCCACAAGACCGAGTCCAAAAGCTGTGACCAATCCTTTCGGTCAGGACGGACGACTTTCTGCAATATAGTCTTGATCTCCCTGTTCGACACCTCGGCAAGACCATTCTTCTGAGGATGGTATGGAGTGGCAACTCGATGGTCTATACCGAACTCGCTAGCAAGGGCCTTTACTTGGTCGTTGACGAAATGAGACCCCCCGTCAGATATCAACACTCGAGGTACCCCGAACCGTGAAATGATATGCTTCCTCAAAAATCTGCAAATAGTCCTAGCATCTGCGGTTCGGGCAGGGATGGCCTCAACCCAGTGACTCACATAATCCACGATCAACAAAATGTACTCAAATCCCTGACTCTTAGGGAATGGACCTATGAAATCGATGCCCCATGCGTCAAAAACCTCACAGAAGTGAATGGGCTGCATCGGCATCATATCACGCTGTCCACAAGTTCCCATCCTCTGACAGTCAGTACATCTCTTCACGAACTCATCAGAGTCCTTGAAGAGGGTAGGCCACCATAGGCCGGATTGTAGCACTTTCTGTGCCGTTCTCCTCCCAGAGTGATGTCCTCCTGCCTCAAGTTTGTGGCAGTAAGTGAGGACGCTATGGTGCTCCTCCTGAGGAATGCACCTACGCCAGACGCTATCCCCTCTTTCATGGTAAAGGATGGGATCCTCCCAGTGGTAGGACTTGGCCTTCGCGAGGAAGGTCTCAAGTCTCTGCCTGGGCCAATCCTATGGAACTTTCTCAGCAAAAAGAAAGTTCACAATATCGGCGTACCACGGGAGAGAGGCGATAGCAAGGATCGCCTCATCTGGGAAGGTCTCACATATAGGCTCAGTCTGCTCAGAATCCTCAAGATGCTCTAATCGGGAGAGATGATCCGCCACCACATTCTTGACTCCAGGCTTATCCTTAATCTCTATATCAAACTCCTGGAGTAGAAGGATCCATCTAGTCAATCTGGCCTTGGAATCCTTCTTTGCCATGAGGTACCTGATGGCGGTATGATCAGTGTATAAGGTCACTCTAGATCCGATGATGTAAGATCTGAACTTATCTAGGGCAAAAACTATGGCTAGCATCTCCTTCTCAGTGACTGTGTAGTTCCGTTGTGCGGCATCCAATGTACAGCTAGTGTAGTGAATGGAAAATGGGACTCCATCCCTCCTCTGACCCAGCACGGCCCCTACGGCAAAATCAGAGGCATCCGTCATGATCTCGAATGGGAGAGACCAATCAGGCGGCTGGAGAACATGAGCCTCAACAACACATCTCTTGAGAGTCTCAAACGACAAAAGACACTTGTCATCGACAAGGAACTCGGTGTCTTTCATCAGCAGATCAGTCAACGGTCGGGCAATCCTACTGAAATCATGAATGAAGCGCCGGTAGGAACCGACGTGCCCCAGAAAAGACCGTAACTGCCGCAAATTGGACGGCGGTGCGAGTTTTCTAATGACATCTACCTTGGCCGGATCAACCTCCATGCCCCTGTTGGAGGTGATATGGCCAAGCACCGTCCCCTGAGTCACCATGAAGTGACTCTTCTCCCAAGACAGCACTAGGGGAACCTCAATGCATCGTTGAAGGACTCGGTCTAGGCAGTCAAGACAGGAGTCGATCCGTCGCCGTAGACCGAGAAATCATCCATGAAGACCTCCAAGCACTCCCTCACCATGTCCGAAAAGATAGACAGCATGCATATCTGAAAGGTCGCAGGGGCGTTGCATAGCCCAAATGACATGCGTCTGAAGGCATATGTGCCGAAGGGACATGCGAAGGTAGTCTTGTCCTGGTCCTCGGGAGCGATGGCCACCTGGTTGTAGCCGGAGTACCCATCCAGAAAACAGTAATGGCTCTTCCCTGCCAGTCTCTCAATGATCTGATCTATAAAGGGCAAGGGGAAATGATCCTTCTTGGTGGCCTGGTTGAGTCGTCTGTAATCCACGTAGACCCGCCAAGAAGTGGGTACCCCGGTAGCGATCTCCTCTCCAGACTCGCTGACAACTGTAGTGATGCCTGTCTTCTTGGGAACCACATGCAAAGGACTGACCCACTTGGAGTCGGAGATGGGGTAGATAAAATCGGCGCTCCACCATTTCGAGATCTCCTTCATGACAACCTCTCTTAGATTCGGGTTCAGCCGCCGCTGGAACTCACGCGACGGCTTCGTCTCATCCTCGAGATAGATATGGTGGGAGCACAGGGCCGGACTTATCCCCTGGAGATCGGCTACGCTCCATCCTATCGCCTTGCGGTTCTTTTCAAGAACCTCCATCAGACGGGATTCCTTCTCTCCAGTCAAATCAGCGGAGATAATGACTGGGTACATCTCATGCTCACCCGCAAGGAACCTATACTTCAACGACGCAGGAAGTGGCTTCAGCTCTGGACAACTAGGTGCTAATGGATCTGGCCTCTGAAAACTCTGAGTGAAGGCTGCCAAATCCGCATGGGAGAACTGAAACTCTCGCTCACAATCAGAATCTGGAGAAGGCTGCTTTGCTGGACTGTCCCTGCTCTGCTCGGCATCTACCTCCTCCCTAACTGCAGGCTCAGTGGACGTCAGATCTAGTATGAAATCATCAAACTCTGCCCAATCAAAATCTGACTCTGAGGGATCTGTATCAGACTCACACAACAACTCTGTCTCGCAATCAAGAACTGGCTCTGCCTACTGAAAAGTATCCTGGACCAGGAATGCGCTCTCCAAGATCTCCTCTGCTGGCGTCTCTGCATCAGCGGACTCTGAAGGTGAGAGGATGACCTGTGCATCTGGATCTGCCCATACTGCCTCATCATCTGTAATCACGAAGTCGCAGTCCTGGTGGATGTCTGGCCCTGCATCTGTCATCTGCTCTGAATCAGTGGTCGGCTCTGAGCATGCTGAATCTCTAACTCTGCTGTCCTCGACCGTCTCTATTTGTACACTCTCGCCCTCGACGCGAAAGTATACCTTCCCGCTATCATGGTCGGTCACTGCCTTGGCTGTGGCCAAGAACGGGCGACCTAAAATGATGGGGGTATCAGTCACTGACTCAGGGATCTCCACGTCCAACACTACGAAGTCCACGGGGAATTGCAGGCCCTGAATCGTGACGACAACGTCCCTCAGCAACCCCTTCGGCCTCTTGACAGATCGATCAACAAACTGAAGGACTGTCCTGCTCTATCGTAGAGTGCCCAACTCGAAGCGGTTGAGAAGGGCTGTCGGAAGTAGGTTGATCGATGAACCGCTGTCTAATAGAGTACGGTCGAACCTCTGCTCTTTGATGTGGCTTCTGACATAAGGGGCTCCTGAATCTGGCCTCTTGACCGGCAGACGGTTCTGAATCGCAAAACAAGTAGCTCTGGTCAGCACATGGATCTCTGACTGGTGGTTCCTCCTCCTCCTCCTAACTGTGGTCCTATCTCTGAGCGATCTCTGGAGTAGAGGGATGTGCTGCAAAGCCTCCTGAAGAGTCAGCTGAATGTGGAAGCGGTCTATCATCTGCTGGCTGAACTCTTCCTGCTGCCTCTTTTTTGGATTTTCAATTTTCTTCCCCTTCCCCATGTAAAGTGCTCTAGGGAAGGGGATCACAGGGTCCTTCTCAGATGAAGGACTAGGAGAGGGTCTAGGCTGCTCGACGGCAGAGTCCACACATACATCAAGCACCACAAGTGGACCAGAAGAAAACAAACCCTTTCCTTTATTGCCAGAAGTGTCCTGAGATACATGTACAGAAGGAAAGACTACAGGACTATCAGAAGTGAAAATGGTGGCATCAGCACCACCCTCGGCTGGTCGACTCACAGCCTCAGCACCGTGCTCTGGCTCGGCAACATCGGTCGCGTCTGTACCACCTCCTCCAACTGGTGAAATGACGACCTCAGTATCGTCGGTGGGATCAGCATCCATGGTGGCATCAGTACCACTATCATCATCTCTAGTGGCATCATCACCCCTCTCCTCCTCACCTGGTGCTCTGGAAGTGGCCTCAGGGTGTCGCTAAGACGAGGTGCCGCCTGCTGGCATCCTACCGCTCCTAAGTGTGACAAATTCAGTATCAAACAGATAGGCAGACATATCACCAAAAGAATCACTAGGAGTGGCATACTCTGTGAAATCTACCTGCTCAGACTTCCTATTGAGGTTGTTCGGGTTCGGCTCGATCTGGGCAGGGATGGCGGCCTTCCCTCTCACAATGTCCCGCATCTCCTTGTGGAACTCGTCCATCTCCCGTCGGAATGTAGACTGCTGATCGGTAAGGAGGCGGGCTATGTCATCTAAGGCAGGGTTCTCATAGGATGGCCCATGAGAACCTGACGGGTGGCCTCGCTGGTAGTGAGGCTGCTGCTGCTGATGGTGCTGCGGGTGAGAGGGGTATGACTGGGGATGATGCTGCTGCTGTTGAGGCTGATCACGCCTCCAAGAATGTCCCTGCTGATAGGGACGAGGACCATATTGCTGTGACTGCTGCTGCTGGTGGTGGTACACTGGGGGCTGCTGCTGCTGGTGATCTCTCTGATGGGCGTACTGGCCACCCTGTCCGGACGGTTGCTGCTGGGAGCTGGAACCTCTGGCCGACCAACGGAATCTGAGATGGTCTCGTCGGATACTGGGCTGGGGTCGGTCATACCAAATCCCGTTGACATCCATCAACGGCTCTGACTCGTACGGGGGTGGCGGGAGTACTGCCAGATGCTGATCCGGCTGGTATACCACCATCTGTGTGTCTGGGGATGGTGGTGACTGGTAAGGAAGCTGCAGCTGCTGGTACGGCTCTGCCTGTACAAGGTGAACCTATCTAGGCTGCTGGTGGCTGGAGCGCTGGGACGAGCTGCCAGTGCTACTCAGATCACCTCGTGCCTGAAGACGGGGCTGGGAAGCCGTCTGTGCCTCCTGGAGACACATGAGTTGTGTCTTCAGGTCACTCAGAGTCTGTGCCATCTGCTCCATCTGCGTGATGCCTTGGTACTGCTTCTTCTCTATGATCTCCATCCAGTCCAGCTTCTCGCTGATGATACCCATGTCGGCGGCGGTGGACTTGGCTTGTGCTGCTGCCGCTGACGAACTGGAAGGACCGACGTCAACCCTTGCTATCCTCTGGTACTGCACGGTCTGTGGCCGGGGGCGTTCCTGTGTATAGAGGCAGGTCTGGGACATCACGATGTAGTTCTTGGCCATCTCCTCGTAGATGGCCCAGACCTGGTCCTCATCCTTGGTGAAGTAGGACCCGCCACAAGAAGCATTCACCAGGCCCTGAAGCTCTGGTGTCAGGCCACAGAAAAAACTCTGAACAAGGTTCGGCTTCGATATCTCATGGTACGGGCATCTGTCGGTCAGCTCACGGAACCTCTCCCATGCCTCGTGGAATTGCTCATTGGGGAGCATGGAGAAGTTGCTGATCAGGGCCCTAGCTGCGTTCGTCCGCCCGAGTAGATAGTACTTATTCAAGTACTCGGTGCGGAGCTGCTCCCAGGTGTAGACAAACTTCCCCAAGTGCTTCAGCCATGTGGTTGCTCTGTCTGCTAAGGAGAAGGGGAAGACAATCATCCGTATGGTATCTTCGTCCACCTGTCTGTCGTGGACGGTGCTGTAGATCATCAAGAACTCCTGCAGGTGGATATGGGGCTCCTCAGTGGCGAGCCCATGGAACTGGGGGAGGAGCTGCAAAGTGTTCGGGGGGAACTTGAAGTCCCCCACGATGGCTGGTAACATGACCCAACGGTGCATCAGTGTCGACCCGGGGTTGTGTAACTTCCGCATCGGTCTTGACTGGTCTGGTGCTGCTGCTGCTGCGGCGGCGGCTGCTGCGGCTGCTGCTGCCTCATCGGGTCTCCTCGGCCCGTCTCATGGCCCGTGCTGCTCGCAGTCTGCTCTCAACTGCTCCATCTCGCGCCTCATCTCAATCATAAAAGCTCCTGATCCCTCAACTGCTGCTGAACTGTCTTGAGGGAGGCGATCAGGGTGGAGTTGATCGCACCCTGGTCCATGATGAAAGTATGCTGGGGCTGGGGACCTGTGGTGCGGTCGTCACTGCTGCCGGCCATGGTCTCTGCAAAGGCAAAAGACCCAAACTCAGGTGCCGATAAATCATCTGATAGTAGTCTCTCATCTGGCACTGGTATATCTGAACTGGCAGAAGGGAGGTCGAGGGGGAACAGGGTGGAGTCGAACTCAGGCTCGGAGAGCGGGTCTCGGCTCTCGCGAACCAACCTAGATGAGAGGGCAGAAGTGTTGGGAAGCGGTGCAGCCAGAGGATGCCTAAGAGACCTTATGCCCATCATCTTGATCTGGCGAGTCGGGCGGATGGGATCTGGAAACAACAATGATCAGCAAGCAAACCCCAGATTCACCTACGCAACGCGAGCTGAAGACCGTAAAGGTATGGTCAATTATCTTATCAGTTTTTATTAGGTGATCAAGTCAAGATAGCAGAGCGATTAACGTGACCTGTTGGGAATCCAATCCGCTAACCAGACTGTCCCGTATAAAAGGCCGGTAGTCTGATCGGGGCTCGGATATGGCTCTAGCCTAGTGTGCGGGTCACTCTCTCGCACAAGCAAACAAGACAAGGAGGGGGTTGCTCTCCCCAAGACAAATTTTTTCGGTGTGGTGTCTTTTAGGGTCAAATAGAGTTAACCAGTCCCAATTTTATTGTTCAATTTTTTAGGTATTTTTCAAATAAAAGCAAACGCCTAACGAATTTTTCGGTTCTCCTGGTTATTTAAGTCTAAAAATCAGGGGGAGAAGTCGAAAAAGCCGATGCGCGAGAAATCAATGATGCATGCAGAGTAAGAAATGCGTACCTGACTCCAGCAGTCTACATGCAAGAATGATCCGCGCAGAATTGAAAGACAGGAATAAAACTACCTAAATGATGCAGGCAGAAATCCGAGCCCTAAGCAAGCAATTCTACTCGTCAAAATAGTGGCTAGTGGTCAATCAAGAGGGGTCGGTGTCCGGTCTCGGATGCCGATCGGTGCCTGCCACAACGGGTCCTGCCAGTGCTGTATACGACCTCTAGCGGCGCGTGACCCCTAAGGTGACCAAATAGTCTTTTTATTATCCTTTTATTCTTGGTCCAATTAATCGAGCTATAGGTACAGGAAAAGTTATTAAGGTGTGTGGACCCTACTAATTATGTCACAGTCGAGCAAAAATCCTAAAGCTAGGGGCTGAAAACCGTGAGAAATCGAATAGGCAGGAAAATAAACAAAACCGCGATGAAAATCGTGAAAAAGTCGAGGGGTCCCCCAAGCACACCGGTGCTCGGTGAAACAGACCCCGAGAGTCTAAGAAATCCGGCTGAGTGTCTAGTCCCTGTATTATTACAATAATAGTTCAAATATTGCAGGAAATAAACTAATCTAAGTCTAAGCTAATCCTCCTGCACTCTGCTGCCTCCTCGCGCTCTCTTGCGGCTCCGTGCAGAAGGGAGTCGGCTCCGATTGTCGCAATTGCGTCGGCTCCTCGAAAGTCGTCGCCTCAGTCCTCGGGCCCTCGCAAGCAAGCAAAAGAGTGTGACAGACCAGATAAAAATAAAGCAAATAAAATAAGAAAAAGAAAATAGGGTATATATGCAAAAATAGAAATAAAAATAAAAAAGCAAAAAAAATCAAAAACAAAAGAAAATAAAAAAATGAAATAAAATGAAAAACAAAGACAAAGAAAAAGCCGCGGACAAAGAAAAAGCCGTGGAAAGCCGCAAAAAAGAAAACAAAATAAAAATCGAGAAAATACGACTACTAAGCCGTGCTCCACGGCAACGGCGCCATTCTGATGAGCCGAAAAATTCATGAATGAACTAAGGTGAATAAAATCTAGCGAAGGTCGTTGCGACCTTACTCACTCGAAATTCAGCTCAACAAGAAAAATGAAGGACCAGACCACCAATCAAGCAAATAAAACAAATGAAAATCAAATAGTGGCCCTGGCTATGAGATTAGCTTGGTGTAGCACCCAAGATCGGACTCAGGGAGGACGGATTGGCCTTGCGGCCTACGAAGTAGTCGAAAAACAAATAAAATAAAGATAAATATTTTTTGGTGGTTTTTAATGTTTTTATATTTTTTGGAATTTTTAATCTTAAGGAAAATAAGAAACAATAAAAACAAGCAACTTTCACCAATTATTTAATTACTCTAAAATGGTCAAAAAATTCAAACAAAAATATTTTTATGTTTTATATATTTTTTACTATTTTTGGAGAATTTTTGAGAATTTTATAATTTTTATAGAATTTTCTAAAATAAAAGAAGGTAAAAATAAGAGAAAACTGTCCAATCAGGCTTAGAGAACCAATTTAAAATATAAAATGGTCCTAGAATATCCTGAAGGTATTTTTCAAGTAAAGTATAAACAAAAAGGAAAAATCAGGAAAAGGATTTATTAATTTTTGAATTTTCTATGATTTTTTAGAATTTTTATGAGTTTTAAGGGTTTTTTAATTTTTATGGTTTTTATCAATAAAAAAATAACAAAAAATGGATAGAAAATCAAAGACACAAAAACATACAAAACTGGATTTTTTTGGAATTTTTAACAAAGTTTTAATATTTTTTTAGGATTTTATAATCTGAGCAGACAGAAAAACAAGGGTTATTGAATTTTTAAAAATACTAAAAATGCTAAAAAATGTACCCAAAAATTGGTGAAAATTTTACACAGTGGCAGGAGCCACATGTCCAATTTTCACGCAAATTGGGTTAATTTTGATATTTTATTTAAATCAAAAACACGCACATAGTGCACAGGGACCTTAATGTAAGAAAAACATAGTCCATGGGCTAATCAATAACATGCACAGAAATATCAGGGCTAAAAGCACAAAAAGCTCAGGCAGTCACGCGCAAGGCACGTGGCCCAGGTGCAGAAGGACTAAACTATAACTCCTATTTTAAATCATTCAAAGCGTAACATGAAAGAACTACATGGCATATAATGCAAAATCACCAAGTTCTCACGTGTCGAAGCACGTGGCCACCATAGACATGGACTAGATAGCAAATACAGAAAACAAGAAGGTCCTCGATGCAATTTTTCAAAAATAAAAACAACTGGACGAAATATTTACAAGACTGATAAGTAAAAGCAATAAATAGAGGGTCCTAAGTGATATTTACCCCACTTATTATCCGAGGGTTGGAGACACGCCACGTGGTTGATCGGACGGTGGAGGTGCGCTGCGCCTCAACGAATGAGCCCTGGCTCTGATCTGACAGTCGAGGTGTGCCCACGTGGCTGATCGGGCGGCTATGGAGTGGGCTCGCCTCTCCTCTGCGACGGACGCTCCAGATGAGGTCCTGTCTCTGATCTGACGGCTGCTATCCCCTCGCCAATGGACGGTCGTGATCAAAACTGTGTGAGGGAGGTCGATCTGACGGCGATGGAGGATGCTCCAAGAACAGGTGGCCGGCGAAGTTCGCCGGCCCAGTACTCGCGCTGGAAGCCTCCTCTGCTGCTGCTAAGGTGCGGAATAGATCCGCCTTGACGTTCCGCAGCTGATGCGCCTCTCCGATGAGGCCGGGAAGCTCCGAGGAGCTCCGACGACGTCGACGAGGCTGAGCTCCTGTGCCTGGATGCTGAGGTCCTCATATGGGCCTCTTCTAACCTGAAAAACAACATAGGAAGATTCCTGGGTCGAGGGCAAACTGCCTCGACCCTGTGAGGGGTGAAATGGGTGGCTGGCGCGTCGGGGCGGTCAATCTCCGGCGAAGCGACGGTGGGTGAGATCGAAGTCCCTGCTCCAGGGCGAAACAGGGGGTGTGAGTGGGTGCAGAAGGTGAGGGGAAGTCTCGTGGGTGTGATGGTCGAGTCCGATGATCGAGAGGGTAACGGAGATGGTCGGAATCGACGAAGGAAAGCGGCAGAGTGATTTGGGGGTAATCAGAAATTGATGGAAAATAGAAAGAATTAAGGTTACCTGATGCGTGGGATCGATTAGGGATGAGCTCCTGGAGCTCGGGTCGTAGCCTCAAGGGTCGTCGAAAGCCCGAGGCTCGGGCGCAGCTCTGGGCGGTGCACGGCGGCAAGAAGCTGCCGGATCAGTGGCGGAGTGGCCCTTCTCCTCTCTGCAACACACCGACAGCTAGCTGTCACTCTAGGGTATCGGGTGGAGGTCCTGGGTGGAAGAGACAATGCCAAAGATGGCGTAAATTGCGGCTGAAGCTCGAGATAAATAGTGCTAGGGGTCCGGCTAGATGGGAGTCGGGCGATCAGATCTGAGCTCAGATCCCTAAAACCCACCCCGGGTGTGAATCTCGGATGTATCAGGAAGGATTAGGACCCAGGGATAAGTGGTTTGGCGATCGGATCGAGTGGGAAGAAATAGGAGAAAACGAGTTGGGGCAACAAGATCCGAGTCTGGTGGTCCTGGGGGGAGAGTTGACCGGGGGTCAACATCCCCCGTGGACCAATCAGAGCGCGCCAATTATTAAATATTTGGGAATTAAATAATAAATAGTAAATGGCTGAGAAAAATGTTTCTTTATTTTTAAACTATTTTTTGTGATTTTTATTTATTTTTTTGAAATATAAATAATGTATTTACAAAATATGTTTATTATATATAGGTATACACAATATACATTTTTAATTTTTGATTTTTAATTATTTATTTTTGTATATTTTATTCCAATTTTATATTTTATTTATTTATATAATAAAATTTGGAATAAAAAGGTATTTTTATTTTATTTTTATTATTTATTTATAAGGGTTAAATAAATAGTTGTATACACATATATACATGGTCTATATACAATGTAGGTTTTGATTTTTATTTTATTTATTTTTATTTTTATTTTATTTTTGTGATTTTTATTTTATTTATTTACATTATGGAATATGGAATATGTACATATTTTTATGGATTTTTATTTATTTATTTATAGGGAGAAATAAATAGATAAGTGGTTTCTATATACATGGCTTATGTACAATGGTGAAGGGATTTTTAAGTTCTTTTTAATTTTCTCATTTTTGTTTTAATTTTATATTTACAAATATATACATATAAGTACAAACCCATTTTATTTTAATAAGAGGAAAATAAATTTTATTTTATTTACAGGTATATGTACATGAGCTTCCTTATCTCTCTCTACTTGGGTTCTTTTTGCGGTCACGTCCATGCTGAGCCCTCCCTTGGGATTAGGTCGCTCAATATTTATTCTAAATATCTCCCTTTTTTTGTTTTATTGCTTTATTCTTTTATTTATGCACAAAAACATGCTAATTATTCATAATTACACAATGCATGCTGAATGATAATTATTGTTATTTACAGATATCTAAATCTGTTTTGCATAGGTTTTGTAGCTAAAATAAAAGAATAAAGAGTGATGAATGGGTATTCATCATACACCAAAGATAAAATGTGTTTGATATCGATTTTGAGAGTTGCAACAACACTGTAATTAAAATCAACCTTAAAAAGCTCTTCAAAAATCGTGTCAATAACAGAGTATTTTATTTCAAGATGATTGGCATAGTCCCCAAATAACTTCCATGGTCGGGCTCCTTAACCACATTACAAACCCTTAAGTGGTTACAATTTCCTTCCTTTTGATGGAATGTTACAATAATATCCCTCTAGTAAGAGGTATGCTTCCTTATAAAGGGTGGATCAGCATGAGCTCTTAAGTGTTCATCACAATTACAATTGGTGAGTCAACAACCCTTATTCTCCTAATTTTTCTTCCCTCCATTTCACTTTCTTTACTCTGTTCTTAAGAGCCATATGTGAGTTCAAGGCAACTGCAACTCCAGAGAGCGGTGGTGGTTAACCTCCTCCTGACGAAGGTAATATATGGGGGGCACGAGGGCTCCTGCCCTTCTTCCTTCTTAATGTAGTGAATGGGGCTAGAGGGGGTTGTCAGAGTTTGTGTTGTCTCCTTGTGTTTTATCTTCTTCCTTCTAAGAGAGGATGGCGGTGAAGGCACAAGGGTCTCTCTTATTCTTCTCTCTTGGTGTCAAGCCTTGGTAGATCGTTCCTTGTGCTAGAGTATGGATTTGGGAGAGAGGGATTGGATCCCTTTATGAGGTGTTGGCCTCTCTTGTCTCATTAAGATCACATATATGGCTTTTTCCATATATCATTTCATCTACCATATATCATTAGACCTTGTGGGCATCCAAGCCACTGGTGATGCAATAGCCTTTTCACATTCTCCTCAGGCGCCCTACTTTGATGAGAATTATTTCTTACCTCATCAACTTTTTATATGATTATGTACTTAACTATGTGTGTTACCTCTAACTACACATATTTAATTTTAATATTATATAAATGCATACATGTCGATAGAAATATAAGTTTGTTTGCAAACATGTAGACTCACTCTCATGCATATATAGAAAGCGCACATCACAAGCAAAGATGAAAAACTCGTGTAGATGCAACAACTAAAGCACAAAGATTGATTTTAAAAGTTCAACGGTCCATGTTGTTAATAGCTTAGCGATTCAAACCCTTTACAAGGATAATCTCCTTGATAGAAATCCGTTTGCATTTTTATTATATTACATATCAATTGGTTGAATCATTGAATTAGAAACGACCTTATTTGAACACAATCTCATTAAATGGATAGAATACTAGACATTTCGATTTTGTTTCGAAGAATTAAGTTTTGCCCATTACAAAAGAATCCAAACATTATTATTTATATAATAATAATCATGTTAACTGATATAAGTAAATTAAGGTCAGTGATTCTAAATCTACGCAAGAAAGACACCTGCAGATATATAAGGGCATGATAATATGAAGGTAATTCTCACCACTAGTATTTTAACCCTACCAGATAGAGTGGAAATTTCTCTATTAAAAGTGGGTCACCTTCCTCATAAGAATATACTAAGCTCAGTTAAATGAAGGGTTAGGGTTAGTAATTCAAATATTCTAGATGTTTGGTGGTCTAAGAGGGATGCGCTGACTGACCATCAGCCAAATTCAACAGCAACTCGCGTTCTCACGTGCGGGAGAAGGAAGGAAATGGGAATCCTCGTGGAGTTCATACGATGAATGGGTCAAAGCGTTCTCATGGCATATTGCTGCTATGATACTTACTGTATACGAACTTTTTCAGAGGGCGGTGCCAAAGTCGGAGTCAACGCAAAACGCGTGACAACAGCACCGAGATTGACCACCATCTGTGACCAAAATACTTTAGTACGTTCTGAGGCAAAGTCAACGTTCCTTCGTCTGCGTTGGTTGGATTTGTTGCAGGTACAGGACAGGCACCTGCACTGACCTTTCAATCATCAAGGACTCGTCCCCAGTTTTTCTTACCCACCCACCACCCATATGCTAATGTTAGAAAGCTAATATGGATTGGAATTGCAGTATAAGCACCCGGATTGTCTTTGTTTGGATGGAGATATGATGATCGAAAAAGAAGACACCGATACCTCATTCCTTCACAGGGGATCCGTCTCCTCCTCGCTTGATTCCCCCATGGACACGACCTAAACCATCTCAGCACCTCTCCTCCAGACCAGGATCCTTTAATTATCCATATCCAGTAACATTCAAAAATTGTAAAGTGCACAAAAGGAAGTACAAATTATTGATGGTAGGATTTCATTTAAATGTGTTGATTACCAAACACCAGGAAACGTAAGGAAAAACACCAGTATTTACGTGGAAAACCCTACGATGAGGGAAAAACCACGGGGGCACACATGAACCCTAATCTCCTTCTCAAAGGGATTAGGATTCTCTCTTCACTAGGTTAATTGGAAAGAAGGGGAGATGAGTACATTTTATAGGGCGGTGTGGTAAACGGTCCCTCATCCAAAGACACATTTACCCATTTAAGAATTACAACTCAACAAAATAATATAGGTAAGTGCCCATGCAACAAATTACAATCCTTGTGCTCATGGCAAGATTTTATTTGATGTATCCTTTGTCAACTAATTTATTTCTCTCAACTTTATATAGTTTTTCTAATTCTAGAGATTTTATGGACGTATTCTAGAATTATCTCCATATTTTCCTAACAACTAGTTAGCTTCTCTAAGAGGTGTGTGAATAAGATCTTTGATACTTTTGGCAACATACATTTCAATATGAATAAAGAAAAATAATCATATGCAATAAGTAAATATTTTTTTGAGCTCGTTTTCAACATCTCTTGCTTCATTTTCCTAGCTCGAGATCTCATTGTTAGTCCATGTCGTCGAGCAACTGTCAAGTCATGTTCACAACTTGAGGGGTAATGTAAGAATTTTTCTTTACTATTTTTTTTGGGTGGGGGAGGGGGGGGGGAGATATGAACCGGGGTCTACTTCTACTAGAGAAATAGTAGTATTGTGGATGATAAATGATATAGATTACCTCATATATAGCCCAACATCTGATACTCACAAAGTGTCAGAGTAGATTATGAGAGAGAGGAAATACTATTTCACAACTTAGGCTTAAGCATTTTAAGTAATGATCAACGAGTCAAGTTGGATCTGAGCCCAACAATTTGTAAGAGCTAATATTCCTCAATAATGACATGGTCATAGGCCTAGGATTTTACACCATGATTGTATACCATAGACTCTAGTATTTACAACAATAATCACTATTATCGCCATGCAAGCATACATACATACATGCATACATACATACACATATGTGTGTGTGTGTGTTTATGGATATGATTTTTTTCCAGTGAGATCTGAGTCTATTAGTAAACGAATGAACACATGATCTGTCTCATCCGATTTTTATCTGATTTTTTTGAGAAGCAAGAGGGTGAAGTCCCAAGGCGGGACCCACCGCAAAAAATATATTAAAATCAGATCAAGAAAGATACATTATCTAGAAGACCAGAGACGATAGAGGGAGAGGCATACAATAATTACATTTTCAGAGTAAAATCTCTGGCTGCTAAATACAAGATCATTCCTTCCTCCCCGAATAGACCATAAAGCCGCAAAAGGAAGAGTGCAATCATCCATCGAGTTGCCCCCAAGCGACCTTGTCAGCTGCCAGAAATTAGATTCGCCACTTATAGTGGCCTACGGTGCTCCAAGCTCCTGCCGAACCTGAAGCGAAAAGGACACTTAAAGAAAATATGTTCAGCGTCCTCCATATGCTCACCACATCTATCACGCTCGTGTCATCAAACCCAAATAATCTTCCCCTTCTCACCTTGTCACAAATCCTATCCCTCCTGAGACACCCTAGAAAGACTTTGACTCTGCTAGGGATCTTGCTAGCCCATATTATCTTCATGTCCTGAACCACATCTGAATCGACGACATCCGGGCTTTCCCTGAACATGTCGTAGGCTCTATTCACTGAGAACATGTCCCCCTCCCAAAGAAAATGGTCCCTCCCCTGTGTAATACATGATGGGGATGATAATTCCGCTCTCATCCTTGATAAATCCTCAAACCTTCTCTCTGGGATGGCAGAAAAGAAACGAAGGGCCCACGACCCAGAATCGCAAGCATCTGCCACAGAACACCCTTTGTCAGCTGCCAAAGCAAAAAGCCTGGGGAACCTAGCACTCAGGGCCCCCTCGCCAGTCCAGTTATCCTGCTAGAATATGAAAACCTCCCCGGATCCTACCTCAGGCCTCAATTTCTCCCGTAATGCAGGCATGATGTCTCGAATACCGCTCCAAAGCGAAGATTCAAACCTTATTCTCCTGACCTCAAGAGAGCCACCAACTCCGTAGATATTACGAAGTAACTTGATGACCAAACTGTCATTTTTGCCCCAGATCGGTACCACCCACTTTGCCATAAGGGCCTTATTCATACTACAAATGTCTCTAACACCCAGCCCTCCCTTGTTTTTTTTCTGCGTGATCTCCTTCCATCGAACCAGGTGAATGCCAAACCTGTGTTGCCTCCCATCTGACCAGAAAAATCTTTGCATCATTTTCTCTATCTTTATTCTTATACCTGTTGGCATTAGACGAGTTGATATGAAAAATACTAGTATCACCGACGAGACATGCTTCAACATCGGCAATTTTCCACCCTTTGAAAGCATCACTGCCTTCCAACCGGCCAATCTTTCCTCAATCTTTTGGAGAACCACGTCCCAATCTGATTTTCTGAGTCTTCCTACCACCGACGGGAGTCCCAGGTATGTAATAGGTAAGTTTCCCAAGGGGCATGCCAAGCACTCTGCCCTATTTCTTCCCTCCACTTCATCCATCCCGAACTGGATGACAACAGATTTGTTTCTGTTTATGTTGAGACCTGAGATACTACTGAAGATGCTAACCAGCTGTCTGGCCCTTCTGTCCATCTCCTCGGACCCTCCTAAGAATATCATTGTGTCATCAACATATTGTAATAAGGGCACCGAAAAGAACCTGCCCGGAAGCCCTCACACCACCCGCCATCAATTGTTCTCTTAAACATGACCGCCAAAGCATCCGCTACCAAAACAAAGAGCATCGGTGCAAGAGGGAATCCCTGCCTTACCCCCCTCTGTGGCTGGAAGAATCCACCATCTGGCTTCCCATTCACGAGGATCGTGAAGGAAGCGGTTGTGACACACCTCTTCATCCAGGCAATCCAGGGCTCAGGAAAACCGTGACATCGAAGAGACCTCCAAAGAAATCTCCAATCCACACAGTCATAAGCTTTCTCAAAATCGATCATCCATAGCATAGCCTTCTTGCCCTCCCGCTGCCATTGTCGACAGATTTCTGAAGCCGTAATTAAACCGTCCGCCATCTGCCGACCATGGATAAATGTCGTTTGATTTTGTAGAATAATCGTATCCATCACCCTCTTCAACCTGTTAGCAAGCACCTTAGCGATAATAAGATAGATTGCATTGGACAATCAGTCTGAAATCTTCCACTCTTGAGGGAGTATTCTTCTTCGGAATAAGGAGAAGCAACGCCTGATTAATCTTCTCGAATCCCCTGTTGAAGTCTCTAAACTCATTAAGCACCCCCAATATATCTTCCTTCAACAGTCCCCAAAATTCCTTGTAGAAACAAACCGGAAAACCATCTGGCACGGGGGACCCATTCTAGTTCAGCCCCAAGATAGCCCTTCTGACCTCCTCCTCTTCAAAGTTTGACACCAGCTCCTGCGCCTGCGCCCCCGAAATGGACTCAACTCCCTCCTCCTGCCAACCCCAACCAGTACCTTGCTCCTTTCTTGACATCCTAACAAAGTGATCTCTTAGAGTGTGTCCTAACAACGCATTCCCTGCCACTCTTTCCCCTCCCACTTCGAGGCTTTGAATGAAGTTCCTCCTTCTTCTGCCTGATGCCACTGAATGGAAGAACCTTGTGTTAGCATCCCATTCCTGTAACCATTTTTGTCTAGACCTCTGCTTCCACTCCACCTCCTCCTTCATGTCCTCTTGCATAATAATATCAAGCAGTTGCGACCGCTCCTCTGCCTCCTCCAGGCTGAGCCCTCTCTCGTCGTCCAAGCCAACCAATCTGACCACCCCCTGCTGAGCTGTATGACGACGCTCCCTTCTTTGCATCTTCAAACCCCAGCCATACACAATGAAGAACTCCATTAGCATAACTAGCCTTTTGGCTAGGCATATCACCGCCGAACCATTGACTTGCCAACTTCTCCATTGAGCTTCCACCTCCTCCCTGAAACCAGGCTCTAACAACCACGCCTTCTCAAATCTAAACAAGGATCTGGATTGAGCACCCTCCTCCGATGACCAAATCAACGGCATGTGATCGGAGTGAGCCTGCGGCAAAGCCCAAGCGCTGAATAACGGAAAGAATTCCAGCCCCTCATGGGAGAGGAGGAATCTGTCAAGCCTCGATCTCGACCTCGAATTTCGCCATGTGTAAGCACAGCCAACAACATCCACCACTTCCGGTCCAAGGGAATGGATCTGATTCCTAAAATCCTCCGAGCCCCCGTCTCTCCCTCCTCCCAGCCTCGACCTGTCCTCTGGGAACAATGTCAGATTAAGGTCCCCACCTATAAGCCAAACACCAACATCTCTCTCCATAGTAACCCTTGCCAAATCCTCTGCCAACGAAATTGGACTCGGAGAAGCATGTCCATATACGTTGGTCACAGTAAGGATAGCCCGTCTAATCTTCTCTTTAGAGTCACAGAAATAGAAAACACAGTTTTCCACTCATCTAACAATTCGAAATCATCACGCTTTCAGCCAGAGAGGAGGCCGCCTGCCGTGCCTTGAGATTCCACCTACACAAAGTCATATATTGAGTCTCCTCCCAGCTCCCGCCATCCATTCCCCCTAAGTATCGAACATTTCATTTCTTGTAACAACACAATATCAGCATGAGCCTCTAGCATCAACTTCTTCACCCCCAGCCGTTTCTCAGGGCGGCCCAACCCTCTAACATTCCAGGATAAGATCTTCATATATAAACATCTCCTGACCTCCCAAGGGGCGGAACGACGCCCAGACTCTCCACAAACTTCCTGTCAAGCAAGTTGAAATAGCTAGGTCTCCCGATTGGCGAGCCCAACACAGGCTCCTCCCCTTTAGGGACGGCTTCGCCTCCAAGATTGGAAAGGAAACTTGCACATAGCAGACGATGATCTTTCTTCTTAGCACCGCCTTGTTGCTTCTTCTCGTCCCCCCAAATAGGATGCTGCCTTCTCCCACCTTTGACATCTCCCACCTTGCCTAGCTGCTCCTCTTCTAGCAACACCACCAAACCATCACAGTTGCCCCTTCCTTCTGCACATACTCCAACAGCGACCTCGTACCCCTCCCCTGTCGACCTCGATGCTTCTCCCTGGTAAAATTTTCCCTCCTGCCCTCCCAACATCAAAGCAGCTTCCACCCCACACTCCGACTCGCCCCCGGATCCATCTACTGCCAATCTAAGGGAGAGAGAGAGAGATCTCCAAAGGAACATTTTCAGATAATTCCGTCCCTGCAAACCTCTGAAGATCCACGACCAAATTTATGCCTTGGACTTCCACCGGCATTTCAGCTCGCACTTCCTGTGAAATCAGCGCTAACAAATTCGCACTAGAAATTAAAACTAATTTCTTATAATTATTGGGTTTTAATTCATTATTACATGTTTTCTCCGATTTTACTCATTAATTAAATATCAATATTGATTTCTTTTTATCCCTTAATGTTATAATTGGAATGTAATAACACCTAATTGATCTCAGACATCTTATAACCGTCCAAAATAGGGAAAAACAAGTTATGAAATAACACATTGTAAATCAAATAATCATTCCAATGTGATGTTACCATCCCTTTCATATTTAATAAAATAAAGTCAGTATCACCTTCTTGCGTAGGATTTGTAATAATTACAACATGGAGACGTAATTTTGATTCGTTTAATTAGTAAATAATAATCATTATCCGTAACTTTACATTTATAATAATAACATAGCATCAATAACAATACAGTAGTAGATGGTATCACATCATCGGTATTTTTGGTTTGCTTAGTAGTAAACAACAACCCGATATCAATAGTTTACCTCTACAATAACATCACAACATCAGTAAAAATATTGTAGTAAATAGTAACAAAGTGCCAACATTTTTGATTTATTCACTAGTAGATAGCAATACAACATCATTAATAATAAAGAAGAAATTTTGTAATTTCAATTCATTTAATTGTAAAATACAGATTATGAGTGGTAAATAATTAATAAAATTGTATGAAAAAGGTTATGGAGATGTAAAAGCGAACAAATAATTTCAGTTAATAACATAAAGTTGTAATACATGTTAAGAAATCATCATATTTTTTCCTTATAAGTACATCTTGAAGATCATCTTAAAATAACATGTTTTATATTATTTTATTTGCAAATCATAAACGTGGAATAATATATACTATATTTGTAAAATCATTGAGTGTTTTTTTTTTGTAATAAGTGTATGTAACAGATAAAAAATAGATGGCCCAAGTTGCATGCTCATTAGTTTTGTTAATGAGCTCAGAGCCCATGGAAATACCCTTTATATATAGGGAAAGGGAGTCTACACCAATAGGTGTAGGTAACTCCTTACACTCATCATTTTTTTTTCAATTTTTTGGGGTTTTTGAATGAAATCATAGGGTGACTTACTTAGTATATTTAGTCGAATATGTGTCTCGAATTTCATGCAAAAAAACACTTCAATGTCCATCTATGAAGGGTTAATTTCAGCAACTCTAAGACCACTAAAATTTCCTAGTCTTGATGGACATGATAGAAGTTTCGGATTAAGTTGAAGTAAAAACAATACCATGGTATGTAGTTGTGATACTTTGGAATAAATTGTGGAAATATAGTAGAGCGATCATGAATTATGCAATTAAATAAAAATAGAGCGAACTACACATACTGTAAAATATTTTTTTATTTTTTTTCCAATACAAATTGTAAAATAAAAACAACATATTAGTCATGGGATTACTTGCCAAAATCCCATCTACTCTAACAAAGATCGATGGAGATCCACCATGCAGGTATAGCTTAGTTCAAAGTTCGATGAAGACTTTTATTGCTTCATTACTATGAACTCAAACCTGAGGTTCGGATTGCAATGTTACTAATCTTTGTTGTTTTGATTGACTAAGATAAAGATTGGTCTAATAGAGATAACATTTGTAAAATCAAACCTCGAGATTTGAATGATCTAGGTACATAAGGCTCAAGGGTGATTATACTAGAAAGATATTGAGCTTGTCAAAATGATCTAAGACTATAGGCAAAGAATATTGATATGAAGGGCAATTAGAACAAGAATATATGTTCCCTTGTTGGATCACCATCATTAACTTCGTGAGGCTCGAATCCTTTAAACATTGAGCCAAATTAAATCCTTTCTTAGATGTAAACGAATAACATGTCTCTATGAATCTAATATGCTCGGAATGAGCTTTTGAAGTGTGAGATAAAGATGATCAAATGAATCCACTAACAACGAAAATATGAGTCTTCAATCAATGATAAATACAATGATTGGGTTTGGAAATGAAGCTATCGGATCACACTGGTTCTAGGACTCTTATTGATCTATTGATTGGGATGAGCTTGCGATGAAGCTCATAGGAAGCCTATAGATTATTTTTGAATCGAGGTGAAGAAATGGAGGAATGGGTCCTAATTTAAAAACGAAATGGATGGGAGAAGTTTCCCATTAAAGTTATTTAGTGGAAAAAGGGATACGTAGGAGAAGTCGAAAGGAAACATTTTTTTTCTTTTTGAATTTTGATTAATGAAAGTATGGGAAAAGAATTTACAAAATTAAAGATAAAGATAGGTAGCCTTCCAAAATGTATGATTCCTGACATGGAGATAAGGTGGATTGGGCTCTTAGGTAGATGGATTTTGCTTCGATGGTCATGGAGACTTTCGTAGTCTAATGTGCCTTGAATGTAGCATATAGGAGGAGTTTAGTTTGAGCCTTGATCCACTCATGAGCTTCATGATCTCTAGCGAGTGCCTAATATAATGGAACAATGTCACACCGGTTTAGTTTCAAGATACTATCCCAAATGATTATTTGAGTTAAATTTGGTAATTTTTTTACAATAAATTAGTATCTAAAAAGGAACCAAAAATAAACATCTGATTTTTCATGGCATTTAAACCAACTTAAAGTTAAAAGAAAATCCCAACAGTTTCTTCCTTTTTTTTTAAAAAAAAAGTAGATAATATCCGATTTATTTTCCCAGTGGTTGGGTAAATTTGAGCCGGATAGCGCACCCTCGTATGTACCCACTGCCCATCGGTCGTCAACCATCTGGACGAAATCAAACATCGAAGCTTCCATGCGCACGCTCCCACCTTCTTCCTATTTGAAACGTGGCTTCTCCGAACCATTAATTTCACGTTCTCACCCTTATCCTCCCTCACCCCTTTTCTCACGTGCTATATATTTTGAGAGACGACTCATCCTCTTCATCAACACCTCGTCTAGAAGCAGGGCTCTCTGCACAAGAGTCATCAAACGGTGCTATGGGTTCTTATGCCAGATGGGTTCGAGGGCCTCTCCTCGGCAGAGGCTCCACCGCCACCGTCTCCCTGGCCACTTCTGCCTCCACCACCACCTTCGCCGTCAAGTCGGCCGACCTCTCCCAATCCGCCCTCCTCCAGAGGGAGCAGAGGTTCCTCTCCTCCCTCTGTTCTCCTTACCTCATCTCATATTTCGGTTTCGACCTCACCGTCGAGAATGGTCGCACCCTCTTCAACCTCTTCATGGAGTACGCACCCGGTGGCTCCCTCTCCGACCTCCTCCTCACCCACAATCACACCACTTTGAAGGAGCCCCAGATCCGATCCTACACGAGAAGCATCCTCATGGCTCTCTCCCACCTCCACTCCAATGGGATCGCTCACTGCGACGTCAAGGGCCGCAACGTCCTCATCGCCGCCGACGGCTCCGCCAAGCTCGCCGACCTCGGCTGTGCGAGGTTCGTCCACGATGCAGACCAACCCATCGGCGGCACGCCGCTGTTCATGTCGCCGGAGGCTGCGAGGGGTGAAGAGCAGGGGACACCCGCTGATATATGGGGATTGGGTTGTACGATCATCGAGATGGCCACCGGCCATCCGCCGTGGAACGACGTCACCGACCCCATCTCAGCCATTCACCGGATAGGATTCTCCGGCGAAACGCCGGAGATGCCGAAATGGGTCTCCGCAGAAGCAGAGGACTTCATGGGGAAGTGCTTCGAGAGGGACCCACGTCGGAGGTGGACCGCCGACGAGCTCCTTCGCCATCCGTTCGTTTCCACTGTACAATCGGATCAATATACAAAACCGAATTGGACATCACCCAAATGTGTTCTAGATCAGGACTTGTGGGAATCTCTCCAAGAGGACGACATGGAATCCGACGGTGAAGAACCTGTGACCTCCACAATCACCTCCGACCCTTCAGAGAGGATTCGGCAATTGACGTTGGCCACCGAGATCTCCACGTCATCTTCGGAGTCTGATTCATCATCGGAGGTTGAAGACTGGATCATCGTTCGGGCTGGTGGTAGTTGCCCCGTTCAGCCAACTTCGATTGTTCCCACAGATGAAAGTTTAAGGGAGTACACGTTACGTAAGCACAAGTGTTGCTTTGTCTCTGATGATTACAGGAAACACTCCTGTCAATTACCTGTGAATCATTTCGATTTGTATAGTGAACAAAGTTCTTGTTGCTTCTAAATATTCGTGCCCAGTATTTGCTCTGCCAGTCTTAGCATTCAAATTCATCCCAGCTATGTTTTCATGAATATCCATCCAATTCGACTAATTTCGGAAACTAAACTATAATATTGCTGAACAACCACTCAGATATAGTCGTCGTCGTCTACAGTGAAACCCATCAGCAGAATCGCATGTGGTGGATTCCACGGATCCTCACTTGCAAATATCCTTCACTCTGTGAACCGACGAAACACATGGCAGGGGATTCCACTCGCCACGTATTGGGTTCTATCGATCTTTCTAGTCCCAAGAGGGATGCGGTGCCTCGTCAGCCCACCAAAATCGCAGCACGCGTTCTCTCGTCTGAAGAGTAGGACGAAGATGGATTGCTGCGTGGTAAATCCATTCCCATTGAATCATAATAATTATCTTAGAAAGGTTGGTACTCTAAATGGGTCAACGTCAATCTTGTCGCATGCCATGGGGACAATTAATAAAGTTGGGATGATTGGAAACAGAGAGTCAACTCCACCATCTTCCTCTTGTTTGCGCTGTTCCATCTCCGGTGGGTGGATTTCGTGACAGCCTGTAGTATTAAACAACCATTTGCATTGATTTTAGGCTCCGTCACCTCCCATGTTAGGTTGACTTTTCTGAAGATTAAGTGGAGACCGCACTCCATTTGATTACGAGGAGCTCATGTATCACTTCATTGCCAGAAAAAAGATTGGGTCCTAGAATATGGATGACGTAGCGTTATCGTTATATCGTCTGCAAATTTTCTCTCTCGTTCAATTGTGTTCATAATGCAAATTTATATGCATGTTAGCCAGCATCTGTTCTTTGTGAGATTGTTCAATCTTCTTCCGTAACACCCAGCTTGGGTTCGATCTAAATACTGGAGGATCACAAGTAATTGAGTAATCTGTTGATTGCCTTTAGATGATATGCTTGTTTGACTTATCTTTAATCTACTTCAGATCGTATTTTGTGAATAGTACAATCGAATTAAGTGAATGGTTAATTAAATAATCATTCCATTTAGTGGATTCGGAGGTTGATATCAAATGTGCAACATTAAACTCACATGTAGAACTTCAAGTCGGTGTTCTTTAGTTACATACCTATGAGTGTAATTGTTATTCCCTAATCCATGTTAGAATATACCCTTAGAGGTTGTGTTAGATTTTTCGATTTTGAGTGATTAATACCACATGTATCGCTATGTGTCTCCCTTGTATAGATACCTTTGTAGTTGTGACGACCTCATGTTTTTTAGATGATTTTCAAATATTATTGTGATAATAGTATGCCAATAAAGAGTGGTTTTGTAAATTTTTTTGTAGAAATCATTTATAAACTAGTTTCGTAAATTTATTTTCCAACCATATATATAAATTATGTGTTTGTGTATATATATATAAACTTGTTGTAAAATTCATGTGTGTAAAATCCATAACTACTTGTTAAATATATGTATAAAATTCTTTTGTATATAAAATTCCTTCGTAAAATCTGTATATAAAATTCTCCTATAAATAAAATACTTTTGTAAAAATTCTTTCATAAAACTTGTAAGTAAATTATTTTTTGTAAATAAAAATTTTGTAAAAACTTGTATAATTTTTTTATATATCTCTGTATAAAATCCTTTATGAATGTATACATAATCCTTGTTAGTACTTGTAAATACATTTAATTCTTTAACTCTATCAAAAATACATAAAATTTTGAAAAAGTTTAAAATTCATAAAAACGTAAATTCTTTAAAACCCATATAAAAAGCTTAACTCAGTTAATATAATTCAAATAAATAAATCTTGCATTTGCATTAACATTTTTCAAAATGATATTGAGAACTAAACTAGTCTAGAATAAAGTTTGAAAAAATGGAGACTTGGTTAGGACCTTAATCCAGTTAATTTCTGAGAGACCTTCTAGGAACTAGACTAGAGACTTTTCAGGTCAAGCAACTTAATTCTTTGAGTCCATAAAATTATGTTCACATGTCATCTTGATTGGTCTAAGTAGAATATTTCTAGACACATGCATTATTCTTTTAGACAGTGACCTAACTTGGATAAGCACTTTGCACATAGCTCAACATAGATGAGATGGCAAGGGGCATAATCCACTAGTTGAGATGCACACGAATGGAAACATACGTAGCCCCAATTGGAAGACAGTGCAACCCAACTTAGTCTAGTGGTATGGACATCTAAAGACGGGATGTTGTGGGTTGAAATAAAGCTTCGAATGAGGGATGATCTGCTAGCACAATTTTTCTAAGACTCCAAAACAAGTGGAAAAAAGATTCTATATCCGTCGGTGATGAATCTCCATTTCATCACCTTTATTCTTTTATTTTGACCTTTAAAGCCTAGCTAAATGCATGTAAATAATATTATTTTACATAAAATAATATCTATTATTTACTGTATAAATATTGTATATATACTGTATTCAAAACTAAAATAAAATAATAAAGAAAAGGAAAGAAAAAAAGAAATATCATAGGTAATGAATTATCCTAAACCCTGAGACCAAGGCATCATGATAACTGGGTCGACAAGGAATAAAGTAGGGGGAGATAATGACAAATGAATACAAGAAACCCTACTTCATAAATGACCAACAAATCAGTTTTGTGACCTATTTCATTCTTTATTATTCATACATCAAATCAATAAACTTTGAACATTAAAGTTGTAGAAAAACTACATAGTAAAATACAAAATTTATTTCATACAAAAGTAATGCATATTGTGCTTTGTATACAGAATAAAAATCCAAACTTCCCAAACATGTATCTCTTCCTTATGAACTCAAAATTCATCAAAATAACCTTTTAACTATATATAACTCTTTATTAGCTATTTCACGAAGGTAGTTTCATTCAATTTAGACTTAAGATGCAAAAGTTAGGTTTTGGACCCCTATCGTATATTATAACTGAATAAAATATTCATTTTCTTTATTCTTTATATTCTTTAATATTTTATATTTTACAATTTTGTATATATTATTTATATCATACGTACATGATCATAATAAAATAAAACCATCAAAAATACAATGAAATAAAATAGTATACTACAATACATAGATGAATTACTTATACATATACATATACATACAGAGGGGCGATCCTGTGAGAGCCAAAATTGGTGAGAGCATGAGAGGAATGATTCTGGACCACAAGATTCAACCAGGAGAGAGAAGAGTAGGAGAGAGAAAATAGAATCTTGTGGTTCAGAATCATTCCTCTCATGCTCTCACCAATTTTGGCTCTCACAGGATCGCCCCTCTATACATATATATAGTAAATACATATATTTTTTTAAGTGTATACATAACTTCAGAAAAAGACAATAAATATATATATTTATGTAAATTCAAATAACTTATAAATATATAAAATATGTATATAAAATAATAAGATCTAAGATACAAAACACAAATAAAATGCATAACATATAGGTAAATATAGTAAAAAGTAAAATACAATTAATAAACTTGTAAAAATAAATAAAAATCATATTAAAATACTACATAAAATAATACAAAATTTTCATGTTTTAAGAAAAAAATAACAAAGCTATTTACTTCTTTTTGAATTATTTCCATTTTTATTTTTGATTTTTGTCATATTTTGGCCGACATGGCCCAATCAGGAGCCAGGGCAGGTTGGCTCAGGTCAACTCCCTGGTCTCCTTGATACTGCCGCTGCCAGAGTGATTGACCCGACATTTGGGATGCAAACGGTTACGGATATATCCGTATCCGATCCGTCACCGTATCCGTTTTATATAAATTTTTACATCCGTATTCGTATCCATTTTAAAATGGATACGGATGTGGATATCATTTTTGATATTCGCAAAAATTCGTATCCGTATCCGTATATCCATTTTCGTATATAAATATAGTCATAGACATATTTTTAACCCTATATAACATAATTATATACCATCTTTTACCATATTTGTATAATTTTTATGATACAAACGCATTTTACTAAATTTATATCATGTGTTTCCCATCCAATTCATATATCTTTAAGTCGATTCTATAGAGTATTTCTATCATTACTCGTATGCGATCAATATCCATTTTACATCCGTATCTGTTTTTTAAGGATATGGTAAGAAAGTTTTAATATCCGTCAATATCCGTATTCGCATTCGTATTCGTATTCTAAAAGGGATAAGGATACGGTAATACCTATATCTGTATCAGTATCCGTCCGTTTGCATCCCTACCCGACTTCCTCTATTTTCCCCCCAATTCTTCTTTCATTTTTCGCATCAATTCCTTCTTGACTTTTGGCCCTCGATCCCTGGACTTTCACGCATGCATCTTATCTCAATCCGAGGGCTGCTAAATCGAGTGTTCTGCCTAGGCCAACATCGCCATGTATATAGTTTCGCCTCCGCCTTCCTTCACGTTTTGATCCTCTTTCACCCTCGAAAAACCTAACCCTATGAGTGATTGAAGCACCTGGTGACAACATGAGCCTACTCCAAGGTCCAATTAGTGATTTGGGTGTCGAATCGAGTCGATCCAAGCTTCGCCGGCAAGCTCCGATGTGAGCTCCGCTCTTAACTCCTCTAGGTAGGTGAGAGTCTACTTTCTAGATTGTTTGATTCCTAGGATTAGCATTAGAGTAGATTAGATTTTATTTACGGTTAATTTCATCTCGCATTTCCTAAAATTCAAAATCATAGTTCGTCGGAGCTGAACCTCCTCATCATGTTCCGACTATCCCCAGACCCATCTGGCACCTATACCTTCTTACCCCATCGCTGCTCTACGCTCCAAGCACCTCCACTCCCCCTTATCTTGATCAGATTAGGAGAACCATTCTCCTCATCCGCTACATCACCGGAGAACATCACCTCGACCCGCCTCCGCTCCATTCCACTGGCCAAAGCCTCTGGAGTCCTCATTTTTCATCACCGTTCTAACCCTGCAGGTATCAAAGAGAAACAACCCCAATTGAGGGTTGTTCGAGGTAGGGAAGAAGCCCCGGGTGGGTTAGAGCTCTAGGCATCCGTCGCAGCATTCCAAATCATTTTGAAGGGTCTAATTGACGCGTATCACGACCAAGATCTTTTTGGACCATATCATAGCAACCATGTGGCCTAGAGATATCGGATTCAACCGATCGAAGTTCACCTAGGCGAACCTTCTTCGCTATTTGTCCAAGTGGTCATTTTATCATCTGATCAAGCACAACCTCCAGGTGCTTTAGCTGCTATTCGATGAAGTCCCTGATCTGATCGTGCTAGCTCATCGCCAAAGCGTCATTAGCCATCGACAGCATGATACGTGGATAAGTCAAAGTTGCTAGTCATTGGATTGCGTTGAAGGGGTAATTTTGCCATATACCCCCCACATTTTGTAATTTCTTTTAATAATAAAACTTTAATATGTAGTGTAAAAGTTTCTAGATATTTTGCATTTAGCCCCATGTACTTCTCATATTTGCATTTAGGTCCAATCCACATCATTACACGTACCCGTGCACGTGAGGGGACTGGGTATTTCGCACTTGACCCCTCAGGTTTTGTGTATTTCTTTTTAGTCCATGTTTTTGAAATATTGGTGTAATATTTTCTACATATTTGCATCTGGACCCCAGACTTCGTATTAACTGAAAAAATACCCATATAAGAATATATTATAAGAAATATTTGGGAAATTTGCATGTTTGACCCTAAACTTCTCTGGAATGTTTGGAAACAATACCTAAACTTTAGATATTTACAAAAATACCCTTGTTAGTCTGCATTTTCTTTTTGTAGATTTTATTTTTGTTAAAAATAGATTCCGTACCGTAATATTTAGAGAAAATTTGGATAAATACCTTATATATTATTCTATCACACATATTTTTATTAATGTATTTCATCGTATATTTCTATTTATAAAAATAAAATAAATATATTTCTCCTTATCTAACTTAAAAAAATACAAAAATATAACGTTGTTTTAAAAATTTCTAAAAAATATATTTTATTTATTACCCTATTTTGCACTTACAGCAAAAACACCCTAAAAATAACAAATGAAAACACTAAAAATTGAAAAGCTCTAAAATCCTTATAAAAATTATTAAAAATTATCAAAAATCACAAAAATATTTTTCCTATTTCTATACTTAGCTTAATATTGTAGATTAAAATTAGTTTTGGAAAATTTTGAGCTATTTAGCTATTTTTAAAATCCAAAAAACTACCTCATTTACTTCTCACTACTTTGCCTGATTTATTCCATTAAAAATACAAAACAATTTAGCGAAATTTAACAGAGAAATCATAAAAATAGTAAAAATTAGAAAATGATAAAAATACTTATTTGATGCATTTTGGGCATTTATAGGTATTTATATCTATATACTAGCCTATAGAGTGTATGTATACCTATATTTGCCAATATCATTATCATTTATATTATAATTATTAAAAATCCCAAAAATATTTTTGTTACCTCTAAAAAAATAAAAAGGATTGTACCTTAGGGTATTTTCCTCATTTTATTTTCATTTAGATTATTATTATTATGTCTATATTATCTATACTCTCTATATATACTATACATACTTATATTGCAATTAATTAAAAAGAAAAAGAAAATAAAAAAAAAGGAATTATAAAATTAAAATTTATAAAAAATATAAAATAAAATTCCAAAAAATTAAATAATTAAAAACCCACAAAAATTTAAAAAATCCTCAAAAGCTCAAAAACACTTATTGTCTTTTTAGTCAATTTTTGTTGTATATGTTGTCACTGTGTTCGACACCCTACCTTTTGACTATACCCATTTTATTGTAAGGTCCTAATAAATTTTAATTCACACTTGCTTGCATTGCTTCATATTTACATTTTGTGGGTTGATTGTTTGATCACTCAACTTTAGTAAGCGGTCGCCTCAGCGACATTTTATCTTCGCTCCGTAGTGAGGATATTTTTAGACCCTCGCTAAAGTTGAGTTCATCAAATGACACCGTTGTCGGGGAGGAACACATATGATTGACTTTTGGGTTTATTTGTTTTCTTTCATTATTTCTCTTTTTCTTATTTGCTCTTTATTTGATATAATTATTTCATTGTGCTAATACATTCTCTTCTTATTTTCTTGTGAGGGACCTCAAGGTGATGACGACCACATAGGTGGTTGGAGCACCCAAGCAACGAGGAGAGTAGCTATACCACTAGTTAGCTACTTGGAGAGAGAAAGAGAGAGAGAGGGGAGGAGGAGGGCCATAGCATAGTGCCTTTATTTTGGTTTTTGTGAGAGACTGCTATATATTTTTTGCATATTAAATTATAATAATACAAGTGGACTTGGACTTGGACGCTCGGGTCCAATTTCCAAGTGACTATTCACTTAGGGGCTCACCAGATTTTCTCATGATTTTATCGTCTTTATTTTCACATTTTGTATTTTCGATCTTCTTTTTATTTATATTGTGGAATGAGCCCTTAGTTTTGTAGGATTGCTTGGTCGGTAATCTAAGGCCAAACACCTAATATCTTGCATATACATATAGATTCGTTTGGACTTAGATCAAAATTAATTGTTGAATACTTGATTCGAAAGTGCGTGCCGTGAGAGGTGTCCATACAATGCTTTCTGGACCCACTGTGGTGGGAACCGAGGAGCCTCGAAGATCGGACTCTAGGTTTCTTTTCTTGTATTTACATTGGTTCTTCCTGTTAATAGAAATTCCTACTTAGGGTGATTTCTTCGTGTGCATATTGACATATAGATTAGGTTTATAAATTCCTATTTTGCGTCCTGCATGGAAAGAGTTGGGAAGCATTATAAGTCTTCTATCTTTGCACGCATCATTTGATATGAGGACAGATTTCCATCATTATGTCCACTTGCATTGCTTTAATGTTATCTCCCTCTATTTTTGGACCACATATGGATTAAGGGAAATTCAAAAAAAAGTGTTAGGCATTTTGATATTGAAAATACTAAAAAAAAAGTGAAAAACAAAAACTAAAACAAGGGGGTTGTAAATTACAATATGATATAGATAAAATTTGTAATAAACAACATTGTTTGGGTTTCACAAAGCCCACATTGTATTCATGTACATTTCGGACCGAGTGAGGCACAACCCTTAAGGAATAGAGCAAAAAACTTTATCTATGGCCGCCTCAATTACCACATGGGATTGACGAAGTATTGGTGCTTCTATCGTACGCGACCGAGTAGGACCTTGTTGACGACGATGTTCCCGCTTTGTGTGGAGCATCTAACTTGGTCTGAAGTACTGAGCCTAGGCAACGCCCTCACGGGTGTGTCCGTCTCACCAGTTTGCATCCGAGTACCTCTCTTACGAGGGAAGTAGTGGTTTCGCCTATCAACTTCCTCTCTTTTTTCTTTGGCTGAGTAGAAACCCGTGACCGGTATTGAGGATCTCAAAAAGTGCAGATCACATGATACAAAGGAGGTGTAACAAGTGCGGGGATACTTTCTTGGCAATACATGCTCTCCTTTAGGGCTAGTCATTAAGGAATCGTGACAAATTTTACCTGAATCAACAACTCTAAAATTGAAAAGATAAAAATAGCCAAACTCTTACGGATTGGTGAATCCAATTTTGCTTGGTATTTGTTTGTTTAGATTAGGCTCAAAGATCAAAGTCCCGTGAACTTGTGCATTCTTAATATTCTTCTTTTCTTACTTCCTCTTTGACCCCCACTCATCGTAAGCCTTCTACTGTTTTACAATCCATTTGTTTCTCGTTCATCACCATATCCTTCTTCCAAATCAATCTTCTCTTTTCTCTCGAGATGACGACTCCAGGATGACTTAGTCGGGAATCCACCGATACCCACATTGACTCCTCGAGTTCGACATCTCCAATAATTCGAGACAATTCCCAGGTACATGGTTCAGACTCTGTGAACCACCCTTAGGAATCTCTACTTCTTCCTCCCACCGACCGAGAAAACTCTTTTCCCAAGTTCTGTCTCTTTTGTATGGAAATTGATTTCACTCCATAATCCTTTCCATCCATTATAAGATTCATAATTGATCCTAATTCTGAATTATTCTCTCAAACTAGTGCTTGCATATAGACTGATTGGGGTGTATTTCCCTTTGCAGATCTTGACCCCAATCTTGAGCTTGTACCTTTACAATTAACATCAGAGTTGTCTCCAATAGGAAGAGGAAAGGTACCTCAGCATTAGAATACAGAGCTGGGCACTGCCCCTAGTTAGAATGAAGTCAACAGTCGACTCTTGGCTTCTATCTAGGCCATCTATCAGTAGATTACTGATCAAGCTCTAGCTCAGGTCACCTTCCAAGATATGTTGAACGACTTAAAGAGGAGTTCAGAAGAGAGGGAGACACCTTGTGGAGGTGATGGTGGTGATGATGATGACAATCACTATGTAGATGGACCTCATAAAGGTCAGGGAGAAGCAAGGAGAGGCCGGCCAAAGCCAACCCTCAAGCAATCAAACAACCTTGGGGTCGACTACATCAATGAGTGAATCCAAATCCCACTGATCCACGGACATTTTGAGCTAAAGCCGCAACTCCTTTTGCTCCTCCCTAACTTCCACGAGAATTCAAACAAGGATTCATACATCCATCTACAATACTTTTCCCCCATCTGTAGCAACTCACTACCCCAACATCCCATTGGGTGTAGTCAAGATGATTGTCTTCCCATTCAACCTTCAGGGCAAAGCATTGTACTGGATCAATCATCCGAGGAAGGTGGTAACGACCTAGGAGGATCTGAAGTTCGCATTCTTGCACAAGTATTATCCTTTCAATCGTCATAATCTCATGCGGTCAAAGATCGCTAGCATCTCTCAGGGACCTCAAGAATCCTTTTGAGAGACCTAGAAGAGGTTCAACGATTTGATCGAGAAACTCCCCCACCATGACATCTCGAGGACCAGCTTGGTTCAACACTTTTTTTGGGTTTGACAAAAGCAAGTCAATGTCTGGTCGTCAGCCTAAGCCAATCGACCATATCATCAGCAACAAGGAGGGCAGAATTTCTAGCCCAACCTGGCCCAACAGCAGCCTCCACAACATGGATACAACTACAAGCAGAGGATCTACCTGTAGCAGTTTGGATACCGCAACCAGTAATACCGACAACTGACTGCTCAATTTTATCACCAATATTCCTCTCAGCTTTACCAGCAGTATCCTTCTCTTCCTCCTCCTCCTCCTCCTCGTCACTATTCTCAGGGTTACCAGGAACAAACTCCCTCCTACCAACAGAATCAACGGTCTCATCAGATCAAACCTTCTGAGGTTGCCCCAGTTGACCCAGCACTGGACTATTTGGCTTAGCTTGTGAAGAACATGGCTGAGATGAGCCTGATGATAGATGACCCAGTGACTGACAAGATTGTCAGTCCGGCTCAGGTCGAAGCAAACCCGAACAACTTTCGTCGCAAGGAGCAGGTAGCCTGCAGTTCCCACCCAGATTCAGTTGGAAATAATGTCTTTTTATCTAATGTTTTTTATCTCAGGAGAGATAGGACACTCAACCATTTGCGATGGTGAAAAGGAAGAACAAAGCGTCCAATGGTGAATCATCAGCTAAGCCGACATCTGGGTTAACATAATTTTTTAAAGAAAATACAAAAACTCAAAAAGTGAGCAGCCGTCCTGGTGAAGCCGCGCCAACATTAGAGATGCCAACACCTTCAGCAGCACCAGAGCTAGCCAAGGGAACCGAGCCTGTTATTTTTGGTCCACAACATGGGGAAGATTTTGATTCTTTTTTCCATCTACCTGTACAAAAAGATATGGACAATGAAAATATTTTTTATGGTGTATATGCCTTTTCTTTCATCAATCAAATTTAAAAACAGTAAAAAAAGTTGAAAAATGCTTTGTTTGATCCTGAGATAGTACAAAATTTGCAAAACTTGATCTGAAATGTTGTTGTTGAAATCCATGGAGCACATGCCTACGATGAAACAAGGAATTAAAGAGGCATGTACAATGAAGCATCAGCCCTGCAAAAACAGATGGAGAAAATCTAAGAAGCATATACTCACCATGGCCACAATTAATACCATCAGCAATCTCCTGCACAAAAAGAAAGACAATGGAGCACCACTCATCCAATGCACAATCTTCAATCAGGAGTTCAAGCATACTTTGCTCAATAGTGGGTCTTCTATCAACCTTCTGCCAACATCACTACAAATAGAGTTTGAGTTAGGCCCGCTCAAGCCAACCAAGATGAATTTACAGTTCGCAGATCGATTCGTCAAGCAGCCTAGGGGCATGCTGGAGGATGTGATCGTCATTGTTCAATGGATGAAGTTCTCTGTTGATTTCATTATTTTGGACATGGACACCTCCGCACCTCTGCTTCATACCTCAATTATCCTTGGTCGGCCGTTCCTTCGAACAACTGAGGCAATAGTTGACTATGGCATTATAGAGATCAAATTCCGTTCTAGCATGGACAAGATTCAAATAGAGACAATACTTTAGCCAAAGCTGACAGAAGCTATGTCTGAAATGAGAGTACTTGAATCTAAATGTTCTCATGACTGTTATTTTTTAATGGATATCATAAATATAGATCTATTTCTAGATAGCAGAGAAACCCTGGACTTCCTCTCCACATAGGTAATATGGGAAAACACAGTCCAATTAACCGAGGTCTTTGAATATGAGATTTTCTTTGATGTGCCTAATGAATCTCCATTTCATCACCTTTATTCTATCATTTTGGCCTTAAAAACCCCAGCAAATGCATGTAAATAGCATTAATTTGCCCATAAAAGCATTCATTATTTGTTGCATTCATTGTACATAAAATAAGGTTTTTAATGCCAAAATATAGAATAAAGAGAAGAAAAGAAAAAGGAATAAATATTGCAAATATTTTATGACCCGAACCCTGAGACCAAGGCTAGCATGGAATTGGTCGACAAGGAATAAAGTAGGGGGAGATAAGGGCCAACAGTACAATAAATACCTCATTTATTTATTCATTTATTTATGCATTTTTGACACCTATTTTGTACATAATTATTCATTCATCAAATAAAGAAACTTTGTACATGAAAGTTGTAGATAATAATGTAATTAAAAATACAAAATTGAGTTGGTGTAAAAATAATACTCAGTGTACATTTTATACACAGAATAAAAAGCTAGAATCTCAACTTCACAGACCCATATCTTGCAAATAAAAACTCAAAATCCATCAAACTCACCTTTAATTGTATATAGCTTTCCAAGAACTATTTAATAAAATTGGTTTCGTAATTTTTGGAGTTTATCTGTGAAAGTTAGGTTTTTGGCCCCCATTGTGCAATCTGCCTGATTAAAATATTCAATTTATTCGTTGTCATTATTTTTACAAAATTATATTTTTAGAATTTTGTAAATAATGTATACAATACATGTACATATTGAAATTAAAAGAAAACCAAAAATAATGTGTAAAATAAAACAAGTCTATAAGATACATAGACAAAATACCTATGCTATCCATATGTATATAAAATAAAAGGGGATTTCATTATTCATCTATATTTTTATAATAATGTAAATATTACATATAACTCATTAAAAATACAAATCCAAAATAAAAACCAAGAAAATACCTTAAATAAATTAAGTATATATAAAATATAGGTAAACTACCTATAGGTATACCTACATATATATGTACCTATTTATTTAAATATGAAAATCAACTCATAAAAATTAAATAAAAATACCCTCACACTCACAAAAAAATTATAAATTTACAAAATAAGACAATAAAATAACAAAATAAAATAAACAAAATAAAAATAAAATATACAAAATACATGTAAATACATGCATACATACATTATTAAAATAAAAACATAATAAAACACATCAAAAATTTAAATAAAAATCATATATAAATACTACATTAATTAATAAACATTTCTTTTTTTATAAGCAAAAAATAATAAAATCATCTATTATGTAAATAAATCATTTTCGAATAAGGTCCCCTATTTTATCCTCTAGCGTCCGAGGTGGACCAATGGGGCGCCAGCCTTTGTTGACCTCTGGTCAACTGTCCCATCGGGACCTGGCGCCTCTGAATCTTGTTGATCCCTTGATTTGTGCCATTTTTCCCAGGCGTCTCGTCCCTTATTCTCGCTCGCCGCTTTCACGAGATCTGTAGAGGGATCATCCATCTATCACGCATGCTTGTTGGATCGAGGAAACGATCATTACATTTGCCGGAATACACGGACCAAGGAGGGCAGCCAGTCTGTCTATAAATAAGAGCCCTCGAACTCCTCCTCAAATTTGGCCAATTTCTATCCACCCAAAAGCCTCGATTCAGTTCCTGGGAGGTTCCTCGTGACAGGGGGAGCATTTCAGCAATGCGACGTAGCCGGAGGAGGGACCAAGTTTGTCGCGGCGGAGCTCCGGCATCCGTCCTGCTCCCTGGTGGCCTCCAGGTATAAGAGCTGTCCTATAGTGTTTTTTAGGTAGATTTTAATTCTAGCATTTCAATTCCGTTCTTAGTTTAGGCTTTAGATCAGTAGCGCATCGTAAAATCGAAAAATCGAAGTTCGCCGGAGCTCTGCTCCGGCGACTTCTCCACTGTGATACCCACTATCTCCGACCGCCCCATTCACCTCACTTCGTTCCCCATCGTATTCTCCATCTATCGATCACTTTTGTTCAACCAAGGACCTCCAGTCCTTGCGAATCGGAGCTTCACCTCTGCCTATCGCCGGAGCTCCTCCACCTCACCTCATCTTGCACCAAAGCTTCAAAATCCAGGGTCGAGGAGATAGCCCTCGTCCCCCTAGTTCTTCCTCTGCAGGTCAAACGACACAACGAGCCCCTTTGGACTCGAGTCGATCCAGGAAGAGGTTCTTGGAGGTCACGACCTTCATCGACCTCGTCTGACCTCCTCGGACCTCCAGGAGCCATGGCAAGACCATCAGCAGATGCGGGACGCCTCCAGCTACGATCCGAATACCTCAGACGTAGGGGAGAAGCCCAGAGGAGCCCAAGCTTCAAGATCGAAGCTCGCCTCGGGCGAGCTTCCTCCCTGTTCTTCCAGGAGGCTCCATCGCCGTCTGATTAGGGTGGCGCCCCCAGATCACACCAGAGCCGTCAGATGAAGCCCTGCACCGACCGTCAGATCAGCTCGGCTGATCTAATCTCAGCCCTTCATCGGCGAAGCGGTACTAGCCGTTGGATGCGCGACGTGTGTCCAAGTGAAATGATCAACACCGTCCACCATTGCGCAATTAGGGGTAAATTTCTTATTTAGCCCCAGCCTTTTTGTATTTATCGTTCACCCCTGTAAATAAAAGTTGAAGTCCATTTTATTGTGTAAATTTTGCATGGACCTCCCTGTACCTTTATTATATTACTTTTAGGTCCAATCCACGTCACCTCACGTGTCGTCCCACGTGAGGTGGCTAAATTGCACAATACCCCCTGTACATTTGTATATTTCTATTTAGTCCATAAAATAAAATTGAACATGTATTATTTTTGTGAAAATTGCAACCAGGTCCCCGAACGTTTTTGATATTACGTTTTGGTCCCTGTGGGTACGGATCACGTGTAGTCCCACGTGATGGTTATTTTGCACAGGGGTCCCTGACAGGTTTTGTATTTCATTTTAGCCCTTAAAATTGCAGACCAAGTGTAATATTTTTGGTGTTTTTGCACTATAGCCGCTGTCTTTATTTTTATTTGCAAAAATGCCCCTGCTAGGGCATATATTTGTGCTTACTTGTTCCATTTATTTCATGCATCATATTAACTTGAAAAATTCTACAAAAATTAATATAGGCTCCTGTTAGCTTGCTCTTGCATGGCATATTTTTAGTTTTTATTTTTGTTGCATTTTTGCATTTATTAAAATAAAAAACATGCATTTTATATACTGACTAGCCTAGAAAATACCAAAAAATAGTAACCACTCGAAAAATTCAAAAAAAAATTACTTATGGTCTTTTTTATCATGTTTTAGTGTCAATCCAAAATTCACTAAAAATCTCAAAAGAAAAACCTTAAAAATTCGAAAAAACTCAAAAACTTCTAAAAATATAAAAAAATATAGAAAACTCCAAAAATTGCAAACTCAAGTTCTGTAGTTTCTATATTTTATCCTTTTTATTTTAAAAATAGTTTGGAAAAATTTTGTGGCTGTTTGATATTTTTAATTCCCATTTTACCCCCAACCAGTAGCTAATTCCCTGTTTTTCCTTTATTTTGCTATTTCAAAATACCAAAAACATTCTGAAAAATACCCAAAAATCTCAAAAACAGTAAAAAAGTATAAAAAGACCAAAAATAGGTTATTTCTGCATTTTTAAGCATTTTTGGATATTTTTATAAATATTATATCACCCATCTCACTACTTTGTATATAAATCCCAATATTGAAAAAGAAAATTAAAAATATATATAAATAAATATATATATCTATATATATATTTATGTATAAAAATTTGAAAATAAAAAATCAAATCAAAAAGAAAATTAAAAAATATATATATAATCTATCTATATATGTATGTATAATATGCTCTATACATACCCCTTATGGGTGTATATCTTTATATATCTATATTCTATAATATATATATGTATAAATATATAATATTAAACAACATATATATATATATTAATAAAAAAATATATAATAAAAAAATAAGAAAAAGAAAAAAGAAAAACCCACAAAAATAGGATTCATACAAGGATGACTTCTGTTGTACATGAACATCATAGGCTGCTTCATTTTTGTATTGCTCTCGGTGGTTCGACCTCTACATGCTTATTCACTATGCATTTTGTGGTAGAGTCAAATGTTAATTAACAAGTTTTGGGACTTATTGATTTATTCTTTCATGTGGGTTAATTGTTGATCAACTGGTGTTCTGTGAGAGGTCGCCTCAGCGATAAGATATTTTGACCCTCGCAAAATACGAGTTATCAGATGGCGCCGTTGCCGGGGAGCAATGAGCGTAGCCTATTAATTTTGTCATTCTTGTTTAAAAATTGATGTATCATTAATTTTGTGAGCAGCTATTTATTTTGCAATTGATCACTATGCTTTATTGATTTATTTATTTATTTATTGTGATTAATTCCTTCCTGCTTTATTTTATTGATTGAGCTATACTAATTCAATCTCTTTGTGACTTCGTTGCGAGGGCCCGCCACACGAGGATGGTTTCTTAGGAAGCCAAGGCAGCCGAGCTTGGAGGAGGTTGGTCTTCACTTCATGACCAGCTGGAGAGAGAGCACCAAGGATACAAGGGGATGGGAGTTAGATAGGTTTAGAGCAATTAGAATTATTGTTGTAATTTATGGTGAGAGAGAGACAATTTTGGCATGTAATAATTAACAGGACTCTAGTCTTCACAATGAGGTCCAGTGCTCGGGTGATTGTTCACCTGGGGGCCTCATCGCGGTTTTTCGAGTTTTCTACCACTTTCTTTTCTTTGTTTCCTGAAGTTTTGAGCTTTCCGCCTTTATTTTACTTTGTTTTATGTGCTTGGAGCCCCTAGATATAGGTTGCTTGACTCGGTAGCTAGGTCTAAACATTAATAAGAATGCATGTCCCTATAGTATACTTCGTATGGATCTAGTCAAACTTAAACAAGCCGTTCATTTGTCTCTTAGCCCTTGTGCCACAGCGAGCCCCATAAAACGCTATCTCCTAAACTCAAGTGTGTTGAGCAGAGGAGGGGTGAGCCAAGACCGGACTTTTGAAGCTAAAGACAAATGAGCGACTTATGGTTCTTCACGCTAATAGCAGCTAATGTTTAGGGCGATTTTGTGCCTTGCATACCGACATGTAGATAGGTTTAAAAATTCTGTTTTGCATACCATATGGAGAGAGCTGGGATGCACTGTAAGTCTTCTAACTCAGCATGTATCATTCGGTTCAATGGTGAGATTTCCATCATGGAACCACTTGCACGGCTTTTCCGCTATCTCCCTCTGATTTTGAGCACCTAGGACTTAAATGAGAATCTACAAAAATGTTAGGCGCTGGTATGAAAACAGACTCAAAAAAAGTGAAAACCCAAAAAAAAATAATAAAAATAAGGGGACTGCTAAATAAACTTTGACCTTAATTAAAATCCGTAATGGACTATCATTGTACCGGGTTCATAAAGCCCTCATTGTTTTCAGGTACCTTGGAGGGGGACCAAAACCCTACTCCCTTGAGCGAGTGCGACCCCCTAAGGATTAAATCCAAAAATCCAGTCTGCAACTGCCTTGTGTATCGCCTGGATTTCCGAAGTAATGGCGCTTCTATCGTACGTAGGCGAGTAGGACTTGGTCATCAATGCTGACTCTCTATTGTGTAGAGCATCGACCCTGTCCGAAGTATTGAGCATAGTCCACGTCTTCACGGGGGTGTCTGTCTCATAGTCCTGCGTCTGAGTAGGTTCTTGCACGCTCACGGGTGATTCCGTTGCGAGCGAGGACCGAAGTATTGGTTTCGCCTATCGGCTTCCTCTCTCTATTTCTTTGGCTGAGTAGGAATCCAGGAAGGGTTACAAGGACTCTAAAAAGTACAGACTACAGGTTACACAGGAGGAGGACAAGTATGGGATACTCTTCTGGCAGTACTCTCTCTCCTACAGGGTAGCGTACTAAGGACTTGTTACAAGATATGCCTGAAATCACAACTCTAAAAATGAAAAGATAATAAATAGCTGAACCTTCACGGCTTCACATGGCGTGAGTTGGTGAACCCAATTTTGTATTGCGTTTGTATGGATCTAGATTAAGGTTCAAAGATCGAGTCCCGCGCCTTTACGCACATTTTGTTGTGTCACTCTCCTTTTAACCACCCCGCTCACCCGAGCCTTTCTACTGTTTTACACTCCTTTTTATTCTTCGTTGACCATCGTATCCTTCTTCCAACATTCGATCCTCTCTTGGGCTTCACGAAGTTGATCCATGGATGGTTTCCGTCGGGACCTCGCCGACACCCACATCGATTCCATAGAGTCAACTCCGCCAATAAATTCGAGGCGATTCCCGAGAACCCGATCTGAACTTTGCAGATCGATCTCCAGACTCCTCGTTTTCTACCTTTCTCTTGACCACACAATAAATTGGGATCACTTTTGTCCCGCTTTCACCGTTGTGAATGGAAGTCAATTACAGTCCACATCCTTTTCCGTTCACAACATGCTGGGGTTGACCTGAATTCCAGTTTCATCATGACAGCCGAACCATATTGCAAGTGGGTTGATTTGGACTATCTCATTCTGCTGATAGAAGATAGAGCGAGCCCTGGAGACTACTCCGGAGTTCATTTCGTCCGACTCAGACCCAGATATGGCTCCCCAAGGAAAGGGCAAGGGTCAGCAGCCACCCCAACCAGAAGGGCAGATACCAGACCAGAATCAAGTCAATGCACAATTGCTGGCGTCTATCCAGGCCTATCAACAACAACTGACCGAGCAGGCCCTCACGCAGACAGCATTTCAGGATATGTTGAACTATATGATGAACCGAGACGAGGGAGGAGGAGGCAGAGGCAGAGGAGGAGGAGATGGAGGTGGAGGAGGTGGTGGGCCTAACAATGACGATCGAGAATTCCCACCACCACCCAAGCCTACACTTAAAGAGACATACAATCCGGGAGACAGCCAGATGACCGAGTGGATCCTCATTCCACCGGTACATGCTCACTTTGAGCTGAAACCCCAGTTCATTGCTCTTCTCCCTGCATTCCATGAAAATACCAGTGAAGAGACGTACATTCACCTGCAGCAATTCGCAGGCATTTGCCGCACTACTCACTATCCCAATGTCCCTCTGGACATTGTCAAGATGTTGGCGTTCCCCTTCAGCTTACAAGACAAGGCCCTTTATTGGGTCAACCATCTGGGGAAGGTTGTGACGACCTGGGAGGAGCTGAAGTCAGCTTTTGTGCATAAGTATTACCCTCTCAGTCGGCTCAACCAGATGCGAGCCCGAATCAGTAATTTCTCCCAAGGACCCCATGAGTCAGTACACGAAGCATGGGAAAGATTCACCAATCTGCAGGAGAAATGTCCCCATCATGAGATTCCAAAGACCAGCTTGGTACAACACTTCTTTGTGGGACTGAACATCGAAAGCCAAAAGCTCGTTGACGCAGCATGTGGGGGTTCGCACTTCAACAAGGATGAAGACGTAGTCTGGCAGATATTCGAAGAAATGGCCGAAGGAGAGGGCTCCCTCTCTTCATCCAAGGCATATCAGAAGCAGCCCCAGATCCTTCAGAAGCAAGTACACATGGCAGCGTCCAAAGAGGCAGAGAGAGATGAGAGCTCCAACCTCAGTATCATCAGGGGCCATCTCTCTAAAGTTGATATCATTGAGAAGCGATCACATGATCTTGAGAAACTCGCTGTGATCGAGAAGAGGACTCAGAATTTATACAAGCTTGATCAGATCAACGAGTACCTTGAACTATTGGTGGGCACCGTCAACTCTGTTCAGTCAGCGACACCATCAGAAGCTCCAGCTGAGAAGAAGGACGAGCAGCAACCGCAGCATCAACCTCAGCCGAGCCAGCAGCCACCGGCAGTCCAGCACGTGTATTACGTGCAGGCGCCTGACCAGGGCCAGCCGCAGCAGCAGCAGATGGTTGTGTACTAACCAGAGTTTCTTTCAGGACCTGATCCAGTTTTCCCACCACCACCCCTGATTCAGGAAGTGAACGGGGTATGGACCAATGATGCACAGCCGACCCGTCCTATGGGACAACCCCAGGGTCAGCCACTTGCCAACCGTCAATACCACCAACCTCAAGGTGGTCGTTTTGGACAGTCCTCTCAGCCTCATCAGCAGTATCATCAGCCTCCCCAGTATGCAAATCAATGGAGGCAGAATCAACCATACCAGCAGCCGTAATACCGCCATCCACAACCGTTTCATCAGTATGCGGCTGCCCCACCTCAACAATATCAACAGTATCCTCCCCCCTCTTATCAGCAACTTCAACTTCCTGCACCCGCTCAGCACCACCAGCAACAACCTCCGCACCCATCCATGCAACAGCAGCGTGGTCTGCATGCTGAACCCACCGAAGTACCCCCTGTCAACCTCACCATGGATTGCCTGGCCCAACTTGTCAAAGGGCTGGTGGAAATGACCAAGAGGCTTGACGACCTGACCGCCACCAGAACCACCATCCCAGCTCAGGTCGAGGCCAACCCCAATAACCTCAAAAATAAAGAGCAGGTAGAATGTGATGTCCTGTCCGTGTCTGAAAATGATATTACTGTTTATTCTAATGCTGTTACTCTCAAGAGCGGTAGGGCCTTGCCTCCGCCTGCCATCAAGAATGGGGTAGATAAAGAAATAGGTGGATCGTCATCTTCCGCATCAGTCGTGCCAGCTACAGGGGCGGGTGAGGAGGAAGAAGAAGGAGAAGCCAATCCAGCCGTCGTGCAATACCATCAGTCCCAGCCGAAAATACAAAAAAATCAGTAAAATCAAAAACAACAAAAAGAAGCTTGCAGCCGAAGCGAAGCCGCGCCAGACTTGGAGGAGCCACCAGCAGTAGCCGATCCCTCGCCAGCCGACGGAGCCGACGCTATACTTATTACTCGTCCCTCAGCACCAGCATGCCAGGATACAGTTTGTACTCCTTTTTGTAGTCCGGATGTACAATATTCTATGGGGGATGATTTTGATGTAAATAAGAACTCTATATTTCCTGCTAGAGATGTACATATTCCTTTTCCTCATGCAATAGAAAAATCCAAAAAAATTGCAAAATGAAAAAAGGCATTGTCTGACCCAGGAGTTGTGGAAATACTTGACAAGTTGACTGTTGAGATTCCCTTGTTGAAGGCCGTGGAGTACATGGCAGCTGTGAAGAAAGGACTAAAGGAGGCATGTACCAACAAACGTCGTATAACACAGGAGAACAGACACAGAGATGTAGAAAAGCACGTGCTCTCCATGGCCACTGTTACAGCTATCAGCAACCTCCCATAGAATAAACAAGACACATGAGCACCTCTTATCAGTTGTGAGATTTTTGACCAGGTCTTCGAGCACACTCTCCTCGACAGTGGGTCTTCCATCAACCTTTTGCCATCATCTATAATGCAAGAATTTGGGCTGGGGCCTCTCAAGCAGACACGAATGATCCTTCAGTTCGCTGACCGATCCATTAAGCAGCCCCGGGGTCTTTTGGAAGACGTTGTAGTTAAAGTGCAGCAAATGCAATTTCCAGCTGATTTTGTAGTCCTTGATATGGACTCACCAGCACCCCTGCTCCAGACCCCTATCATCCTTGGTCGACCATTTCTACGTACTTCAGGTGCTGTGGTTGATTACGGGTCTGGCAAAATCACTTTTAGCTCGAACACCAAGCAAATCTCTATAAACATGAGCAGAGAGCCGAATGTCACGACTGATGAGAGCCATGCAGCATCCGAAGTATACTGTGACTTTATTGCAGAGATCAGAGATTCATCCTTGTCATTGAATGATTCATGGACCCAAGAAATCCTCACCTTTGAGGAGGACTTGGAAAGCACAGTTACCCTAGGCTCTGATGATTCTTGGGAGACAGATTCTCATATGCAGGCACATCTCTTTGATCATTCACTCCAGACCGAACACGATCAGCCTAGCGCAGAACCGTTCAGCACATCACTCGGATCTCAACAGAATGATGAGGATGGTAGCCCCTTCAAAGAAGTACATCCCACCACCAGCATAGTATCTAAAGTGACCGACAAGTTGGACAGGTCAAAACCAGAACTCAAGCCACTTCCTGCAGGCCTGAAGTATGCTTTCCTTGCGGGTGGAGAACAAATGTATCCGGACATCATCAGCAGCATGCTGAATTCGGATCAGGAATCTCATCTTCTCGAGGTTCTAGAAAAGAACCGCAAGGCACTTGGTTGGTGCGTATCAGATCTCTGAGGGATAAACCCAGCTTTGTGTTCACACCACATCTATCTGGAAGAAGATGCCAAGCCATCCCGCGAATTCCAAAGAAGGTTGAACCCTAACCTCAGGGACGTCGTCATGAAGGAGATAACCAAATGGTGTGATGCATGCTTTATCTATCCCATCTCCGATTCAAAATGGGTAAGCCCACTGCATGTAGTTCCCAAGAAATCCGGGCTTACCATGGTCACCAATGACAAAGGAGAGGAAATATCCACTCGGGTACCAACATCCTGGCGGGTGTGTGTTGACTACCGCCGTCTCAATGCAGCAACTAAGAAGGACCACTTCCCCTTGCCATTCATTGATCAAGTTCTGGAAAGACTAGCTGGCAAGGAGTTCTTCTGCTTTCTGGATGGGTATTCCGGGTACAACTAAGTGGCAATCGCTCCTGAAGATCAAGAGAAGACTACCTTCACTTGCCCGTTCGACACCTACGCCTTCAAGAGAATGCCCTTTGGATTATGCAATGCACCTGCAACCTTCCAAAGATGCATGTTAGCAGTTTTCGCCGAGATGGTAGGAAGTTTTCTCGAGGTGTTCATGGACGACTTCTCTGTCTATGGTGATAGTTTTGATTCTTGTCTTGAGCACCTAGGCAGAGTGCTTCAGAAGTGTCGGGAAGTCAATTTAGTGCTTTCATGGGAAAAGAGCCACTTCATGGTCACCGAAGGCATCGTGCTGGGTCACGTCGTTTCCAAACTTGACATGGAAGTCGACTCGGCGAAAGTGGATGTTATTGCAAATCTACAGCCACCTCAGACAGTGAAAATTGTAAGGTCATTCCTGGGGCATGTGGGATTTTACAGATGATTCATCAAGGATTTCAGCTGCATTGCCCGACCTTTGACAGAACTTTTGTGCAAGGAAACTGAGTTCAATGTAGATCAGCAAGTTCTCCTTGCTTTCAACCAGCTGAAGGAGCTTATTACTCAGGCTCCGATCCTACAGCCGCCAGACTGGTCTCTTCCCTTTGAGATAATGACTGATGCGTCATACTTTGCAGTCGGGGCTGTTCTTGGGCAGAGGAAAGAGAAAGCACCCTATGCCATTCACTACGCCGACAGAACATTAGATGAAGCACAGAGAAATTATACAGTGACAGAGAAAGAGTTGTTGGCTGTGGTTTTCGCCCTTGAGAAGTTTAGATCCTATTTGCTTGGATCAAAAGTCACAATTTTTACCGACCACTCTGCCATCCGGTACCTCCAGCAGAAGAAGGACGCCAAGCCGAGACTGATTCGACGGATCCTTCTCCTCCAGGAATTTGATCTGGAAATTAAGGACAAGCCTGGAGTACAGAATGTGGTAGCAGACCGTCTCTCCAGAATTGAGCAGCACGAGCCTCCTCTGAACAGTGCACCCATTACAGAAACCTTTCCTGACGAATCAATCTTAGCAGTGGATTCTCTTCCTTAGTATGCGGATATAGTCAATTATCTCGCCTCTGGGGTAATACCATCGGATTGGAAGAAGAATCAGAAAAACAAATTCATGTTGACCATCCGACTCTATCAATGGGAGGATCCTCTTTTATTCAAGGAAGGAGCGGATTGCATTTGACGCAGATGCATCCCTTAGGAGGAGCAATCTAGTATCCTCGAGCATTGTCACTCGCTCGAATCTGGTGGACATCACTCTGGAGATTGTACGGCAACCAAAGTACTTCAGTGTGGCTTCTGGTGGCCCACACTATTTAAGGATGCAGCAGAATTTGTCAAACGATGTATTGACTGTCAGAGATTGAAAGGCACACTCACTGCAAAAGATTCGATGCCCGTGAAAATCATTCAAATAGTAGACGTTTTCAATGCATGGGGCATCGACTTCATGGGACCTTTCCCTAATAGTCAAGTTTTTGAGCACATCCTTCTTGCCGTCGATTACGTGAGTCGTTGGGTTGAAGCTATCCCTGCTGGAACCGCCGACAGCCGAACAATGTGTCAGTTCCTGAAGAAGAACATCATTTCGCAGTTCGGGATACCGAAAATTCTCATATCAGACGGGGGTAGCCATTTCATTAACAAAGAGGTCAAGAAATTGATGAAGGAGTACGGCATCGATCATCGTGTCGCATCTCCTTACCATCCTCAGACCAATGGCATGGCAGAATTATCAAACAGAGAAATCAAGACTATCCTGTAGAAACTTGTCAGGCCAAACAGAAAAGACTAGTCCCAACTCTTGGACTCGGTCCTATGGGCTTACAGAACCGCCTACAAGTCTCCCTTGGGCATGTCGCCCTATCGTCTTGTATATGGGAAGCCGTGCCATTTGCCCGTCGAATTAATTCACAAGTCTTTATGGGCATTTAACAGTTGTAATTTGGACTCACGCAAAAGTGGTCAGAAAAGAAAGGATGATCTGAATAGACTCTTGGAGTTCCGAGACTATGCATACAATAATACATTGATGTACAAAGAAAAGGTGAAACGTTGGCATGACCGGCACATCAGACGAAAGACCTTTGATGTTGGACAGAAGGTGTGGTTATTTGATGCAAAGTTGCGGATCTTCCCGGGCAAATTAAAGAGTAAGTGGACAGGGCCATTTTGAGTTTGTGAAGTGTGTGACAATGGAAGTATTGCCATATTAGAATTGTCCCCTGACGCACATCCATTCGTCGTCAACGGCCAACTCCTGAGCCTTACCTAGAACCAGATACATTCTTGGCCGTTGTAGACTCCATTCAGCTCGTGCACCATGATGACATATCCACAAAAGTGACAACATTAGAAGATTCAGACGATGCACCCCAAAAGCTGTTTATCTGATTTTCTTCTTTTCTTCTTTTCCTTTTCTATCTTCTTTTTGTATCAAAAAGGTGCCGCCCTTGTAGACAGTTTTCCATACTTAGGACGTACTTTGTCGTAAGTATAGGGGGGATGTGCACCCCGACTTTTTCATTTCATTTCGATCCTCTCCATTGTCTCCTCTTCTTGTCTATACTTAGGAGTATCTTACCCGAAGTATAGGGGGGGACAATCTGAGTACGATTTGTGTATTCCCACCCTTGACCCTCCCTGCTTTTTGTACAGCCTACTATACTTAGGATTACTTGATCCTAAGTATAGGGGGGACGGTCAACTTCTCATTCATTCATATACATTCTTTAGACTTGTCTATACTCAGTACGAGTTATGTCTTCTCTTTTCTCTTCGACCTATGAGGACATAGCTCAAGCTAAGTATAGGGGGGTGTATATACCATGTATATACTATAAGCCATAACTCATACTGAAAAATAAAACATCAACTCAATATAAAAAGTAATAAGTAACTCTATAATAATAAAAGATGATTGTGAGCTCCTCAGACTCTTTGTACTTGTACTGATTAATAAGTCAAGAAAAGCGTTTTGTGTAAAATATTCTCTTTGAAAAATCTTTTGGAAAATTGCTTGAAAAATAGTGTGTACAAGTATTCAACCTTTGAAAAATCAGTTTTGTGTGTCAAATTTATTCTCTTTGAGTGAAATAAAAATGTGTGAAAATTAGTGTGCAAATGATTGAAAAATCTGGGTGTCAAATTGTTTTGAAAAATCTATCTATTGTGTGTGAAAAACCTTTGCAAAAATCATTTCCAAATGCGTGTACATGTTGTAAAATTATTTTGGACTATAGTTTTTCAAAAATCTTTTGAAAACGATTTTCGATTAAGTCTGAGGAGTCTGCACAAAAATCTCTCATACAAAAATAAGCAATAATCCCAAATAAAGCTTATAAGAGCCTAAACCACGTTGTACAGTGATGAATCTCATATTCATCACTCTAAATCTCATTTATTAAGCTCAAATCCCTTAAAATCAACAGCATTCTGGCATCTATTTTGCATAATTAGCATTCATGCATGATTTCATAAGAATTGCATTTTAGCACAAAAATCTGCACAAAATAAGAAGCCAAAAATCCAAGCCAAATTGACCTGTAAATAAGCCTAACTTCCCGGATTTTTAACACATTCATGCTAACTCCGAATAACTCAAAACCACTTCCACTGTGTACATAGTACTAACAAGAATAAAGGAAAAATACAAAAAAATAACTAACTCAAATAAGTGGACCAAAAACTCAAACCCTAATTCCAGGATTTTCGGACTAAATGCCACATATCTTCTCCATCCAGTGTCCGATTTAATCCTACTCACTTTTGAACTAATGTACATTCAATTACCTTCAAAACAAGACCAAGTTCAAGTGAATCGGAGCTCATATGTGAAAGTTGGGTTTTGGGCCTCTTTTGTACATTGTATATTTTCGCGGTTTTTACCTTGTATTTTACGTATATATTTTCTTAATCAATAAAAAATCCAAAAAAAATTAGAATTAAGTGTCTTTTATTTATCTTTGATTTTTCCATATTTTTTCGGATTTTTATCTTGTTTAAAAATGACATAAAAATTATAAAACCCAAAAATCAAGGTATTCTATGTACATAGGATACCCCAAAAATTCACTTTTTACATTTGATCGATTTTGGTTTTGATGTCTTCATGAAAGTTGTAGATCTCATCGAGACGAGCAACTTTCGTGAAGAAACTTTTTCGATCCGAGGTCGTTTACTATTTTTTATCGATTTTACAAAAGTTTTTAATTTCGAATTTTCTGGTGCTGACACGTGGCAGCCCCAGAGGCCGCCACGTGTCAGCCATTTTTGGCTTTATTTATAATTCGTTTTATAAAAAAAAAATTAAATACGAAGCACGTGCGTCGCACGTGCCTCCCCAGGCACGTGCCCCGCACGTGCCTCCGCCTCTTCCCCCATCACCCGCCACGTGGCGCAACGGGCACCGTCCGATCGCGCGCGATCGGACGGCGCCTGTGCGTCGTCTTCCTCCGCCCTTCCACTTTCCCAATTCGGCCGCCGCGCCGCCCCCGCGTCTTCGCCGCATATCTCGCGCCGCCGCGCCTCCGCAAATCTCGCGATGGCCGCCCCCGCGTATCCCCGTCGATACCAATCAGATCAAGCCCCCGATCTCCATCCAATCCCTCGATTTCTCCGTCAAATCCCCCTCCCGATTTCCTTCTCCGGCGATCCTCTCGCCCTATTTAAACAACGCCGACCACAGACCTTCCCCCATCCGCCGTTCGATCTCCAAAGGACCCCTCTCCGGTAGTGACAGCCGGCGAGCCCCCTCCTCCATCGGCGTGATCCGAGGTCACCGCTCCTCGTCGCAGCTCCGCCCCGCCGCGCTGCTGCTCGCTCCGGCCATTCCCAACGCCGTCGAGCTCTCTCCCGCAGGTATACTCTCTTTCTTTCTCTCTCTCTCTCTCTCTCTATCTCTCTCTCGCCTTCTCTTTCACGGAACACACCTCCACCGCCCGACAACCGCGTTCTCCGCCTCCACACCGGCTCCGGCCATCGCCAACGACACCTGGAGCTTCATCGCCAGCCCCCCTTCACCGGCACCGCCTCCCTCTGCTCCGCCACTACGCCGGCTCCGCCTGACTTCACCGACGCCCCCCCCCCCGGCCGTGTGTCGGCCAGAGGGAGAACGACGACGAGCTCCCGCCGCGACATCCAACGCAGCTCCAGCCAACGTTCTTCTCCGGCCAACACTTCCACCGCCTGACACCAACCCCGCATCGTCATCAGCACCTTCACCGCCAGCGACGGCCGACACACCCTACGCTGCCTCGCCCCACGCCACCGGCATCGCCACCTCCGCTTCGTCCAAGCCGGAGGCACCCTCCGTACTCCGCCGCTCCATCACCGGGCACACGGCCCGAGGCCCCAGCACGTGCCCTGCACGTGCGTGGGGAACGGCCTACAGCATCCCAGCCCCGGGTCACGTGCTGCGCACGTGACCGCGGGAAAAATTGTGAAGATCCCCCTGAGAGTTCACCATTTTGCGCAGTCATCCCTGCCAGACAGAAGGCACGTGCCTCACACGTGCCACTTTGGGAAATTTGCAGAAGAGTCCTCCAGACTATCGGTAATTACATAGACACCCCCCAACTGCAGTTTTATTTATTTATTTATATTTGCACCTGTACCCCTGTGTTTCCCTATTATTTTGGACCTTTTCTATACATTATTTTATTATCAAAAAATAGCATGATGTTGGTTAATTGACTCTCTGCACGTCTACATATTGTGGGTATTTTTCTGATTGACGGTTAATTAATAAATATTTGTTTTGTGAAAATTGGCTTATTTTACCCATTTCTTGCTCTGAAATTCATAATTGGTTAACCGTTGCTCTAAAAATCCCCGAAAAATCATATCTTGTAGAGTTAATTAGTCTTAACATTGTGCCCAAAAAGATTTGAATTTGCATGCATATTTTGTCCTGTAAAAATCATTTAGCATATTTTAGTATTTAATTTTTAGTAGGTATTAAACCCCACATTTTTGAGGTCTATGATTTTTCTAAGATGTATCACCTAGTGATAGATCTTAGATAATTTTAGTTCTCGAAAATAAGTTGGTTTAATATTTATTAAAATTAAATATTGAAAATTAATTTGTTTGCATTTAAAAATCCATAAAAAATTCATATTGCATCCAAAAATTCCAAAAAAATTACAGCGCATCCCTTTCATCATAATTTACATTGTGACCAAGTTTCATAATTTTCGGACATTGTTTGGTTGACATTTACATTTTAGTCCCTGAAATAAGGCCAAATTTGCATTTTGCATCCTCTATTGCATTAAAAATTCCAAAAAAAAGACCGCCTCGAAAACCGAAGTCGAACTTTGATAGACTTAATTCTAGGTTGTTCCTTTGCCTCCTTGTGATCGACCTTGGGACTTGCCCAAGTAAAATAAACATAAAACCACGAGATCAAAATTTAACAAATTATTTGTGGTATTTTCTTGACCGTTTCCGATTGCCGCCTACAACGCACAACTCGATAAAAACACAACTTTTTAATAGCAGCATCTACGGATCCGTCATACATCAAATACAGTTTTTCTTTGTATATACTGATTAATAAATCTGGTTAAATACCTATACAATATGATTTGAAAAATAGTGTGAACTGTTTGGAAAATTTGTTGTGAAATGTTTTCAACCAGTGTAAAATGATTTGGTTTAAAAAACTTTTTCTTTGTGTGGAATAAAGGATTTGAAAAACCTATGTGCAAATGTTTTGAAAAATGTTTGTCAAAACTATTGTGGAAAATGTATATATATAGTGTGAAAAATCTTTGCAAAAAAAAAGTTTTCAAATGTGTGTAAATGATTGCAAAAATTATCGTGTACTATAGTTTGCAAAAATTATTTTCAAACTAAGGAATAAGAGCATCATTACAAATACTTGTAAATCGTAAATAAAATACATAAAATTCTTTCTATACAATCTGAATAAATTACTTCATTAAAATCTGTAAAATTTTTAATAATCCAGACATTCTGTGAATAAATCGGCAAGCCCGTGTAAATAATTGTATGAACTTTTTGTATGTGTCAAGCTTTTTATTTGCAAAAATTCTTTTTGTAAAAAGATTATTTGATTCTTGTAAATTCTTTGTGAAAAATGGCATCATTCACTGTGCATAGCATGAGCATACCATTCATATTCTTTTTGAGTGAGCTTGATGATTGAATCAGTCTAATAAAGTCTAAAATTGGAGCTTGGTTAGACTTTACCGCACTTAACCGCACTGGAACCTTATGGGAACTAGGTTTAAGGTACTGCAGGTAGAGGCGGACTTAATTCTTTGAGAAATCAGGGATGGGTTCAAGTCACCCCAACTGACTAACTAGAACTTTTCGAGACACATGCATGACTCTTGCCGACCGTGACCTAACTTGGACACCTGCACCTTTCACTTGGCTCAACTCAGTTGGAGTGGTGAGGGGGTTGGATTTTCCAGTCTGAGACGCACACGGGTGGAAACATTCGTACTCGTCTAGGGAGGGAAGTGCACCCCAACCTAGTTCAATGGCCATGAGGTCTAACGACAGGAGATTGTGGGTTGCAATAAAGCTTCAAAAGAGGGATAGTCTACTGGCTCAAGAGGAAAAACTCCTTATGTAAATGCTGCTGTGAATAGTATGTCGAAAAAAAATGGTCAGTCCTCTACAAAAATAAAATGCCTGCAAAGTATGCACATATGTTGTAAAGCCAATAAGCAAGCTTGAGTTCCAAAGTCAAATATGTGAGCCTGCAGCTGGATGACTTGACTACACTGGTCTTGCATCCTAGGATAGGTAGCTACACTGGCTACCGTCCATTCTCCTCTTCACCCCTTCTCTTGAGATGGTTGCCACTTGAACTTAGAAGGGAATACCCTGCTCCTCGAGGAAAGAGCTGTTGGATTGGGGAATCATTGGGTTGTCATTCTGGAGAAGTCAATTCCTTTGTCATTTCAGTTGGGGAGAGCCACTATCACTTACACTGTACAAGTCAGCTTCATAGTTATAAGGGTTTGTGTACGATGTAGACTAGTTCTGACTAGGCTATTGAGGTGGGTTGAACCGAGTTCTGTGACTCTCGAAGGCTGTTGTATTTTAAAGCTGGTTCCTGACAAGGTTCCACACACATCTACACCCAAGGTCTGACAGGAGCTCCAAATTCAGATTTTATAAAGACATACATTGCACTGAAAGCACCCCTATTCACTCTATCCTTCTTTAATTCTCTTTTTCTTTTCTTTATTCTTTTTGTACTTATTGCATAAGTATTTGCTAGGGACTAGCAAAGGCAAGTATAGGGGGGTGATGAATCTCCATTTCATCACCTTTATTCTATCATTTTGGCCTTAAAAACCCCAGCAAATGCATGTAAATAGCATTAGTTTGCTCATAAAAGCATTCATCATTTGTTGCATTCATTGTACATAAAATAAGGTTTTTATTGCCAAAATATAGAATAAAGAGAAGAAAAGAAAAAGGAATAAAATATTGCAAATATTTTATGACCCGAACCCCGAGACCAAGGCCAGCATGGAATTGGTCGACAAGGAATAAAGTAGGGGGAGATAAGGGCCAACACTACACTAAATACCTCATTTATTTATTCATTTATTTATGCATTTTTAACACCTATTTTTTACATAATTATTCATTCATCAAATAAAGAAACTTTGTACATGAAAGTTGTAGATAATAATGTAAATAAAAATACAAAATTGAGTTGGTTTAAAAATAATACTCAGTGTACATTTTATACACAGATTAAAAAGCCAGAATCTCAACTTCACAGACCCATATCTTGCAAATAAAAACTCAAAATCCACCAAACTCGCCTTTAATTGTATATAGCTTTCCAAGAACTATTTAATAAAATTAGTTTCATAATTTTTGGAGTTTATCTGTGAAAGTTAGGTTTTTGGCCCCCATTGTGCAATCTGCCTGATTAAAATATTCAATTTATTCCTTGTCATTATTTTTACAAAATTATATTTTTAGAATTTTTTAAATAATTTATACAATACATGTACATATTGAAATTAAAAGAAAACCGAAAAAGAATTTGTAAAATAAAACAAGTATTTAAGATACATAGACAAAATACCTATGCTATCCATATGTATATAAAATAAAAGGGGATTTCATTATTCATCTATATTTTTAAAATAATGTAAATATTACATATAACTCATTAAAAATACAAATCCAAAATAAAAACCAAGAAAATACCTTAAATAAATTAAGTATATATAAAATATAGGTAAACTACTTATAGGTATACCTACATATATATGTACCTATTTATTTAAATATGAAAATCAACTCATAAAAATTAAATAAAATCACCCTCACACTCACAAAAATAAATTATAAATTTACAAAATAAGACAATAAAATAATAAAATAAAATAAACAAAATAAAAATAAAATATACAAAATACATGTAAATACATGCATGCATACATTATTAAAATAAAAACCATAATAAAATACATCAAAAAATTAAATAAATATCATATATAAATACTACATTAATTAATAAACATTTCTTATTTTATAAGCAAAAAATAATAAAATCATCTATTATGCTAAATAAATCATTTTCGAATAAGGTCCCCTATTTTGTCCTCTAGCGTCCGAGGTGGACCAATGGGGCGCCAGCCTTTGTTGACCTCTGGTCAACTGTCCCATCGGGACCTGGCGCCTCTGAATCTTGCTGATCCCTTGACTTGCACCATTTTTCCCGGGCGTCTCGTCCCTTATTCACGCTCGCCGCCTTCACGAGATCTGTAGAGGGATCATCCATCTATCACGCATGCTTGTTGGATCGAGGAAACGATCATTACATTCGCCGGAATACGCGGACCAAGGAGAGCGGCCAGTCTGTCTATAAATAAGAGCCCTCGACCTCCTCCTCAAATTTGGCCAATTTCTATCCTCCCAAAAGCCTCGATTCAGTTCCTGGGAGGTTCCTCGTGACAGGGGGAGCATTTCTGCAACGCGACGCGGCCGGAGGAGGGACCAATTTTGTCGCGGCGGAGCTCCGGCATCCGTCCTGCTCCCTGGTGGCCCCAAGGTATAAGAGCTATCCTTTAGTGTTTTTTAGGTAGATTTTAATTCTAGCATTTCAATTCCGTTCTTAGTTTAGGCTTTAGATCAGTAGCGCATCGTAAAATCGAAAAATCGAAGTTCGCCGGAGCTCTGCTCCAGCGACTTCTCCATCATGATACCCACTGTCTCCGACCGCCCCATTCACCTCATTTCGTTCCCCATCGTATTATCCATCTATCGATCACTTTTGTTCAACCAAGGACCTCAAGTCCTTGCGAATCGGAGCTCCACCTCCGCCTATCGTCGGAGCTCCTCCGCCTCACCTCATCTTGCACCAAAGCTTCAAAATCCAGGGTCGAGGAGATAGCCCTCGTCCCCCTAGTTCTTCCTCTGCAGGTCAAACGATGCAACGAGCCCCTTTGGACTCGAGTCGATCCAGGAAGAGGCTCCTGGAGGTCCCGACCTTCATCGACCTCGCCTAACCTCGGACCTCCATGAGCCATGACAAGACCATCAGCAGACGCGGGACGCCTCCAGCTACGATCTGAACACCTCAGACGCGAGGGAGAAGCCCGGAGGAGCCCAAGCTTCAAGATCGAAGCTCGCCTCGGGCGAGCTTCCTCCTTGTTCTTCCAGGAGGCTCCATCGCCGTCCGATCAGGGTGGCGCCCCCAGTTCACACCAGAGCCGTCAGATGAAGCCCTGCACCGACCGTTAGATCAGCTCGGCTGATCTAATCTCAGCCCTTCATCGGCGAAGCGGTACCGGCCGTTGGATGCGCGACGCGTGTCCAAGTGAAATGATCAACGTCGTCCACCAGCGCGCACTTAGGGGTAAATTTCTTATTTAGCCCCAGCCTTTTTGTATTTATCGTTCACCCCTGTAAATAAAAGTTGAAGTCCATTTTATTATGTAAATTTTGCATGGACCTCCCTGTACCTTTATTATATTACTTTTAGGTCCAGTCCACATCACCTCACGTGTCGTCCCACGTGAGGTGGCTAAATTGCACAAGACCCCTGTACGTTTGTATATTTCTATTTAGTCCATAAAATAAAATTGAATGTGTATTATTTTTATGAAAATTGCAACCGGGACCCTGAACTTTTTTGATATTATGTTTTGGTCCCTGTGGGTGCAGATCACGTGTAGTCCCACGTAATGGTTATTTTGCACGGGGGTCCTTGGCGGGTTTTGTATTTCATTTTAGCCCTTAAAATTGCAGACCAAGTGTAATATTTTTGGTGTTTTTGCACTACAGCCCCTGTCTTTATTTTTATTTGTAAAAATGCCCCTGCCAGGGCATATATTTGTGCTTACTTGTTCCATTTATTTCATGCAGCATATTAACTTGAAAAAATCTACAAAAATTAATATAGGCTCCTGTTAGCTTGCTCTTGCACGCTATATTTTTAGTTTATACTTTTGTTGCATTTTTGCATTTATTAAAAATCAAAAACATGCATTTTATCTACTGACTAGCCTAGAAAATACCAAAAACTAGTAAACCACCTCGAAAAATTCCAAAACAATTACCTATGGTCTATTTTATCATGTTTTAGTGTCAATCCAAAAATCACTAAAAATCTCAAAAGAAAAACCTTAAAAATTCGAAAATACTCAAAAACTTCTAAAAAAAATATAAAAAATTCTAGAAAACACCAAAAATTGTAAACTCAAGTTCTGTAGTTTCTATATTTTATCCTCTTTATTTTAAAAATAGTTTGGAAAAATTTTGTGGCTGTTTGATATTTTTACTTCCCATTTTACCCCCAACCAGTAGCTAATTCCTTGTTTTCCTTTATTTTCTATTTCAAAATACCAAAAACATTCTGAAAAATACCCAAAAATCACAAAAACAGTAAAAAGTATAAAAAGACCAAAAATAGGTTATTTTTGCATTTTGAGCAATTTTATATATTTTTATAAATATTATATCACCCATCTCACTACTTTGTATATACATCCCAATATCGAAAAAGAAAATTAAAAAAATATAAATATATATATCTATATATATTTATGTATAAAAATCTGAAAATAAAAAAATCAAATCAAAAAGAAAATTAAAAAAATATATAATCTATCTATATATGTATGTATTATATGCTCTATACATACCCCTTATGGGTGTATATCTTTATTTATCTATATTCTATAATATATATATAAATGTATATAAATATATAATATTAAACAACATATATATATTAATAAAAAAATATAATAAAAAAAGAAAAAAAAGAAAAAAAAGAAAAACCTACAAAAATAGGATTCATACAAGGATGACTCTGTTGTACATGAACATCATAGGCTGCTTCATTTTTGTATTGCTCTCTGTGGTTCGACCTCTACATGCTTATTCACTATGCATTTTGTGGTAGAGTTAAATGTTAATTCACAAGTTTTGGGACTTATTGATTTATTCTTTCATGTGGGTTAATTGCTGATCAACTGGTGTTCTGTGAGCGGTCGCCTCAGCGACAAGATATTTTGACCCTCGCAAAATACGAGTTATAAGTGCCAATAGAGGAATTTTAATAATTACCCTTGTTTGAGCAAGATGATTTCATTACAGATCTGTGTGATGTACTAAGTGATGAAACTGAATTGCTAGAGGTGGATATACAACAGTTGAAAGAGCTTACCCTACAGTCATCATTGAAGTCACTGTTGAAGCCTCTCCCACACCACCAGAGCTCAAACCCTTTCCCTCAAACATGAAGTATGCATTCCTTGCTGGTAAACCAAACATGTATCTGGTCATTAATGCTTATTTGACCGAAGGCCAAGAAGTTCATCTAATTGAGGTTCTTGAACGAAACCGCAAGGCGGTAGGATGGAAGATATTGGATCTTCATGGAATCAACCCATCTTTGTGCTCACATCACATTTACCTCGAAGAAGATAGTAAGCTTTCCGATGAATTCCAGTGCCGACTGAATCCAAACCTTTGGCAAGTTGCGATGAAAGAAATTCAGAAATGGTATGATGCGGGATTCGTATATCCCATCTCTGACTACAAGTGGGTGAGTTCCCTGCATGTAGTTCCCAAGAATTTTAGGATCACCGTTTTAAATTATGACAAAGGAGAGGAGATTCCGTCCAGAGTACCGACATCCTGAAAAGTCTGTATGGATTACAGAAGTCTCAACCTCTCCACCAAGAAGGATCATTTCTCATTGCCCTTCTTCGACTAAATTATCAAAATACTGGCTATGAAGGAATATTACTACTTCTTGGATGGTTACTCTGGATATAACCAAGTTGTAATCACGCTTGAGATCAAGAGAAGACAATGTTCACCAGTCCTTTTGGGACGTACACTTTCCGACGAATGCCATTCAAGTTGTGTAATGCCCCCGCCACATTTCAGAGATTTATGTTTGTTGTATTGGTAGACATGGTGGGAAATTTTATTGAGTTTTTCATTAACGATTTCTCGATCTACGGATATTGATTCGATCAATATCTTGATTATTTAGATCGAGTTGTGAAGAGGTCCTGTGAAGTAAATCCCATGTTATAGTGGGAGAAGCGCAATTCATGGTGACTGAAAGATTTGTGTTGGGTCATGCCGTATCAAAATGTGGCATGGAAGTGGATCAGCCACGGTGGAAGTAATTTCTAAACTCAGCCACCAACCAATCTGAAACCGGTCCGATCATTTTTGGGGCACCTCGGCTTCTACTGACGATTTATCAAAGATTTCAGCAAGCTCCCTGACCACTAACAAGATTGCTAGGCAAGGAGAGTGATTTCACTATGGATGAACATGTTCTCCAAGCCTTTGTAGAAAGATTTGATCACACATACTCATGTCCTGCAGCCACCTTATTGGTCTCTACCCTTTGAAATCATGACGAACATATCTAATTTTGCAATTGGTGTTGTTCTAGGGCAAAGACGAGATGGGATTCCATTTTGTATTCATTACACTAGTCGAACACTGAATGAATCTCGGAAGAACTATACAATGACAGAGAAAGAGTTGCTAGGCATAACGTTTGCCTTGGAAAAGTTCAGATCACATCTCCTCAGATCGAGGGTGATTATTTAACTGACTATTCTACCATCAAGTACCTTCAGAGCAAGAAAGATGCCAAGCCTCGTCTCATTTGTTGGATTATTCTACTCCAAGAATTTGACTTGGAAATTCGAGATAAACTGTGCATTAAAAATGTGGCGGCAGACCATCTTTATAGAATTGTCAATGCAGAGTCTCCTGAGCATAATTCAATTCCGATCACAGAGACCTTCCCAGATGGGGGCAGTCTTGTCTATATACTCTCTCCCCTAGTATGCATATATTGTGAATTATCTCGTCTTTAAGAAGACTCCGCCAGACTGGCCAAAGATCAAACGTGACAAATTCTTGGATCACATTCATTTCTACCAGTGGGAAGAACCACATCTATTCCGAGAGGGCGCAGACTACATCTGGAGGAGGAAGTGCATTCAGATATCTGATGTATTCTATGCATGGGGCATTGACTTCATGATATCATTCCCTAATAGCTAGGGTTTAGAGTACATCCTACTTGCCATCGATTACGTCATTAGATGGGTGGAGGCGGTCCCTACCAAACACAGACAACCGTACAGTCTACCGCTTATTTAAAGATAACATCATCTCACAGTTCAGAATCCACAAGATTCTAATTTCTGATCAGGGAAGCCACTTCATTAACAAGGAGATCAAAAAGTTGACCAAAGAATACAACATATAACATCATGTTGCTGCGCCGTACCACCCACAATCAAATGGCTTTGCTGAATATTCTAACAGGGAGATCAAGACAATACTGCAGAATCTTGTATGCCCGGATCGTAAGAATTGATCTCAATTACTGATGAATCTCCATTTCATCACCTTTATTCTTTCATTTTGGCCTTCAAACCCTAGCCAAATGCATGAATATATCAATAATTCGTCAAAATAAACTCCCATTAAATCAGACAAAATATGATATAAAATACTGTACATTTATTGTATTTTATAGCCAAAATAAAAGAATAAAGGAAAGAAAAGAAAAAGAGCGAAGTGAAGGACACTGAAGTGACCCTAGCCCCCGAGACTTTGTCATCATGATGGCGACTAAGAATAAAGTAGGGAGAGGTAGGGAGGCTAAGTGTACTGAAAATAAAGAGCAATCACTCTATTAAAATAGGCCAATAATTGCTTTTGGGACCTATTTTATTCTTTATTATTTATATCTCAAATAATAGACCTTGTAAATGAAAGTTGTATATAATAATCTATAGAAAAATACAAAACTCATTTCACACAAAAATAAGATACAATGTGCATTTTATACACAAAATAGAATTCCAAAAGCCAATCTTCACAGACCCATATCTCCCAAATAAAAACTCAAAATATATCAAAATCACTCTGATTATATATAATTTTTAATAATCTATTTAATAAAGTCGTTTCATATTTTTTTGGAGTTAAAGAGTGAAAGTTAGTTTTTGGACCCCTATTGTATAATTCACCCGATTAAAATATTCCTTTTATTTATTCTTTATTATTTTTGTAATTTTATATTTTTATAATTTTGCAAATATTATTTATAATATATGTACATATTAAAACTATAATAAAATAATAAATAAAAAAATAAAACATGAATAAAAAATGCATAGGTAAAATACATATATCCATACCTGTATAGTAAATAGATTTATTTATTTAATTGTATATAATACATCAAAAAAATACAATAAGAATATATTTAAGCACCTAAAAATAAGTTATAGATATAAAAAATAAGAAAAGAAAATATTAAAATCAAAAATACAAAATAAAAATGAAATACCTAAAACATAGGTAAATATACCTATATATGTACCCTAAAAAGTAACTTGTAAATAAACACCTCTAAAAAAATAAATAAAAATATACATAAAATTCTACATAAAATTAGAAACATTTTTTTATTTTATACTTAAAATTAATAAAATTGTATTCTATTTGTTATCCATTTTCCAAGGCATTTTTGCCTTGGAATTTCCTGGTTGGTCCATGTTGTCCAACCATGCGCGACTCTTTGTTGACCTGAGTCAACTGTCCTGTCTCCCTTTTAACGCTTGTAAGAAGTCACAAGGCGGCCTTCTTCTTCTTCCATTTCGCCACACCTCTCCTAGCACTCATTACCCTTGAGACTACCACCATCGTACGCCCACTACGTTCCTCATCCACACCCATCTTAGAATCTCCACCAACCCTCACCAGATCTCATGCAAGATCTCATTGAAAATCATCCAAAATTTACCTATAAGTAAACCCCTTCACCTCTTTTGTTTTTTTGATCCCTCTTCTTCCGGTTGTAGCTTCTCAGATCACTCTTGTGATCTTCCCCATGGTGCCAGCATAGAGTAGGTCGTGATTTGCAGCGAGGAGAACCCTTGGAGGAGGTGCTTTCATCCACCGTCGGTGCTCTACCGGCATGTCTTTCTCCTGGCCACCTCAGGCCGATTGAGTCCCATTCTATTGCATTCCTAGGTAATCTTTTATGCCAACTTCAATTTAACATCTTTATTTTGTAGTTTAATTGAGCAATTAGCATGAAAATAAAAAACTCCCAATTCTTGGAGCTCGAGCTTCAGGATTTATTTACAGTGATCCGACCGCCGAATTTCCTCGCTTCCCTCGCCATTACATTCCCCTACACGTTCTCCATCGAATTCACCCTTTGTTAAACATAGATCAGTTGCGGATTAGGGACTCGAGCTCCCTTCGCCGTTATCTCACTGAAGCTCCCCCTCCATTCCGTTTCCCCCTTTGTTTTATGTAAACCTTGGGTTGCGAAGATAACTTTCGCACCCGGGGATCTTTTGGTGGCCTTTTGCATGGCATTTGGCGCTCCTGGGACCTCAGCCACCACTTGGAGCTGCTCCAGGTGGTTCACCTTCACCGGAGTACGTCGAGTTCGATCGTCGCCATTGGACGTTGCAAGAGCACGTGGAGGACGCCCAACAACCTTCCGGGCCCATTAGAGAAGACAAAGCTTGCTGAAGGAGCGAGGTTCGATGAATTGAAGGTCACCGACGTTGACTTCTTAAGTGTTCTTCCAAGCCCCTTCACCGTCATTCGATCAAGAACAACTATCCAGATCTAATTTGGACCGTTGATCTCAAAAGAAGGGGTATGCAATCAAGGTCGCTCGAGAGGACACGTGGCAACCTCTGGACGCTCAGATCCGGGCGCTTAAGTGGTACAATTTCACTGACACCCTTCGCCTTTTGTATTTACTTAAAGGTCCTGTAAATATTCTAGGAAGTTCATAAAATTTTTGATAAATTGCATGCAATGCCCTGACTTTGCATATATTGTAATTTGGTCTCGCCAGAGTCACGTGCAGGGGCACATTTATGTTGTAAAATTGGCACTGAAACCATTGCATGTTTTTGTAATTATTGTGTCGTACATAAAGTTTTACAATTAGAGTTAACTTTTGGGTAAAATTGCATGGTAGCCCTTGCTTTTTATTGTATTTGCAGTTATACCCCTACCAGGCCAAGTAATTTTATGCCATTTTCGATTTACTAAAAATAGTTGTGTGCTCTAAAAATCCCCAAAAGATATGAATATGTACGTGGATGCATGCTTGATCACACTATAATTTTATTTTTGCATTTTATGCCCCATTCCTATGTTCTAAAAATAGAATAGTGCACGATCAGCTCCTGTTTACAATATAAAACCCATAAAAATATATAAACCTATTGAAAAATTCTCAAAAAAATATATTTGGTGTATTTATATTTTTCAAGATATCAAACCAGAAATCACTAAAAATAATAAAAGAAAACTCAAAAAATAGGAAAAACCTCAAAAACACTTATAAAAAATCATAAAATTCTCAAAAATATCAAAAAAATCTATTTTCTATTTCTATTTTTCTCTATATTATTATCTATCTATAAAAATTAATTTGGAGAAATTTTGCTACTATTTTATATTTTATATCTCCATTTTAAATTCAAGTATTTAATTAATCCCTGTTTTTGGGTATTTTTGACTTTAAAAATATATAAAAATTAGCAAAAATTCTTAACAAATAAAAAAAATAGTAGAAAATTATTTAAAACCCCAGAAGATTTTATTTTCTTGTTTTTACTCTTTTTATTGATATTTATATCTACCCTAGCCTATATTGTATATATATATAACATATATATATCTATACTATAATCTAAAGAAAAGAAAAATATAAAAATATAAATATATAATATTATTAATTTAAAAAGCCCACTTTATTTGGTAAATATTGAGCATAGTTTTATATACACATATACTTATATTATTTATTTATATATAATATATAGTGCTACATCGTGTGTTCCCCGTGTTCGACACCTTGCTCCACTTGTCACTATACACATTTTATAGTGGGGTTTATAATAAATTTTAATCCACACCGCCTTTATTATTTGATATCTAATTGTGGGTTGATTGTTGAGACGGTCCATGAATTCATGAGCGGTCGCCCCAGCAACCTGTTTGACTTCTCTTAAATCCTCGCGGGGTTCCGAGCATTGTTTCAAATGGCACCGTTGCCGGGGAGCAACGGATTGTATTCTGTATATATATATATATATCCTTTTTATTTACATTTTGCCACTTCTTCTTTGATAATTATTTTACTGTTCTAATTCAATTTTCTTGTAGATCTTTCTTGAGAGGGACCACTTTATGAGGACTATCTCTTAGGAGGTGGGTGCACCCGAGGTGAGTGGAGGTTGGTTTTCTTCTCTTTGAGCCTAACAGGAGAGAACATGAAGAATAGCAGGAAAGGAGGAGAATAACAACATTGAGCGTAACATTTTCTGTTGTAGTCTCAGATGGAGATTAAATTTTCTGCAAATATTTTGTAATTAATTTGGACATTACTCTCTAAACTACACGATGTCCAGTGCCCGGGTGTCTGTTCACCTAGGGGCCTCATACCGGATTTTTCTTGTTTTATCGCCTTTCTTTTATTTGTTTCCTATGATTTGAGCTTTCTGCCTTTGTTTTCATTTGTTTTCTATGAGAGAGCCCTTAGATAGTAGGTTGTTTGACTCGGTAGCTAGGTCCAAAGCCTTAACAACATTTCATGCACCTATAGTGATACGTGCTTGGACTTAGTCAAAAATTAATTATCGATTATTTAGACTAGAGATCGAGCGTCGAGAGGAGTGCTATACAATGCTGGCAGGATATGATGTGGCGGACACCGATGCACTCCAGAGATCGAACTTTTGGATCTCATTTCTTAGTTGTTGGCATTTGGTTCTTCCCGATAATAGCATCTACTGTTTAGGATGTTTTCTCACTTTTTTAGATTGCCATATACTGTAAATATTTCAATTCTGCCTTGCATCTACGTGGAGAGATTTGGGAAGCACTGTAAGTAACTCTATCTTTGCATGCATCATTATTCACTAATGTGAGATCTCCATCTTAGTGACAACTTGCACGGCTTGTCCGTCCTCTCTCCCCTGTTTTTATATCACTTAGGACATAAAAGGATAAATACAAAAAAAAATTTGTTAGGCCTCTTGCTCTGAAAAATACTCAAAAAATTGAAAACCCAAAAATTAAAAAAAGGGACTGCTAATTAAACTTGACCTTAATTAAAATTTGTAACGAGTCATTTATTGTTTGGGGTTCATAAAGTCCACATTGTTTTCAGGTACACTCCATACAGAGTGAGGCACGAACCGCCAAGGATAAGAGCCCAAATCCCAATCTGTGGCGCCTTGGTTATCACATGGGTTGACGAAGTATTGGAGCTTCTATCATACGTAACCAAGTAAGGCCTAGTCGAGCATGGTGTTCCTGTCTTGTGTGAAGCATCTGACTTAGTCCGAAGTACTGATAATAGGCCATGCCCTCATTGGTGTGTCTGTCTCATCGATTTGCGTCCGAGTAGGTCCTTGCATGCTCTCAGGTGATTCTGTTGTGAGCGAGGACCGAAGTATTGGTTTTGCCTATTGGGCTCCTTTCTATTTCATTGGCTTAGTATCTGCCCATGCATGATATCGAGGACCTTTAAGCACACAGATCACATGTTACAAAGGAAGTGGAACAAGTATGGGGCTCTTGCTTGGCAGTACATACACTCCTATAGGGTTAGCGTACTTATGGACTCGTTATAAGATTGCCTTAAAATAACACTAAAATTGAAAAGATAAAATAGCCGAACATTCACAGCTTCACATGCATTGAGTGGGTGAACAGATCCTTGTTTTGTATTTGTTTGAATCAGATTAAGGTCCAAAGATCAGGCATGCACAGTGTGTGCCTTTTTTTCAGTTTATTTGATTCCCTATTTGATCCCCTGCTCATTTGGAGCCTTCTACTATTTTACACTCCCTTTATTTTTTGTTTGACCCCCGTATCATTCTTCTAAACTCGATCTCCTCTTGACCAACGAGATGGCGACATGGGGATGGCCCAATCAGGACCCTGCTGACACCAATAATGATTCCATGCGTTCTTCACCTCCAATAATTCAGGGTGATTCCCGAGAACCCGGTTCAAACTCCGTGGACCGATCTCCAGACTCCCCATCTTCTCCAATAAACCGGGATCACTCTCACCCAAAACCTACCCATTGTGGATGGCAATTGATTTCACTCCATTTACGCAACCATCCTTAATGAAATTCTATGTTGACCTTAACATAGATCGATTTGCTACTTTTGGTGCTTCCACACAGACTGATCGGGGCATTACCCTAACTGCAGATCAAGGACCCAATCTGGAGCCAGAAGTCATGATAGAATCAGACTCAAGGTTAGAGAAGGAGATGGCTCCTGGAGGAAAGGGGAAGGGACCACAACCACCACCCCAGCCAGATCAGAGTCCGCAACTGAATCAGAATGTTGTGAACGCTCAAATCCTTGCTTCAATTTAAGCCATCCACAACAACTCACATATCAGGCTTTAGCGCAAGTTGCCTTCCAGGACATGCCCAATGACTCGAGGGAAATGAGAGAAAATCAAGGAGGATTCGAAGAAGATCCGAAAGGTGGGGGTGGAGGAAATCCATATAAGCCTAGAGCATAGAGTCCTAAGCTGACTCTAAAAGAAACATACAATCCTGGGGTGGGGCAAGTCATCGAATGGATCCAGATTCCAGCAATCTGTGCCCATTTTGAATTGAAACCTCAGCTACTGGCACACCTACCCATCCTCAGAGGAAATGCAAATGAAGAACCCTACATTCATCTACAACAGTTTGAGCACATCTGCGGCACAACACACTACCATGCTATACCTCTTGGTGTAGTAAAGATGACAACATTTCCCTTTAGCCTTCAGGATAAGGCCCTTCATTGCATCAACCACTTGGGGAAGGTCGTCACCACTTGGGAAGAACTTAAGTCTGCCTTCTTGCACAAGTATATCCTCTTGAGCAACTCAATCAGATGTGTGCCCGCATAGCAAACTTCACCCAAGCCCTGCATGAATCCATTCATGAGGCCTAGGAGAAGTTCACTAGGCTACAAGAAAAGTGTCCCCATCATGAGATCCCTAGGACTAGCCTGGTCCAACATTTCTTTGGGGGACTCACTATAGAAAGTCAGTTGCTTGTGGATGCAGCATGTGGCGGCTCCCACTTCAACAAAGATGAGAACATCGTCTAGAAGATGTTTGAAGAAATGGCTGAAGGAGAGGACGCTTTATCATCGTCTCATGCCTATCAGTGCCATCAAATAATCTATTCAAAAACCTGTGCACATGGTAACATCCCATGAACCGGACAGGGATGAGATATCCAATTTGAGCATTATTGGAAGCCACCTGTCCAAAGTGAACATCATTGAGAAGCGATCATATAACCTGGAGAAAGTGGCTGTGATCGAATATAGAATAAAGAACCTGGACAAACTAGATCAAATCACCAAGCAGCTAGAGCTGTTGGTGAGTACAATCAGCTCCTACAACTCTATGTCTGCATTGGCATCGACTCCAGCTGAGACGAAGGAACATGCGCAACCACAACCTCCTCAACCAAGTCAGCCTCATCCAACGGTTCAACACATCTATTATGTGCAATCCCCCAAGCCAACAACTCCTCAGCAGTTGCAGTAGTAGCTGGTCGTCTACCAGCTAGAGCCCCATTACATTATAGAGAAATTCTCTCCTCCACCACCTCTTATTCAAGAGGTGAATGGAATATGGTCAAACGATGTGCAACCGACCCGTCCAGGTAGACCTCAACAAGGTCAGGTCGCCAACTACTGCCAGTTTCTCAACAACAAGGAGGGAGGTTTGTCTAGAAGAACCAACAGCAACACCAACATCACCTGTAGTCCACAATTCCATAGCAATTGGAGATAGAACCAATACCAACAACTACAGTACGTGATTGTGCCCTCAGAAGCACCCTCCTCAACAGTATCATCGGAATCAACCTTCTCCTCAATACCATTCTCAATATTCCAATAAGCAGTCTCAGTACCATCAACAGTACTAGCATAGCCAGCACACCGAGGTACCTGAGGATGCAACTCATGTGAACCCAGCCTTGGACTGCTTGGCCCAGCTTGTCAAGGGCCTTGCAGACCTCAGCCAGAAGTTAGACAATTTGACCACCACTAAGACCTACATTCTAGCACAAGTGGAGGTGAACCCCAATAATTTCAAAAAGAAAGAGCAGGACCGATAGGACCTTGCAGCAATCGACCACTTACAAGAGGAAGAATAAAGCAACCATGGGGGAGTCATCATCTTCTTCTGCATCAGCCGGACCAGCAGCCAGACCGAGCGAGAAAGAAGAAGAAGGAGAAGCACCACCAAAAATTCAAAAAAATCAGCAAAAGCAAAAATACCAAAAAGAAACCATCAGCAGCAGCAGCCAAAGTACTAGCCAACCCCCTTTGGAGGAGAGTACACCCGTAGTTGATCCGAAGTCGACCGATGGAGCTTCCCTTGAAGATTTTGAATGCCCACCTTTCTTGGATGACCCTGCTCATTTAGTCATCCACACATACAACCTGATGTAGGCACATATTTTTTTGCAACTAAGAACACTATTTCCACTACTGCTTTTGATTATGTAAATATCCCGTTTCCAGATGCTATAAAAAATCCAAAAAAAATTAAAATTTGAAAACTGCCTTGTTTGATCATAATGTCGTGGAAATATTCAGAATCTTGTTCTTGAAATACTTTTCTCAAAGGCATCAAGTACATGTCAAGTATCAAGAAAGGTTTGAAGGAATCATGTACCACCAAGAGACAAATGTGAAAAGCTCGTGAAAGAAATGTGAAGCACATCCTCACTACGGCTACAGTGAATGCAATCAACAATCTCCCAACAAAGAAGAAGGGCTTGGGAGCTCCTCTAGTCAAATGCCAGATGTTTAACCAAGAGTTTGATTGAACTCTACTTGATCGTGGATCCTCAATCAACCTAATGCTAGATCACTGCTCAAAGAATTTGGATTGGGACCGCTCAAATCCACAAGAATGATTCTGCAGTTCGCAAACACATCCATTAAGCATCCCAGAGGAATTCTGGAAGATGTCGTCGTCACCATTCAAGGAATGCAGTTCCATGCAGACTTCATAGTTCGAAACATGGACACTTTAGCTCCTCTTAAGCATACCCCAATTATCCTTTGATAGTCGTTCCTTTGAACAGACGAGGCAGTGGTAAACTATGGCACCAATCAAATAACATTCCGTTCAAATAGTGATAAGGTGTCAATTGAGACGATCCAAATGCCTAGACCTTCAGCATCTGTATCAGATGAGAGTGAGCCAACATGGTAGCGAATAGAAGACTATAACTTTTTGACTGAGATCTGCTACAAATTTGTTCATGGATGATATCGAAATCCAGGCATTCCTCTCCACAGAGGTAGCCCTAGACAGCACAGTCGAGTTCCCAGATGTCCTTGAAGATGAGATTCTTGCTGACTTTCTTGGTGAATACATTTATGGCCACATGTCCTTAGCGGAGCAAGATGATATCATTGAAGATTTTTGTGAACAAGATTCAATCATTGAAGAATTCTGTGCAGCACTGCACTTAGAGCCTACAGTGCCAATGGTGGACACACAACCAATGGAAGATCTAACACCATCACCCTACACAGTAGCAGAACTCACCACTGAGCTAAACCAGCCCCACCTGAGCTCAAGCCACTTCCAGCGAATATGAAGTATGACTTCCTTGCGGATGCACCGAACATGTTCCATGTAATCATCAATTCACAGTTAACTGAGGAACAAGAATCTTGTCTACATGAGGTTCTAGAAAGAAACCACAAGGCCAAAGGCTGAAAAATTTCTGATCTCCATGGGATAAATCCTTCCCCATGCTCGCATCACATATACTTGGAAGAAGATGAGGTATCCAAGAAGATAACAAACCCTCTCGCAAGTTTCAACGTAGATTGAATCCAAACCTGCGAGAGTTAGTGATGAATGAGATAACAAAATGGTGTGATGCAGGATTCATCTATCCCATCTCCGACTCAAAATGGGTGAGTCCCTGCATGTTGAACACAAGAAGTCAGGGATCATCATGATCAAGAATAAAAAGGAGAGGAGATCGCAACCAGAGTTCCAACATCATGGCACGTCTGCGTGGATTATAGATGTCTTAATTCAACAACCAAAAAAGATCATCTTCCACTCCCCTTCATCGACCAGATAGTCGAAAGGCTGGCCACAAAGGAATACTTCTATTTCTTGAATGGATATTTTGGTTACAATCAAGTCGCCATTGCTCCTGATGATCAGGAGAAGACTACATTCACCTGTCCGTTTGGGACATATGCCTTCCACAGAATGTTGTTCGGATTGCATAACTCTCCAGCAACATTCCAGCAATGCATGTTGGCAGTATTTGCAGATATGGTTGGATGTTTTCTCGAGGTCTTCATGGATGATTTCTCAGTCTACGATGACAGCTTTGATCAATGCTTATCTTATCTGGAATATGTTCTGAAAAGATGCTGTGAAGTAAACTTTGTGCTCTCTTGGGAAAAGAGCCATTTTATGGTGAACGAAGGCATTGTGCTAGGTCATGTAATTTAAAATATGGCATGGAGGTCGACCCTGCGAAGGTGGAAGTAATTTCGAAATTAGAGCAACCTACCAATCTAAAACAGATCAGGTCATTTTTAGGGCACGTCGGCTTCTACCGACGATTCATCAAGGATTTTAGCAAAATTGCCCAAACCCCGATCGAGCTTTTAGGAAAGGAGGCTGATTTTATTGTCGATGACAGAGTCCTCCAGGCCTCTACACAGTTGAAAGAAATAATCACTCAGGCCCCTGTCCTCCAACTGCTAGATTGGTCCTTACCATTAAAGATCATGACATACACATTTGATTATGCCATTGGGGACAGTTTTAGGACAGAGGATAGATCATATTCCATTTGCTATTCACTATGCTAGAATAACTCTTGGTGAAGCACAAAGAAACTATAATGTCAATGAAAAAGAGCTACTAGCAATAGTATTCACCCTGGAAAAATTCAGATCCTATTTGCTTGGATCCAAAGTCATTGTGTATACATACTACTCAATCATCAAGTATCTTCAAGCCAAGAAGGATGCCAAACCACGATAATCAGATGGATCCTTCTGCTCCAAGAATTCGATATTGAAATTCGCGACAAACCTGGAGTTAAAAATGTGGTGGCTGATCGCTTGTCAAGACTGCCAGACTCGGATACTCCTACATAAAGCCTACTACTGATCACTGAAACTTTTCTAGATGAAGCCATCCTGTCCGTAAGTACACTCTCCTGGTTCACCAATATTTTGAACTATCTTGTATCCAAGAAAACTTCACAAGATTGGCCTAAGCTGAAAAGAGACAAGTTTCTGTCAGACATCCATTTCTACCAGTGGGAGGATCCATATCTCTTTCGAGAGGGGGCTAACTGCACCTAGAGAAGATGCATTCCTCATGAGGAAGTTCAAAGTGTCCTCGAGCATTGCCACTCCAAAGAATCAGGAGGACACCATTTTGGCAGAAGAACGACATCGAAAATCCTACAACGTGCCCTTTGTTGACCGACTCTATTCAAAGACGCAGATGATTTTGTCAAGCATTGCACTAAATATTAAAGACTAAGAAGTACCATCGGAATGAGAGACATAATGCATCTGAACTACATTCAAATTTCCGACGTATTTGACGCATGGGCATTGATTTCATGGGCCCGTTCCCTAAAAGCCAGGGTTTTGAGTATATTTTGGTCATTGTCGACTATGTAAGTTGTTGGGTGGAGTCTATCCCAGCCCGAGCTGCCGACAATCGTACCATCTGTCGGTTCCTTAAAGATCACATTATCGCAAAGTTTAGGATCCCCAAAATTCTTATATCTGATGGGGGTAGCCACTTTGTCAATAGAGAGGTGAAGAAATTGACACATGAATTCTGCATCGAACATTGTGTCACCTCACCGTACCATGCACAATCTAATGGCCTGGCCGAAAGTTCAAATAGGGAGATCAAGATTGTATTGCAAAAACTCGTATGCCCTGACAGGAAGAATTGGTCACAACTGCTCGGCTCAGCACTATGGGCCTATAGGACCACGTACAAGTCGCCATTAGGAATGTCTCCCTACCGCCTAGTATACGGCAATCCATGCCATCTACCTGTGGAACTTATTCACAATTCATTATGGGCAATCAACATATGCAATTTGGATTCCAAGAAGGGAGGCAAGAACAGAAAGGTGGATTTGAATCAGCTCCTTGAATTCTATGAGAATGCATACAACAACAGCCTAATGTACAAAGAAAAGGTCAATAAGTGGCATGATAAGCACATCTGCCGTAAGACCTTTGAGGAAGGAAAAAAGGTTTGGTTGTTTGATGCAAAACTCAAACTGTTCCCAGGTAAATTGAAGAGCAAGTGGGCATGGTAGTTCGTAGCAAAACAAGTGCGTGACAATGGAAGCATCATCATATCCGGACTATCAGCTGGCGTACACCATTTGTGATCAACAAACAACTATTAAAGCCGTATCTCGAACATGACAAGTGTTTCTGTCAGGTGGTCTACAACGAAGAACTTACATCTACAACAGCAATTCACACAGACAAAGCTAGCAAAAGTATTTTTGAGTAGTTAATCATTTTCTTCTTTCTTCTTTTCCTTCTCTATTCTTTGATTCTTCTGAAAAGTCGTATTCGTCCCATACATCAGTGCTACTTAGGATATGCTTCATCCTAAGTATAGGGGGGATGAATACATTTGGATGCTTATTCTTTGATCCCTCGCCTGTCTCCTCAACTTTTGACATTCTTTCTAAACTTAAGGATATTTCATCCTAAGTATAGGGGGAGACATGCCGAGCCATTGAGTTATTTATTCATTTCTCACCCTCGACCCTCCCTACATTGGTATACATACTACTATACTTAGGATTAATTGATCATAAGTATGGGGGACAATCGACTTCTGCTTTTTTAGTCATCGTAGTATATACTTCTCTATACTTAGTATGAGTTATGTCTTCCTTTCCTTTCAATCTATGAGGACATATCTCAAGCTACATAAAGGGGTGGTCAATATATACTTTGTATATATTTTAGCCAAAACTCGTACTTTTGTAGTTTCAATAAATATGGCTAAAACATTATAAATATCTGTATACAAATCCATTCAATTATTTAATAAAAATGATGTCTGTTATTCCTCAAATTTTGAACATACTGATTAATAAATTAGGTAAAAACATTTTGCAAAATGATTGGAAAATAATTTGAAAATCCTATTGAAAAATATTTTGAAAACTGTTTGGAAAACATTTTGTAAAATGTTTTCAACCTCTGTAAAATATTTTATTTGTAAAATTTATTTTCTTTCCATGAAACAAAAATGTTTGAAAAATGATTTGCAAACATTTGGAAAATGGTTGTAAAAATATTTTTGAAAAATCTATATATACTGTTTGAAAAACCTTTGCAAAACAATTTTCAAATGCACGTAAATATTTGTAAAAATAGGTTTGTAAAGATTAATTTAGACTATAGTTTTCCAAAAACTTGTAGTAAAACATTTTCAAATAAATTTGAAGAATATATACACCACTCTTAAATTCTTGAGAAAATGTATCTAAATATCTATAAAAATGATGATGTACCCCTTGTAAATTCTTAAAGAACATTAATTCTTGTAAATATAAGAAGTACCCCAGTGTAAATATTTGTACCTAGCTTTTATCCAGAAACTTTTTTTTTCAAAAATCACAAAAACATTTGCAAAACTAAAAATACCAAAAACATTTGCAAAATCTTTTTGAAAAAAAATAAAAATAATATATATATACATATGCATCATCTTTATCAAAAATCCATAAAAAGTTCATAATTAAAATTTTCATCACAAAAATATCTTTGCATTGCATAGCATGAGCATTTTTCGGAATAATTTAGGCAATTAAATAAGTCCAAGTAAAGTTTGAAGATTGGAGCTTTAGGAAGACCTTAATACACTTAATTTCAAAGGAACCATTCGAGGATTGGAATTGGACATAATTCAGGTCACCTTGACTTAGTTCTTTGGATTCAATAAGACTATGTTCATGAGTCTATTCAATATACCTAAATAGAACCCTTCATATCATCCATACAACTCTTGAGACAATGACTTGACTAGATACCTTGCACTTAACACTTAGCTCAACCTAGATGTTCTATTAAAAGATCTTGAGGTCTAATTTGGGACGATGCAAGGCTGCTTCGTCAAGGGTGGCTCAAGAACCATTCTTGGGGATTGTTGACTCCGGTACTCTAGACCACTTCTTCTGATAACAATGATATCTAAAGAGTGGAGATGGATTGAAATAATTCTTAGCATGGGGGATGGTCTACCGGCGCAACTTTTTCTAAGACCCCAAAACGGCGGGTGGAACAAAAGATGCTATATGCACTGGGGCACAAACAAGAATGCAGAAGCTATGCATAGTCAAATAAAATATTCAAAGTATCCTTTAACAAAAAAATTCCACAAATATGATCTTCAGAAAAAGCCCGCTTCATGTCCGTAACACTGACCGACTTCACAAGGGAATGAAGACTACACTTTTCCATTCCCACTTCTCTTTCCATTCTTCTATCTTCTTACCTCATTCGATTGTAAAGACCGGAAGCACCTGACCATAGAAGGAAATATCTGACCGAGGATGAGTTATCAAAAGAGCATACAACTTGGTAGTTCAATAGTTTTGTCTGGGGAGAGCTAAACAATTTCACACACACGGTATCATTTCAAGGTACCAGGAGTATGCGACCGAGAGGATGGTTTTGACCTGGCTATGAATTGGTCTGGATAATAGAAATATAGAACCTAAAGGATGTTGTATCACAAATCCTAACCTATAAGTGGTTCCGAACACATCATTAATCCAAAGGTTTTCCTGGAGCTCCAAACTTTGACATTATTAAGACACGTTAAAAGTCAACAATTATTCCAAGTTCATTCTTTTTCTTTTTCTTTTATTTTCTTCTTCGCACTTGTAGGCATAAGTGTTTGCTAGGGACTAGCAAAGGAAAGTATAAAGGGGTGATGAATCTCCATTTTCATCACCTTTATTCTTTCATTTTGGCCTTCAAACCTTAGCCAAATGCATGAATATATCAATAATTCATCAAAATAAACACCCACTATATCCCACAAAATATTGTAAAAAAACGGTACATTTATTGTCTTTTATTGCCAAAAATAAAAGAATAAAGGAAAGAAAAGAAAAAGAGAGAAGTGTCAAGGACACTGAAGTGACCCTAGCCCCTGAGACTTAGTCATCATGATGACTTAGTCGACAAGGAATAAAGTAGGGAGAGATAGGGTGACTAAGTGTACATAAAATACAGAGCGACCACTCTATTAAAATAGGCTAATAATTGCTTTTTGGGACCTATTTTATTCTTTATTATTTACAACTCAAATAATACAACTTTGCAAATGAATGTTGTATATATTAATCTACAGAAAAATATAAAATTTATTTCACACAAAAATAAGATACAACATGCATTTTATACATAAATTAAATTCCAAAAGCCAATCTTCACAGATCCATATCTCCCAAATAATAACCTAAAATATATCAAATCAACTTTGAGTGCATATAATTTTAATAGGCTATTTAACAAAGGTGGTTTCATATTTTTTTGGAGTTAAAGAGTGAAAGTTAGGTTTTGGACCCCTATTGTATAGTTCACTCGTTTAAAATATTCCTTTTATTTATTCTTTATTATTTTTGTAATTTTATATTTTTTATAATTTTGTAAGTATTATTTATAATATATGTACATATTAAACTATGATAAAACAATAAAGAAAACAATAAAATAAAACATGAATAAAATAATGCATAGGTAAAATACCTATATCTATACCTGTATAATAAATATACTTTTTTATTTAATTGTATATAATACATCATAATAATAAAATAAAATTATATTTAAGCACCTAAAAATAATTTATAAATATACACAATAATAAATTAAAATAATAAAATCAAAATAAAATAAAAATAAAATACCTAAAACATAGGTAAATATACCTATATATGTACCCTAAAAAGTAACTTGTAAATAAACACCTCTAAAAAACAAATAAAAATGTCCATAAAATACGACAGAAAAATTAGAAATGTTTTTTATTTTATAACCTAAAATTAATAAAATCGAATTCTATTTATTATCCATTTTCCAAAGCATTTTTTGCCTTGAAATTTCTTGGTTGGTCCACATGGACCAACCAGGCGCAAATCTTTATTGACCTGAGTCAACTGTCCGGTCTCCCTTCTGACGCCTGTCAGAAGTCACGAGGTTGCCTTCTTCTTCCATTTCTCCACACCTCTCCTAGCACTCATTACCCTCGAGACTGCCATCATCGTGCGTCCACTTCGTCCCTCATCTACGTCCATCCTAGAATCTCCATCAACCCTCGCCAGATCTCACGCAAGATCTCCTTGAAAATCATCCAAAATTCGCCTATAAATATACCCCCTTCAGCTCTTTTGTTTTTTTGATCCCTCCTCTTCCGATTCTAGCCCCTCAGATCACTCTTATGATCTTCCCCATGGTGTCAGCATGGAGTAGGTCGTGATTTTCATTGAGGAGAACCCTTGGAGGAGGTGCATCCATCCACCATTGGTGCTCTACCGACAGGTCTTGCTCCTGACCGCCTCAGGCCGATTGAGCCTCATTCTCTAGCATTCCTAGGTAATCTTTTTTGCCAATTTCAATTTAGCATCTTTATTTTGTAGTTTAATTGAGCAGTTACCATGAAAATAAAAAACCCCAAATCCTGGAGCTCGAGCTTTAGGACTGATTCACCGTGATCCGACTATCGAATTACCCCCGCTTCCCTCGCCATAACATTTACTGTGCATTCTTCATAGAATTCCCCTTTGTTCAACCCAGATCCATCACGGATTAGGGACTCAAGCTCCCTCCGCCGCTACCTCGTCGGAGCTCCCCCTCCATTTGGTTCCCCCCTTTGTTTTATTTAAACCCCAGGTCGAGAAGATAGCTCACACCTGAGGATCTTTTGGTGGCCTTTTGCAAGGCATTGGGTACTCCCGGGACCTCAGTCACCACTTGGAGCTGCTCCAGGTGGTTCACCTTCACTGGAGTATGCCGGGTTCAATCGCAGACATCGGACCTTGCAGGAGCACGCGGAGGATGCCCAGCTACATGCCGGGCCCATCGGAGAAGATAAAGCTCGTCGGAGTAGCGAGGATCGATGAATCTAAGGTCGTCAGCATCGAGTTCTTGAGTGTTCTTCCAAGCCCTTTCACCGTCGTTCGATCAAGAACAATGGTCCGGATCTATTCGGACTGTTGAATCTTAAACGAAGGGATATACAATTAGGGCTGCTCGAGAGGACACGTGGCAACCTCTAGATGCTCGGATCTGGGTGCTTAAGGAACTATTTCACCGACACCCTCCACCTATTTGTATTTACTTAAATGTCATGTAAATATCCTAGGAAGTTCAAAAACCTTAGGATAAAATTGCATGTAATGCCCTGACTTTTCATATTGTGCAATTTGGTCCCCGCTAAAGTCACGTGTAGGGGCATGTTTATGTTGTGAAATTTGCATCGAACCTCTTGCGTGTTTTTTTATTATTGTGTAGTACATAAAGTCTTAAAATTAGAGTTAACTTTTGGGTAAAATTGCATGGTAGCCCTCACTTTTTTATTTTATTTGTAATTATACCCCTGTCAGGCCAAGTAATTTTGTGTGAATTTTTGATTTATTAAAAAAAAGTTTCCATGCTTTAAAAATCACCAAAAAATAGGGATAAGTACTTGGATGCATGCTTGATCACACCTATAATTTTATTTTTTTCATCTATGCCTCATTCTTATTTTCATAAAAAATAGAATAGTGCACGATTAGCTCCTATTTGCAATATCAAACCCACAAAAAATATAAAAATGTTTTGAAAAAGTCTTAAAAAAATATATTTTTGTGTATTTATTTATTTCTAGCCTTCAGACTAGAAATCACTAAAAAATATAAAAGAAAACTCAAAAAAATTGAAAAACCCTAAAAACACTTATAAAACATTTAAAAATATCTCAAAAATCCCAAAAAAATCTATTTTCAATTTTATATTTTCTTTATATTATTTCTATTTATAAAAATTAATTTGGAGAAATTTTGCTATATTTTATATTTTATATCTCCATTTTAAATTCATGTATTTAATTAATCCTTGTTTTAGGCTATTTTTTACTTTAAATATAAATATAAATATATATATATATAAATTAGCAAAAATTCTTAAAAATCATAAAAATTTTAAGAATTTATTTAAAATCCCAAAAGACTTTATTTTCTTATTTTTGGCTATTTTTATTAATAATGATCTCTACCTAGCCTATATTATATATATAGCTCATATACCTATATTATAAATTAAAAGAAAAAGAAAAAAAAAATAAAAATATAAAAATATAAATATAAAATATAATTATTAATTAAAAATAAAAACCCATTTTATTGTGTAAATATTGAACATAGGTTATATATACACATATACTTATATTATTTATTTATTAATAATATATAGTGCTACATCGTGTGTTCCCCGTGTTCGACACCCTGCTCCACTTGTCACTATATGTATTTTATAATAGGGTTTGTAATAAATTTTAATCCACATTACCTTTATTGTTTGATATCTAATTGTGGGTTGATTGTTGAGACATTCTGGGAATTCCTGAGCGATCGCCCCAGCGACACGTTTGACTTCTTTTAGACCTCGCGAGGCCCCGTGCGTTGTTTCAATTACCGGACTCAATTCTTTGGGTTTATTTCATGGCATACAAGTCTCCACTCGACATGTCTTCCTACCACCTTGTCTATGGTAAGTCTAGCCGCATGCCCATGGAATTAGTTCACAAATCCTTTTCGGCATTGCACATGTGCAACCTTGATTCTGAACAAGGAAAGAACAGAAAAGTTGATCTGAACCAATTGCTTGAATTTCATGACTACACATACAATAAGAACCTGATGTACAAAGAGGAAGTCAAGAGATGCCACGACAAACATATCTGTAGGAAGACTTTCGAACCTAGACAAAAGGTGTGGTTATTTGATGCGAAGTTCAAATTTTTTCCAGGAAAGCTGACGAGCAAGTGGACATGACCATTTATAGTGAAACCGTACGTGATAATGTAAGCCTACTCATATCAGAATTGTCACCTGACGCACAACCCTTTGTAGTAAACGGACGGTTGCTAAAACCATATTTAGAGCATCACGCATTCCCGTCCGTTGTTGATTTAATCTAAATGGTATTTCAAGATGATCTCACAAAGGCAAATGGATCAGACATTTGAGCTAAAAAATCACAAAAAGATTTTGTTTTCTTCTTTTTATTTCGATTTTCTATTTCTTTTGAAAAGGTGTTCTCCTATTTCATAACTTCTATACATAAGGTGTACTTTCTCCCTAAGTATAGGAGGGGTAATCATCTCGAGTTATTCATTTTCATGATCCCTTACATGCACCCTCAACTCTTGATATTCTATCTATACTTGTTGATATTTTACCCTAAGTATGGGGGGATAGGTTAAAGCTGGTGATTTCGTACATTCTCTCCCTTAACTCTCCCTGCCTTGTGTACATCCTGCTATACTTAAGATTATTTCATCCTAAGTACAGAGGGGGTGGTCTACTTCTCATTCGTCCATTCTTTAGTCATTGTAGTATAGACTATTCTATACTTAGTACGATTTATGTCTTCCTTTTTTCTCTCCGATCTATGAGGACATAGCTCAAGCTAAGTAAAGGGGATCGTATATGCATTGTATATACTGTAGCCATAAACTCATACTTTCGTATCTTCAATAATATGACTAATTAATAAAATACACGATATGTCTTCGAAAACACTTGTAATAAATGGATTTAAAATATTTTCAAAATGTTCGAAAAATGGTTGAAAAATATCTTTGAAAATCTTTTAAAAACTATTTAGAAAATGGTTTTGTAAAATGTTTTCAAACCTTTGTAAAAAAATGTTATATATGTAAAAATTGTATTCTATTTGTTTATATAAAAATATTTTGAAAATCTGTTTGCAAATGATTTGAAAAATCGTTGAAAATTACTTGAAATCTATATAAACTATTTGGAAAATATTTGCAAAATGATTTTCAAATCTTGTAAATTTTTTAAAATGTTTGTCAAAATTATTAGCAAAAAAAGATTTCAAAATATTTTGGAAATCCTGTGTAAATAACAACTTGTAAAAACCCTTTGTAAATATAGATGCACTCCCGTGTAAATAGTCGTACATTTTCCTTTTTCAAAAAAACCTAAAAATTTGAAAAATGCAAAACTCCATAAACATTTGAAAAAATCTTTTCAAAATCTGTATAAAAATTTGCAAAACTTTTTCGAAAATCCATAAAAAGATCAAAACCAGAAATCCGCATTACAAAAATATTTTTCTTGCATAGAATTTACATTTTTCGGTTTGATAACGATGATTGAGGAAGTTTAAATAAAATCCGAACATTGGAGGTTGGTTGGACCTTAACCCATGTAACCTTTGGAACCTTATAGGAACTGGAATTGAGATGCTTTAGGTCTACTAGACTCAATTCTTTGAAACCACAAGACTTGCTTCAGTGTGGTCTTGACTGTCTAAGTAGAATATTTCAAAACACACAGATGACTCTTGTCGACAGTGACCTGACTTGCACACATGCACTTTCTACTTTGCTCACCTCAGTTGAAGTGGTAGAGGGTTGGATTTGTCTACATGAGACACAAGCCAATGGAAATATCTTAAGTGAGATATCTATGGCCATTGTACCAAAACCTAATCTAGTAGCAAAGAGGTCTAAAGATGGAAGTTTGTGGGTTGCAATAATGCTTCAAAAGAGGGATATTCTATTGGCTAAAGAGGAAAAAGTCCATATATAAATGTTGTTGTACATAGTATTAAAAAATGCTTATAAAAATCCAAAAAGAACAGATAGGAAAAATTTCAAGAAAATAAAATCCCATCAGATGCATATAATCAATAAGCAAGCAGGAGCTTCAAAGTCAAATCTATGTGAGCCTGCAACTGGATGACTTGACTATACTGATCAAGCATCCTAGGATAGGTGGCTACACTGGCTACCATCCATTCTCTTCTCCACCTCCTCTACTTGAGCCAGTTGTACTTGAACTTAGAAGGGAATAGCTTGCTTATCGAGGAAAGAGTTGCTGGATTGAGGAATTAGGGTCACCATTTTGGACAAGATTGACTTTTACCGCTTCAGCCAAGAGGAGATGCATATCACTGACACTGTACAAAGTAGACTCAAAGTCATAAGGGACTGCGTATGACATCGACTTATTCTGACCTAGCTTTTGAGGGGACATGGGCAGAGTCTGATGGTTCTTAGAGGTTGTCGTGTTTCAAGTCCAATTCCCAATAAGGTTCCGACCAAACCTAACTTCTAAGGGTCCAATTAAGCTCACAAGTTTGAAAGTTAACATCAATCCAAGTTCTTTATTTTCTTTTCTTTATCTTCTTTTCTGCACTTATAAGAATAAGTGTTTGCTAGGTACTAGTAAAGGCAAGTATAGGGGGTGATGAATTTCTATTTCATTACCTTTATTCTTTCATTTTGGCTTTTAAACCCTAGCTAAATGCTTGTAAATAGCGTTATTTTGCATAAAATAATATATATTACTTATTGTGTATATATTTTATATAATAATGTATTTAATACCAAAATAAAAAAATAAAGAAAAGAAAAGAAAAAGAAATGAAATACCATAGGTATTGAATGGCCCTAAATCTTGAGATCTAGGCATCGTGATGACTGGGTCGAAAATGAATAAAGTAGGGCAAGATAAGGGCAAATGAATACACAAAACTCTACTTCATAAATGCCCAAAAATCAGTTTTGAGACCTATTTATTCTTTATTATTTTTATATTCAATCAGTAAACTTTGAACATGACATTATAGATAAAAATACATATAAAAATAAAAAAAATTATTTTACACAAAAATAATGCATATTGTGCTTTCTACATACAGAATAAAAATCCAAAACACAAATTTCCCATACTCGTATATCTTCCATATGAACTCAAAATATATCAAAATCAACTTTAACTGTATATTACTTTTTATTAACTATTTTATAAAGGTGGTTTCATTCAATTTGGAGTTAAGATGCAAAAGCTCGGTTTTTGACCCCTATTATACATTATACCTGAATAAAATATTACATTCTTTAATATTTTATATTTATATAATTTTGTAAATATTATTAACAACATATGTACATAAAAATTAGATTAAAATACTACATAAAATAATAAAAACTTTTCATGTTTAAATGAAAAAATAATAAAGCTATTTAATATTTCTTTTTGAATTATTTCCATTTTATTTTCGATTTTTGTCATGTTTTGGCCGACGTGGCCCAACCAAGAGCCAGGGCAGGTTGACCCAGGTGAACTCCCTGGTCTCCTTAATTATGTGACTGTTAGAGTGATTGATCTGACTTCCTCAATTTTCCCACTTCTTTACTTTTAACCCTCGATCCATGGAATTTAACGCCTACATCTTATCTCTATCCGAGGGATGTTGAATCGAGCATTCTGCCCAAGCCAACATCACCATGTATATAGTTTTACCTCCGCCTTCCTTCACATTTTGATCCTCTTCCACCCAGAAACACCCTAACTATAAGAGCGATTGAATCACCTGGTGACAGCAGGAGGCTACTCCAGTGTCCAATGAGTGATTTGGGTGCCTAAACAAGTCGATCCAAGCTGTCGGCAAGCTTCGTCGTGAGCTCCACGCCCAACTCCTCCAGGCAGATGAGCACCTACTTTCTGCATTTTTTTATTCCTATGGTTAACATTAGAGAAGATTAGGTTTTATTTTCGGTTAATTTCATCTCGCATTTCCTAAAATTTGAAATCGTAGTTTGTCGGAGCTGAGATCCGACGAACCTCCTCATCATGTTTCAATTGTCCCCCAACCCATTTGGCGGCTTCACCTTTTTCGCCCATCTCTGCTCTATGCTCCTAGCAGCTCCACTCCCCCGATCTTGCTCAGATCAGGACATTTGTTCTCCTCCTCCAGCTCATCGTCGAAGAATGCTACCTCGATCTGCCTCTACTCCATTCCACTCGCCAAATCCTCTAGAGTCCTCGTTTTTGTGCCACCATTCTAACTCTGTAGATCGAAGAGAAAGAGCCCCAATTGAGGGTTGTCCGAGGCAGGAAAGAAGAACCTAGTGGTCTTGAGCTCCTAGCCTCTGCTGCCACATTCCAGATCATTTTGAAGGGTCCAATCGACACAGATCTTAAACGAAATCAATTTGGATAATCTCGCAGCAGCCATAGGTCCCGGAGACATCATATTCAACCGATCAAAGTTTGCCTGGGCGAACCTTCTTCGTTGTTCATCCAAATAGTCCTTCTGTCGTCCGATCAAACATAACCTCTAAGAGCTCCACCTGTCACTTGATCATCCCTTGCACCAGCCATTCGATGAAGTCCCTGATCTGATCGTGGCCGCTCATCGCCAAAGCGTCAATGGCCGTTGACATCACGGCAAGTGGATAAATAAAAGTCGCTAGTTGTTAGATTACGTCCAGTGGGTAATTTTGCCATATATCCCCTACTTTTTGTAATTTCTTTTTAATATTTAAATTTTGATTTGTAGTGTAAAAGTTCTGAATATTTTGCATTTAGCCCCCTATACTTCCCATATTTGCATTTAAGTCCAATCCGTGTCTTCACATACTTGTGCACATGAGGGGACTACGTATTTTGCACCTGAGCCCTCGAGTTTTGTGTATTTCTTTTTAGTCCACATTTTTGCAATATTAGTGTAATATTTTCTAGATATTTTGCATCTGGACCCCGAACTTTGTATTAATTGCAAAAATACCCCTCAAGGTATATATTATTATATATATTTGGGGAAATTTGCATTTTTGATCTTGAACTTCTCGGGGATGCTTAGAAATAGTCCCTAAACTTAAAAGTTTTGCTAAAATACCCCTGCTAGACTACATTTTCTTCTTGTAGATTTTATTTTTGTTAAAAAAAACTCATGTGCCCTAAAATTTTGTAGAAAATTACGATAAATACCTTATATATAATTATATCGCATATATTTTTATTAAGGTATTTATATGATATTTATATTTATTAAAATAAAAAATAAATCTATATTTTCCTATCTTACTAAAAAATATAAAATAATAAAAAATTATTTTGAAAAATTCAAATATATATATTTGGTTTATTACCCTATTTTGCACTTACAGACTAAAAATCCCTCAAAATAATAAAAGAAAAACACTAAAAATAAAAAATCCAAAACTCGTATAAAATTATTAAAAATTCTCAAAAATAAAAAATGTTTTTTTAATTTATGTATTTTTCTTATTATATATATTATAGATTAAAATTAGCTTTGGAAAATTTTGAGCTATTTAGTTATTTTTTAAATCCAAAATAAATCATTCTTTTTTACTTCTCATTGTTTTGCATGATTTGTTCGATTAAAAATACATAAAAATTAGAAAAAATTAAAGGAAAAATCACAAAATAGTAAAAAAAATAAAAATTGATAAAAATACTTATTTTGTGCATTTTTCATATTTATAAGTATTTATATCTATATACTATCCTATACCGTGTTTTTATACTTATATTTACGAATATCATTATTATTTGTATTATACTTATTAAAAATCCCAAAATGTTTTTATTACCTCTAGAAAATAAAAAGGACTATACCTTAGGGTATTTTCCTCATTTTCTTTTCATTTAGATTTTTATTATTATCTCTACTATTTATACTTTTCATATATACTATATATACTTATATCACAATTAATTAAAAAGAAAATGAAATTTAAAATCAGAAAATATAAAAAAGAATTATGAAAATTATAAAATTAAAAATTTATAAAAAATTGCAAAAAAGATTAAAAACCCATATAAAAATTAAAAAATCGTCAAAAGCACAAAAACACTTAATACCTTTTTAGTCAATTTTTGTTGTCTATCCCCTGATGTCCCTATGTTCGACATCCTACCTTACTTGCCACTATACACATTTCATTGTAGGATTCTAGTAAATTTTGATTCACACTTGCTTGCATCGCTTCATCTTTACATTGTGTGGGTCTATTGGTGATGATCACTCGACTTTAGTGAGCCGTCGTCTCAACGACATTTTATCTCCGCCCCTTAGTGAGGATATTTTTAGACCCTCACCAAAGTTGAGTTCATCGGTAGGGGCACAAAAGATCAATACAGTGTACAATATTTTCTACCAAAAAGAAGCCAAACACCAAACATATTCATGACCAGAATAGTCTATGATTTAGAGAGCATGCATATCTTGGTGGAGACTTGGCTAAATTGGTAATGCTTCACATGAGACGTGACTACACTGGTCATACTCCGCTTCTTTTCTCATTCTGCTATCTTCTTTCCATTTTCAATTGTGGACACATCATCTACATGAACATATAAGGGAATACCCGCTCCTCGAGGAGAGAGTAGTTAGACTAGGGAGTTAGGGTCACCTTGTTAGAGAAGGTTATTCTTTGTCATTTCAGATGTGGAGAGCTATATTTCACATACATAGTACAAGTAAGGTTCATAGTCATCAGAGTTTTCATATGAAGACTTGTTCTGACCTAATTGCCAAGGCGAACTGAATAGAGACTTGTGGAACTTAAAGGTCGTTGAGTCTTAAATCATATATCCAATAAGGTTCCGATAAACTAATAATCTAAAGGTCTGACCGAGCTCCATACTTTGATTTCATGAAGATTAGTTTAAAAATCAAAATTGTTCTAAGTTCTTTCTTTTTCCTTTTCTTTTTAGTCACTTATTCTTCTAATAAGTATTTGTTAAGAGACTATCAAAGGTAAAGTATAGGGACATGATGAATCACCAATTCATCGTCTTTATTCATCGATTTTGGCTCAAAATACCTTACAAAATACATGTAAATAACATTAAGTCACTCCTTAATAATGCAATATCATATGTTAATGGGGTATTATTATCATTATTTTAATCCAAAATAAATAAATAAAGAAATTAAGGAAAAAGAAAGAAATGAAGGCTGTGTATATGAAATAAATACAGAATGACCCTAACCCAGAGAGTAAGTCAAGATTTGAGCTAATTGATGAATCTCCATTTCACCACTTTTATTCTTTCATTCTGGCCTTAAATCCCTAGCTAAATGCATGTATATATAATTAATTTGTCAAAATAAATACCTGATTAATTATACAAAACTGTATATAATAGTATATATTTTATGTTTTAATTCAAAAAATAAAGAATAAAGGAAGAGAAGAAAAGGAAAGGAGACACCATAGGTGTTGAGTGACCCTTGACCTCAAGACCTGGTCATCATGATGACTTGATCGACACGGAATAAAGTAGGGGGAGATAGGACATATAAATTGTACAGAAAAGATATGAAACCCTAGTTTTTAGTTCTTTTATAAATAATCTTGTGACATATTTTATTCTTTATTATTTATATCTCAAATCTAGATAAAAATAAAAAAAAATACAAAATTGAGTTTATAAAAAAATAATGCACAGTGTGCCTGAGACACACAAAGTAAAAACTCAAAATAAAAATTTCACATACATATATCTTCTCCACACCGTATCAAAATGGACCAAAATCACTTTAATTGGATATAACTTTCAATGAGCTATTTAATGAAGGTGATTTTATTTAATTTGAAGCTAAAATGCAAAAGTTAGGTTTTGGGCCATATTGTGGAATTTACATGTATATTTTATTTAATATATTTATTCTTTGTAATTTCCATACTCTTTTATTTTTATAAAATTGTAAATATTATTTGAAACACATGTACATGATTAAATTAAATAAAAACATCTAAATACAATCAAAATAAATATTTCATTTAAATACATATATGAAATTTACCTGTATACCTATATTGTATAGAGACCTAATTAATTAAGTATACATACAAACTAAGAGTAATATAATAAAAATATATAGATATGTATAAAAATAAATCAAAAATATATAAAATTCATGCATAAAATAATAAAAATGTATTACAAAATAAAAATAAAATACTAAAGCACATATATTTATACTTATGTTATACATGTAAATATTAGCTTGTAATAGAAAGCATCATCAAATTAAATAAAAATATGTGTAAAATACTACATTAAATTATAAAAAACTTCATGTTTTAATTCATTGATAATTTATTATTTATTTTACCAATCTTTTCTTGTTGGAAATTTTCTAGTTGGTCCATATGGACCAACCAGAAGCCTCCACCTCTTGACCTCGGTAAACCGCCCCCTCTCTCTTCCACGAACTACGATTTGTCAGAACCCTTGATCTTCACCTAATTATCCGCTCGAGATCATGATGTTCTTCCCTGGCATGCTGCTTGAACTCTGGGGATTAAACATCCCTAAATAATGCCATAGCCATAGATCCAATTGATCATCCTTGATTTGTCCAGAATCCTCGACAAAAGAACCCCACTCGTTCAGTCTATAAATAAAACCCTCTGAGCTACTTTCAAAGTTTGATCCCTCTTCATTAATCTTTAGCCCCTCATATTGGTCCAGATAGCTTCGTCTTGGTGACAACAAGAAGAAGTTGTCAATTTGCAGCGAGGAGAGGTCGAGGAGGAGATCCAACCCCATCGCTGGAGCACTGCCGACTGGTTTTGATTCCTGTGGTCCTAGACCTGGTAGAGGCCCTTCCTTCTTCTTCTTAGGTAACTCTATATCATAGATTATGGTTCTAGCCTTTATTTTTCTAGTCGTGGATTTATTCGTAGTTTTGAAAACCCCCAAATCCCTGGGGCTAGTTTGGTTACTAGGTTGGGTTGGGGTAACCTCTAGTGAATAGTAGATGTTTCGATGGTTATGAGGGTTGGTAGAGGGTTGTAATAAGGAATATGATGTGATGTCACATTGATTTGTGATGGAATTCCAACCCAGGTTTGTAGGGTGGTTTATCGGGTTACCCCGGGGTAACCTGGGGCACACATCCAACCAAACGAGCCCCTAGAGATGGAGCTCTAGGGCTAATCCATTATGATTTAATCGTCAACTCACCCCACCATTCTCTCCACAATCTCCCCTTTCATCTTCTCCATCGATCATCCCATCAGTTCCCCCCATATCCATCGTGGATCTGGGAGTCAAAGCTTCCTCTGCCGCATCTTGCCGGAGCCCCACCTTCATCACACTCCACTCTCCTTTTTGCCCAACTCCTTACCCGAGGAAGTAGCACTCGGGCCAAGGAGTCTTTTGGTGTAGGTTTGCGACTCCCATGACCCATTTGGAGCAGCCTCAATCACCTGAAGTAGCTCCATGTGCTTGGACTTTATCTGAGAACCCTCAGCCCCCTAGACATTCTTGGAACCCATCAATGCATGTGGAAGAGGGCTAACAAGCTACTGGGCCCATTAGAGGAGAGATTTTTTGTCAGAGCATCAAGGAATAATCGGTCAAAGCACGCTAGAACCTAGTTCGTAGGAGTTCTTCCAGACCACCTCCGAACAGTTAGATCAAGAACACAACCAAGATATAAGCTGGCCCGTGCATTTATTTCGAAGGGGTACTCATCCAGGACCATACGATCATCCACATGGCGTATGCACAACGATCGTATCCAGCGCATTTTAAGTGGTATATTTACAAAAACCTTCCTCCATTCTTTGTAATTTATAATTAGTCCTGTAAATATTTAAGTACATTAAAAACTTTGTGGATGATTTGCATGTACTCCCCTGAACCTCTATATTATTGCACTTTAGTCCAATGATAGGTCACCTCACATGGACCCCCACGTGAGGGGACATTTTGCATAGACGCACCCATTGCTTTTGTATTTGCTTTTAAATTTATAAAAATCAAGTTGCATTGTTAAAGTTTTGGATAAATTACATGTGAGCCTCTACGGTTTATTTTATTTGCAAAAACAACCTTGCCAGCTTGATTTAATTTTATTTATGCATTTCTTTTTATTTAAAATAGCTACTGCACCCTAAAAATTCTAAAAATATAAGTGTATGTCCATGATTGGCTTCTAATCCATACTATACTTTTTATTTGCCATTTTGCTTGCTTTAACATTTATTAAAATCATCTAAATTTATTTTATTGCCTTTTGACTTAAAAATACAAAAAAATATAAAACCTTTTGAAAAATTCAAAAAAAATACAAATGATTTATTTATCTATTTTATAACTACCAACCAAAAAATCACAAAAAATACCTAAAAGAACTCAAAAAATTAGCAAACCATTGCTAACCCTATAAAATTTGTAAATTATTTTTGAAAGGTCCAAAAATATTAACTATTCTACATTTTTATATAGGGTAAATTACAATTTCTGTCCCCATCTATGGGTCCGATCTCAGAATGGGTCCCGATCTTTAAATTGTAACGATTCGGGTCCCATGACCATTAATGAAAGGAACTTTTTAAGGGCTAATGACGTGTATGCCCTTGTTTAAAAGTTGGAACCCAACCCCCATTCACTTCCCAACAAGGGCATATTCGTCATGAACCCCACAATTTCCTTTTTCTAAAAGGTCTTGGGACCCAGATTGTTACAATTTAAAGATCGGGACCCATTCTGGGATCGGACCCATAGATGGGGACCCAAATTGTAATTTACCCTTTTATATATTGTATTATCTATCTAGTAGATATGATTTTGAGAGATTTTGGGATAATTTTCTATTTTTAAACCTCAAACCAATTCGACCCTATTAAGGGTTTAGGTTTTATGTATATATATACACATTATTCTATTATTAAATTAAAAAGAGTAAAAATCAGAAAACAAAAAAATATATAATTAAAAATTATCATTTCATTTAATTAAGACCCACATATACATTGAGTGATTTTGTGCATAATTGTATACACTTGCTTTATTTTTCATTTAAATAATACCTGCTACGTCCCATGCTTCTTGTGTTCGACCCCTACTTGCTTGTTTGCTATGCATACTTGTTTCATAGGGTATGATGATTCACACACATCCATATTAGATTGCTTTACATCTTCATTCTGTGGGTTGATTGTTGAAATTAGTCGAGGATCTTTGGAGAGGTCACTTCAATGACTGTGGTATGCCTTGTGTGGCCACAAGACTCTCTCCCCTAGATCTCTTGGCTCTTTCACTAATCGACAAGGAATAAAAAAGGGGGATATAGGATCCTTAATGTATAAAAATTCCAAAAAAAATAATTTCACATGTATATATTCATCACTATTCATTATGTATATATCTAATGCTAATTTATTTATCATCAATTCTATTTCAAATAAAAATATTTTCTTCTTGAACCTTGTAAAAAATATTTGCAAAAATAAACCATATATAGAATAAGAAGGATAACACTCTAAAAAAGTCGTAAAGACAGAATTGAAAGTTTAATATCTACTTCATATAAAAAATAAAATGAATCAAACTCACTTTAATTGTGTATAAAATAAAATAATTTTTAAAAATAAAAGTGGTTTCATAAATTTGGAGCTAAGATGTGAAAGTCATCTTTTTGGACTGTCAGTTGTATATGTATGTATATATTGTAACTATGTATCTATGTATTTATTTATCATTTACAATTTTACACATTGTATTTTAATTATTTTATATTTTTTATATTATTTGTAAAAAATACAAAAAAATAAAAAGAATCAAAACTAAAATAATTGTACTTATAACATAGGTATAATGTACCTATATTGTACATAAAGATATTTATTTAATATATTAAATAATGTCATAAAATAAAAAATATATATTTAAAATCTTCTAATTATTTTGTAAATAAATAAAAAATAAAAGAATGTATATTTTGTAAAAATAAATAATTAAAATTATGCATATTGTTTATATATGCATTTTATACCTATAAGTATATGTAGTTATTTATTTTAACCCGATAAATAAAATTATTTAACTCATTAAAAATCATCAAAAATTATTCATTAAATTTTAAACATCTTTTGTGTCAATAACCTTTTAATTTCTATTAATTTTCTATTTGTTTCATATTTATATCTATTTATTTTACCTATTTATCATTTTGTTTTTGTTTTTATTCAAATCATCGTCTGATTGGTCCACCCCGGGTCTGTTGATCAGGGTCAATGATGAATCTCAAATTCATCACTCCAAATCTTATTTATTAATATCAAATCCCTCAAAATCATCAGCATTTCTTTATATATTCTGCATAATTAGCATTCAAGCATGTTTTGATAAGAATTGCATTTTAGCAATAATTTCTGCATAAAATAAGATGCCAAAAATCATAGTCAAAATTGACCTGTAAATAGCCTAACTTCCTTGATTTTTAACTAATTCATGCTAACTTCAAATAACCCAAACCTCCACTGAGTACATATCACTAACAAGAATAAATGAAAAATACAAAAAATCACTAACCCAAATAAGTGGACCAAAAAAACCCAACCCCTAGTTTCATGATTTCTGGACAAAAAACTTCAAATCTTCCCCATCCAGTGTCCGTTTTGATCCTACCCACTTTTGAACTAATGTACATTCAATTACCTTCAAAACAAGACCAAGTTCAAGAGAATCAGAGCTAATATGTGGAAGTTGGGTTTTGGGCCTTTTTTGTACATGTTGTATTTTAGCGATTTTTGACCTATTATTTTATGTACATAATTAAACTATTTTATTTTATTTCTTTTTCATTTGTATTCTTTGATAAAAGTTTAATTAAAATGCACAAAAATCTAAATCCAATCCGAGCTTGAAATCAAAGAAACAAATTGAGTCCAAGTCTTCACTAACTGCTTGTACAAAATTTGTCGGTTTCATGTTTTATTTTATTTCTTCTTTTTCTTAATTAATAAAAATAAATAGAATAGATTAATGTGTAATTATTTATCTTTGATTTTACTGTATTTTTTTCCGGATTTTTATCTAGTTTAGAAATAACATAAAAATTATTAAACCCAAAAATAAAGGCATTCTATGTACATGGGATACCCCAAAAATATCACTTTACGCAAATGATCGATTTTGGTTTTGATATCTTCATGAAAGTTGTAGATCTCATCGAGACGAGCAATTTTTGTGAAGAAATTTTTTCGATCCGAGGCCGTTTGCTATTTATTTCGGATTTTACAAAGTTTTTATTCTTTGATTTTTGTGGTGCAGACACGTGGCAGCTCCTAGAGGAGCCACGTGTCAGCCCTTTTGATGTTTTTATAATTAGTTTTTTATAAAAATATAATAAAAAATTAAAAAAATAAATAAAAATCCTTGCACAGGCATCGCATGTGCACGCGCACGCGCACGTGCACGTGCCCCACCCCTCTACTCCCCTTAACCACCACGTGTCACCACGTGGGCCGTCTGTGCCCGTGGCCTTCATCCTCGACTCGCCTTCCCCAATTCGACTCCGCCACTCCGCCCCGATTTCTCCGTTGCATCCTCTAATTGCCCCGTGTATCTCGCCACCGCCTCCATCTCCGATCCTCCATAGATCTCGTGTCGTCATCCTCATATCTCCAAATCTCGCAAATCAGATCCAATCGCCGCCAATCATCGAATTCAGATCTCCCTAATCGATCCCCCCCACAATCTCGCTCCACTGCCTCTGTGAAATCCCGCCAGATTCTTTCCTTCTCCAGTGAAGAACCCATATCCTATTTAAAACAGTCCGGCCCTCCAGGGAAGCCCATCCGCCACTTGTACAACAGGACGAGGGGTCGGGGTGACATGCCGCTCCTCCCCCTGCTCCGACAAGGTCCGAGCCTCACCAGCTCGTAGCAGCGCCGCCCGACAACCTGCTTCGCTTCGGTCTGCCCGTTGAGCCGCTGACTACCTCCGACTTCATTGCCATCGAAGCTTCTCCGACCAACAACTTCACCGACTTCAACCTTCAACGAACAACCATCTTCTCCGACACGCTTCACCGCCAACGCCCACGACTACCGCTGACAACTATCTTCGTCTTCACCAACATAGACCACCTGCTTCGACAACGATCGTCTTCATCGACGACAACCATCTCCACCTACGTCCAAGCCCTCCAGGAGCTCCGCTGCCCCCACCGACATCTTCCACCAGGAGCATCTCGCCTCGACTCTCCTCGCCACACCCACTTGTCGCTCCGCCGTGCTGCCATGTCTGACCCGAGACCTCTCGCACATGTGCGAGGCACGTACATCCTGAGGGGGGGGACGTCAGCAATCCCCAGGTCACATGCTGCGCACATGACCCATTGGGTAAGCTTCAAGAGCCTCCCTCTGAGTCCTCCAATTCGCCCAGAAACCGTAGGGCTCACGTGCTTTACACGTGACCTTCTAGGAAAATTACAGTTAACCCCCCCGTAGGTCTGCATAATCCCTTTCCAGCCCACGCCGACCAAGGTCATGTGCTTAGCAAGTGACCTCTTGGAATTTTGCAGAAGTCACCCCAGGACTATTGGTATTTACATTTTTGTCCCCCTTTACAGTTTCATGTTTATCTAAATAACCATGTATTCCTTTATCATTTTAGACCTCTACATTGTACTATTTATTATCCAAAAATAGCATTTTGTTCCGCATTTAATTCTCTACGTCTTGACATATTGTGGACATTTTTGTGATCATTGATTAATTAATAAATAATTATTTTGTGGAAATTTATATACTTTACCCATCTTATGCTCTGAAATTTATAATTGATTAACCGTTGCTCTAAAAATTCCTGAAAAATCGTAGGTTGTAGAATTAATTGTGATTAACTTTGTGCCCAAAAAGAATTACATTTACATGCATAGTTTGCCATATAAAAATTATTTTACATATTTTAGTGTGTGATTTTTAATAGGTATTAAATATCACAATTTTGAGATTTAGGATTTTTTTGAGATTCATCATATAGTGATAGATCTTTAATAATTTTTCCCTTGAAAATAATTAGGTTTAATATTTATTAGAATTAAATATGTAAAATTCACTTAGTTTGCATTTAAAAATTCATAAAAAAATCATCTTGCATCCAAAAATTCCAAAAAAAATTATTGTGCATTCATTTCATCATAATTATCATCTCGACCAAGTTTCATATTTTTCGGACATCGTTTGATTGATTTTACATTTTAGTCCCTAAAATAGGCTGAAATTGCGATTTACATTCTTTATTGCATTAAAAAATTACAAAAAAAGACCGCCTCAAAAACACGCACGAATTTTGATAGACATAATTCTACGTTGTTCCTTTGCCTCCTTGTGTTCGACCTTGGGACTTTCCCAAGTAAAATAAATAAAAAAACCACGCGATTAAAAATTGACTAAATATTTGTGGTTATTTTCTTGATCGATTCCGATGACCGCCTACAACGAAATGCCAAATTATTTTTAAGCAAATGATAAATTCACACGACACATCATATTTTTAACAAGCACAATCGCTGATATGTTAGATGGTGTTGTTGCCAGGGAGGCAAATGGCTAAGTTTTGTGTTTTGAAAATTTTCATTCGGTTTTCTGCATTCGGGTAGTCTGGCCCCCGAATTTCTCATTGTAAATTACATTTTTTCCTGCAATTTTTTTATTTTATTTTCCGCTTTTATTTTTCTTATTTTATTTAGTTATTCTCTTACACTCTCTCTCTCTTATTTTTCTTGCGAGGTACTCGACATACGTGGAGCGGCTTTTCAAGAACCGATGCATCTTCACCGACTTCTGAAAAAGCTGTAATTAATTTAAGATCGAGTCGAGCCGTGAGAGAGCATAGAGTCTAGGATTTTAATTTCTATAATTAATTGCTCATTTATAGCGGTGTTCGTTTGGACTCTCGCATGTGTAAAAAGACCTTGAACTATTCTTGTGGTGTGTCGTGGCCTGTTTCACTCTCCGGTGAGGGTAGGGCCCGACTTGAGTGGTGATTAGGATAGACCTGCACATACGACTCTCAAAGCATTTTAATTTTTGATTGGGCTCGTAAGATTTAGGCCATACTTCACTATTAATTGAGATACACATTAGATCATTCAATTTAGCCAAATTCAACTCAATTCTTCCCCGCTAATCGAACTTTCTGATTAGGTGCGATCTTTCATCGGCTTGCATCCTTATAGAATAAATTTTCAATTCTGTATTGCATCCCACTTGGAGATTGCGAGGATTCATTGTAAGTCTTCTAACTGAGCATACATCATTGTTTTCACGTGCATTGGCTTTTCCCGAATTTCTCCCTCCTTTTCTGTCACATAATCTTAAAAGAAATTGGGACTGGACAGTAGACGTGTATTTCTGCTCATTTAATTCTTCAGTGATCACCAAATTAAAATTGAGACTGCTAAATATAGTCTACTCTAAATAACCCATAACATCAAGAATTTTTGCGGGAGAGCAACCCCGACCTTGGATGTTTCTATTTTTCTGAGTGAGCGAGAGAGGACACTTAAGGCTAGAGCCCAAACTCAGATTTTCATATTGACTACTGATTCTACCAAAAATGAATAGTTACTTCTCAGTGAGGATCTACGGATAGCCGGTAAACGGTCTGAATTTCCTTAGCAGAGTGGGTGGTTTAGAGGACACTGTGTAAGGCTTCGTCCTGAAGTAACAGGTAGCAGTTCTACGGTCCGTACTTACTCCCATACTGGCTGAAAGTAGGTGCAACTAGTCGTAAGAATTCGGTCCAGTCATTACGAAAATTACCGGCACCTAACAGCTCGCTAAATTCTTTCTAAGATTGCCTTATCACCAATTAAAACAGAAACGATAATAGCCAAACTCTTATGTCTTCATTGTGTGAGTTGGTAAACTTGGGGATTGCTTTGCGTTTGCATTGGTGTACGCGAACCGACATCGAAGATCAAAGGTCGTCCATTTGATAAAATTTCTTTTGACTATCCTGTTCAATCGCACTAAGATCAACCATGACGATTCATCATCAACCTCCTTTGACAAACACTGGACAATGGTCCGAGCACCAATCTGATCTCTATTTTGAAAATGAATTTGTCTCGGTTTGGCCCAAATCAACTGAACCCTCTTCTTTCAAAAATCCTCCAACATTTGCGGGAGACTTTTACCGTAGATGAATCCGATTCCTGCTTTAAATTCCAAGAATTCCTACTCGAATAATTCGACCACTGATGAATCTCCATTTCATCACCTTTATTCTATCATTTTGGCCTTAAAAACCCCAGCAAATGCATATAAATAACAGTTATTTTTACATAATAGAATTCATTATTCATTGTATTAATTACACATTAAATAAGGTTTTTAATGCCAAAAATATAGAATAAAGAGAAGAAAAGAAAAAAGAATAAAATATTGCAAATATTTTATGACCCTAACCCCGAGACCAAGGCCAGCATGGAATTGGTCGACAAGGAATAAAGTAGGGGGAGATAAAGGCCAATATACAATAAATACCTCATTTATTTCTTCATTTATTTATGCATTTTTGACACCTATTTTGTACATAATTATTTATTCATCAAATAAAGAAACTTTGTTCATGAAAGTTGTAGATAATAATGTAAAATAAAAATACAAAATTGAGTTTGTGTAAAAATAATACTCAGTGTACATTTTATACACAGAATAAAAAGCCAAAATCTCAACTTCACAGACCCATATCTTGCAAATAAAAACTCCAAATCACCCAAACTCACCTTTAATTGTATATAGCATTTCAAGAACTATTTTATAAAATTGGTTTCATAATTTTTGGAGTCCATCTATGGACGTTAGGTTTTTGGCCCTTCTTGTACATAATACCTGATTAAAATATTCATTTTATCAATATTTACTATTCTTACCCAATTATATTTTTAGAATTTTACAAATAATGTATAGAATACATGTACATATTAACATTAGAATAAAACCAAAAAAAATAATTTGTAAAAGAAAATAAGTCTATGTAATATATAGACAAAATACCTATGTAATGTATGTACATAAATAAAAAGGAAAAACATTCTTTAATTGTTTCATTCTTTTATATTTTTATAATAATGTATATATCATTTATAACTTATTAAAAATACAAATCCAAAATAAAAACAAAATAAAATTCATTAAATAAATAAAATGTATATAATATATAGGGAAAATACCTATAAGTATACTTACATATGCATATACCTATTTATTTAAAAATGTAAATAAACTCATAAAAATTAAATAAAAATATATTTATACTCATAAAAATAAGCTATAAATTTATAAAATAAGCCAATAAAATAATAAAAGAAAATAAACAAATTAAAAATAAAATACACAAAAATACATGTAAATACATACATAAATACATTATTTTAATAAACTCGTAATAAAATACTTCAAAAAAATAAATAAAAATCATAAATAAATACTACATTAATTTATAAACATTTTTTATTTTATAAGTAAAATCTAATTAATTCATTTATTAGGGTAAAATAATCAGTCAACTTCTTGTTGACGTGGACCAATCATGACCTTGCGTTTGTTGACCGCTCGGTCAACTGCGCCCCCAGGCGTCTGACTTGACTTGGAACATCTTGTCCCCCGCTTTTCACGCCTTTTTCCTGGGCGTCTCTTCCATCATTCGCCCTCGAATCCTTCTGACAAATGATCATCTGATCATCCATGATCCCCGCCGATCATTTAGATCCTTGGTACATAGCTCGTATCGCCGGCTACAGCCTGGTCAATAAGGGTGCCCAGTTTGTGTATAAATAAGGAACCTTCGCCTCCTCTTCAATTTTGGTCAGCTTTCAGCCAATCCCTTCCTCGCATTCGGTCCCGGCGATGTTCCTTGTGACAGGGGGAGCTCGCCAGCGTCTTGAATCGGTCGGAGAGGCGGAGGTTGCACCCATGGCGGCGCTCCAGCAGCCACCCTGCTCCCTGGAGTCCCTTCAGGTATAAGAGCTGTGCGTTTATCTTTTTAGGTAGATTTTTATTCCCGCATTTTATTTTCGCATTTTATTTCGCATTTAGATTAGTAGATTAGCGTAATTTAGGTTCTTCGAAGTTTGCCGGAGCTCCGCTCCGGCGACTTCTCCACCGTGCCATCGTTGTTTTCCCGACTCGCTTTCACCGTCATTTCGTTCCCCTTCGCCTTCTCCACCTTCCAGCCACCTCCTATCAACCGGAGCCTCCTTGGTTCCGCGAATCGAAGATCCTCCATCACCCTTCGCCGGAGCTTCCTCGCCCATCATCATCCCCGTGCTTCCAGCTTCCAACCCCGGGTCGAGGAGAAAGACCTCGAGCCCCTCTACCTTCCTGTGCAGGTTAGGTGCCTCACAAAGCACCGGGAGTCAATTTACCATCGGGCGGAGGTACCTGGAGCTGCTGTCTTTCTCCGAGCTTGTGGCGGCGCTCCAACGTGTCTCCGGCCGATCTACCACCTCCAGCAGATAGAGCAACCCTCCAGGAAGCATCTTGGACCTTCAGGTGCGGCAAAGACCGGCGGAGGAGAGAGATCGAGGAGGAAGAAGCTCGCCCCGACGAGCGTTCTTCCCTGTTCTTGCACGTGCGCTTCCCGCCGTTGGATGAAGACGAAGGCCCCAGTTTCAACCACAGCCGTCCGATGGAGCATCGCTCTGACCGTCAGATCACCTTGGGTGATCTAATCCTCACCGCTCATCGACGAAGCGTCATCGGCTCACGTGGAGGCGCCACGTGGATAAGTCACACGTCCACCGTCAGATCAGCTAGGAGCTTCTAATCCAAGCCCTTCATCGACGAACCGGCATCCGCCGTCCGATGGACGACACATGGATAAGTGGCGCATCCAGCGCCTCAGGATGATGCGCCTTTAGGGGGTAAATTTCACATCTAGCCCCCCGCTTTTTGTATTTATAATTTAATCCCAAAAATAAAAAGTCACGTTGTAAATAACTTGTAAAATATTCAGAACACCCCCTGATGTTTGTGTATTTACTTTTTAGTCCCTCCGCGCCTCACGTGCAGCAACCACGTGAGGCGCGTGAAATTTGCATGACAACCCTGCCGTGTTTTTGTAATTGTAAAATGGTCCTGAAAATAAAAGTTAACGTTCATTTTTATTGTAATTTTTGCATGTATGCCCCTGTTAATTATTTTGTTTGCAAAAATACCCCTGCATTGTAGCACGTGTACTTAGCGATTCGGTCAGAACCGAGAGAAGATTTCCATGAAGAGTGTCTCGGCTTTAATTTATATCCCGGGCAAGTCCGGGGTCGAACACAGGGAGGCAAAGAAACAACTTGAGTTTAATTTGAAAATGAAGATTTTAGATTTCCAAGTGGTATTTTTTTAGATTTTTTTAATGCAAATAGAATGCAAATGCAAGTGAACCAAGACACTTTGAAAACACAAACAAGGCCAAATTAATTTTAATGGAAAAGAAGTCCAATTGAGCCAATTTGTATTTTTCCTAGAATCCTAATCCAGTGATGAATGCAAAACATATTTTTTTAGAATTTTAGGACTTAAAATGCAACAATGAAAAATGCACACTTTTAAGGGTCTTTTTGCAATTTATCACACAAACAGAAAGCAAAAATGATGAAAAAATTACTGGAATGAAAACATGATGCAAGGAAGCTACAGTAATATTTTTGGAATATTTTGGCAAAATATGAATTTTTTATGAATTTTTTAGTGAAAACAGAGTGGAAATGAGTAATTAATTTCTAATAAATCCACGTTATCAAATTACTCAAAATGCAAATTATCTCAAGTAGATATTTAGATGAGCAATTCAAGAGACTTGAAATTTCGTGAAAAGCATGTATGTGGATTTAATTAAAAAACAAATACTAAATTCACTCTACGAATTATTTCAAGCACAAGACATTTCCATTTTGGTTGAAATTTGGACAGTACGTTTATCACATATTAAGGCATCACATATAATTTTTGTGGATTTTTTGGAGCAACCGTGTGTGAGATATAATTTTAAGAGTCCAAAATGGGTAAACTATGTAAAATTTCAGTTGAACAATTTTAGTTAATTACCCATGTCTCAACAAAATACAAACAAATAGTCAAAATGTAGAAAATTAGTTGCTCAACATGATGGCTTTTTTCATTGACTAAAAAGTTACAAGATAGATGTCCAAATTAAAAGGAGAACACAGGGGTGTTTGTGCAAATACAAAAGCTGAAATAAACAAACATTTATATACAAGGGCCTTTTTGAAATTACACGTGCCAGGCCATTTATTTTTGAATGCTTTGTCTATTTATTTTGTGCTTCATATTTCTTCGAAAAATTTTGCAAAAATTGTCATAAGCTCCTGTTTGGTTGTTCTTGCACGCTATATTTTTAATTTTTAATTTTGTTGCATTTTTGCATTTATTAAAAATCAAAAATATGCTTTTTATTCACTATCTAGCTTATAAAATTCCAAAAAAAATATTAAAACACCTCTAAAAATTCCAAAAAAATTAGCTATGGGGTATTTTGACCTATTTCAGTATCAGTCCAAAAATCCCTAAAAATCTCAAAACGAAAACCTTAAAAATCCAAAAATACCCAAAAATTCAAAAAAATGAATAAAATCAATTAAAAATTAGAAAAATATGAACTCAATACCTATTTATGGTAGGTTTTATTATCTTTATTAGAAAAATAGTGTCGAAAATTTTTGAGGCTGTTTGCTATTTTTAATGCCTATTTTTCTTACAGCCAGACCCTATTCCACTGTTTGCTCTTATTTTGCTATTTAAAAATATTAAAAATGTGTTGAAAAATGCCCAAAAATCACAAAAATAGTAAAAAATCATGAAAATCCCAAAAAGACTTTATTCCTGAATTTTTGACTATTTTTGGGTATTTTTATAAATATTATAGTATCCCTATATATATATATGCACTCCCAAAAACAAAAGAAAAAAAAAGAAAATATATATATATATCTCACTACTTATATGTATATATATATATATATTTATTAATCCTAAAAAAAAGAAATATAAATATATATATATATAATATTATTATACTTAAATATATAGTATGTATTATAAGCAATATTCTAACCCTCTATGGGTATACATATATTTATATATTTATATTTTATATGTATATATATTACTTAATTATATTATTCAAAACAAAAAAATATAAATATAAAAAAAATATATAAAAAAATAAAAAAATATAAAATCCAAAACCCACAAAAACAATAAAAGGACATGAACAATTGATTAAATAATTCAATGATACATCACATACAACCATTCGCCTCCCAGTGTTCGATCTCTACCTGTACTTACACCTATACACATTTGCATGTAGAGTTATAATAACTTTTAACTCCACATTTTTGGATATTCATTGCATATATTATTGTGGGTTAATTGTTGATCGATTTGGGGATTTCGTCTGAGGTCAACTCAGCGACTGTCTCTCCGCCTTGTGGAAAGATACGACCTTGGCAAATCCCCAGTCATCAAATGGCGCCGTTGCCGGGGAGGCAACGGATTTTGTATGATTTTGTGAGCTTAGTTGTTCATTTATTCAATTATTTGCTCATGTCCATGATTAATTTATTTGTTTGGTTTTTATTTCTATTTGATATTATTTGATTGATTGATCTGACCATTTCTTTCCTCTATCTTTGATGCGAGGGACCGCCAAGCGAAGGAGGACCTCTTAGGAGGACCTATGCACCCAAGCAAGGTGGAGTTTGCTCTTCTATGCCAAGCCAACAGGAGAGAGCATCAAAGGGAGATGAAGGAGAAGTTTTGAAGACAGTCTCTATTTTTAAGCATTTTATTTTATTTCATTTTATCATGTATATTTATGTGAGAGAGTGACACTTAGAAACATGTAATAATACAAGACTCTCACAGGTACACGAAGACTCCCGAGGTCCAGTGCCCGAGGGATTGTTCCCTTGGGGGCCTCGATGATTTTTGACGCTTTTCTTTTATTTTATTTATTTTTATTATTTTTGTGTGAATGAGCCTTAGCTTAGGAGTTGCTTGCCTGTAGAGTTAAGTCCAAACCCCCTAATATTTGCATGTACCTATAGTTCGCGTTGGACCTAGATCAAACTCTAAACAGCCGATCATTTAGCTTTTAGCCTTTGTGCCATAGCGAGCCCCGCAAAGTGCTTTCTCCTAAGCTCAAGTGTGTTGAGCACAGAGGAGGGGTGAGCCAAGACCGGACTTTTTGAGGCTAAAGATGAATGAGCGACTTGTGGTGCTTCAGGATAATAGCAATTTCTGAACCTAGGGCAATTTCTTCGGTCTGCATTTTGCATATAGCATAGGTTTCAAATTCTATTTTGCATCCGCATGAAGAGAGCTGGGAGGCACTGTAAGTCTTCTTACTTAGCATGCATCATCGTTTTTCCGACTTGCATGGCTTTTCCGATCCTCTCCCTCTGATTTTGTCAACCTAGGATGCTTAATTGAAATTGGAACCTCGATAGGCACGTGCATTGAAAATACCAAAAAAAAGTGGTAACTTCAATAAAATCGGGACTGCTAACTCTATTGGACATAAAAATAAAACGTAATGGATTCTTTGTCTTGGGGAGAGCAACCCCGTCATTGGATGCGTTTTAAATGCTCACGTACACACTAAGGAGTAGAACCCAAATCCTATCAAGCCTCCTAAGTGATTGTACAATTTTTGTGATCTCACCTAACTCTAAAATCGAAAAGATAAATGACCGTCACCCGACGGTCTTCACTATGTCGAGTAGGTGAATCGGGGGTTTGCCTTGTATATTGATTGTGACTTGGAGTTCACTGTGTTTTTCTTTATTTCTAGAGTAGTCGGTCCCACCGTGTGAGTCATGCATTTTTATCTTTGAGTCTCGCTACCGCTCTTATACATATATTTCTTCATTTTGCATCGAGTCGTGATATTGGCGCTTGAGCTCAATCATTCTTCGCCAAGTCCTTTGTTTCCCTCTTCTCCATCACTTTCCTCGTATTCTCCGTACCATCCTCATTCTCTGGTTCGGGGAGAGCGCTCTCCTTGAACCACAATTTTGACGGTGTTCCTGCCTTGTTTGGAACACCTAATTTTGTCTATCTCCCAATCTTCTCGCCCGCCCTCCTCATTCCCTCTGTATCGCCTTTCCACCACCCAAGATATTGGCACGCACACTCAATCAGCTTCTCCATCCCATCATGTACCCTTCTTATCCATCTTCCTCGTATACCACGTATCATCTCTCCCCTTACCCGGGAATGCTGTGCAGTTTGATGAAGCCCGCATCGAGGATTATTTATACAAATTATTTGTGTAAGTTGGGCCAATGATGTTGAGGATGATGAGATTGATGTGATGGATTTGTCTTGGATACATGCATACGAGCTTATTATGGATTTTGATGATGCATAGAGCATAGGTGTGATGCATTATTGAGGAATTTTAGTTCTCGCACACCGGATTAAGGAGGTGATATGAAGCGATGATTCGATGAAGAGTCCATGGTTATTCATTGATCTATCTTGAGGTTCCACCCATCTTGATTTTTTGAGGATTGACTGATTATTCTGATATGGGCTGACTGATAGAGGTGTGCGGATTCTGCATGATCTCTTACCTTCCTATTTGACGCATCCTTGATCTCCTGACTCTGAAATCCACCCTGGCACTTAGAGGATTCCTTACTATTTTTCAGCTAACTGGATTGATCCAAGGGATGTTTGGTGAATGACATGATTATTTGCTCCCTTGCTTGATCTTATGCCCTCCGGATGATTGAGTGATTTATTGCTTTTGAGGACCTGAGATGACTTGCTAGCATTCCCATGACCTACATTGATCTAGCTCGTACTACTCCCCGAGGACTATCTGCGGGAGAATGCGATAATTTCTAGGACTGCGGTTTCATCCACTGCTTGGGTCGCTATTGTGATGGGACCCGAAACCGAGTCAGATAATATGCTTGATTGGCCTCCCCCTATGATTGTGTACCTGACCTGTCAGTACACGAGGCTAATGTACTGGACTCATCTGAGTCCGCTCTCCTTGACGGTCCTCACAAGGCAGAGCTCTCCTTTTCTGATTATTTCACGCTTAGTTCATAGCTCTCTGAGGGTTATCTGCGGGAGACTATGGCATATTTCCGATCTGATTAGTCTCTTCTGTTGGTAGCCGATCTGTCGACTACTAAGACCACTGTGTGGATCCGTCTGATGGATCCGGCTCCTTTGAGCCTTCTCTCTCCTTGACGACCCTCGCAAGGTAGAGACACGTTCTGACTATTCTTTGCTTAGTTCACAGTGCTCTCCGAGGACTATCTGCGAGAGACTGCGACACTCTCTTTACGCTCGGTTCCCACTGCTGACTGTGTCTCCGATCTGTGGAGCACGGAATCGAGTCGTCCGATATATATGATTTTTGGTCCCATCTTGAGTGGCGTATCCGATCTGCGGATCATGGGACCCATCTGATTAGACTCCTTTGAGTCTGCTCGCCTTGACGGTCCTCGCAAGGTTGAGCTCCTGATTTCTGTTATTTTCATGACTAGTTGGCAGTACGTTCCCCGAGGGTTGTCTGCGGGACACTGCTACATTCTGTAGACTTTCTGGTCTCTTCTGCTGGTAGCCGATATGTCACCTACCGAGACCGCACCTGATGATCCGTCTGATGGATCAGGCTCCTTTGAGACCGCTCTCCTTGACGACCCTCGCACGGGTGAGCTTCTGTTCTGATTATTCATTGCTTAGCATGTACTACTCCCCGAGGGTTATCTGCGGGAGGGTACATCATGTTCTAGGTACTCAGCTTCATTTCTGGTGTCTCCTATCTGTTGGAGCACGGAGCCGAGTCTTCTGATTATTCTCTGATTCTGCTCACCTTGAGGACCCTCGCAAGAGTGAGCCACATATGGTGTTGCTCGGTGTATTCTTGTGACTTTCAGATTATATCACCACCATGCACCACAAAGTCTCATATGCTTTATTTCTGATCTACCTGAGACTCTGATTGACTGGAGGAGTCTGTACTGCTCTTTCTTCCTCCCAGTCTTACGGTATCGGCTATATTCCCCCATGATGACCATATGAGCCGATCATCTGCTTCATGCTACCGGACCCGATATCCAACTTTTTGATCTGTGTTTCCTCGGTAGCCGACACCCACATGACTGTATATCCGGGTGTCTTTTCACCTTCTGACTGCGTCCTCGTTCTCACAGGGAGACGGCGACGAGAGTACGATAGTCGCTTACCAGACACCGTCCTGTACTTCACTCGTTTTACACCGATTGTATATATGTGTACCTTTTTCATTCTTTCTCCCGTATGTTCTGTGTGCCCCAAATCTATCGCCACATCTTTGTGTCTACACTTAGGACGTACCTTGTCCTAAGTATAGGGGGCACACACCGAGTTGTTCTTTCATTACACATTTTCGTCACTCCTATTGTTGCCTATACTAAGGGATATCTCACCCTAAGTATAGGGGGAGTGATGTGCATATTATCCACGATCATTTCATCAATCTGTATATATCTCTCTTTTCTTCTTTTCTTCTTTTCCTTTTCATATTTCTTTATCTAAATAAAAGGTGTCGCCCCTTTATGTTAGTTTTCTGTACTTAGGACGTACTTTGTCCTAAGTATAGGGGGGTGCACCCCTGATTTGTTCATCTATCTATTTCCCCCCCTTGACCCTCCCTGATTTGTTTGCAGTCTCCTATACTTAAGATTACTTGATCCTAAGTATAGGGGGACGGTCAGCTTCTCATTCATTCATCTCTTATTCATATATTCTTTAGACTTGTCTATACTCAGTACGAGTTATGTCTTCTCTTTTCTTTCCGATCTATGAGGACATAGCTCAAGCTAAGTATAGGAGGGTCGTATATACTATGTATATACTTTAGCCATAACTCGTACTTTCGTTAAAACCCTTAATAAAAAGAGATGCGATTATTCCTCGAATTCTTTTTTGTATATACTGATTAATAAATCAGGTGAAAATGTTTTTTGCAAAATGTTTGAAAAATAGTGTGAAAATCTTTGTGAACATTTATTGAAAACTATTTTTAAAACGTTTTGTTACATGTTTTCAACCTGTGTAAAAATGTGTGGTTTGTAAAATTTAATTTCTTTGTGTGAAATAAAATGTATGAAAAATGATTTGCAAATGGTTTGAAAAATGGTTGCAAAAATATCTTGAAAATTTGAATATACTGTTTTGAAAAACCTTTGCAAAATGATTTTCAAATGTGTGTACATGTTTGTAAAAATGTTTGTAAAAATTATTTTGGACTACAGTTTTCAAAAATTATTTGAAAAATGTGTGTCAAATAAGTTTGAGGAATAGTCACATAAAATAAATAACTAAAATACTATATTATTATAAATAAAAATAAACAAGATTCCTTAATAAGTGTACATATATACCTTTAAATAAAAACTAAATTCTAAATTCTTTAAAAATCGTTAAAATAAAGCGGCACGCCCGTGTAAATAGTTGTACATATCTTATACTTTGAGTGCCAAAATTATTTGCAAAAATTCCTTGTGTAAAAATCCTTCTCTTTGTTTTCAAATTCTTTGAAAATTGCATTATTCTTTGCATATTTGTAAATAGCATTTGCGTAGCATTTATATTCTTTGATTGAGCTTGATGATTGAACTAGTCCAATAAAGTCGAAGATTGGAGCTTGGTTGGACCTTACTGCACCTAACTGCACTAGAACCTTATGGGAACTAGGTTTAAGGTACTTCAGGTCTATGCAGACTTAATTCTTTGAGAAATCAGGGCTGGGTTCAAGTCACCTCAGTGGACTAACTAGAACTTTTCGAAACACACGTATGACTCCTGCCGACCGTGACCTAACTTGGACACTTGCACCTTTCACTTGGCTCAACTCAGTTGGAGTGGTGAGGGGGTTGGATTTGCCAGTCTGAGACGCACATGGGTGGAAACATTCGTCCTCGTCTAGGGAGGGAAGTGCACCCCAACCTGGTCCAATAGCCATGATGTCTAAAGACAGGAGATTGTGGGTTGCGATAAAGCTTCAAAAGAGGGATAGTCTTCTGGCTCAAGAGGAAAAAGTCCTTATGTAAATGCTGCTGTCAATAGTATGTTTGAAAAAAATGGTCAGGCCTGTAAAAAAAATAAAATGCCTGCAAAGTATGTATATAGAAAATAAGCAAGCTTGAGCATCAAAGTTATACCATGTGAGCCTGCAGCTGGATGACTTGACTACACTGGTCTTGCATCCCAGGATAGGTAGCCACACTGGCTACCGTTCATTCTTTTCTCTACCTCCTCCTCTTGAGTCGGACGCCACTTGAACTTAGAAGGGAATATCCTGCTCCTCGAGGAAAGAGCTGTTGGATTAGGGAATCATTGGGTTGTCATTCTGGAGAAGCTAGTCTCTTTGTCATTTCAGTTGGGGAGAGCCACCATCACTTACACTGTACAAGTCAGCTTCATAGTCATAAGGATTTGTGTATGATGTAGGCTAGTTCTGACCTGGATATTGAGGTGATTTGAACCGAGTTCTGTGACTCTTAGAGGCTGTTGTGTTTTAGATTTGGTTCCCTACCAGGTTCCACACACATTTCTCACACCAAGGTCTAACCTGAGCTCCAAACTTTGATTTTGTACAGATGAGTTTAATTATCATGATCAAATCAATTTATTCCTTAAATTCTTTATTTTTGCTTTTTCTTTTCTTCTTATTCTTTGTTCTTTTGTACTTATTGCATAAGTATTTGCTAGGGACTAGCAAAGGCAAGTATAGGGGGGTGATGAATCTCCATTTCATCACCTTTATTCTATCATTTTGGCCTTAAAAACCCCAGCAAATGCATATAAATAACAGTTATTTGTACATAATAGCATTCATTATTCATTGTATTAATTACACATTAAATAAGGTTTTTAATGCCAAAAATATAGAATAAAGAGAAGAAAAGAAAAAAGAATAAAATATTGCAAATATTTTATGACCCTAACCCCGAGACCAAGGCCAGCATGGAATTGGTCGACAAGGAATAAAGTAGGGGGAGATAAGGGCCAATATACAATAAATACCTCATTTATTTCTTCATTTATTTATGCATTTTTGACACCTATTTTGTACATAATTATTTATTCATCAAATAAAGAAACTTTGTTCATGAAAGTTGTAGATAATAATGTAAAATAAAAATACAAAATTGAGTTTGTGTAAAAATAATACTCAGTGTACATTTTATACACAGAATAAAAAGCCAAAATCTCAACTTCACAGACCCATATCTTGCAAATAAAAACTCCAAATCACCCAAACTCACCTTTAATTGTATATAGCATTTCAAGAACTATTTTATAAAATTGGTTTCATAATTTTTGGAGTCCATCTATGGAAGTTAGGTTTTTGGCCCTTCTTGTACATAATACCTGATTAAAATATTCATTTTATTCAATATTTACTATTCTTACCAAATTATATTTTTAGAATTTTACAAATAATGTATAGAATACATGTACATATTAACATTAGAATAAAACCAAAAAAAATAATTTGTAAAAGAAAATAAGTCTATGTAATATATAGACAAAATACCTATGTAAAGTATGTACATAAATAAAAAGGAAAAAAATTCTTTAATTGTTTCATTCTTTTATATTTTTATAATAATGTATATATCATTTATAACTTATTAAAAATACAAATCCAAAATAAAAACAAAATAAAATTCATTAAATAAATAAAATGTATATAATATATAGGTAAAATACCTATAAGTATACTTACATATGCATATACCTATTTATTTAAAAATGTAAATAAACTCATAAAAATTAAATAAAAATATATTTATACTCATAAAAATAAGCTATAAATTTATAAAATAAGCCAATAAAATAATAACAGAAAATAAACAAATTAAAAATAAAATACACAAAAATACATGTAAATACATACATAAATACATTATTTTAATAAACTCGTAATAAAATACTTCAAAAAAATAAATAAAAATCATAAATAAATACTACATTAATTTATAAACATTTTTTATTTTATAAGTAAAATCTAATTAATTCATTTATTAGGGTAAAATAATCAGTCAACTTCTTGTTGACGTGGACCAATCATGACCTTGCGTTTGTTGACCGCTCGGTCAACTGCGCCCCCAGGCGTCTGACTTGACGTGGAACATCTTGTCCCCCGCTTTTCACGCCTTTTTCCTGGGCGTCTCGTCCATAATTCGCCCTCAAATCCTTCTGACAAATGATCCTCTGATCATCCATGATCCCTGCCGATCATTTAGATCCTTGGTACATAGCTCGTATCGCCAGCTACAGCCTGGTCAATAAGGGTGCCCAGTTTGTGTATAAATAAGGAACCTTCACCTCCTATTCAATTTTGGTCAGCTTTCAGCCAATCCCTTCCTCGCATTCGGTCCCAGCGATGTTCCTTGTGACAGGGGGAGCTCTCCAGCGTCTTGAATCGGTCGGAGAGGCGGAGGTTGCACCCATGGCAGCGCTCTGGCAGCCGCCCTGCTCCCTGGAGTCCCTTCAGGTATAAGAGCTGCACGTTTATCTTTTTAGGTAGATTTTTATTCCCGCATTTTATTTCCGCATTTTATTTCGCATTTAGATTAGTAGATTAGCGTAATTTAGGTTCTTCGAAGTTCGCCGCTCCGGCGACTTCTCCACCGTGCCATCGTTGTTTTCCCGATTCGCTTTCACCGTCATTTCGTTCCCCTTCGCCTTATCCACCTTACAGCCACCTCCTATCAATCGGAGCCTCCTTGGTTCCGCGAATCGAAGCTCCTCCATCACCCTTCGCCGGAGCTTCCTCGCCCATCATCATCCCCGTGCTTCCAGCTTCCAACCCTGGGTCGAGGAGAAAGACCTCGAGCCCCTCTACCTTCCTGTGCAGGTTAGGTGCCTCACAAAGCACCATGAGTCGATTTACCAGCGGGCGGAGGTACCTGGAGCTGCTATCCTTCTCCGAGCTCGTGGCGGCGCTCCAGCGTGTCTCCGGCCGATCTACCACCTCCAGCAGATAGTGCAACCCTCCAGGAAGCATCTTGGACCTTCAGGTGCGGCAAAGACCGGCGGAGGAGCGAGATCGAGGAGGAAGAAGCTCGCCCCGGTGAGCGTTCTTCCCTGTTCTTGCACGTGCGCTTCCCGCCGTTGGATGAAGACGAAGGCCCCAGTTTCAACCACAGCCATCCGATGGAGCATCGCTCTGACCGTCAGATCACCTTGGGTGATCTAATCCTCACCGCTCATCGGCGAAGCGTCATCGACTCACGTGGAGGCGCCACGTGGATAAGTCACGCGTCCACCGTCAGATCAGCCAGGAGCTTCTAATCCAAGCCCTTCATCGACGAACCGACATCAGCCGTCCGATGGACGACACGTGGATAAGTGGCGCATCCAGCGCCGCAGGATGATGCGCCTTTAGGGGGTAAATTTCACATCTAGCCCCCCACTTTTTGTATTTATAATTTAATCCAAAAAGAAAGTGACGTTGTAAATAACTTGTAAAATTTGCAGAACACCCCCTGATGTTTGTGTATTTACTTTTTAGTCCCTCCGCCTCACGTGCAGCAACCACGTGAGGCGCGCGAAATTTGCACGCCAACCCTGCCGTGTTTTTGTAATTGTAAAATGGTCCTGAAAATAAAAGTTAACGTTCATTTTTATTGTAATTTTTGCATGTATGCCCCTGTTAATTATTTTATTTGCAAAAATACCCCTGTCAGGCCATTTATTTTTGAATGCTTTGTCTATTTATTTTATGCTTCATATTTCTTCGAAAAATTTTGCAAAAATAGACATAAGCTCCTGTTTGGTTGTTCTTGCACGCTATATTTTTAATTTTTAATTTTGTTGCATTTTTGAATTTATTAAAAATCAAAAATATGCTTTTTATTCACCGTCTAGCTTATAAAATTCCAAAAAAATATTAAAACTCCTCTAAAAATTCCAAAAAAATTAGCTATGGTGTATTTTGACCTATTTCAGTATCAGTCCAAAAATCCCTAAAAATCTCAAAAAGAAAACCTTAAAAATCCAAAAATACCCAAAAACTTCAAAAAAAATGTATAAAATCAATTAAAAATCAGAAAAATATGAACTCAGTCCCTATTTATGCTAGGTTTTGTTATCTTTATTAGAAAAATAGTGTGGAAAATGTTTGAGGTTGTTTGCTATTTTTAATGCCAATTTTTCTTACAGCCAGACCCTATTCCACTGTTTGCTCTTATTTTGCTATTTAAAAATATTAAAAATGTGTTGAAAAATGCCCAAAAATCACAAAAATAGTAAAAAATCATGAAAATCCCAAAAATACTTTATTCCTAAATTTTTGACTATGTTTGAGTATTTTTATAAATATTATAGTATACATATATATATATATGCACTCCCAAAAACAAAAGAAAAAAAAGAATATATATATCTCACTGCTTATATGTATTTATATATATATATTTATTAATCCTAAAAAAAGAAAATATATATATATATATATATAATATTATTATACTTATATATATAGTATGTATTATAAGCTATATTCTAACCCTCTATGGATATACATATATTTATATATTTATATTTTATATGTATATATATTACTTAATTATATTATTCAAATAAATAAATAAATATAAAAATATATATATAAAAAAATAAAAAATATATATAAAATCCAAAACCCACAAAAATAATAAAAGGACATGAACAGTTGATTGAATAATTCAATGATACATCACATACAACCATTCGCCTCCCAGTGTTCGACCTCTACCTATACTTACACCTATACACATTTGCATGTAGAGTTATAATAAATTTTAACTCCACATTTTTGGATATTCATTGCATATATTATTGTGGGTTAATTGTTGATCGATTTGGGGATTTCGTCTGAGGTCAACTCAGCGACTGTCTCTCCGCCTTGTGGAAAGATACGACCTTGGCAAATCCCCAGTCATCAACCACACACGACCAATTTCCATCATGGACTGAATCGTCTTATTCTCGGTTTGTCGCTGATGAACCATTTCAAGATCAAATCACTTTTAAATCTCACGACTGACCAAGAGACCAAAACCGATTAAACCATCGGGAGAAACCCACACTTAATGATTATCAGAGTTGGATTGACCGCAACGAGCAAATACCTATCATATAGAGGACCAAACAGATGATATCGACACATATGCATCCTGTATTAGCCTATTATTTGAGGATACGATCAATCATGACCATGGAAGTAGACTCTACTCAAACCAGGATTACATGCCCGAGTCATGACAGGTTGAGTACGAGACCTACACATTTCCACTGAGTAGCCTCCTTCCATAATTTTTGAGGAAACATTTTCAGAAAATAATGATCAAATATCAGATATTCCAAGAAACTCTCCTCTCAGCACATACACGAAAATGGAATATGAAAGTATTGAAGCTCAAAAATAAACCCCGACTGCTCCCATGATTGGTCATGAAAATACTTTGGAGGATGATATTTTGAGGATAAATAAAAGATTCGAATTAATGGAGGATAGATTTCAAAAATTTGCCGACCGACTAATTCACTCTCTGGCAACTTGAACATAAAAATGAATGAAGAAATGATTGGATCTCAAGCTAAAAATTTTGAGGATATTCAGAAACCTAGGGACGATTCCGACATCGACACCTCTGCATATTACCCCCTAGAAATGACTATGCCTCTGACATTTACTTTGAACATCAAAGCCCCTGCTCATTTGAGGAGCACACCACATCACCACACCACACAGAAAATACCAAAAAAATTGGAATATTCGAAAACACCCAAAAAAATCGAAAATCCTGAAAAATACATAAAAATTGAGACTGAAGAAGATCTGAAAATTTTGGATCTTGCTTTACGGGAAGCAATGGAAAAAAGATTGATATTTGAACTTCTCTTTATACAGGCCATTGAACACTTCTCCAACCTTAAAGGATTTGTAATGGACAAATTAATAACGAAAATATCGGACAAGATAAGAACAAAGACTGAAAGACATATCTTGCCAATGGCCCTCCTCCTTGGTGTTGAGGAGAAAAACCAAGAGCCGTATAGTGAAGTGGTTGCCCAGATTTGACTGTATAATCAAAGACACGATTTTCACCCATGCTCGAGTTGATGACGATTCACCGATCAATATCCTCCCGTCCTTTGTATTTCACGAACTCGAACTCGGACCGATTAGGAAGATACGAGAGATTATTCAATTGGCAGACTGATCGATAAAGTGGCCAAGAGGAATCATTTCTGTCAACATGACATTCCAAGGTGCTTCGCTCAAAGTGGAATTCACGATCATTGATATTGAGCATCAAGGAGAATTCACCCAGTCTCCAATTATTCTCAGAAAGCCATTCTTAGCATTGGCTAAGGCAATTATTGATTGTGAGACTTGGGAAATCAATTTTAAAGCATTGGAAGCACTTCGATCTCACCCAGTCCTTGAGGAACCATGGTTTTCTGAGGCAACCCATGAAGCCCCCGATAACCGTAACCATGAAGCGGTAGAAGAGCCCTACCCTGCTACTACACCTGAGATAGCGGTTGTTGATGATACTATTGGTTTAGAGAATCTCCCCTCTGCTCCATTCCCCGATGCTCTCACCATGGAGAATCAAGTATATAAATCATATGATCCGGAGACTTATGCATGGTCGCACCCTGGGTCGACCTATTCTGACTACCTTGATCACATCAAATTGGGACAAGAATGCTCCAACATCAAATTAATTGAGAACGAACATGCAGAGACTCTTCCCAGTATTTCAATCCCCGCAGATCTCAAAATTGACGAATATTTCTTCTATAATCCTGAGACATATGCATGGTCGCACCCTGGGGCAACCTACTCTGAATATCTTGACCAAATCATCCCAAATCAAGCGTGCACCAACATTCAGAAGACTAAGAACAAACACGCAGGACGAACACCGACCAAGGAGAAGAATTCCAATGGTTATTCATCTGGATACTCAAGTGGACCGCTAACATCATGAAACAAGAAAAAGAAAGTCACCTTTGATCTTCTGGAAGAGGAATCATATGATGATCCGTCCTCAGGACTGGAAAGGTAATCTACATGAGTGAAGTTTGTTCGGCAGCTCTAAAACCATATCTTCACAAGGATCTAAACTTCAATTCTCATTGGACAACTTTCGATCCTCACTATTATTCATCCAAAGTTGATGCTCCTGCAAAGTTGATGCTCCTGCCCTCAGTACACTGGAATTATTTCTTATGAGCTGCTGTGACCGCTGCTTCCAAGTACTCATCCGAGGACAAACCTGCTTGATCCCAAGAAGGAATGAATTCTGAGAAAACAACTGAAGAAACAAAAAGAACAGAATATTTGGAGTGTGTCAATTTCAAATACTATTCCTCTGAGGATAACTCTGATGATGAATACCTTTCATCTAACTCAAATGCTTAATTCTACTATCCATCATGATTTTCTGATGATAGCTCTGATAATAGTTGGGAATCATATGCTTCATCTCCTTCTCGTCATTATGATCTCCCACCGTAGGCTCACAAGAAGATCAGCTGAAAACCGTCTTAATCATCAGCAACCCACCCTCCTCCTGACCACATCAGTCTCCTTGTACAGCTTCTTCCTCTACTTAGGCCAAGGCCTAAGTATAGGAGGGGGGGACCGATGCCATTTGTATATATTCTCCCCATCTCACAATTGCTCCATTTCCACCCTTCTTCTATACTTAGGCTGACCAGAGTTTATGTATAGGGGGACCCGATGCCCATCTGTATATACTCTCTTCATCCACTTATCCTGACCACCTCATTTTTTTGCTCTTCTTCTATACTTAGACTGTTCACAGCCTAAGTATAGGGGGGCGTTCCAATCCATCTTTTTCTTTTTCTTTTCACTCTCTTACGCTTAGCCCAAGCTATGTCTTCTTTACGATTCTTCTGCGCTGAGGACACAACACTCGCTAAGTATAGGGGGTCTGTATATATACTTTGTATATATTTAACCCATATCTTGTACTTTCGTGTAATTTTATATGTATTTACGGGGTGGGTAGTTATTTTGAAAAAACAAACAAACAAACAAACAAAACAAAACAAAAAAACATAAAAACAAAAAAAATGCTGCTAGCACTGACTGTGTCCAACCCATTCTTTTTGAGAAAAAGGGGCTTCTTATTCATTTTTGCATTAAAAAAACCCTCAAAATCCCTTGCATAAAAAAAATTAAAAAAATCATCACAAAAAAAGGTGTCTGTATTTCACACACCTGCACTTCATCCAGCATTTCATTCATTTTCATCTGTAAAAAGTCTTTGGGTTCTGAACCGAATTATGAGCAGAAACCGAGAATGGTCAGGACTTGATTTTAATCTACCTAATTTTCAGAGGAACTTCACCGAGAAATAGAATTTTAGAAGCTTCAGGTCTTTGACTTAATTCTTTGAGTTCCCCATGACAATGTGCAGCGTTTGACTCTTAGTGTCTAACCATGTCTCTTCATTCTGGGTACAACTCTAGAATAGGGAATTAATTTGTATTCTCGCACTATGCACTTAGCTCAACTCAGACGGGATGTTGGAAGATTGTATGAGTTTCTTTTCTGGTAGCGTGGAAATCTAAAGACCGGAGTACGGGTTGAAATAAAGCTTAGGAAAAGGGATGGATGGCTGGGCACAATTTTTTTCTAAGACCCTAAAAAATGTACGGAAACAAAAAGATTCTATATCCGTAGGGGCACAACAAGATTCAAGCAGAACCACCAAAAATTCCAAATACAAAGAAGCCACTAACAAATAAATATCTGACCAAAAAGGTCCAAGGTTCTAGAAAACCTGCAGATGTTGGTGGAGACTCGGCTACACTGGCCAGCTTCACAAGGAGAGGAGACTACACTGGCCACCCTCCAGTTCTTTTTCTCCTTTTTCTAACTTCTCCCCCAATTCAATTGTGAACACAACACGACAGACCTTAGAAGGAAATACCTGATTCCCCGAGGATGAGTTACTGGAGAGGAGACGAGCATGGTAGTCCGACATTCTGGATGGGAAGAGCTAAAACCTTTCACACACATGAGTCAATTGTTCAATGTTCGTAGGGTATGCTTTGGGAAGAGGTTTGATCTAAGATGACTTCTAAGCCAAAACTGTGACAATGATGTATAGAACTTGAAGGCTGTTGATTTTTAAACTTCTAAGTCTCACAGAAGTTCCGCCACACAAAAAAATCCAATGGTCGAGTCTAGTTTCATTTTCACCTTTAGCTCATGGTCTTGGTAATGGAACCCAATCTCATTTCACCTCATGGCATTTCTTTGATGCTCAGGGACGAGCATGGTTTAAGTATAGGTGGATGATCAATCTCAGATTCATCACTCTAAATCTCATTTATTAAGCTCCAATCCATCAAAATCTTCAGCATTTCTTCATTTATTCTGCATAATTATCATTCATGCATGTTTTGATAAGAATTGCATTTTAGCACTAATTTCTGCACAAAATAAGAAGCCAAAAATCACAGCCAAAAATTGACCTGTAAATAGCCTAACTTCCCTGATTTTCACTAATTCATGCTAACTCCGAATGATCCAAAACCACTTCCACTGTGTACTTATCACTAACAAGAATAAATGAAAAATACAAAAAAATCACCAACCCAAATAAGTAGACCTAAACCCTAATTTCAGGATTTCCGGACTAAAAACATCATATCTTCACCATCCAGTGTCCTTTTTGATCCTACTCACTTTTTAACTAATGTACATTCAACTACCTTCAAAACAAGACCAAGTTCAAGTGAATCGGAGCTCATATGTGAAAGTTGGATTTTGAGCCTCTTTTGTACATTTTGTATTTTAGCGATTTTTGACCTATTATTTATGTACATAATTACCCTATTTTATTTTATTCTTTTTCATTTTTCTTCTTTGATAAAAGTTTTATTAAAATGGGCAAAAATCTAAATCCAAACCGAGCTTGAAATCAAAGAAACAAATTAAGTCCAAGTCTTCACTAACTGCTTGTACAAAATTGGTCGGTTTCATGTTTTATTTTATTTCTTCTTTTTCTTAATTAATAAAAATCCAAAAAATTAGATTAATATGTAATTATTTATCTTTCATTTTGCCATATTTTTCCGGATTTTTATATGATTTAAAAATAACAAAAAAATTATTAAACCTAAAAATCAAGGTATTCTATGTACATGGGATACCCCAAAAATATCACTTTAAGCAAATGATCGATTTTGGTTTTGATATGTTCATGAAAGTTGTAGATCTCATTGAGACGAGCAATTTTTGTGAATAAACTTTTTTTATCTGAGGCCGTTTGCTATTTATTTTGAATTTCACAAAGATTTTATTCTCTCATTTTTGTGGTGCGGACACGTCGCAGCTCTTAGAGCTGCCACGTGTCAGCTGTTTTGAGGTTTTTGTAATTAGTTTTTATAAAAAATAATAAAAAAATTTGAAAAAAATAAAAAGCCTTGCACATGCATCGCCCGTGCCTTCCAGGCACGCACAACGCACGTGCCCTGCCCCTCTACTCCCCTTAACCGCCCTGTTTCACCACGTGGGCCGTCAGATCTTGACCGATCGGACGGCCCGTGGCCTTCGTCCTCAACCCGCCTGTTCCCAATTCGCCTCCGCCACTCCACCCTGATTTATGCGATGCATCCTCTAATCGCCCCACGTATCTCGCCACCGCCTCCATCTTCGATCCTACAAAGATTTCGCACCGTCATCCTCTGATCTCCAAATCTCGCGAATCAGATCCAATCGCTGCCAATCATCGAATTCAGATCTCCCTAATCGATCCCCCCCCCCACAATCTCGCTCCGTCGCCTTTGTGAAATCCCGCCAGATTCTTTCCTTCTCCAACGAAGAACCCATCTCCTATTTAAAACCCTTCGGCCGTCCAGGGAAGCCCATCCGCCGCTTGCACAACAGGACGAGGGGCCAGGGTGACAGGACGCTCCTCTCCCTACTCTGGTGAGGTCTGAGCCTCACCAGCTTGTAGCAGCATCGCCCGACAACTTGCATTTCTCCGGTCTGCCTGTTGAGCTTCTGACTACCTCTGTCTTCATTGCCATCGAAGCTTCTCCGACCAACAACTTCACCGACTTTAGCCTTCAACGAACAACCATCTTCTCCAACACGCTTCACTGCCAACGCCCACGAATACTGCTGACAACTACCTTCGTCTTCACCAAGATAGACCACCTGCTTTGACAACGACCGTCTTCATCGATGACAACCATCTCCACCTACGTCCAAGCCCTCCAGGAGCTTCGCTGCCCCTGCCGACATCTACCACCAGGAGCATCTCACCTCGACGCTACTCGCCATGCCGACTTGTCGCTCCGCCGCGCCGCCAGGGGCCGACCCGAGACCCCCCGCGCACGTGCGAGGCACGTGCATCCCGGGGGGGATGTCAGCAATCCCTGGGTCACGTGCTGCGCACGTGACCTGTTGGGTAAACTTCAAGAGCCTCCCTCAGAGTCCTCCAATTCGCCCAGAAGCCCCAGGTGTCACGTGCTTTGCATGCGACCTTTTGGGAAAATTACAATTAACCCCCCGGAGGTCTGCATAATCCCTTTCCAGCCCCCGCCGACCAAGGGTCGCGAGCTTAGCACGTGACCTCTTGGAATTTTTTAGAAGTCACCCCAGGACGATTGGTATTTACATTTCAGTCCCCCTTTACAGTTTCATGTTTATCTAAATAACCTTTATTCCTTTATCATTTTAGACGTCTACATTGCACTATTTTATTATCCAAAAATAGTATTTTGTTCCACATTTAATTCTCTATGTCTTGACATATTGTCGACATTTTTGTGATCATTGGTTTATTAATAAATAATTTTTTTTGTGGAAAATTATATACTTTACCCATCTTATGCTCTGAAATCTATAATTGACTAACTGTTGCTCTAAAAATCCTTAAAAATCATAGATTGTAGAATTAATTGTGGTTAACTTTGTACCCAAAAAGAATTGCATTTGCATGCATAGTTTGCCATATTAAAAATATTTTATATATTTCAGTGTTTGATTTTAAATAGGTATTAAATCTCACATTTTCGAGATTTAGGATTTTTCAGAGATTCATCATATAGTATAGATTTTGAATAATTTTATCCCTTGAAAATAAGTAGGTTTATATTTATTAGAATTAAATATTGAAATTCACTTTGTTTGCATTTAAAAATTCATAAAAAATAATCTTGCATCCAAAAAAATTATTGTGAATTCATTTAATCATAATTATCATCTCGACCAAGTTTCATATTTTTTGGACATCATTGGATTGACTTTTACATTTTAGTCCATAAAAGAGGCTGAAATTGCATTTTGCATCCTTTATTGCATTTAAAAATTACAAAAAAAAGACTATCTTGAAAACCATGCATGAATTTTGATAGACATAATTCTAGGTTGTTCCTTTGCCTCCTTGTGTTTGACTTTGGGACTTGCTCAAGTAAAATAAACAAAAAAACACACGATAAAAAATTGACTATATAATTGTGGTTATTTTCTTGACCGATTCCGATTGTCACCTACAACGAAACGCCAAATTATTTTTAAGCGAACGAAAAATTGACATGACACATCATATTTTTAACAAGCGCAATCGTGGACTCGTCAGTCAACTGAACCTCTTCCTCCTTGCTCGAATAAATTCTATTGGCTCGCTTTCTTCTCCATTTATTTCCAACACATTCATCTCTCCTCTCATGATTTATCCACCCTTTAGCATAAGTGGATTAGTGATCCATGCTCGATCGTCTTTTCATCCAAAATCACTTCAGTTCGCGCATATTCTTCCCTTGGAGTTTCACTCCTCACCATTGCCTATAAATGACACCTCCAGACCTTTTCTCATTTTTTATCCTCCTTTGGCCTACTTTTCCACCAAGATTGATCACACAAGTGATGAGATGGTGACAGGAGCTCCTTCTCCCCAATTAGAAATGCGTGAGGAGGAGGAAATCGACGAGATCTAAGCCAACAACTAGAGCTCCGCTGTGTCGAGTTTTTTCAACTTTTCCATTGCTGAATTGAGGCCAAAACCATCCCTATTCCACCGCATTTCCATTTTAGGTATAATTATATAGTTTCATGTTGTTTTATTGTATTTTAATTTGAAATTTTAAAATTTAGAACCAACCTCCAATTTTATCAATCGAAGGTCAATTTGGTTTGATTTTATCCCCGATCAACTTCTCCCCATCATTTCATCTTGACGCTCCCGCTTCTTTGCACCTTCTTCCGTATCTCTTCACCTTAGATCATCAGATCTGAGGATTTTGGGTTCAGTCCACCATCTGCACCAAATCCAATCCATTTCACCCTCATTTTTCGAAAGTTTTAGCTAATAGTGTTGGCTGAGGATATGGCCTTCGAGCTTTGAATAGTTGCAGGTGGAGAAGCACTCACTTGGGGTTGTGATAGAGACCTAGGGTCCATTTTCATCACAAGAAAGAGCTTCGTCTCCAGTCATCCGATCTGCAAGATCTGGATCTTATTTCCACATTAGACCAGTGCAAGAGTTTGTAAGGGGTCTACTGAGTCCATCAGACATCATATCGAAGCCTGAATAGAGGAGAACAAGGCGAAGTTCATTAGGCAAGTCCTCCGTCTGTATTCTTCCAGAGCCTCTGGCCTTCGTCAAATCAAGCACAAGCACCCGAGATCCAATCTAGGATGCCCATTCACGCCCAATTCCAAGCTGCAGGATCCGATCCAGGTATTTAGATCTTTGTCGCACATTTTGCACATGCTCTGCATGAGGCTTCACTGAAATAACATTTTCTTCCTTGTCTATTTCTTTATTTGTTAATAAATTTAGTTACGCTACGTGTTGATTGGGTATTGTTGGATTAGTTGCATTATCAACCATCTCGTTTTCTTTATTTGCATTTCAGTCCTGAAATCACGTGCTTGTTCGCATGCTTTTTGGTTATATTGTAATAAATATCATGTGTTTTTGTTGTTATTATTTGGTCTGTTACTTTAATTAATTTGCATATTAGTCCCTGAAATCACAATTCACATGTGGAAGCACGTGGAATCATGGATAAATTGCATAATTCTTCTTGTAGTCAATTTGCTTGTTAATAATTAGTTTTTAAAATTTTGTAAACTACATTTAGGTCCATTTTTCTGCTGCATTTTTATTTCTTTGTTATTTGTTCATATTAATTGGTTAAATAATTCTATAAAATCCAAAAAAATCATTAAGTTTATAATTGAGTATTTTAACATTAGTAATTTTTATTTTAAAAATTTATTTGATTTACTATTTTTAAAATACAAAAATAGTGTTTATTTTCTTTATTTGCAATTGAAATTCATAAAATCTAAAAAACCATTAAAAAATTATAAAAATTAAGTAGCTTTGTTTTATTATAGTTTATCACATATATAAAAATCAGATAAAAAGCCGTCAAAAAACAATAAAAATTAAAAATATTGAAAACTTATAAAAATCATATAAAATCAAAGAATAATAATTTATCTTGTTTCGAAGCTAAATAAAGCTATTTTTTAAATTATTTCTGGATTGTTTGATTTCGTTTTCTATTTTAAAAATCCCAAAAATAGTATCTAATTTTACTTTATCCATTAATTTTAATTTTAATTTGATAAAAAATCCAAAAAAAAAGATACCACAAAAGTCACTAAAAATGAGGAATATTTGATAAACACAAAATTATTTTATTTCAGTATTTTTTAGTATTTTTAGTATATTCAAAAAATACTAAAAGGTTTCTTTTCTCTTTTGTATATATATTACCATAAATTGATTTTCAAAAATTAAAAATATAAAAATTTACGAAATTTAAAAACCACTTCAAAATTAAAAATAAAAAATAAAAAATATATAAAACAATAAGAAGTCCATAAAAATACAAATACTTTAAAAAGACATAAAAAGCATATGAAGAAAAGAAAATAAAATCTTTATAAATTGGCCATAATTAATTCCATCATTTATTTGTAACCTCCATGAGTTCGATCACGGAAGCTATATAGCATTTGTCTTTCATTAGGATCAATAATAATTTTTGTTTGATTTGATTTTGGGTTGCAACAACATCACATACATATCATTGTCACATCTTCATTAAATAATTTTCTCTAAAACATGAAATACTTAAGTTCAACCATTATGTCATTCAAGTTTCGTGTGCCCAGACACCATTTTTTAACAGTCGTAGAATTGTTGAAATCAACCCCGTCTCAATGGAGGCCATAGGAGTCTTTGTTTCACATGAAACTTGAATGACATAATATTAGGTATATAGTTATAAAAATCCATATAAGCATTTTTCAAAAAAATAAAAAAATAGGAAAAATGTGGCAGCGAGAGCCAAATTAGCTCCCTCCAAGGAGTAGCCCCATTTTACCCTATATATAGGGGTCCCTTCCAATAGGACACAATCATTCTTGAGTTCAGGAAGTCCACCCTCTTTTTGTATAAAAGACGAGCACTTTAGTAGAATACATTTATAGTTTGTATTTTAGTTCATACAAAACTGCACATTATAATAGAAATTGTATACATATTCTACTAAAGTCATCACGTTTTTTACAACAAAGGGTTGGGCTTCCTGAAATCAGGAAGTACTATATCCTATTGGAAGGAAATCATATGCATATATATATATATATATATATATATATATGAGGGTTGATCCTGAGAGAGCCAAAAATTGTGAGAGCATAAGAGTAGTGAGTCTAGATCATTAGATTATGCTCATCTCTCTCCTTCTCCAATCAACCAATGTGTGATGAGCAGAATCTAATGGTACATACTCACTGCTCTCATGCTCTCACAGTTTTTGGCTCTTACAGGATCAACCCTATATATATATATATATACATAGGTTTGATCATGTGAGAGTTAAAAACTGTGAGAGCATGAGAGCAATGAGTCTGGACCGCTAGATTCTATCAACTCTCTCCTGATTGATTGGTGGAAGAGAGAGATGAGCTGAATCTAGTGGTCCAGACTCACTGCTCTCATGTTCTCATAAGTTTTGACTCTCACATGACCAACCCTATATATATGTGTGTGTATGTGTGTGTGTGTGTGTGTGTGGAAAAATGGGAACTGCCCCGTTCTTTTTTTCACATTTTTTTATTTTTTTAAATACCAACATGTATATTCATCTATATATCCATCCAATATGTCATTCGAATTTTACTAGAAATGGAGACACCTATGCACTCCATCTAGAAACGGTAATTTTAATGGTTTAAACATTGTTGTTATCGACTTGTTCTAGATGGAAGGCATAGGAGTCTCCGTTTCTGACGAAATTCGAATGGCATGTTGGAGGGTTATATAGATGAATATACATGGTGATATTTTTCAAAAAAAAATTGCATAAAAATGGTGTGGGGGTAGCCCCAACTAACTCTTTACATATGAAGTTTATGGGGTTTCCCCTGCACCATTTTTCGGATTTTTTTTTGGTTTTTTGAAAAATATTGTCATGTATTTTCATCTATATATCGCTCTAATATGTCATTTGAATCTCATAAAAACGGAGACTCATGCCTGATGAATCTCAGATTCATCACTCTAAAAATGACTAATTAAGCTCAAATCCCCATAATTCATTGACATTTATTCATTTATTCTGCATAATTAGAATTCATGCATGTAATAATAAGAATTGCATTTTATCACTCATTGTTGCACAAAATAAGAAGCCAAAAAATCCCAACCCAATTGACATGTAAAATAGCCTAAATTCACTGATTTTTAACTAATTTATGCTAACTCCAAATGACCTGAAACCACTTCCATTGTGTACATGTTATTAACAAGAGTAAATAAAGAATACAAAAAAATCACTAACCTAAATAAGTGGACCACAAACTCAAACTGTACTTCCAAGATTTTTGGACTAAAACCTTGATATCTTCCTCATCCAGTGTCCAATTTGATCCTACTTACTTTTGAACTAATATACATTCAATTACCTTCAAAACAATACCAAGTTCAAGTGAATCGGAGCTCATATGTGAAAGTTGGGTTTTGGGCCTCTTTTGTACATTTTGTATTTTAACAGTTTTTGACCTATTATATTATGTAAATAATTAACTCATTTTACTTTATATATTTTTCAGTTATTTTTTTTTATAAAAGTTTTATTAAAATGAACAAAAATCCAAATCCAAAATAAGCATGAAATCAAAGAAACTAACAGAGTTGAAGTCTTCAATAAATATCTGTACAAAGGTTATAGTTTTTGTATTTTATTTTATTTCTTCTTTATATTACTTAATAAAAATCCAAAAAAAATAGATTAATGTGTAAATATTTATCTTTGATTTTATCATATTTTTCCTGATTTTTATCTGGTTTAAAAATAACAAAAAAATATAAAACCCAAAAGTCAAGGTATTCTATGAACATGAAATTTGTAGATCTTGTCAAGACGAATATCTTTCGTGAAGAAAACTTTTCGATCCGAGGTCGTTTACTATTTTTTTATTTTTCTTCTTCTTTTATTCTTGATTTTTCTGGTGCTGACACGTGGCAACTCTTGGAGCTGCCACATGTCACTCAAATTTTGCATTTATTTTCTTTTATTTAAAAAATTAACTAAAAAATAAATAAAAATAAAATAATTAAAAAAAATAAAAATTAGGGCCATGTGGCAGCACATGGGCTGTCCGATCTAGGCCGATTAGACGGCACCTGTACGTCCCCTTTCTCCATCGTCTCCCCCATCTTTCCCACTTCTCGTCGTCTCCGTCGCCATCCATCTACGATGCTGCCACCAATCATACTCCCAATCACCGACCATCTCCCTCCACCTTCCACATGCGTCTGCGAATCCTTCTCTCCCTCAAATCTCGAAACTGCAGCCATCAAAACCTCGTCAGCCCAATCTCTCCCCACAATCTCGGTCCAACCTTCTGCATTTGGTCGACCACTGTTGCCCATTTAAGAGCACTGCCACCCCCTTTGCTCAACATCCGTCGATCCGCAACTGAAGACGAGGTCGAGAATGACAACATCAGCTCCACCAGCCGGCAAGATCCAAGGCTTGTATCCCCCCTTGCCACATCATGCAGCAGCCTTGCTAGCCTTGCTCTGGCCTCTTCATGTCGTTGAGCCACCGATCTCCGCCTCCGCACTTCGCTTTGGTCTTCCAACATGCACCGAGCTTGCCCCTTTGTCATTGACAACATCAACATCGCTACAGAAGACACGCCTACTTCACAAACGTCTCGCCTTGAAGACCTACGCTCTTCCGACATCCACGAGCAATGACCGACTCTCCGGTGCCCAGCTGTACCTTTTCCTTCCTACGATCGTGCGTCAGCTACAGCAGTCTCAGTCACTCCAACCCTCGGGTGCACGCATCTCGAGACCCCCGCACACGTGCATAGCACATACCTTGGGGGAACTTCTTACATCTACAACCCCGAAGTTGCTCTTATTCACAGAAGACGCCTGTCATCCCCAAGGTCAGGTGCCAAGCACGTAACCGTCTAGGGATTTTGCAGATACACCCCTGAAGGTCTACCAATGTGTAGATAGCCCCTGCCTCCCAAGGGTCACGTTATATACACGTGACTCTCTGGGTATTTTGCAATTGACCCCCCTAGGGTCATTGTAATTCAACTTCATTCCCTCTCTGCATATTTTTATTTTCATTTATTTATTATAATTGCAAATAGACCCCTGTGTTCCCCCATTATTTGAAACTCTACATCGCATCATTTTATTTATTAAAGATAGACATTTTGTTCTACAATTAATTCTATATATCAAGGCATGCTTGTGATATTTTTTGATATGTGGTTGATTAGTTATTAATTTTCTTGCAAAAAATTGCATATTTTACACAATCTGTGCTCATAAATTCATAAGTAATTAATCATAACCCAAACAATTGCCAACAACTCATGGATTGTAGAATTAGTTGAGTTGTATTTCACATCGTATCAAAAAAGAATTGTATTTGCATGCATAATTGCCTTATAAAAATCATTTTGCATATTTCAGTCTTTGATTTTTAATAGGTATTAAATATCGTATTTTTAAGGTTTAGGATTTTCTGAGATCGATCACCTAGTGATAGACATTGGATATTTTATCCATGAAAATATATGTGTTTAATATTTGTTATAATTAATTATTGAAATTCATAGTGTTTGCATTCATAAAGTCACAAAATATTTATCTTGCATCCAAAATTCTAAAAAAATAGATTGTGTTCATTTCATCATAATTGACATCTCAACCAAGTTTCATAATTTTCGGACATCATTTGATTGAATTTGCATTTTAGTATCTAAAATTGGCTACAATTGCATTTTGCATTACAAAATTGCATTAAAAATACCAAAAAAATACCGAATAAAAAATCGTGCACGAAATTTGATAGACAAAATTCTAGGTTGTTCCTTTACCTCATTGAGTTTGACCTTGGGACTTGCCCAAGTAAAATAAACATAAACCACACCGATTAAAAATTGATTAATTAACTATGGTTATTTCTTGTCTGATTCCGAATTCTTGCCTACAACAAAACGAAAAATTTAAACGATAATTCATGCAGATTAAAGTAGGGGATTCTCGCAACTTGTCATATGGCGTTGTTGTCGGGGAGGTAAACGTCTTCGATTTTTGTTTAAATAATTAGTTCTACGTTTTCCCACTTATTCATGTAGTCTGACCCCCGAATCTCATCACTGTATATTTTTAAAAAAATTCTTTCTACATTTATTTTATTTTCACCATTTATTTTCTTATTTTATTTTTGATTAATTTTTTATCACTCTCTTATACTTTTTCTCTTATTTTTCTTGTGAGGTACCTGGTGCCCGTGAAGCGGTTCTCTCAAAACCGACGCATCTTCACCAACCACCAATCTACATTAAAATTAAGATAGAGTTGAGTCGTGAGAGAGCGTATAGTCTAGGATTTTAATTTCTGCAATTTTAATTTTTTGTAATTTATTGCTCATTTTCAGCGGTGTCCGTTTGGGCTCTCGCATGTGTAACAAGACCTTGGACTATTTCTGTGGTGGGTCGTGGTATGTTTCACTCTACGGTGAGGGTAGGGCCGACTTGAGTGGCTCATAGGTTAGACCTGCATATATGTCTATTAGAGCTTCTAGAATTTTTTATTATGCTCGTAGATCATTCAATTTAGTCAAATTTAACTCATTTCTTCACGCCTAATAGAACTTTCTTGGTACGATTTTTATCGGCTTACATTCATCTAGAAGAATTTTCAATTCTTTTATTGTATCCCAGATGGAGATTGCGAGGAATCACTATAAGTCTTCTATTTGAACATACATCATTGTCTCACGTGCATTGGCTTTTCTCGAATTTCTTCCTCTTATTTTGTCACATAATTTTAACGGAAATCGGGGCTGGACAATAGATGTGTATTTGTGCGCACCTAATTTTTCAGTGATCGCATAATTAAAATTGGGACTACCAAAATATAGCCAATTTTAAATAACCCATAATCAAGAATTTTTACAGGAGAGCAACCCCGATCTTGGATTCATTTGTTTGTCTGAGTGAGCGAGAGACGACATTAGGGATGGTGAGGGTTGGAGTAGCCCATCCTTGAGGGGGGATGGACAGTGGATAACCTGATTAGAATAGTAAGTGTTTGGTTGATGTGTGGGTTGAGGCAGAGCTAGATGTAACCTGAGTTGAAGTGCTGATTGGATGTAGTTATTGGGATAATGAGTGGATAATTTTTAAAGGGATGTGTGTTAGAATTTACAATATATGTGACTTCATTTAATTTACATATTTATCGCTGAATATACAATGAGTAAGTTTTTTTAATAATGGTTAAGAATTTCTTTAACAACTTTTGTATCTGATAATTTACATTACGACCCCCATAAAATAAAGATCGCAGGAAATTCTGAAAGACAAAAACCTTGTACGACACCATAAACGACAATATTCTTATGGAAAAGGCAGAACAACAACATCCTGTATTTGTAAACCCGGTACCATCTATCCTTTTCTGGGTTGCTGACATCAAAAAAAATTGGAGTTTCATGAAACGACATCAGTTCCTTATTTCCAATAAGTTACATTCACCCCCGCCCCACCATACACGCAGCATTGGTCCCCCCCACCTCCAACATGAGTTCAGGGAAAGTACGAGTAGAACCCACTCACTGCACCTAAACGGCGTGCTTATCAATCACGCGGTCTTCCACCGCCTCGATTCCTGCAGTTCGCAATTGCAGACGAAGTGACTCAACCATGTCGTTCAAGGAAGATCTTGTGCCCCGATGTCGTCCATCTCCGAGTATAGGCATGCAAGTTCGTTTTCCTTTTACTGTATTTCTTTCTTCACATTCTCAAGGCTCTGTCGTAACTCATTATTTTCAGCTTCCGCTTCCCACAGATGTTGTACTACGAAGAAAAACTCATATGTGAGATTTTCCATTGTTCTTGGTGCCGGCGCATACGGTTATCGGTGATCGCAACGATTTGTTGAAGAGACACAGAAGAGTCGTCTAACGAGATACTGGTTCTCAGTTTCGTACTTCAGAACTAATGGGTAGCCACAACTGCATTTTTCATTAGAACCCATACTTCTTTCCTACAATATGACATGCATAAATATAAAGTGACAAATTTACGTCATCACCATGGAATGCGTGACATGTTGGAAAATTTTGAGATGCATAAGATACGCAACGAAGCAATTCAAAAATAACGCAGGGGAGGAGGGTACAATATAGTTGGGTGAGAATTGAAATTGGATCACATGTTCTATGACTGCCTCCTACGTCTATTATTCCACATTACATGAGCAATTCTATCTCGTAGTTCCTTTCCTTCCCAAATATCGTCTCGAGGGATGCCAACTACACGATATTGGTCTTCATTGACCTCCTCTTGCAATACATCCTCTCCGTCGTCATCGGATAATGAATCACCTCTGTTAAGCTGTATGAAGTTGTGAATGATGCAGGTGGCCTTCACGACATCCCTTTGAATGTCGAAGGAGTATGTCGGCATATGTTGCAAGCAGTGGAACTGATTCTTCCATACACTGAAGGTGCGCTCCACAACGTTGCGCAAACAAGCATGGCGATGATTGAATAAGTCCTTATGATTTTTGTATAAACATCCCCGTGCCCGCCAGGAAGGAAGATGGTATAGGGAACCTCTATATGGAGCGATGAATGTGTCCGTATTTGCGTAGCCACAGTCCACTAAGTACTTGCAACCTCGGGGATGGCAAAAGACCCTCTCTCAATGGAATCCCGAAGTATTGTCATATCCGCACAAGAACCCTCCCAACCGGCAACGACATAAGTGAAGCATTGATTAAAGTCGACAGCAGCCATAATGTTTTGAGTCGGATAGAGTTTCCTGCAACGGTAAGCTCCCTCTTGTTCTGGACTAACATGCGCGGGAATGTATGTTCCATCAATGGCACCTATTACCCCCTATAACGATGATAGAGATATGAAAGAATTGTTTGCGCTATTCTAATAGAATGTATTGAGACATAGAATTTACTTAGAAGTAAGGGTAGTAACAGATATCCATGGTGATTTTGTTGGGAGTAACAGGAGGAGCCAATCTTATGTACTCCTCCTCTATAGTCAATATCTTTGCGAGGATATTTTTAATGTGCCGTGATATAGTCTCCGCGCTATGCTGGAAGGCTTCCTAGATTATTCAATTGAAATGACCATTTGTGAACACATACATGAAGATACAGACCTGTTCATCCATATCCATATGCCTCATCGGTGATAACACATGCTCTGCTAAAACTCGAACAAACCTTCTCAACATGGGCAGTCGCATACAAAAATTTTGGAAAGTTCGGTCGTCATGACCATCTAGCATCTCTTTAACCCATTCCCGACCAGTTAGAGGTCGTGTATGTAAAGGTTGAGGGATTTGTCTCCCTCCTGCTTCCCATTCTTCTATGGTGATTGCACCAACTACTCCCAAGCAGGCTACGTAGACTCGATCCCTAACATCATCGAATGGATTGTAGCTACGCAGCACCATCCCTACGTGAAGTGTCTAGAATCAATTTATTTACTGGCATACAAAGTTCTACATAGAAGTCATTTTTAATAGGTCAATCGAGAACCAAATGGAATGGAAAGAGCAAGCAAGAAGATGTAATAAGTATGATGTATTCCCTGCAAGAGATGTCCCGCAATATAACCACATCCTGCATAACCACATCCTGCAATATAAGCACATCCTGCAGTATAACCACATCCTGCAGTATAACCACATCCTGCAATATAAGCACATACTGTAGTATAACCACATCCTGCAATATAACCACATCCCGAAAATAAGCCCATCCTGCAATATAACTACATCCTGCTATATAAGCACATAATGCAAGAGATGTCCCTGTAAATCACTAAACTGTACTGCAATATAACCACATCTGCAAAATAAATGTGCAAAGGTAAATCCTAAGCAGGTTTCCTTTAGTTGGAAATCCGTAAATCATGTTGCTGAGAGTAATAGAGGTCATTATAGGCACACATCCTGCAATATTAAATTTCCTGCAGATTGTGTGAGCAGCTAAATAATGAATAAAAAAGAAGCACATACATGTATTATCTGAAACATTTAACAACGTCATTATGTCCTACAAAAATAAAAGATCAGAAGTAATGTTATGAAATTGTTCGGCATAAAGCAAATTTAAGAAGTACGAGATACGAAAAAATATGGAAGGATAATCGTCACGGTCGGATGGTCCGTTCAATCCATGCATTGAGCTTAACCGGATCCCCTTTCACGTGGTAGTAGGCATTTCTCCCAATCGTTGTTGATAACTTGTCAGCTATCCTTTCAAACTCGTCGATTTTAAGGTCTGGTCGCATGGCACTTATTTCCTTGCACGCAACATTTTCCAGCAGATCAACATCACGTCTATCCTAACTGAATTTGGCAGATAATGTGCTGAGGAAGTTATCTAACAACTCTTGCGCTGTGACACTCCTCGACCCCCGCTCTTTATCGCTTGCTACTTGGGCACCTGCTATCTGTGTTCCTTTTGCGTGATGAAGGTGTAGGAGCCACGTCGTCGCTATTGTGTCCCTCCTCCAGGGGTTCGTCCATACATTCATCAAGGTGCTCATCAAAATTTAGCTCCCTTTGGCTAAAGGGAGCCCGGGAGGTACAGGCTCCCATTGGCTACTTATCTCTACCAGATCGAGAGGAAGTTGCATCCACTCCAGTGGCAATGTCCTTCTCCAAAAATCTCTGCATGTCGCCGAAGTACAAGAAGGGCTTGTTGTGATATTTGCGATACTTATTTGCAAGCTGTCATAAGGAAATTTATGGGAATGAGTGATACGAAAGAGATAAGTGTTATCTATTAACACAGACATTACCTCAAACCAAGCTCCGTTTGATGGAGGAATGGGCATGTTGTATATCTTATCCCATCCCCATCCCGACTTGTTTCGTAGGTAAAGGTAAGCACTATAGTTCTTCTTAAGATTTTTCCATCGATGTTAAAGTTGTACCTTCGTATAGATAAGGCCGCTTACTTCGTTGAAACTCCTCATAATCTAATGCCATCCCGAGAGTGTGAATGTGCTGCCAGTCCAGGAAGTCTTGTTCTCTAACATTGCGTGACGAAGAACCTGTCTAATGAAGCATTCCAGTGGGCGACGTGGTTTACATCACGATTTGTAGGGCCCTCAATTGGGACCTCTTGCAGTCCCTCTCCGACGGACGACTACAAGACATATCACTTGATCTTGTCAAGAGAAAATGCATTCTCAACTTTTACAGACAGGGTAATTGCGCTTCTTTGTTATGAGTGTAGGATATATTATGGTAATTAAGTCCCGTTAAGCCATAGAATTTCATGGTAAGTTACCTGTATAAAGCATCAGAAGTTCATGGCAATTCACCCCCCTAGAGCAACAGGATATACCCGTAATTCCCGTCCATATAGCAACAGATGATGGTAAAAACATCGGAACAAAGCAACTGATTAGTTCACCTCCAAAAGATGATAGTCTATGACATGTCATGATACCACACCCCCGCAAGCAAATTGTTATGGTAACCAAAAACATTGAATTAAGCAAAAACTTGAAAGAGCAAGACATGTCAAGGGAATAGAGCCCCAAAAATTAACTTAAACAGTATATTAGACCACATATGGCAACATAATGTTGATGCCAATTCATCTCCATAAAGCATCACAACAGGATATTCGTAAACTTGCAATAGAAAAAAATTGATAGTGCAGGTTATACCACATGAATATGACCACATAAGGGAAGGAAATATGTCTAGCACTGAATTAGCCATGGTAAAACAATCTTCGATGAGATTTGAAAATGGGGCCACAACAAACAGTCATGTATTCCTTTAAGCGTATTTTCAGTTTCTAATGTTGTTAGTACCTAATATTTATCACTGTGGCTCTTAACATTATGATGGGTCGCACTTCTGCTTCGCATATTGGAACTATAATCTACCATGGTTGGAATAATAGAACTGCAATCGCAACATGCTTCTATCATACATGGAAAGTGCTCTACTCGAAATTAAAGTACAAGGTATGACAAAGTCGACTGAATGGAACATGACAATGCAGTATTGACTGAACACAAGTAAACTAAACTACAGGGTATGACAATGTCGCTGGGGTAGAGTATGGTAAATCACTGACAAAGCAATATTGACAAAGTCGACTTAAATTGAACATGACAAAACTCTGTTAATAACTTCAATTGCACAACTAAAAATCAGAAGTCTTCTGCAGGTCCAAAGGCAAATATTTTGCAAGATAAGAGGTTATTGCGATGACTGTAAACAACTTTATTTGAACAATAGATGTGTCTTCAAATGATGGAAAATGGAAATTTGTGATTAATACAGGAAGGTGTTCTTAACACATATGCTTCGTCTACTTCAGAATGCGATGTAAGGAATGAACATCTGTGACAATACAACTATGGCCGATGAAAAGCTAGAACATGGATGGCCTACCTTCCAAGTAATACCCTTATGCTCGTCGCGATTGCCCGTATGTCCTTCGCACTGATGGAGATACCGGTGCACACAAATGCCTGCAAGGCAAAGATGGCCGTCGCACATAATTTATAGGCAAAGATTTCCTCCTCTGCATTTGATATTCTCCTCCCTCCCCTCAGTGGCATAGGGGAGCAGGAGGGAGCAGTGGACTCATGCGAGGAAGAGTGCCCCTGCATCCCCGTCGGTCTTGTCTTGTTGAAGATGGTGATGGCTGGTCACGTGTAGTGGGTGAGGAGCACAACTCAAACAACCTTTACATGGAGTCATCCCTTTCGCTTCGAGGCTGATGCAAGGTGTAGGGGTGGCGCGGGCCTAGGACATGTCTGTAGCAACGAACTTATTGCAGTTGGAAGGCATGAACGTGGAGCTATGGTGCCAGGAATCAAGGCTTACGGTCATGGCAGAAAGTAAAGCTGCAACACTTTAATGCGGCCCTTTCATTCAACTTGCATGAGGCGGACGACTTGGTTTCAACCCTAATCGAGCCCGTGTCCAACCTGGACACCCCCTCACCAAACACCTAATAACCCAACCCAACCCTCACCACCCATGCTTCCAAACGAGCCTTTAAGGTTAGAGCCCATCTCCAGAATCTTCATTCAGACTACTGATTCTAAAACGATTAGCTACTTCTCAGTGAGGAAATAACGGGTAGCCCGTAAATGGTCCAGATTTCCTTAGCAGAGTGGGTGGTTTAAAGGGCATTGTGTAAGGCTCCGTCCTTAAGTAACACGGGTAGTTGTTTTACGGTCCGTACATACACACATACTGGTTGAAAGTAGATGCAACTAGTCATAAGAATTTGGACCAGGCTTTAAGAAAATATTCGGCACCTAATAACTCGCTAAATTTTTTACATGATTGATTTTATCAGCAACTAAAATTGAAAAGATAATTTGTCGAACTCTTGCGGCTTCATTGGGTGAGTTGGTGAACCTTGGGTTTGATTTGTGTTTGCATTGGTGTGCCTGAACCAATTTCGAAGATAAAAAACCACACACTTGTGCCATCACTCTACTTGATAAAAAAATTATTCTTGTCAATATCCTATGCATTTGCACCGAGATCAACCATGTCGATTCATTATCAACCTCATTTGATAAAGACGAGACAATGGTCCGAGTACCCATCTGATCTATACTACAAAAATGAATTTATTTCGGTTAGACCCAAATACGCAAAATCCCCTTCTGCCATATATCCTCCAACATGTGTGGAAGACACTCACCCACAAATGAATCCAACCCAATCTACAATTCCTAATAATCGGACTGAATTCAACATTCCATATGTGCCACCTTCCCCATCATTTGATACACATCATCACTTGCCATCCTGGAATGAACCATCTTATTCCCGATTTCTCGCCGCAACTCATGAACCATTTAAAAATCAAATCCCTTTTGAGACTCATGACTGACCGAGACACCAATCCCAACCGCCTTCATCATTTCCTCACGATCTTGTCAGGACAGGTCCACAATTCACAAAAATACATACTGATTAGACCTTAGGGAATAATATGATGGCCCGAACAAACCACATGGAGAGGCCCACACCTAATGATCATCAGTGTTGGAATAACAGTAATGATCACGTCCACATTGACAACCCCGAATACCACTCCTTCGATCAGCCTACACATACAGAGGACCAGACTGATGATATCGACACATATGAACTCTGTATGACCCCATTGTTTGGTGATAAGATCAATTGTGACAATGGAAGTAGACTCTACTCAAACCAGCATTGCATGCCTGAGTCACGGCATGCTGAGTATGAGACCTACATATTCCCACAGAATCCTTACACTAAGCATACTCCTTCCATAATTTTGAGGAGAAATTTTCAAAAAATAACAATCATATATTGGATATTCCAAGAGATTCTCCTCTCAGCTCATAAAGGAAAATGTAAGATGAAATGACTGGATCTCAAATTCAAAAATGAGAACACACACCGACTGCTCCCATGATTGATCATGAAATTTTTTTGGAGGATGATATATCGAGGATAAATAAGAGGTATGAATTAATGGAGGATAAATTTAGAAAGTTCACCGCCTGACTAATTTCATTCTATGGTAGCTCGGATATGAAAATGGATGATAAAAAGAATGGATCACCTATTGAAAATTCGGAGGATATTCAGAAACCCAGAGACTATGATCAACCTATGGACGACCTTGACAGTGACACGTCTGCCTACTACTCCCCTAGAGATGACTCTGAATCTAACTCGACATATCTAATCTCCTCCTCATCTGAGGATCACAACTCATTTACACATCACACCGAAAACACCAAAAAATGGAAAAAATAGAAAAATTCATAAAAATTGAAATTAAAGATGATTTGAAGAATTTGGATCCTACTCTAAGGGAAGCACTGGAGAAAAGACTGATTTTGAACTTCCCTTGATACAAGCCATTGAACACTTCCTCGGCCTTAAAGGATTTGTAATGAGCAAATTAATGATGAAAACGTCGGGCAGGACAAGAACAAAGACTGAAAGACATATCTTGTCAATGGCCACCTCCTTGATGTTGAGGAGAAAAACCAAGAGCCACATAGTGAATTGGTTGCCTAGATTTGACTGTGGAATTAAAGACACAATATTTACCCTTGCTTGAATCAATGACGACTCACCAATCAATATCCTCCCGGCCTCTGTATTTGACAAGCTCAAACTCAGTCCTATCAGACAAAATAAGAGAGATCGTTCAACTAGCTCATCGATCTATAAAGCGTCAGATAGGAACAATTTCAGTCATCGTTACATTCCAAGGTGCTCCGCTCAAAGTGGACTTCACGATCATTGATATTGAGCATCAAGGAGAATTCACCAGTCTCTAATCATTCTCGGAAAGCCATTCTTGGCATTGTCAAAGATAATTATTGAGTGCGAGACTACGGAAATCAATTTTACACCATTGAGAGCACTTCGATCTCACCCAGACTTTGAGGAAACACGATATTTTGAGGCGACCTACGAATCCATCAACAGCTGTAACCACTAAATGGTAGAAGAGCCCCTCCTCGCTGCTACACATGAGATAATGGTTGTTGAAGAGACTATTGGTTTAGAGACTCTCCCCCAAATCCATTTCCCACTGCTCTCACCATGGGAAAAGACATCTCATATGATCTTGAGACATACGCATTGATGCATCCGGAGACAGCCGAAATCTCCTCTGATCACTTTGATCAAATCAACATGATAAAAGAATGCACCAACATCAAGCCAATTGAGAACGAATATGCAATGAATCTCCCCACTGTTTCATTTCCCGCTGCTCTCGTCATGGGAAAGGGTTTCTATTATGATCCTGAGACATATGCATGGGCTCATCCTGAGTCAGCCAAAATCTTCTCTGACCACCTTGACCAATTCAACCCAACTCTGGAGTACACCTACATTAATACAACACGAAACAAAATTGTTACCCTTCATCTAAAAAGAAAGTTGCCTTTTACATGCTGAAAAAGGAATCGTCTGATGATACCTCATCAGGTCCAGAAAGGGTAATCTACATGAGTGAGGTTTGTTCGGCGGTTCTAAAACCATATCTACGCACGGATCTAAATTTCAATTCTCGTTGGATAACTCCTGTTCCTCACTATTATTCATCCAAAGACGATTCTCTAGGTCTCACTAAATATAGTGGAATAATTTCTTAGTAGCTGATTGAGACTGGTGCTTCTGAATATTCATCATCCGAGGACGAATTGCTTGATCCCAAGAAGGAACAAATTTTTAGAAAACAACTAAAGCAGCTAAAAAACAAGAATATTTGGTGTACCTCCACCTTCAAGTATTATTCCTCTAAGGATAACTCTGATGATGGCGGGATATTATCTGATTCAAAATCTTCATCTACTCTCCAGCATGATTTTTCTGAGGATAACACTGACAATGGTTGTAAATCATGTGCTTCATCTCCTACTTATCCTTACAATCTTCCTCCACATGCTCACAAAAAAATCGTCCGAAAACCACCTTAGTCATCGGCTACCCTCCCTCCCTCCCAACCCCATTGGTCTCCTTGTACGTTTTCTTCGTCTACTTAGGCCAAGGCCTAAGTATAGGGGGGACCAATGCCATCTGTATATACCATTATCCACATCAAATTCCTTCTCACGATCCCTCCATTTCCACCCTTCTTCTGTACTTAGGTTGATCAGAACCTAAGTATATACTCTCCTCATTCACATCTCCCGACTGCCTCATTTTCGCTCTTCTGCTATACTTAGACTATTCACAGTCTAAGTATAGGGGGCGTGCCGACTTCTATTGTCTTTTTTTTTACTCTCTTACGCTTAGCTTGAGCCATGTCTTCTCTACGCTTCTTGTGCTCTGAGGACACAACACTTGCTAAGTATAGGGGGGTGTGTATATATACTATGTATATATTTTACCCATAGCTCGTACTTTTGCATAGGTCTATATGTATTTAGGGGGTGGGTAACTAACTTGAAAAAAACAAAAAACAACAACAAAAATTTATGAGTTTTGCAATTATCACTGACTGTGTCCAACATAAAATTTTGAAAAAGGCTTCTTATTCATTCTTAAAAAAATTCAAAGCATAAAAGTAAAAAAATGTGTATGCATTTCACATACCTGCACTTCATCCAACATTACATACATTTGCATTGTGGAAAGTCCTTAGGTTTTGAACCGAGTTATGAGCATAAACCGAGAGTGGTCTGGACTTGAACTTAATACACGTAATTTTCAGAGGAACTTCACCGAGAAATAGGATTTTAGAAACTTCAGGTCTATGGCTTAATTCTTCGAGTTCCACATGACAATGTGCAGCGTTTGACTCTTAGTGTCTAACCTGGTCTCTTCATTCTGGGTACAACTCTGGAATAAGGAATTAATTTGTACTCTCGTACCATGCACTTAACACAACTCATACGAGGTGTGGGAAGACTGCGTGAGTTTCTTTTCTTATAGCGTGGACATCTAAAGACCAGAGCACAGGTGGAAATAAGGCTTCGGAAAAGGGATGGACGGCTGGACACAATTTTTTATAAGACCATAAAACATATACGAAAAAGAAGATTCCATATCTGTAGGGGAACAATAAGATCCATGCAGAGCTACCAAAAATCCAAAGATAAAGAAGCCTACTACCAAATAAATATTTTGCCAAAAAGGTCCAAGCTTCAAGAAAACCTATAGATCTTGGTGGAGACTTGTCTAAACTGTCTGTCTTCACAAGAAGAGGTTACTACACTGGTCACCCTTCAGTTCTTTTCCACTTCTTCTAATTTCTACCTATATTCGATCATGAACACAACGCAACGAACCTTATAAGGAAATACCTGACTCCCAACGGACGAGTTACTGGAGAGGAGGTTTGCATGGTAGTCTGGCATTTAGGATGGAAAGAGCTAAAACCTTTCACACACATGAGTCAATTGTTCAACATTCATAGGGAAAGCTTTGGGAGGAGGATTGATCTATGATGACTTCTGAGCCGAAACTGTGATACTGATGTGTAGAACTTGGAGGTTGTTGATTTTAAAATTCTAAGACTCACAGATGTTCTGCCAAACTAATAATCCAAAGGTCAGTGCTAGCTTATGCTCATGGTCTTGGTATGGAACACAATCTCATTTCACCTCATTGCATTTCTTTTGATGCTCAGGGACGAGCATGGTTTAAGTATAGAGGGATGATGAATCTCATATTCATCACTCTAAAAATGATTAATTAAGCTCAAATCCTCAAAATTCATCGACATTTCTTCATTTATTCTGCATAATTAGCATTCATGAATATAATAATAAAAATTGCATTTTATCACTCATTATTGCACAAAATAAGAAGCCAAAAATCCCAATCCAATTGACCTGTAAAATAACCTAACTTCCCTGATTTTTAACTAATCTGCTAACTCCAAATGACCTGAAACTTTCCATTGTGTTCATGTTACTAACAATAATAAATACAAAATACAAAAAAATCACTAACCTAAATAAGTGGACCAAAAACTCAAACCCAAATTCCAAGATTTCCAAACAAAAACCTTGATATATTCCTCATCCAGTGCTCAATTTGATCCTACTCACTTTTTAACTAATAACATTCAATTACCTTCAAAACAAGATGAAGTTCAAGTGAATCAGAGCTCACGTGAAAGTTAAGTTTTGGGCCTCTTTTTTACATTTTGTATTTTAATGGTTTTTGACCTATTATATTACGTAAATAATTAACTCAATTTATTTTATTGCTTATTCATTTATTTTCTTTTATAAAAGTTTTATTAAAATGAATAAAAATCCAAATCCAGAATAAGCTTGAAATCAAAGAAACTAACTGAGTCTGAGTCTTCACTAAATGTATGTACAAAAGTTATAGTTTTCGTATTTTAATTTATTTATTCTTTTTATTACTTAATAAAAATAAAAAAATAGATTAATGTATAAATATTTATCTTTGATTTTATCATATTTTTCTTGATTTTTATCTGACTTAAAAATAACAAAAAAATATAAAACCTAAAAATCAAGGTATTCTATGTACATGGGATACCCAAAAAATATCACTTTGTGCAAATGGATGATTTTGGTTCTGATAAATTTATGAAAGTTGTAGATCTTATCGAGATGAACAACTTTCGTGAAGAAAATTTTTTGATCCGAGGTCGTTTGCTAATTCTTTTTTATTTTTCTTCTTCTTTTATTCTCAATTTTTCAGGTTGTGACAAGTGGCAGCCCCTAGAGCCACCACGTATCACTCAAATTTAGAATTTATTTTTGTTTATTAAAAATAAATAAAAATAAAATAATTGAAAAAAAATAAAATTAGGGCCACGTGGCCGCACTAGGGTCGTCCGATCTCGGCCGATTGGACGGCCCCTATGCGTCCCCTTCCTTCATCGTCTCCCCCAGCTTTCCCAATTCTCATTGTCTCCGCCGCCTTCCATCTACAGTGCTACCGCCGATCATATGCCCAATCATCGGCCATCTCCCTCCACCTTCTATATGTGGCCACGAATCCTTCTCTCCCTTAAATCTTGCAACCGTCGCCATCAGAACCTCATCAGCCCAATCTCTCCCCTCAATAGCTTGCCAACCTTCTGCATTTGGCCGACCACCCTTGCATATTTAAGAGCGCCGTAGCCCCCTATGCTCAATATCATCGATCCACAACTGAAGATGAGGTTGACTGTGACAACATCACCTCCACCAGCCGGAGAGATCCAAGCCTCATATCCCCGCCTTGCTACAACACGCAGCAGCCGTGCTAGCCTTGCTCCGGCCTCTTCGCACCACCGAGCCACCGATCTCCACCTCCGCACTTCGCTCCGGTCTCCAACAGGCATCGAGCTCTCCCTTTCATCGTCGACAATGTCAGCATCGCTACAGAAGACACGCCTACTTCACCAACATCTCGCCTTGAAGCCCAGCGCTCCTCCGACTTCCATGAGCAATGACCGACTCTCTGGTGCCCAACCGTAGCTCTTCCTTCTTATGGTTGTGCGTTGGCTGCAACATCCTCAGTCACTCCATCCCCCAGGTGCACGCAGTCCGAGACCCCTGCGTACGTGCATAGCACCTGCGTTGGGGGAACTTCTTGCATCTACACCCCCAGAGTTCCTCTTATTCACAGAAGACACCCACCATTCCAGAGGTCACGTGCCAAGCACGTGACCGTCTAGGGATTTTGCACATACACCCCTGAAGGTCTGCTGATTTGCAGATAGCCCCCGTCTCCCAAGGGTGACGTGACATACAAATGACTCTCTAGGTGTTTTGCAGTTGACTCCCCTAGGGTCCTGGTAATTCAATTTCAGTCCCTCTCTGCATATTTTTATTTTAATTTATTTATTGTAATTGCAAACAGACGCTTGTGTCCCCCCTTTTTCTTGAACCTCTACGTCGCATCATTTTATTTATTGAAGATAGGTATTTTGTTCTACAATTAATTATCTATATCATGGCATGCTTGTGATATTTTTGTGATCCGTGGTTAACTAATGATTAATTTTCTTGCAGAAAATTGCATATTTTACCAATCTTTTCTCATAAATTCATAAGTAATTAACCATAACACCAAAAATTGCCAAAAACTTACGGATTGTAGAATTAGTATTTTACATTGTGTCAAAAAAGAATTGCATTTGCATGCATAGTTTGCCTTATAAAAATAATTTTGCATATTTAAGTCTTTAATTTTTTATAGGTATTAAATCTCGTATTTTTAAGTTTTAGGATTTTTCTGAGATCGATCACCTAGTGATAGATCTTGGATAATTTTATCCCTTAAAAATAAATATTTTTAATATTTTTTATAATTAATTATTGAATTCATTGTGTTTGCATTCATAAATTCATAAAATATTTATCTTGCATCTAAAAATTCCAAAACAATTACTTTATGTTCATTTCATCATAATGACATCTTAGCCAAGTTTCATAATTTTCGTACATCGTTTGATTGAATTTGCATTTTAGTCTCTAAAATTGGTCATATTTGCATTTTGCATTCCAAAATTACATTAAAAAATACAAAAAAATACAACATCGAAAATCGTGCACGAAATTTGATAGACAAAATTCTAGATTGTTCCTTTGCCTCTTTAAGTTTGACCTTGGGACTTGTCCAAGTAAAATAAACATAAACCACGCCGATTAGAAATTGATTAATTAACTGTGATTATTTCTTGACTGATTCCGAATTCGTGCTACAATAAAATTACAAATTTAAACGATAATTCACACGGATTAAAGTAGGGGATTCTCGCGACTCGCCAATGCCCTCCATCTATTACATGTCTATTACAACAATTTTAAGACCGTTAAAATTACATGTTTTAGATGGAAGACATAGGAGTCTCTGTGTCTGACGAAATTTAAATGACATATAGAGAGATATAATGATAAAAATAAATGGTGGTATTTTTCAAAACAAACATACATGGGTAAACTACTCTTCAACATGGCAACCAAGAGCACATGTAACTCGACCTAGCCCAAGGTAACACAATGGTTTTCTCCATGAAAAATCTCGCTCGTATGACATGTATGTTTTTCAAATAAGTCAGGAAACTTGACGATAGAACCTAGAGGATCTGTAATGAAACCCACATGCTAGTGCCTCGGGTGCTATAATTCGTGAGGCTCTAATACGGATCTTTCCTATCGAATCGAATTGCAGTGTTTAAACCGGCTGAACTACCCTGAAATAACATGTATTTTTTCCATATGATGGACTGCATTGCAAGTGTATAAGGATAGCGTGAAGGGGAGTACATTAATTAAGAAGGCTTGGCATATATATACTTGTCTTCTCCTTGTCTGCAGTGGGCATTTGGAGGCCGAAAGCGTAAATGCTTTGCATGCACTTGTTGTCTGGACAACCTTTGTGTGTGGATGGGAGTAACTCAGCACTCGCTCGCTGGACTTGTGGTCGAGTGCATCCTTTTTTTTTTCATATTTAAATATACACAAATAATATATGGTTCCATACAACTTTGATCTCTTCCGTTTATGTATATTTAACAGGGACATGTGGTTGATGTGTGGAGGAGAGTGCTCACTTGTTTATTTTTGCAAAGAATACCTTCCCATCCCAAGGGACCTTTCCATCTTACGTAAGGATCTCATTGCTTCTGGTGGATACACCACATATAATATATGTTGCTTACCAATCACACCAGAAACATTTATAATTCATCTGTCCGATATTATATTGGGTTTGAAAGTAATGCATGATCGTGTAGATATGGCAAATATCTGGATATCGTCTTGATTATTGCGAAAGAATTAGGCAAATTACAATAAAAATACACAACTCATTACTTAAGTGAGAGACCGACGCTTACAATCATTTGGCTTTTAGTGATATATATCAATTGCGGGAAGCAAGTCATAAATACACGGATACATAGATTAATGTACGTGTAATTATATCTTTTTTTGTTTTAAAATATCGATATGAATATAAAAGTGTATTGTCCGTTGAAACAAATGTGCATATACAAAGGGATGCAAATTGGACGCATAGTAGAGAAATATTTTGTACATAAATTTGAATATTTGAATATATGTATTGGATTATAGAATGGCATTTAACGACGTCTCCGCAGTACCTTTTAGTGGTTCATTCTTGGTTAGTGAATGAAACTAACATTGTTTGACTCTTTAATTAACAACTCATTATATCATATATGATTTGACAAGAACACAATATCATTATGTGTATATCATATATAATTTGACAAGAACACAATATCATTATGTGCCATTATAAACAAATTTAAGATTTTATTTATATATTAAACCAAATATACTTTACAAATACCGGCGTTTGTGATTATCAACGTCATATCATTATATGCATTTGTCTTAAGAACAAACAAAGATTAGGATGCCCACAGTTATAAAATAGCTACGACAACATAGTTGATACATACATACGTACATACATACATCAAACATATGTATGTATGTATAGGTGATTGCGAGATGTGATTTTTGCGAGATGGCGAGATGGGTAATCTCAGCCGCTCATTTTACCATTATTTATGACATGAAACATAGAGAATTTAGATAGAATAATGAGTGGAACGTATGTTTCAACATGTAAAAAAATACCCATAACATGTCCATCTGGAGGGGGTCAATTTCAACAATTCTGATATTGTTAAAATTTGGTAGTTTTGATGGAAGGGATATAAGTCTCGAATTGAGTTGAATTTTGAATGACACAATGGTGATTTATGTCACCCCAGGTTTCATGCAATGAATGATGGTAAAATGAGCGTTTGAGATTACCCATCTCACCGTCTCACAAAAGCCCTTCTCACAGGATCGCCCATGTGTACTGAAGGCTATGGGAAAGCCTTAAGCGCATCATGGAAGCGTGAAGATCGCATCATATGCGAACAAGAGTGACTAGTCACACTAGTTGCTCGGGACAATGGAGTTAATTTTTTTTAAAAACGATGAAACCACTAGATCCAAGAACATTTCAGATCATTTCATTTAAACAACAAAGTAAATATGAGAATACCTCTTGAAGCGTGGTTGCGATCGTGCTTCTAAACGAAGCGACCTCCTGTCTCAAGTCCGACATGACGGAGGAGATGCTTGTGAGTGCGTTGATGAGACGTGGGATTCTCGTAATCCACGATGAATATCCAAGCCCCGAAACTCTTTATTTCGTATCACGAAATCAGGCGTCTTATTTACGAGAAAGGAGCACTGAAGAAGATGGAGATCCACAAGCACTCGAAGCGGCGACACAATGGCGTAGCGACAATGACAATTCTCTCTAGCATAAGGGGTGGATGGCAACACTTCGGGGGGAGAGAGAGAGAGTTGGGATGTGAGAATGAGATAGAGAGAGAGAGAGACTTGCAGAGTATTTTAAAAAGAATAGCTAGGGTTGCCTTTTTTATAGTATTTTGGGAGTCCATGGATCACAATCCATGTGCGATACTAAATCAATGGTTAGACTGACTCATGTTTTTAATCAATGGCCATGATCATTGTTGCTTAAAACTGTAACAATAATTAGTTTACATTAAATAAAATATATATGAAATTATCATCAACATGATTTATATTAATTTAATCAATTTGGATAAGAGGGTGCAGAATGAGTCCACTTACTAAATATAGGGAGGACGACCACTCTTGATCAACTCAAGGATGACTATCCACCCTCCATATATGGAAGGTGTCTCATTCTTTTAATTTATGTGAGATTTTATATATCACATTATCATCTATTATTTGCAACAACTTTTATTGCAAATATATTCATAAAATTAATTTCAAATTAGTTTGTGAATATTTCAATCATGCCATAGAAAAATATGAATCATATTCATATATCTAAAATAACACGTAAATTATATTTTCAATTAATCATAAAATGTGAATCCAATTCACATCAATAACTAACTTATATAAATACTATTTATCTCTCTAATATATTATAAATCATATTTTTAATATATTTGATTAGTGTGGATAGTGTTATCCACATTATTCGTATCCTTGATAAATAAATTATATTTACTTATCTTGGATCATCATTCTCATGCATCTAAATAATATGAATCACATTCACATTATTCGTAATAATTAAATCACATGTATATATCAATTTCTTAATTCTTAGATACACTATTCACCAATGGAATTCTTGTTGAACTCTTTCAAGAACAATGCACTTTCTCCACGGATACTTAGAGATAGGGACATGGCAATTGTACATTCCATGTATAGTGACTTGGATATTGAGATCATATCTCAAATCCAGATCAAGGGGACCTCCCTAAGATGCTGGATTAAATCAAAGCCATAAATCTAGTCTTCTCATTGCATCCGAATTGCATTCAGATCGATATTTGGACTAAGACCATATCATTTCTCTATTAAGAGGAGTCACTAAAATACAAACATGTTTCATCACTCCCTCGGAATGGAAGCATCATAGTTATACAATCGTTTACGATCACATCACCTCAGGTATTCCTAATGCTTGTACATTCTACATACTGAAAGACCTAGGTACAACTTGAAGTTCTAGATCTCATTTAGATTGTACTCTTCTGGATTTTATCATTAAGTTTCGCATTTTGAACATTGGGATTTGGTATCAATCATATATTTTCCAAAAACATATATCATACCCAGGTATTGATCATATACTTCCAAAAGTATATATCAAACATATAAATTTAGTCAAGCTTTCAAAGCAAGACGACTGTGCATGGAATTTGATCCCAATATCTTATGAGTGAGATCGCGTCTTTCGGTTCAGTAATTGAAGATGTATGATACCTTTGAGAGATCGTATTTCTCATATGTCCACATATGCACACAAACTCGTTGGTGTATAGACCTTTATTATATAAATCTATCAGTCTACCAATATACATAAAATATAGTTACACATCTGTCTCCGATCAGAGGATGCGTGACTATATCATGACAGTATATAGTATATGTCTTGGTTATCTAAAAAAACGCTAATTACCCTATGCTAATTGTCGATTTTATTGTAGTATTTGGTCAATCAAGATAAAAAAAATCGCTAAAATTAATTACCTAATTAAAGTGAGCAGACAATTTATTTTTTTACTTGGGCAAGCCTAAGGTCGAACTCAGGAAGGCAGATATCTCCTTAGGTCAATCTCTAGATGATCAAGACTTAGGTTTTCAAAAGAATATTTTTTTGTATTTTAAAATGCAATTAATGGATGAAATGTAATTTTAGCAAAGTTCGTTGACTAAAATACAATTTTCATTTAAACGATGTCCAAAAAATATGAAACTTGGCCAGAATGTTAAACGTGATGAAATTAATGCTCTGTCATTTTTTTTGAATTTTCTATTGCAAGATGAATTACTTATGAATTAAATATGCATGTACGGTGATTTCAAGAAAAATAATTTTAATAAATACCAAACCTAATTATTTTCAAGAACTAAAATTATCTTAGATGTGTCTAATGAGGATCTAAACAAGAAAATGTCTAAACCCTAAAAATATTGAGTTTACAATCTATAAAAAATTAATTACTCTAATCACCAAATAATTTATTGTGACCTCGTTGTGCGTGCAAACTGGATGATTTTTTGGCACAATGTAAACAATCTAAAATCTACCTACAGTGAATTTTTTGTAATTTCTGGAGCAACGATTCATTTAATATAAATTTCAAAGCATGCTATAGGTAAATTCTGCAAATTTCCACCAAATTAATTAATTCAAATAAAGCATGTCTCACAAAAAAATATAATCAAATATCCACAATGATAAGGATCGGTTTCTCTACAACAATTTTTATAATTAGAAAATAATGCTAAATGAAGGTTCAAATGAGTGATAGAATACATAATACTAAATTCAATACAGAAATAAAATTGATAAAAAATTTAATATGCTAACAGAACTGTTATGCAATTACCCTGATTTGCAAGGGCCTAGATGCAATTTTCCCATTAATCACGTGCACCTCACGTTCCTTGAGTAGATGGGACTTGGGCATGATTTGTTGGAGATGTAGGGGGATGTATGCAATTTGCCATAGTGGCACATCCGCAACACGTGCCCTTGTTGGGGAAGGGGGGTTGCATGAATGCGGAGAAATGGGGGTCTCTGGTGCAAAATTCCCTGTCCTTGCGTGGGGGGCACGTGCAGGGGAGAAGAAGTAAGCAGCGTTGGTGGCGATGAAGTGCGGACAATCTAGTAACTGAATTAGCTCGTAGCACGGCTGGTGTCCTGCATGAGGGCGTGAGGCGCAGTTGCAGTCGAGATGGTGCGTTAGAGAAGGGATGCTCGAAGCTCGATGCCAAGGCGGATGTAGATGGCAGCTGGGATCCTCTGCTACTAGGTGGTGGACATTGTAATGTCCCTGCTTCGTCGAGTGCACAAGGAGGAATCGATGACCGAAAGGAGCCTTGGTGGCGACTATCGATTGTGGGCCAACGAGGACGACGACTCAAAGCTGTAGTGGTAAAGAGGTGGCGCAGTTGAGAGCTTAGCTTCCACCGAAGGTCGTGCTCCTGCGGAGGAGGTAGAAGTCTCGTTCGGCTGTGCAAGGGTGGCTGAAGCTGTATTAGTACACGGATAGAGGTGGAGATGCACAGAGATGGCCTTGCTTCGTAGAATGCACAAGGAGGAATTCCTTGCTTGTCGACACGACAGAGCAGGAGTTGAAGGTGTTGTGTGTTGTAGCCGTGCATGACGACACGGTGTATGCACTTCTGCAAAGAAGGTGGGGAAGCTCAAGCTTCGAGCTTGGCCAATGGATTACAATGTGCATGTGACTACATGTTGAATCGTGGGGATAGAGGGGGAACCGAAGCTCTGATCTTTACAAAGTTGGAGGTGGGAAGTCATGGATGCGAGAATGGAATTGGAAGAATGAGAAATGAGGGCGGTCCTTGGATCAGATGTGGGATTTGGTTTGGGTTTGGAATAGCAAAGGATGAAAGAACAAAATCAAAGGAAAAGGAGGAGGTAGAAGGTGGGAAGATTGATAGAGGCGATGAAAGAAAGGAAATACATGATGGTGGATCTATGTGCCTGGGAAAGGGAAGTTGGAGCTCCCTAATTCTCGCTCAAAGTTGTGGCTAGGCTGATCTTTACAAAGTTGGAGGTGGGAAGTCATGGATGCGAGAATGGAATTGGAAGAATGAGATATGAGGGCGGTCCTTGGATCAGATGTGGGATTTGGTTTGGGTTTGGAATAGCAAAGGATGAAAGAACAAAATCAAAGGAAAAGGAGGAGGTAGAAGGTGGGAAGATTGATAGAGGCGATGAAAGAAAGGAAATACATGATGGTGGATCTATGTGCCTGGGAAAGGGAAGTTGGAGCTCCCTAATTCTCGCTCAAAGCTGTGGCTAGGCTGAGCTTGTTTGTTGCGATGTGAGGATGCAACAACGATGAGTGGCCTCGTCAGATCTCGTAGGTGAGGGACGTTGGTTGTCGTCGCTTCCAAAGAAGATCTCCCGTGTCTGTCGCATGCGAGAGCTCTGAAGCTGGTGGCCTGACCTCTTCACGAATGGCAGATGAAGCACGATGGGGGCGACGGGTCACCTTTTGAAGGTGGTTGCGAAATGGCGCGAGAAGTGTGGCTGTGGGATCGTGGATGATGAAGGCACATGTCCTGCAGGGAAGGTGGTTCCTGCGGGGAGGAGAGAGAGCTCCGGGTGGTTACGGAAAAATAGGGCAAAACCTCCACACGTCGGCTTTGAGGAGAGAGGGGGAAAGAGAGAGGTATCGTTCTCGTAGAGGAGGTGTAAGAAAAGGGAGAGCGAGTGGTTGCACCGTGCATCGAAAGAGGCGGGCGACTGGAACGAAATAAAAAGGAGAGGGGGAAGATGCCACAAGGCACGCATAGGGGCGACCATGTTGCGGAAAAATTTTTTATTAAATTAAGTTAAATTAAATAATAGTAATAATTACAATAGAAATAATAAATAAATAAATAAAAGTAATTAGAATAAATTAAATAAATACTTAAAGTAAAGTAGATAATAAAATAAATAAATAAAATAAAATAATAAAAAAATAAAAACAAATAAAAACAAATAAAATGGGGGTGACACGTGGTAGCTCATGGACGTGCCACGTGTTGCACTAAAAAAACAAAAATTAAATCTAAAGAAAAAAAGAAATAACAAAAGAAGTCAAATCAAAAAGTAGTCAACACGAAAGTTGCTCATCTCGATGAGTTCTACCTTGTAAAGGATCAAAACCTAAAATAAATCAGTTGTACAAAAAGTACTTTTGGGTGGTATCTTATAGGTATAAAATACTGCATTTTCGTCTTTTGTAGATTTTTTGTCATTTTTAAATAAGATAAAAATCAAAATAAAATTAGAAAATTATAAAACAAATATTTACAACTTTTCTATTTTTTAGATTTTTTTTATAACTAAAAAATATAAAGATAAAATAAAATAGAATACAAGGACATATGTATACAAGAAGGGGCCCAAAATCCAAGTTCCACATACGGACTCTGATTCTTTTGAATTTGGTCTTGTATTGAAGGTAATTGAGCATACATTAATTCAAAATGAGTAGGGGTCCATAGGGGACTGTATGAGAGAGATATTCACACTTTAAGGGTTCGTTTGGTTGCTGAGTCGGGTTGGGGTACACCAATGTATCCCTCCTTCCAAGTTAATTCGAAATAGTTTCTCTCAGTTTTATAACTGAGAGAAAAATATTTGTTTAACATTTTTCTAAGTAGAAAAGTTGTAATGTTCTTAGTCTCAAACTAGGGTTTGGGATTTATTGGTCAATTTTACGAGTTAGTAGTTTATTGATATTTTTCCTTTATTAGAGTTAGTAATATATGCACGATAGAGTTGATTTTAATCAATTCTGAGTTATATAAAAATAGATAAAAATAGTGGAAATGTGGTGAATATTCATGTGATATTTTCAAGTGAATTTGGCTTCTTAGGTAATGCAAATATGCATGCTAAAATGTAGATATTAATTCTAAGTGCATGAATGTAAAAATGCAAAATAAATAAAGAAATGCAACTAATTACTCAAGAATGAAGCTCTATTTTCAACTTTAGAGTGATGAATCAAAGATTCATCAACCTCCTATACTTAAACCTTGCTCGTCTCCTAGAAACTAAAATGAAATGCAAAAGTGAAATGATTTTGGGTTCCGTACCAAGGTTATGAACAAAAGGTGGAAATGGAGCTCGACTCGACCTTTGGATTAATATGTGGCAGGACCTTTATTGGGAATAGGATTTAAGACCTAACAACCTTTAAGTTACACAAATCGGTATTCATGTTGCCTCAACAGTCAGGTCAGAACAGATCATCATACGCAAATTATGATGACCATGAATCTTACTTATACTATGTAAGTGAAATATAACTCTCCACATCAGAGATGACAAAGAAATAGCCTCCTCTGACAAGGTAACTCTAATTCCCCGGTCTAACAACACTTTCATCGAGGAGCGGGGTATTCCCTTTAAGTTCAAGTGCATCTAGCTCAAGAAGAGGGGGTAGAGAAGAGAATGGATTGTGACCAGTGTAGTTACATACCCATGGAGCTTGATCAGTGTAGCCATGTCTCCAGTTGCAGGCTTCCATGGTATGAGACTTTGAAGCATATGCCTTGCTTATTTGACTATACACTATACACATTCCGACCGGCATTTTATTTCAATCAGGCATATCCCCTTTTTTGGAGTTCTTTTTTTGACATATATACAAGGTGCATCATGTACATAAGGAGTTTTTCTTCTTGATCCAGTAGACAATCCCTCTTTTAAAGCTTTATTGCAACTCACATCATCCCGTCGTTAGACATCCATGCCACTAGACTAGGTTGAGAAGCACTGCCCTCCCTAGAGGAGGACGGGAGTTTCAACCCATGTGCTACTCCAAGCCAAATGATTTTATCTCCTCATCACCTCATCAATAAAGAGCTATGTGCATGGTGATTGTCCAAGTTAGGTCATTGTCTAAAATAATCATGCGTGTGTATGAAATATTCTACTTAGACCAATCAAGATGACATGTGAACATAGTCTTGTGGACTCAAAGAATTAAGTCCGTTGACCTAAAAAATCTTAACTCCGGTTCCTATAAGGTTCCTCTGAAATTAGGTAGATTAAGGTCAAATCAAATCCATCCTCGACTTCTATTCATAACTTGGTTCAGAACCCACTAACTTTACACTTTACATATGATGGATATGCAAATGAGATGAAGATGACGTGTGATGTATATGACTGAAGTGCAAGACGCAATTTTTTTATGAATGCAAGGATGATATGAAAAGTAAATAAGAAGCCTCTTTTTTGGTATACCTCCTATTTTACAATAAATTTTACAAAAGTATTATTTACAAGAATTTTACAAAAGTATACACATTATACAAATTTTACAGCGTGTATACAATATACATATTATACAAGTATATATGTATTTTACAAAAAGATTTTTTTCAATTCTACCCATCCCGTAATTATTGCATAATATTTAGAAAAAATACATGAAAATACAAGCTATGAGTAAAGTATATATGTAATTTATACATGCCCCCTATACTTAGCGGGTGCTATGTCCTCATAGCACAAGAAGCGAGGAAAAGACATAGCTCATGCTAAGCATAGGAGAGTAAAAAGAACAAAAAGTATAGAAGTCGACCACCCTCCTATACTTAGGCTATGGTCAACCTAATTATAGTAGAAGATCAAAATTGGGATGGTCGAGGTCAAGAGGAGAAATGGATGAATATATACAGGGTGGATATTAGTCGCTCATATACTTAGGCTCTGGTCAGCCTAAGTATAGGACAAGAGTGAGTATGAGAACCGATGGGATTGGGGAATATACAATGAGAAAGGGAAGTGGGGAAAGAGATGCTTGGAGATGGTAGGAGTAGTGATGATTCATGCATTCACTAAGAGTAGATCATTGGATTCTGGGTTACGCATGAGTGAGATCTCTTCAACATGGGCTAATTGTTCATCCTATCCTACAAAATGCTTCAGCAGCTGTCCATTTACAAAGAATGGCCGTGCACCATCTGTAAGCTTTAAAATCCATACACTATCGTTGTTCACTTCCATAACTATGAAGGGTCCTGTCCACTTGGACTTCAATTGCCTTGAAAGATCTTTAACTTGGAATTGAATAACCATACCTTCTGCCCTAAGACAAAAATCTTGTGTCTGATATGCTGATCATGTCAATGTTTGATTCTGTCCTTATAGATCACGATGTTATCATATGCCTTGTTTCTAATATCCAAAAGCTCGTTTAAATCCATCTTTTTGCTTTGTTGTCCCTCATATGTGTTCCAGTTCACTTTCTTTAATGCGCATTCAGATTTTTATATATATTCTATGGACAGATGACATGGCTTTCCATAAACTATTCGGAATGGAGAGGTCCAAGCAGGATCTTGTAAGTAGTCTGGTAAGTCCATAGAACTTGGACCAAAAGCAAGAACCAGTTCTTCCTGTCAGGGTGGACTAGATTATGCAAAATATCATTCACCTCCCTATTCGATACCTCAGCCATCCCATTAGATTGTGGGCGGTATGGACTAGTGACATGGTGCTCAATGTTGTAGTCCTTTGTTAACCTTTTCATTTTCCTATTAACAAAGTGGATACCCCCATCAGAGATGATGCCTTTGGGAACCCCGAACCGTGAAATGGTGTGATCTTTCACGAACTTACAGACAGCCTTATTGTCTGTAGCTCGGGTAGGGATAACTTCCACCCACCTAGAGAGATAATCAACTACCAGGAGAATATGCTCATAGCCATGGATGTTAAGGAATGGGCCCATGAAATTTATGCCCCATGCATCGATACATCAACCATAATGACCGGTTGCATGGGCATTTCATCTTTGGGACCGACAGTCCCTCCCATTCTCTGATATACTAGACACGACCTAACAAATGCATATGCATCACGGAACATGGTCGGCCAGTACAAACCACACTAGAGCACTTTCCAGGCGGTCCTCTTCCCGGAGTGATGTCCTCCTGCCTTCAAGAAATGTCAATATGTGAGGACGCTCACGTATTCTTCATGAGTAACACACCTCAGCCAAACACAATCCATGCATTTGAAGAAAAGGAACAAATCCTCCCAATGGTATTTCCTAGATTCTAACTTAAGTCGGTCAATATTGCTCTTGGGCCAATCATGGGGAACTGTCTTAGACACCAAGAAATTCATCATGTTGGCATACCATGGAAGAGAGTCGACAGAATAGATCGACTCGTACGGGAAGGAGTCCTTGATGGGGTCAATCTCAGAGGAACTATGTGACTCAATGTAGAAGAGGTGATAAGCCACCACATTCTTCACTCTAGGCTTATCCTTGATCTACAAATCGAACTCTTAGAGTAATAGAATCCACCTAAGAAGACATGCCTTCACGTCCTTGTTTTCTGAGGTACTTGATGGTTGTGTGATCTGTGAACATGGTAACATTGGATCCTAAATGATGAGACCTGAATTTATCTGAGGCAAATACTACGGTAAGCATTTCCTTCTCTGTGACGGTATAATTCCGTTGAAACTGATCGAGTACTTTGCTTATGTACTGAATAGCATAAGGAATTCCCTCTCTCCTTTGTCCTAACATGGTCCCAACTACAAAGTCAGAAGCGTCCGTCATGATCTCAAAAGAAAGAGACCAATGTAGGACATATAGGAAAGGGACATCAATGATCTTCCTCTTTAGGAGCTCGAAAGCCTCAAGACGCTTGTGATCTACATTGAACTCTGTGTCTTTTCCTAAGAGATCCATTGGTTGTCGGGCGATCTTTGAGAAGTCCTTTATAATCTGCGGTAAAAACCAATATGACCAAGGAACGACTGCACTTGTTTGATGTTGGTTGGTGGTTGAAGTTTCTTGATCACATCCACCTTGGCAGGGTCAACCTCCATTCCCACCTGGATATGACGTGCCCCAACATAATGCCCTCTTGAACCATAAAATGACTCCTCTCAAGAGAGCACCAGATTCACCTTCCTGCATTTCTTGAGGACTCGATCCAAATGAGATAAACAAGTATCAAACAAGTCCTCATGGGCTAAGAAGTCATCCATGAAGACCTCAAGGAAATCACCCACCATCTCGGCAAATACTGTAATCATGCACCACTGGAAAGTCCCTGCTTCATTTCATAACCCAAAAGGCATGCTTCTGAATACGTATGTACCGAACGAACATGTAAATGTAGTCTTTTCCTGGTTCTAAGGAGTGATGACCACTTGGTTGTAGCTAGATTACCCATCTAGAAAAGAAAAGAATTATTTCCTCGCTAGCCTCTCTAGCCTCTCAAGTGTCTATAATCCACATACACATGCCATGATGTGGGTACTCATGTCATAATCTCCTCTCCATCCGAGTTGGTGACTGTATGAAACCTCGCCTTCTTAGGGACTACATGAAGTGTTGCCACCCACTTGGAATCAGAGATGGGATATATAAACCATGTTTCACATAATTTTTAATCTTGTTCTTGACCACATCTCGTAAGTTTGGATTCATCTGATGCTGAAAATCACGAGAGGGTCTAGCACCTTCCTCAAGGTAAATAAGGTACGAACACAGAGTGGGGTTTATCCCGCGAAGATCAGACATGCACCAGCCCATGGCCTTGCAGCTTTGTTCAAGAATCTCTAACTGGCGAGATTCTTGTTCTCCAGTCAAGTTAGCACTGACAATGACTGGAAATATCCGTAGAGGGCCCACAAGGAAGGCATACTTCAAGGTGGGGGGTAGTGGTTTTAGCATTGGAATGGTATGATCATCGGGTAAATCTAGCTCGACTACTTCTGAATCAGACTCTGTGATGGATGTGGTTGGATCTGCAGTGAAAGTAGCCTCCAATTAGTTCTGCTCAAGAGTAGGATCACCAAAGGTGTCCAAACAATCGGCAAAAGCCATGTCTGTCTCATCATCCTCGTCCTCTGATTGACCTCAAGGGAATAGGTTGACAAGCCCAAGTCGGCTACTAAGTCATCGAATATGTAGGGATATGCATCAGAGAAGTCTCCTGTAAGTAAGGTCTGATTATATAGGATTTGTCGAACTGCCTCATCTACACTGTCCTCTCCTAGTGAGAGGGACTCGTCAACCCAAGCTGAATGCTACGTCGGTGATCAACTGTGTCAACTCTGTAGCACTCGGTACTCTATATGACTCTCTGACTAGTCCGTAAAAGCCGCGTTAAGAAGTTGTTTTTAATCTTTGTTCGTGTTAATAATGATGTGTCGATCGTTGTAGGCGGCGATCGGAAACAGTCAAGAAATAACCACAATTTTTAATCAAATTCAATCAAGTGGTTTTTATGTTTATTTTACTTGGGCAAGTCCCAAGGTCGATCACAAGGAGGCAAAGGAACAACCTAGAGTTGTGTCTATCCAATTTTTAGTTCAGTTTTCAAGGCGGTCTTTTTTTTTGGAATTTTTCAATGCAATAGAGGGTGCAATATGCAAATACGGCCTACTTTATGGACTAAAATGTGAATTACATTCAAATGATGTCCGAAAAATACGAAACTTGGCCGAGATGTAAAAAGTGATGAAATGAGTGCACTGTAATTTTTTTGGAATTTTCTGATGTAATATGAATTTTTTACGAATTTTTAAATGCGAACATAATGTTTTTTAATATTTAATTATAATAAATATTAAACCTATTTATTTTCAAGAGATAAAACTATCTAAGATCTATCACTAAGTGATGGATTTCAGAAAAATCCTAAATCTCGAAAATGTGGGGTATAATACCTATTAAAAATTAAATAGTGAATTATGCAAAATGATTTTTACAGAGCAAATTATGCATGCAAATGCAAAGATTTTTGGGCACAATGTTAATCAAAATAATCTCTACAATATGTGCTTTTTGGGGAATTTTTAGACTAACGATTAATCAACTATGAATTTCCAAGCACAGATTGGGCAAAATATTCCAATTTCCACAAAACAATTATTTATTAATCAACCGTAAATCACAAAAATGTCCACAACATGTCAAAATGTAGAGAATTAGTCAATGAACATCATGCTATTTTTGGATTAATTAAATAATGTTGAGAAAAAGTCCAAGCTAAGGCGGGAACATAGGGGTACCGATGCAAATAAATATAAATAAAATAAATACCGATGAAGTGGGGGGATTTGAATGAAATTACCAACAACGCGGGGAGATTTTCTGCAAATTTCCAAGAGGTCACGTGCTGCGCACGTGACCCTTGGTCGGCTGGGACTTGTGCGTAATAAGCGCGACCTCCGGGGGTGTGGATGTAAATTACCCACGGTCACGTGCCAAGCACGTGACCTGGGTAACGTACGCGAGGGAGGCGGCCTGGTGGTTGACGATGGCGTGGCGGAGGCGGCTGAGCTTGGCCTCTCTTGGCGGGGCGAAGGCGACGGAGGAGAGGCTGAGCCTGGTTCGGTGAAGACGAGGCGAGGGCGGATGCGTTGCCGTGCGTGGCCGACACACGACCGTGGGTCGTCGAGGGCGTTGGGCGGAGGCTGCGAAGGCGGAGGAGCAGGCTGATGAGGCGGAGGCCGGCCGAGGCGATGGGCAGAGACTGGAGGTCGATGACGATGACGGAATCGTCGGGCGTTGCTGCGAGGTTGTCGGTGAAGAAAGTCGAAGAGGATGATCGTTGTCGTCGGCGAGGCGAAGATGATGAGTCGAAGACGATGACCGGTGGAGCGTAGGCGTTGTTGACGTTTGCGAAGCGGAGAGGAGTTGGTGGGCGAAGTCGGCGGAGCGGGCCCGGTGAGCGTGGGCGAGGGCCGCTCCAGGCGGAGGATGGTGGAATTGCGGCCGGAAGTCGAGGTGGCGGAGATAGAGAGCGAGGGAAGGGAATAGAGAGAGAGAGATGACCTGAGGAGGGGCTCGACGGCGAGGGGTGGCCGGAGCGAGGCGGCAGGCACGGAGGCAGCACCGCGACGAGGAGCTGGGGCTTCTCGGATCACGCCGGTGCTGAGGGCTGTCACCACCTACAGATATGGATCGGCGGATGAAGGTCTGGGGGGTCGGCGATGGTGTTTATATAGGGTAGAGGGAGAGAAGGAAGCCGTTGGTTGCAGGAGAGGTTGAGGTCAGCGCGGGGATAATGGTGGAGGGGCGGTGCGCTTGGTGTTGACCGGCGAAGACGGGGGGGACCGTTGGCGAGATCCGCGGAGGGAGTTGCGATGGTTGCGAGGAAGGGGGTGGCTCCTGGGGAAGAAGACCGAGGGCCGTCCGATCGGCCGATATCGGACGGCCCCGATGTTGACACGTGGCGGGAGAAAGAGGGCGCGGGGCGCACGTGCAGTGCACGTGCGAGGTGGCACGTGCGCTGCACGTGCGTGGTTTTTAATTTTTGATTTTTTTTATAAAAAACGAAAGTTAAAAAGGCCAAAAATCAATGACACGTGGCGGCCTCTGGGGCGGCCACGTGTCACCTCCAGAAAAATCGAAAATAAAACCTCTTATAAAATCGATAAAAAATAGCAAATGACCTCGGATCGAAGAAGTTCCTTCACGAAAAATGCTCGTCTCGATGAGATCTACAACTTTCATGAAGACATCAAAGCCAAATTAGGTCAAATGTAAAAAGTGAATTTTTGGGGTATCCCATGTACATAGAATACCTTGATTTTTGGATTTTCTAATTTTTTTGTTATTTTGAAAACAAGATAAAAATCCGGAAAAATAGGGAAAAACTCAAAGATAAATACAAGAGACCTTAATCTAATTTTTTTGGATTTTTATCAATGAAGAAAATAAGTACATAAAATACAAGGTCAAAAGCCGCGAAAAAATACAATGTACAAAAGAGGCCCAAAACCCAACTTTCACATACGAGCTCCGATTCACTTGAACTTGGTCTTGTTTTGAAGGTAATTGAATGTGCATTAGTTCAAAAGTGAGTAGGATCAAATCGGACACTGGATGGGGAAGATATGGGGCTTTTAGTCCGAAAATCCTGAAACTAGGGTTTGGGTTTTTGGTCCACTTAACAGGGTTAGTGATTTTTTTGTATTTTTTATTTATTCTTGTTAGTGATATGTACACAGTGGATGTGGTTTTGTGGCATTCGGAGTTAGCACGAAGGAGTTAAAAATGGGGGAAGTTAGGCTATTTACAGGTCATTGTTGGCTTGGATTTTTGGCTTCTTATTTTATGCAGAATTTAATGCTAAAATGCAATTCTTATGAAATCATGCACAAATGCTAATTATGCAAAATAAATGCAGAAATGCAATTGATTTTGAGGGACTTGAGCTTAATTAATGAGACTTAGAGTGATGAATCCGAGATTCATCATCCCCCTATACTTAAACCATGCTCGTCCCTGAGCATCAAAAAGAAATGCCATGAAGTGAAATGAGACTGGGTTCCATACCAAGACCATGAACTGAAGGTGAAAGTGAAACTAAACTCGACCTTTGGATTAATAATGTGTCGGAACTTCTGTGAGACTTAGAATTTTAAAATCAACAGTCCTAAAGTTCTACACATCATTGACACCGTTTCGGCTCAGAAGTCATCTTAGATCAATCCTCCTCCCAAAGTATACCCTATGAACATTGAATAACCGACTCATGTGTGTGAAGGTTTTTAGCTCTTCCCATTCAGAATGCCGGACTACCATGCTCCTCTCCTTTCCAGTAACTCGTCCTCAGGGAGTCAGGTATTTCCTTCTAAGGTCTGTCGTGCTGTGTTCACAATCGAATGAGGGAGAAGATAGAAGAAAGAGAAAAGAACTGGAGGGTGGCCAGTGTAGTCACCTCTCCTTGTGAAGATGGCCAGTGTAGCCGAGTCTCCACCAAGATCTGCAGGTTTTTGAAGCTTGGACCTTTTTGGTCGGATTTTTATTTGGTAGAATGCTTCTTTGTATTTGAAATTTTTGGTGGTTCTGCTTGGATCTTGTTGTGCCCCTACGGATATAGAATCTTTTTGTTCCGTACATTTTTGGGGTCTTAGAAAAATTGTGCCCAGCCATCCATCCCTTTTCCGAAGCTTTATTTCAACCCGTACTCCGGTCTTTAGATTTCCACGCTACCAGAAAAGAGACTCACACAGTCTTCCAACATCCCATTTGGGTTGAGCTAAGTGCATAGTGCGAGAGTGCTAATTAATTCCCTATTCCAGAGTTGTACCCAGAATGAAGAGACCAGGTTAGACACTAAGAGTCAAATGCTGTACATTGTCATGTAGAACTTGAAGAATTAAGTCAAAAGACCTGAAGTTCTTAAAATCCTATTTCTCGGTGAAGTTCCTCTGAAAATTAGGTGGGTTAAGGTCAAGTCCCGACCACTCTCGGTTTCAGCTCATACCTCGGTTCAGAACCCAATGACTTTTCACAGATGCAAATGCATGCGGTGATTGATGAAGTGCAGGTGTGTGAAATGCAGACACATATTTTATTATATATATATATATATATATTTGACATTTTATGCAAGGGATTATTCTTATGAAGCAAATGGAATAAGAAGCCTTTTTTTCAAAAAATTTTGGGCAAGCCAGTGTTAGTAGCAAAACTCTTTTTTTTTTCAAGTTAGTACCCACCCCGTAAATACATATAGACTTACGTGAAAGTACGAGATATGGGTAAAATATATACATAGTATATATACAGACCCCCCTATACTTAACGAGTGCTATGTCCTCAGAGCACAAGAAGCGTAAAAAAGACATAGCTCGGGCTAAGCATAAGGGAGTGAAAAAATAAAAAGAAAAAATGAAGCGGTCTGGATATGTGAATGAATAGAGTATATACAGGTGGATGTTGGTTCCCCCAATACTTAGGCTGTAGATAGCCTAAGTATGGAAGAAGGGTGGAAATGGAGCAATTAGGAGTCAGGAGAAGAATGATATATACAGATGGCATCGGTCCCCCCCTATACTTAGGCCTTGGCCTAAGTAAAGGAAGAAGCTGTACAAGGAGGCCGATGTGGCCGGGAGGGAGGGTGGGAATGATCAGATAGATTTTCAATGTCCTCGCTCTGTGTGAAATAGATGACCTCGACTTGAACTGTCTGTTCTTTGGGTGATTCAATATATGGCTTCAGCATTTATCCATTTACTGAGAACGGTTATGCATTATCTTTGAGTTCGGCAATATCTACGCTTCCATTGGTATGCACATCGATGACAATGTAGGGACCCGTCCATTTTGATTTGAGTTTCCCATGAAAAATCTTCAACCGAGCATTAAACAACCACACTTTTTGTCCAGGGACAAAGGTCTTCTCTCGAATGTGTCTATCATGCCATCTCTTGACCTTGTCCTTATAAATCACACTGTTTTCATATGCCCGATTTCAGATTTCAATTAGCTCATTCAGATTTAAGTCTCGACATAGTTTCCCAAGGTGACAACTCCAATTCAACATTTTGATCGCCCATTCAAATTTGTGAATCAATTCTGCAGGAAGATGACATGGCTTACCATAGATCATCCTAAAAGGTGAAGTACCGAGTGGAGTCTTATAGGCTGTCCTATAGGCCCATAGAACTTGGTCCAACAGTTTCGACCAATTCTTCCTATCGGGACGAACCAACTTCTGGAGAATGCTCTTCACCTCTCTATTAGAAACCTCTGCCATGCCATTAGATTGTGGATGATATGGGTTGGCTATTCTATGCTCAAATTTGTACTCCTTAGCCAAAGATCTCATCTCCCTGTTCACGAAGTGGCTACCTCCATCAGAAATCAATACTTTTGGTATCCCGAACCTCGCAATGATGTTATCTTTGATAAACTTACAGACGACTTTGCTATCTGCAGTTCGGGTTTCAATAGCCTCTACCCATCTTGATAAATAATCCACCGCTAACAAGATGTACTCAAATCCATTGCTGTTGGGAAAGGGACCCATAAAATCAATCCCCCATGCATCGAAAACATCACAGAAAATCATTGGTTGCATGGGCATTTCATCTCTAAATCCCATAGTCCCTCCCATTCTTTGACAAATCGGGCATGACCGTACAAATTCATTAGCATCCTGAAATAAGGTCCGCCAGTAAAATCCACATTGGAGTACCTTGTGCGCGGTTCTCTTTCTCGAATGGTGTCCTCCAGCCTCGAGAGAATGACAGTGTGTGAGGACACTCTGATATTCCTCCTGAGGAATACATCTTCTCCAGACACAATCCGGTCCTTCATAGAAAAGGAAAGGATCATCCCAATGGTATTTTCTCAAATCTGACTTTAATCGATCAATCATTTTTTTGGTCCAACCATAGGGAACCTTCTTGGAGACAAGATAGTTCACTATGTCGGAATACCATGGGGTTGAATCAATGACGCAAACCGATTCGTCTGGAAAAGTCTCCTTGATTGGTCCAATATCAGAATGATCGTTTTGCTCGATTCGGGAAAGGTGATCAGCAACAACATTCTTTATTCCAAGTTTATCCTTAATCTCCAAATTAAACTCCTGGATTAACAAGATCCATCTCAAAAGTCGTGCCTTGGCATCCTTCTTATCCATGAGATATCTGATTGCTGTGTGATCTGTGAAAATTGTCACCTTGGAGCCCAATATGTATGATCTGAATTTTTCCAGGGCCCAAACAACCGCGAGCATTTCCTTTTCAGTCACTGTATAATTTCTCTGTGCAGGATCCAACACTTTGCTCTCGTAGTGAATCGCATAAGGAACTCCATCTCTTCTTTGTCCGAGTACCGCTCCGACAGCAAAATCCGATGCATCAGTCATGATCTCGAAGGAAAAAGACCAGTCGGGAGCTTGTAATATCGGCGATTCACATATTTTCTTTTTCAGGAGCTCGAAGGCCTCTAGACATCTGTGATTTACAATAAACTCGGTGTCTTTTCCTAAGAGCTTAGTTAGTGGGCGGGCGATCTTTGAAAAATCAGGAATAAACCGTCGATAAAATCCAACATGCCCAAAGAACGACCTCACTGACTTGACGTTGGTTGGTGGCTCAAGTTTCTTGATTACATCCACCTTGGCAGGGTCCACCTCCATTCCCTTTTTGGAGATGACGTGCCCCAACACGATACCCTCAGTCACCATAAAGTGACTCTTCTCCCAGGAGAGTACCAAATTAACCTCCGTGCATCTCTGAAGAACTCGGTCCAAGTGTGCTAAGCATGTATTAAATGAATCACCATGAACTGAGAAGTCATCCATGAAGACTTCCAGGAAATCACCAACCATTTCGGCAAATACGGCAATCATGCACCGCTGAAATATGCCTGAGGCATTGCAAAGCCCGAATGGCATGCGCTTGAATGCATAAGTACCGAAGGGACATGTGAATGTGGTTTTTTCCTGGTCCTCGGGAGCGATAGCTACTTGATTGTAGCCGAAGTACCCATCAAGAAAACAGAAGAATGCTTTCCCTGCAAGTCTCTCCAATATTTGATCAATGAATGGCAGTGGAAAGTAGTCTTTCTTGGTCGCAGCATTCAGGCGCCGGTAATCGACACAGACGCGCCACGACGTGGGTACTCGGGTCGCGATCTCTACCCCCTCCTCGTTGGTAACCATCTGGATTCCTGACTTCTTTGGGACGACATGAAGGGGGGCTACCCACATGGAGTCAGAGATGGGGTAAATAAATCCTGCTTTGCACTATTTCTCTATTTCTTTCTTCACTACTTCCCGAAGATTGGGGTTTAATCTTCTCTGAAATTCACGGGAAGGCCTTGCATTATCCTCAACATAAATTTGGTGTGAGCAGAGAGCGGGGTTTATTCCTACAAGATCCGACACAGTCCAACCTATGGCTTTTCGATTTCGCTCAAGGACATCGATCAGTCTGGATTCTTGGTCCACTGTTAATGATGAGCTAATGATTACAGGGAATTTTTCTTTGGGTCCATTGAGGAATGCATACTTCAGTGTGGGAGGAAGTGGCTTCAGCTCTGGCAATTCTGAATCGTCGATCAAGTCTGGCTGAATGACTTTTGCTTCTGGCTCAGTATCGGTTGGCGGTGAATCACTATGTGAGATGTTGGCTACCAATTCAGAAGACAAGTGAGTCAGATCGCTAGAGTAGAATGGTAATTCGGCCAGAGCCGCGTCCGACTCATCATCGATTGACTGTCCCAAAGGTGATGGGATTGACAAATCCAAGAGGATTTCTGTATTGTCAAGTGTGTGATAATCTGGGGGTCTAGAAGTCTCAGAGACTGCATCGTGTATTATTTCTTCTTCTGAGGATGTGCTTTCTACCTGTATGTCTAGCAGTTGGTCCCATGGCCCAGTGGTTCTGAGGAGATTGCATTCTGATGTTTCGGCATCTTCAGTTGTGGATTCGAAGTCTGGCCTTTGCCACTTTGTTTGTTTCATCTCCAAGTCCACTTCTCCGCCTGGAGAACGGAATTTCATCATGCCAGTTCCGTAGTCGAACACAGCCTTAGCGGTTCTTAAGAAAGGTCTTCCGAGAATGATTTGCGATTCCTTCCAATGGTTCGGGATCTCCATGTCCAGGACAGTGAAGTCTACTTTGTATTCTGTACCCTCGATAATGATGATGACATTCTTCACTTCTCCCTTAGGTCTTTTAGTGGATTTATCAGCAATTTGGAGTAACGATGATGATTTCTTTAGAGGGCCCAACTCCAATCGATAATATAAGGTTAAGGGTAGAAGGTTTATGGAAGATCCATTGTCGAGAAGTGTGCGTGTGAATGCTATGCCGCCAATGTGACTCTCCACATAATGGGCGCCCAGATCCCTTTTCTTTCTTGGCAGATGCTGGTTTTTGACGCATTTGGTGGTGGCAACTGTCAAGATATGATTCTCCACAAATTGACTTGTTCTCTTTGTACGAGTCCTGGTTGGAGTGCATTTTGCCTTCAAGTATTTCTGAAAGGCTGGATTACCGGCCACGTACTGATCAAAGGGTACTTTGACTGTGATGTTTTGTTGGCAGAATCTTTCCATGACTGGGTCATCTTTGATGTTATTCTTTTGTTTTTCTTTCTTTAGGGAATGGGGGAAAGGAATGGAAGCATTTGAGACAGGAGATAGAGGGCCAGAATCATAAATAAGAGCATCTTTATTCAACTTGGAGTTTTATTACAATCATAATAATCAAAATCAGGTTGCTGAAAAGGTGACAAAGGTATTTTCGCAGCAACTAGAGGTTCAAAGTCCTCTGCAGACTCCATAGATGCTTTCCCTTTATCTACTGCTGGGGTCTTTGGGTGTCCTTCATCTTCCTCCTCGGAAACATCCTCCGGTTGATCTTCCGAGTCTTTATGGTCCGATTCCCTTGCCCGGTCAGGTACGACCACGGTCCTTCCGCTCCTGAGTGACATGGCATTGATTTTGTCAAACGAAAGGATCTCATGTTCAGATGTGGAAAAGTCTGGATAGTATACCTGGTTATTGTGTTGAGATGAGTTGAATTTTTTCAAGCTATTGGGGTTAGCTTGAACCTGGGCGGGAATGGTTGTGGCTGGAGCTGTCTGCTCATCCTTCCAACGGGACAAGTGGTTGACATCAACCCGTAGATCTTGCAGCTCATTTCGGAAGTGACGAAACTCTTCAAGTATTTGTCTCTGGATGTCGATCGGTTCTTCTGGGGGTTTGGATGACTGAGCTGATTGTCTGGGGGCTTGAGATTGCTGATGGTATTGCTGAGGTTGGTTCTGGCGATTGTAGGGTTGCTGCTGCTTCGGCTGCTGGAACGATGTAGTGTGCTGTGGAGGAAATGTGGCATTATAGAAGGTGGGTGGACGCTGATAAGTCTGACGGTCTCCCATATTACCCTGTCGGGTAGTGTCCTGGGTGTACCAGATGCCATTCACTTCAAATGTCAGAGGCAGGGCTTCCTTGACTGTCTCAGTCGGTGGGGGCGGCTGCTGGGAAAATTGGGCGTGGGATTGATCGTGAGCCCATGGTTGCTGTTGCTCTGCTCCTGGTTGCTCCTGGACATGATGCACATGATATATCGGGACAGTAGGTGCACTAGGCATCCCCATCTTGGACATCTTCTCGTTGAGTTCCTCCATCTGCTTTGGGAATTGGGAAATCCTACTGTCGATATCGTTCATTCTCTTGTCCACAATTGTCAATTTATCAGAAATAAAGTGCATGCTTGGAATCAAGTCCTCAGCTATTTCTGCCACCGTCTGCTTCTCGTCTTTGGCTTGAAGGGTGTTCAGGGAATCAGTGTATGCTCTACTGGTAATTTGAGGCCGGCTTGTTTCTGCCATCTGCTCCAGTATTTTCCAGATGGTCTCAGCTCCACGTGATGTGTAATTCCCTCCGCAAGCAGCACTAACTAACCCTTGAGTCTCGTGGTTGAGGCCAGAGTAGAGTGATTGGACTAGGATGTTGTTGTCCAGATCATGGCAGGGACATTTTTGTAGCAGGTCCTTAAACCTATCCCATGCCTCACAGAGTGGTTCATTGGGCATTTGAGAGAGGTGATGCGGGTCCTCATTTGATTGGTCCGGCTCAAGGGGTAGAATTTCTTCATAAAGATATTTTTGAACCTCTCATAAGTCGTCACAGTCACCCCCAAGTTTTTCACCTAGTAGTCTGCTTTCCCTTTCAAGGCGAAAGGTAGTGCAGTGAGACGAATGTAGTCTTGGCTGACTTGTGGGTGCCTCAGATTAGAACATATCAGCTCCAGGTCCCTCAAGAATTCATATGGCTCCTCAGTCGTATTACCATGGAATTGAGGTAATTGACTGACGAAATGTGGCTTTAGTTCATAGTGGATCTCTGGCTGTGGTGGCTGCAAATAGTTCCACACTCTGTACTATCCAGGGTTGTATGCGGGTTCCATTGGCACTTCTCCCCCAGCATTCATTTGTTCGAGTTGCTCCCTCAGTAGCTGCTATTGCTGCTCAGATGCAGCCAGTCTCGCGAGAATCATCTTCATTGGATCTTCATTATGTTCATCTTTAGGGTCTTTCTTGGAAGGTATCTTGGGTGGCATCTCTTTTTCTTTATCTGGAGAATATAAAGGGTTTGAGTTAATAGATTGGAAAGAATTGATGTAACAGTTATCCTCGATCTTTTGTGGTGAGAAATAGACAGGGTGGGTCTGTCCTCCTTCTACGAGGAAGAAGGAATAGGGTTCTTGGGAAGGGTTTCCCGGAGGCCAAGCAGGTCCAGAGTAAGAGTTTCTCTGGGCTTTTGAGATTGGGGAGTTTGTGGTAGAGAGAGACGAGCCTGAACAAAAATTACCACAATCCTCCATTCTTGGGGTCAACAAGATGTTTTATGATGTAGACACAATTGTGTGGTATTCGTTGATGAACTATTTTCTACGCATAATCAAACACAATACAAGGGTTGTTTCACCAACTCAACTCAAAGTGAAGACCGTAAGGGTCCTGTCAATTATCTTCTTAGTTTTAATTGGTGAGAATTCAAGTCTTGCAAGCCGTTTAAACGAGCTGTTAGGTTTGGAGCTGGGCTCTATCCTAGTGTGCGTCTCTCTCCTCGCTGCAAGATAAAATCAAACAATGTCGGGGTTGCTCTCCCGCAGAAATTCTTGATTTTATGGATTTTTTAAGATCGGCTTTACTTAGCAGTCTCAATTTTATTGAGGCGATCACTGAAGAATTTAGATGAACACAAATACACGTCTACCGTCCAGTCCCAATTTCCTTTAGATTTATGTGATAAAACAAGAACGAGGAATTCAGGAAAAGCCGATGCACGCGGAAAACTTTGATGAATGCTCAGTTAGAAGACTTATAGTGCCTCCTCGCAATCTCCATGTGGGATGCAATACAGAATTGAAAAATTTATACTAAATGCGTGCAAGCCGATGAAAACCGCACCTAAGCAGAAAGTTCTATTAGCGGGAAGAATTGAGTTGAATTTGGCTAAGTTGAACGATCTAATGTGCGTCTCAGTTAAAGTGTAGTGTGGCTTAAGATCCTACGAGCACAATCAAAAATATAAAAATGCTCTAAGAGCCGTATGTGCAGGTCTATCCTAATCGCCACTCAAGTCGGGCCCCACCCTCTCCGGAGAGTGAAACAAGCCATGACACACCACAAATAAAGTTCAAGGTCTTTTTACACACGCGAGAGTCCAAACGGACACCGCTATAAATGAGCAGAAATTAAAAACCTAGACTCTACTCTCTCTCTCACGACTCGACTCGATCTTAATTTAATTGCGGTTTCTTCGGATGTCAGTGAAGATGCGTCGGTTCCTTGAAAAACTGCTCCACGTGCGCCGGGTACCTCGCAAAAAATAAGAGAGAGAATGTAAGAGAGTGACTCAGAAAATAATCAAAAAAATAAATGAAATAAATGCTGAAAAATAAATACAAGAAATAAAATGGGATTTACAGTGAAAGAATCAGGGGTCAGACTACCCGAATTCGGAAAACCGAACAAAAATTTTCAAAACAAAAAACTAAGCCGTTGCCTCCCCGACAACGGCGCCATCTGACGAGTCCGTAAAAGCCGCGTTAAGAAGTTGTTTTTAATCTTTGTTCGTGTTAATAATGATGTGTTGATCGTTGTAGGCGGCGATCGGAAACAGTCAAGAAATAACCACAATTTTTAATCAAATTCAATCAAGTGGTTTTTATGTTTATTTTACTTGGGCAAGTCCCAAGGTCGATCACAAGGAGGCAAAGGAACAACCTAGAGTTGTGTCTATCCAATTTTTAGTTCAGTTTTCAAGGCGGTCTTTTTTTTTGGAATTTTTCAATGCAATAGAGGGTGCAATATGCAAATACGGCCTACTTTATGGACTAAAATGTGAATTACATTCAAATGATGTCCGAAAAATACGTGACTTGGCCAGATGTAAAAAATGATGAAATGAGTGCACTGTAATTTTCTTGGAATTTTCTGATGTAATATGAATTTTTTACGAATTTTTAAATGCGAACAGAATGTTTTTTAATATTTAATTATAATAAATATTAAACCTACTTATTTTCAAGAGATAAAATTATCTAAGATCTATCACTAAGTGATGGATTTCAGAAAAATCCTAAATCTCGAAAATGTGGGGTATAATACCTATTAAAAATTAAATAGTGAATTATGCAAAATGATTTTTACAGAGCAAATTATGCATGCAAATGCAAAGATTTTTGGGCACAATGTTAATCAAAATAATCTCTACAATATGTGCTTTTTGGGGAATTTTTAGACTAACGATTAATCAACTATGAATTTCCAAGCACAGATTGGGCAAAATATTCCAATTTCCACAAAACAATTACTTATTAATCAACCGTAAATCACAAAAATGTCCACAGCATGTCAAAATGTAGAGAATTAGTCAATGAACATCATGCTATTTTTGGATTAATTAAATAATGTAGAGAAAAAGTCCAAGCTAAGGCAGGAACACAGGGGTACCGATGCAAATAAATACAAATAAAATAAATACAAATGCAGTGGGGGGATTTGAATGAAATTACCAACAACGCGGGGAGATTTTCTGCAAATTTCCAAGAGGTCACGTGCGGGGAGATTTTCGACTGGGACTTGTGCGTAATAAGGGCGACCTCCGGGGGTGTGGATGTAAATTACCCACGGTCACGTGCCAGGCACGTGACCTGGATAACGTACGACAGAAGTTCCCCACGCACGCGCTTTACGCGTGCTGGGGCCTCGGGCTCCGAGCCCGGCGGCGAGGGACGCGAGGGAGGCGGCCTGGTGGTTGACGATGGCGTGGCGGAGGCGGCTGAGCTTGGCCTCTCTTGGCGGGGCGAAGGCGACGGAGGAGAGGCTGAGCCTGGTTTGGTGAAGACGAGGCGAGGGCGGATGCGTTGCCGTGCGTGGCCGACACACGGCCGTGGGTCGTCGAGGGCACTGGGCGGAGGCTGCGAAGGTGGAGGAGCGGGCTGATGAGGCGGAGGCCGGCCGAGGCGATGGGCAGAGCCTGGAGGTCGATGACGATGACGGAATCGTCGGGCGTTGCTGCGAGGTTGTCGGTGAAGAAAGTCGAAGAGGATGATCGTTGTCGTCGTTGAGGTGAAGATGATGAGTCGAAGACGATGACCGGTGGAGCGTAGGCGTTGTTGACGTTTGCGAAGCGGAGAGGAGTTGGTGGGCGAAGTCGGCGGAGCGGGCCCGGTGAGCGTGGGCGAGGGTCGCTCCAGGCGGAGGATGGTGGAGTTGCGGCCGGAAGTCGAGGTGGCGGAGAGATAGAGAGCGAGGGAAGGGAATAGAGAGAGAGAGAGATGACCTGAGGAGGGGCTCGACGACGAGGGGTGGCCGGAGCGAGGCGGCATGCATGGAGGCAGCACCGCGATGAGGAGCTGGGGCTTCTCGGATCACGCCGGTGCTGAGGCTGTCACCACCTGCAGATGTGGATCGGCGGATGAAGGTCTGGGGGGTCGGCGATGGTGTTTATATAGGGTAGAGGGAGAGAAGGAAGCCGTGGTTGCGGGAGAGGTTGAGGTCAGCGCGGGGATAACGGAGGAGGGGCGGTGCGCTTGGTGTTGACCGGCGAAGACAGGGGGGGGGGGGACCGTTGGCGAGATCCGCGGAGGGAGTTGCGATGGCTGCGAGGAAGGGGGTGGCTCCTGGGGAAGAAGGCCGAGGGCCGTCCGATCGGCCGAGATCGGACGGCCCCGATGTTGACACGTGGCGGGAGAAAGAGGGCGCGGGGCGCACGTGCACGTGCGCGTGCGAGGTGGCACGTGCGCTGCACGTGCGTGGTTTTTAATTTTTAATTTTTTTTTATAAAAAACGAAAGTTAAAAAGGCCAAAAATCAATGACACGTGGCAGCCTCTTGGGCTGCCACGTGTCACCTCCAGAAAAATCGAAAATAAAACCTCTTGTAAAATCGATAAAAAATAGCTAATGACCTCGGATCGAAAAATTCCTTCACATAAAATGCTCGTCTCGACGAGATCTACAACTTTCATGAAGACATCAAAGCCAAATTCGGTCAAATGTAAAAAGTGAATTTTTGGGGTATCCCATGTACATAGAATACCTTGATTTTTGGATTTTCTAATTTTTTTGTTATTTTGAAAACAAGATAAAAATCCGGAAAAATAGGGAAAAACTCAAACATAAATACAAGAGACCTTAATCTAATTTTTTTGGATTTTTATTAATGAAGAAAATAAGTACATAAAATACAAGGTCAAAAGCCGCGAAAAATACAATGTACAAAAGAGGCCCAAATCCCAACTTTCACATACGAGCTCCGATTCACTTGAACTTGGTCCTTGTTTTGAAGGTAATTGAATGTGCATTAGTTCAAAAGTGAGTGGATCAAATCGGACACTGGATGGGGAAGATATGAGGCTTTTAGTCCGAAAATCCTGAAACTAGGGTTTGGGTTTTTGGTCCACTTAACAGGGTTAGTTATTTTTTTGTATTTTTTATTTATTCTTGTTAATGATATGTACACAGTGGATGTGGTTTTGTGGCATTCGGAGTTAGCACGAAGGAGTTAAAAATGGGGGAAGTTAGGCTATTTACAGGTCATTGTTGGTTTGGATTTTTGGCTTCTTATTTTATGCAGAATTTAATGCTAAAATGCAATTCTTATGAAATCATGCACAAATGCTAATTATGCAAAAATAAATGTAGAAATGCAATTGATTTTGAGGGACTTGAGCTTAATTAATGAGACTTAGAGTGATGAATCCGAGATTCATCACTCTCTAAATCAGGTCTTTACCATTTCGTTTGTTGCATCTCTAACTCAATACTTTCATCGTGTGCATGAAAGCGTATGTTTCCCAGAATATAATCAAAGATAGCTCTGACCGTCCTCAGAAAAGGGACGACCAAGGATAATCTGGTAATCTTGCCATCTTCGGGGATACTTCATATCTAAGACCATGAAGTCCACCTTGTATTGCTTCTCCTCAATGTCAAGGATAATGTCCCTCAACATTCCCTTGGTCCTCGTAATAGATTGCTCTGCAAACTGCAGAAGTGCTCTTGGTCTCCTTAAAGGTCCTAAACCTAGATGATCCAGGAGGGAATACGATAGTAGATTGATTGAGGATCCATTATCGGGTAGAGTACGGGCAAATGATATGTCTGCTATCTGACTGGTGACAACGTGTGCTCCTAGATCTCTCTTCTTCCTTGGAATCTCATTGCAGAACACACATGTAGTGGATAACACATGTCTGATTGTTTGAGTTTTCTTTTTCTTGCTAGCCCTAACATGTGTGCGCATCACCTTTAGGTACTTCTTGAATGCAGGAACCATATCCAATAGTTGGAGGAAAGGGATCTCAGCTTTTACATTCTCTCTACACATCCTTTCCATCTCCAAAGATCAAGATCATTTTTTGAGAATTTTTCTTCTTTCCCTTAGATTAAACCTGAGGGAAAGGAATTATTGGAGGCTCGTGATGTAAAATAGAAACATCATCATCTGAGTTCTTATTGGAATTAAAATTCAGTTGTACACAACTCTGACTCGGACTTGGACTCTGTACAGGACTTGGCTGATGTGCATAAAATGGGACTGAAACTGAAACTAAAGCTGGAAAAACTGTTGGTGTTGCATCCAAGGTGGTTTTATCATCTCCTTAAGATCCACTTTTCACTGTCATGCTCGATGTTGCTTCGTTCCTCTTTTTGGATTTTCTTGTTTTTTTGATTTTTTGGATTTTTGAGGATTTAAATCCCCCAGGTGATCGTGAAGGTGGTGCTATTTGTGATGCTGGTGATGATCCTCCGCCTCCGCTCCATTCCATCATACCAGATCGAGGTCTACACGGTCCTACCACTCCTGAGAGTAAGATGGTGAACACCATGCGGTAGAATCTCATGATATGATTCTAAGAAATCGGAATAGTATACCTGATCCTTCTGGCGATTATGTCCTTAGTTCAAGTTATTAGGGTTAACCTGAACCTATGCTGGGATCGAGGTCCTAGAGGCGGTGAACTCATCACGCCAACGTGAAAGATGGTTGATGTCAGCTCTCTGATCATGATGCTCATTGCAGATGAGTTTAAGCTCATCAAGGATCCTCTGAAGGTCAGAGGTACCCAAGGATGAAGCTTCGTGGTCCTTCCCCTGGTAATGCTTCTGATTAACCTAATGCGGTTTTTTAGGTCCCTGATGGACCTGTTGACGGTTGTGGTTCTGCTGAGAGGAGTTTTGCTGATACTGAAGGGGGCCTAATAGCCCGACTGCCACTACTGGGGGGGGGGGACTGGCGATACTGGGTCTGAGGGGGGTATTGTGGGTGTTGTTGCTGCCGACTCTAGGTGGTATTGGGATCATTGGAATGCCAAATCCCGTTCACCTCCCACACATGTGGAGGTTCCTCCATCACTGTCTCGACGGTTGGCTCCGTGAACTATCTCTCATGAGCCTCAGGCTGTCCTTGATTCCACGTGTTGTGAGGCCCTTTCACGGGTGATGAATCTGTCATTCATCGCCTTTATTCTTTAATTTTGGCTAAAATCATTGATAAAATACATGTAAATAATCACTGATTCCAATTAATTATCATTTTGTCCACAAATACTAATATTATATAATTAGCACTTATTTTAACCAAAATAAAAGAATAAAGAGAAAAATAAAAGTAAAAGAAAAAGAAGGCTGTAGATATAAAATATATACAGACTGATCCTAACCTAAAGACCATGTCAATATTGACTTGGTTGACAAAATAAATAAGTATGGGGAGATAAGGATCATAATCTATAAAATATCAAGAAATTCAAGATCAAAAATATAATTTACCCATTTTACATAATGTAAATATTTCACCTATTTTATTTATCATTAAGACAATCTCAAACCAAAATACTTCTTTAGTAAAAGTTGTTCGCAAAAATATATATTATTTTATAAAAGGGAAAAGGGAGGCTGAGCCGGGTGGTGCAACCAATTGGCTGCACCCGACCTTCCTACCGTCAGATTGGACTCAATCTGACTCAATCTGCGTCGTTGGATTGACTGCCTGAAATCGAGCCAAACCCTTACGGTTCCTCTCCCAAATGCCTGTTGTATGCTCCCCACCATCGCCCCTCTCCTCCTTGAAGGGGCTCGACTCCGGCGAGGACGAGACACCAACTTCTCTCTCATCAGCTCGATCCCTAGACAAGACTCTCCTAAATCCCCCTCTTGTCTGCAGCCCTCACTCCCCTCCCAACTCCTCTCGCCCGTGCGTGCTCCATGGCGTACTCCCGTCGACCCCCATGCACCGGCCTCTCCTGGACATTCTCTCTAGTACATAGCTTCTCCACCTCTCATCATTAGGTATCGATTCAATTTGTTACCTTTTCATTTTGTTTCCAGCAACTAAATGGCTATTAGTTGTCGGATTAATGCTTTTGTTATTCTATCGATGGAATTGCAGGAAAATGATATGCCTTCTTCGAGTAATAATCTAAATTTGATGTCATTTTGAGAGGGTCAAGCATCCTCTAAAGTTAGCCATTGGGAGGACAGTTGTACCTCCCTTAGTTTCCCTCCCGTTACCAAGTTAATTGTTATCACTATCAACACTCAATTAATCAAGACCAAAGCTTGAAGATCTTGATTACTCCCTATGATTCTTGAATTGCTTGATATGGCAGTGGGGTATCCACCGTCACTTGTGGGTTCGATCGAACAGTTGGGAGCCCGGATGATGATCTGCATTTGGTGACTGGTGGGAGTGTTGTTTGTATCATTTATCCACCTGCAAAGTTCCCAGAACTGAAATCAAAACCTGTATTTGAGTTTTGTATGACACTCCTTTACATAATAGAATGCAAACAAATCACAAGTTGCGGATGATGAAACAAACTTTTGTATGGTTCGGCAGTCACAAAATAAATACATAAAAGAATGCAAACAAATCACAAGTTGCGGATGATGAAATTAACACCTTTTGTATTAATACCACAAAAAGACTTGCACTCTGCTATTTCATTGAGTTCCCCATGCCTCGTTCAGAGTAGTAGAGAAACATCTAAGTCGATTTGATGAACTGTGAAGACTCTATCAAAGCTTAACCATAACACCGAAGGTCGACATCCTCGCACACTGCTTCATTTCAATTACAAATTTCATAGTGTTTATAGGACCAGAACTACATTCTTTTTCCATTAATAATGTTGCTTGATCCTCATATTTCACTAAATTACATAAATATAAGTTTATGTACGAGATATTTGCTCAAGCAAGGCATGACAGAAACTGTATACCAACAATGGCTAATTTTGAAGTAATTACAGAAATCTGTTCAATTTGATTTTTTTCGACCATATAAGAATTCCTAATTATAGTCTCTGGCTATAAACCAAGTGAGTGGAAATGTGATTAGAACATTGATATAGAGAGTCAAATTTTTCCTATTAGATATACATTCATTTTAGATCGATCATCAAAAAATATTTGATTTATTAAGTGATTTACAAAGTTGACAGCTATTGTATCTTCACGAAATAAGTGGTTCTTTTACCACTTTTTGCAACGAGATCAAAAATTATATCGGCAGATGTCCAAAAAAATTCAACCATCAAGTCGTAAACATATAGTTTACCTCTTATCCCCAAATAATCTTGCACTTCAACTTGAAAGAATTATGCAGACAATGCATGTTCATTGAACAATCTCATTTCTTAGTGGAACTTATAAAAAATTCATTACAACATTATATACAATTCTTCAACTGCAAGGAGTACAAGAAACATCCAGATTGCACAAATGAAAGATATCTGATGCCTTAAAATTGAGATCCAACTTTATGTGTTTTCTCCATATCATTGAAGGAGAACATTCTAATTACTTGAAAGCATTGAAACATACAGAAGTTAATACACGTAATTCATGATCTGTGATCTCATCGGGAGCTTGAGAGAGGGAGGATGATGGCAGGAGGAGCATGCCGACCACCACTTAGAGTTGCAGCAATGAGGGCTTGTGCGACAGAGCAGGGCATGAGAGGAGTCAGAGTTGAAATGGCGAGCACCAGGGAGGGCCTCTCAACGACTGGGCTCGCTAGGAAGTGGAGGAGGGTGCGAGGAAGAGAAGTCTCTTAAATTTGTCTTCAGTATCATAATCATATTGGATCACTGATCTCCTCGCCGGACTAGAATCGATTGTGCAGCATGATATATCGTGAAGTTAATGATTGAAGCCTCGTCAGAAGGCCCATAATGATTGAAGCCTCATCAGCATGATATATTGCGCTTCCTCAAATTATGCACATAACCTGCACTCTAAAAATCATCACTATTGTTCTCGCATCAGAAGACCTATAAAACCTGAAAAAATTATGCAGACTAATACAACTTACATTTATATTTTACAATCAAAGTCAACAAGATTTATGACATGATTCCCATTTCTACCCCCACTGCGGTATTAACTCAATTTACAACTCAACTGACAAGATTGAGTGAAAAATGCTAATGAAGAGAAGAATGAGGTCATAGGTCCATTTGACTCTTCATTAGGATAAATGAATTTGATAGAATGTGGGTAAAATTCTATATGCTCCCCACGACAACTTCCTCCTTGGATTTTTTTTCATGTCTAAAGAATCTGCAATAGCATAGAAAATGGTAAATGAGCAACCAATCAATGAAAGCTGACAACATAAGATTCATAGTATTCGTGTGATTTAGAGCAAGTTAGTAGTTAACAACTTGGACTATAATACTTCAAGTAGATTGCTCTGAGTCCATTTTGACCCAGAACAAAAACGTATTCATGATCCAGCTTTTCTAATATTTACTTGAATTTCACAAGCCGTCCTTAAAATAAGTTGAGGAATTCTATTAAACATGATCGTGTATGTTGGCAGATGCATGTTGGCAATGTTTCTGTGAGTCATGGCTTGTTTATGTATGCTGGCAGCTCTCACATGATAGAGTTTAGTGAACAGAAGTGCTAAATTATTTGCCTGAAGAAAATGAACAACATACCCAATCCAGGGTCTCCAATGTGAATTAGTGAAGATGGCTATTTATACTTGAATAAGGACAACATTATATCTGGAGCAATTTCTGTATTTGCTTTTTTTTCAGTTTGATTTGATATAAATATCTGAAAGCTCAATAATGATCCAAAATTTCCAAGCCATATCAAGCAATCCAAAAATCATAGGGAGTAATCAAGATCTTCAAGCTTTGGACTCGATCAATTGAGTGTCGATAGGGAGGAAAATTAACTTGTAACCGGATAGAAACTAAGGGAGGTAGTACAACTATCCTCCCAATGGCTATCTTTAGAGGATGTTGGACCCTCTCAAAATGGCATCAAACTTAGATTTTTTCTTGACTTTGGCAAACTATTTTCCTTCAATTCCATCGATAGAATAACAAAAGCATGAATCCGACGTCCTATAGCTACTTTGGTTCTGGAACAAAACGAAAAGGTGGAAATTTGAATCGGTACCTAATGATGAGAAATGGATTAGCTATGTACAAGAGTGAATGTCCAGGAGAGGCCAATGCATGGGGGTGGACGGAAGCACGCCGTGGAGCACGCACAGGCGAGAGGAGTTGGGATGGGAACAAGGGTTGTTGGCAAAAAGAGGGATTTGGATAGGCATGTGCAGGGAAATGGCTCACAAGAGAGGAGTCGGTGTCTCCTCCTTGCCGGAATCAAGAACCTTCAAGGAGGAGCGGGGCGACGGTGGGGAGCACACGACGGGGGGAGCGAGGGTTGCGGGAGGGATTTGGGAGGGGAACCGCAGGGGTTTGGGCTCAGTTTCGGTGAGTCAATCCAACGACAAAGATGAGTCACGATGAGTCAGATCCGACGGTGGCAAGTCCGGGTGCAGCCAATTGGCTGCACCACCCGGCTCAGCTTCCCCTTTCCCTTTATAAAAGTATCAGAAAAATAATTCAACACAAAAATTATTAACCATAATGAACCGAAAAAACCGTAAAAGCCGACTTCTAAGGTTCATAACTATTTATAGAAAATTCCAAACGGACCAAACTCACTTTTAAAACCCATTTTATACTTAATACTATTTATTAAAAATATTAAAAAAATATTCGAATAAAACCGGTGAGTTTTGACGTTTGGGACACATTGCCTATATGTACTATATGTAGAATCTTTCAGGATTTTTAGTTAATTAATCGTAAACCCTATTAACTTGATTTCTTTTCTAAAAATCTTATAAAAATGTATAAAAAATATAAAAATATAATTAAGTCAAAATAACAATAATACCCGAAGCCTCGAAGCCGCTACCTAAATTTTCCCGAGCTCATCTCTCGGACGTATGATCACTGAATTGGACAACTTAATTTTAAAATTCATATTATATATTATCTATAAAATGACATTGGTTTCATTGAAATCAGAGTTAATATGAAAAAAGTGGTTTTCGGGATCGTATTGGTATATTGTATAATGTACCGTAATTTATATTATTATTATAATAATTAATTTATTTAATTTATTCAATTTATTTAACTTATTTATTTATTATTATTAATTTATTTAATTAATTTAATTAATTAAATTTAATTAATTTTATTTTTTATCTCTCTCTTTTTCTTTCTCTCTTCCATTTTCACTCTCCTACTTTCCTAATCTCATCTTTTTCCCCGATGAATCTTCCCCATTCCTCTCCTCCATCCGCCAACGACCTAACGGCCGGCTGTTAGCCGACCGTTCTCCAATCGCTCGTCGTTCCCCTCGCTGCCTCCCGGTGACCCGATCCTCCTCATCTATAAATAACCTTGAGCTTCCCCATTTTCGAGCTATCCGCCATTTTTCCGCCATTTCCATGGAGCTCCGGAGTGGCTCGATGAGTGAGAGCTATGTCTCCGTTGAAGCGAGGAGTAAGGACGATTGGCGAGATCCGCCACCGACGTCGTAGTCTCATTTGTCGTACGCTCAGGCTCCAGCTTCCACCGGCCGTAGAGGCGAACATCCTTCCCCAGGCATTCATCCACCCGCATGCGACGAACACCATCCTATTTTCCTCTTCCAGGTTAGTTAGAGTTTCCTTCTCTCCTCCTTTGATTTCTCTTCCCGGTTTCTTTGTTCTCCTTCATTTAGCTTTTGATTTCTTCCAATCCGATGAAAATCCATCACCTCCACCTTCGATTCCCCTTCTCCATTCCATTTCAAATCCCTTTATTCACCTCAGATCGGACCTAATCTGAGATTTGATCCTAACCTTCATATGCCAAGGATCAATCCATCCATGTCCCTGTATCTGTTAACAAACAAGTCAATGATGAACCTCGAACCTTAGTTCCTTATCTGCAGGACTGCGATCATCAGAAGCATCGAGCAGCATGATATGCATAACCATCACAGCCGCTCGATTCTAAAGCTCCATCACCGATAGAGCATCTGCAGAACCGCTCATATGATTCAGAATAGAACGAAGCATCTGCAAGCGAAGAAAATAACCAGAGATCATATCTGACCTATGAAAAGTCTCACTCGCCATCGTGTTCTTCGAAAAGGGGAGAACATTTTCACAGTCGTCGATTTGCTAAGATTGAACGATGGCGATTTGGCATCTCATCAACTTGATTCCATAGTCGTGAATTCAACGTGTGTCAGGTCTAGAAGTCGACCACCGCTTAGCCGCTAAAGAGTCCTCACGTGCACGACACGTGAGAACATCCATTAGATATTTTTGGCGAATTTGCAGAATTGCCCTCAGAAGTTGCGTTTATTACTTATAGGTCCAGCTGTGCCATTGCATGCGAAGACCCTGCGCATTTTGCATAATCACCTCTGAACGTTCTTTGATTTACATACAAGTCCTGAGTTGAAGCCTTCACGTGAGCATCACGTGGTTTCTGGTTAAAATACGACAATGTCTCTCCAATTTCTACTATTACATATGCACCCCAATATTTCAGAAAAATTACATACATACCACCGAACTGTATATATAATACATACCCTTACATACAGAATAAATAAAAAATGAAAAATTATAAAAAAATACGTATTAATATTGTATATATACTATATACGATTTTAACTAATTTTTGAAAATAAAAATATACTTTTAGCACTAAATAAATCATTAAAACATAAAAATATAACAAACTCATTAAAAAATATAAAATTACCTCTAAAAATTCTATAAAATTAGCTAGTGTATATTTTATTGTATTTTACATAATAAACCAAAAAAATAAAAAATCAAATATAAAAGTTAATAAAAAAATACAAAATACATAAAAGCTTCAATAATTCATAACTAACTAAATAAAAATCACCTGAGAACATACATTATATCATTTTAAAGATAATTTCACATACTTTCAATCAAAAATAAGATAAAAATATTCTATCTGTTTACTTTTTAAAAATCAAGAATAAAAATCTGTTTACATTAAAAAACTCAATTTTCAACATTAAAAATAAACCAAAATCCATAAAATCCTAAAGATCTTCTAAAAATTCATAAAAATAAGTAAAACAAATTACCTCACAAAAAAATAAAATAAAAATCAAATAAAAATTACAAAAATTTTCTAAAAAATAAATAAAAATACAAAATACTCGAAAATTGTAAAAAACAATATAAAATTCTTAAAAATCCAATAAAAAATCAGAAAATTCTTAAAATTAAATAAAAATTATGAAACCTAAAACCTAAGCTTTTCTACCAATTTTCCCTAGTTTCAAATAGTCTACCTCCCTGAGTTCAACACTTCTATACTTAACCGCTATAAACTTAAGTTTAGGAGTATAAATAAAATAAAAAAGAAGATTAACTAAACCTTAATATTTTCTGCTAAGACTCACCCGGTCGATACAATGTCCGTGAAATCGAATTTCTTTCTCCTTGCAAGAATAAAGAAGCTGATCGGGTGAATTTCAACGGGTTTCTCCTAAATGTGGTGCACTTGGTAGATAGGAGCAGAGGGTGCAGACGGAGCATGTATCTTAATCTTATATACTCTATCAACTAGATCTGCCAAATGCTTCGAAAGCTTAGCGGGGTTCTCCCACTCAGTGAGCTTTTGTATCTCGCTCACCTTCTTTCCGATCTGGTCAACCTTGGTTAATTTATCAGTAATAATCCTCGTGTTGGGGGATAGGTCATTTGCCAGATCGACAACAATTGTTCTTCCCGCCTCCTGATATACGTGAGAGGGAGGTGGCTTGTCATAAGCCCTGCTAAATGATCTGGTGCGACAGGTCTCTGCCATCTACACTAAAACCGTCCAAACCGCGTCGGCTCCTCTATTCAGATAGGTGCCTGCACAGGCAGCATTCAATAATCCTTGAATCTTAGGAGGCAGACCACTGTAAGGTTCTGAATCAGGATAGGTTGGTCAATATCATGACCTAAGCACTTCTGAATCAGGTCCTTAAATCTCTCCCATGCCTTGTTGAAGAGCAACCAACCGACTAGGGTTAAGTATGAAAAATAAGCAAGGGTCGTTGTGACCCCAATCCAGCAAGTCGGACTCGACAAGAAAAATCAAGACCACACAAATCAGACAATCGAAGTGCAAAATCAATGTAAGTGGTCTCTGCTATTTATTTATCTTGGTATAGCGACCAGGGTCGAACACAAGAAACATAAGTAAGACATACAATTGTCCTAATCAGAAAAATAAAAACATATTTTTTGTAATTTTTATTTTGCAAAATTTTAATATTTTTAAAGTAAGAAAACAAAACAAAAAAAATAAGAAGAACATGGCACAAGCAAGCTTCCACAATTTTGTTACGATAAAAAATACTCAAAAATAAGAAATAAAAATATTCTATATTTTTTCAAATATTCAGATGTTTTTTTGGTAATTTTATGGGATTTTTCTAATTTTTATATGATTTCATAAAAATCAAATAAAGGCTAACAGGGAAAACAATGTACAGCCCGGACTAAAAAACAAACTTAATATTAAAAATACCCTAATTTCCTGATTGAGATTTTTATGAAAAAGTAAATAAAAATTCCTAACTAAAGAAATAGAAATTCTTTTTTTTTTTATTTTTTTTGAATTTTTAATGATTTTTACAAGTTTTTTTAGAGTTTTTAGATTTTTAGAGTTTTATATTGATTTTAAAACAAAAATGCTACTGAAATTAAAACACACAGAAATAAAGCTTCCTAATTTTTTGTAATTTTAAACCAATTTTTAGGATTTTTAGGTATTAGAAAATAGACAGAACAATTTTTAGGTGTTTTTTATTTTTTGAAAATATCATATAAAACTAAATCAATTCACAAAATTTACCATAAATATTACATGTTAGCAAGAGGTAATAATAATTTTTGTGGAAATTTTGGAGTTAATTAGGTATTTATTTTATTGAAAACACACACACAACAAGCATGGACCTAAATGCATCAATTCGAAAGTTTCCAGGACAAAAGATAACATCTATAAAAAGCTCAGGGCTAATCTTGCAGTTTATCCAATGTATTCATGCACATACTCAAAAACTAACGCATAGGGATATACTTGCAATTATCATAAAAGTTCACTCCAAAACATAACATCCATAAAATTCAGGAGAAAACATGCAAATGACCCACAAACTCACTTGAACATGCACGTATCTTAGGTTTAGAAGAACTAAAATGCAAATACTGAAACTATAAGGTCCAAGCTGCAAATTATCCAAACTAAAATAAACTACGACAAATATTTACAGGACTTGGAAGTAAATGCAAAAATTAAAAGGGCCTAAGCGAAATTACCCTTCGTGTACGTCCTATGCACAAGGGGGCACGTGGCAAGCAAGGCGGGCGATGGTGTACATGTCTGATCTCCTTACACAGCAGATCTGACGGCCAGGGAATGTCGGGGACGTGCGGTCAGATGGTGTCAGATCCAACGGTGGAAAAGCTGTCGTTGTCAGCGGCTGAGATGTAATCTAGCAGAGGAAAGCTTCATACAACGATAGCTAAGGATGGAGGACGAACAACTCCTAGGTGAACTTCGATCAGGCATTGGATGCAATCCACTGCTCCGATGAGGGAACCAACAAGCCCTGCTCGGTCGTGAGAGTGCTCCGCGTCCGCTGGATGGCTCCGATGGAGGTGACGACGATCAGATTGGCTCGATGGTCAAGCTCCTATGAGAGCTGCTCCGCCTGAGCAGCTGGGTGGCCAAAGGTGGTCCTCTGCGCGAACTAGCACCTGAAACGGGTGCACCGCTTGGAGGCGGAGCTCCGGCGAGGGTTTTTTGCAAACGAAGACAAGGAAGCGGAGGGAAGTAGAAATCGATCTCCGATGAAGGTGATAGGAGGAGATCTCAGCCTTAGCCTCGACCTCAGAGTCGAGTCGAAGGATGATCAGGCTGCAGTGCAGGATGAGCGATGGAACGAGGGGTCGATCTGAATGGGTGGAGGTGGGTAACGAGTTTCCGACCGGCTAGTCGGAGCAAGTGGATGTGCGGCGGTGCTAGAAGGAATGGGATAGAATCAAAAAGGGAAATGCAGGAGATAGGATGGATACTTGAAGGGTCAGAGAAGCTCCTAAGATTCAGGCAGAGGCGAGGGTTGAGGTGATGGCCTCAACTGAGCTGCGGAAGGTCGGGGGTCTAGACACGGCGGCGGTCCGGCCACATAACTGAGCTGCGAGATTCCCGCCACCAAACTCCACTCTAAAGATGCTCTTTGACAGGTGTCACTCAACCAAAGGTGTATAATGGTGGAAGAAGGAGCAAGGCACGAGCTGAGCTGCAGTGGAGGCGGAAGAGATGATTTATAGGCTTCCCAGGAGGCTGGAAGGATCGGGCAAGAGCGCGCAACCCTACGAAGATCCGTGCCTTCTTAAGGATCCGCAAAGGTGATGGATCCTTGGGGGAAGGTTCGGGCGCAAGATTGGATTGAAAGGAGTCCTGATCCAACCAGGAAAAATGGGAGAAAATGCTCCGTCAGAAGGAGTCGGGTCGGGTCAGCCCTGGAAGAGGGCACTGACTTAGGTCAACGAAATGAGTTGGACAAATCAAGCATTTAGAATTTACAAAATATTTATAAATTCAATGAAAAATAGTAATTAAATTCAAAATAAAAAGTGTATAAAATTAAAAAAAGGTTTATTATTTTTCAAATGATTTTTTATGATTTTTAATTATTTTATTGAAAAATAAATTAGTGTATATACACTATATAGTATTATATACAGGTATAATATACCTATGTATTATACACATTAATTTTTATTTTATTGTTCTTGCACAAATACCCCAATTTTATATTTTCCACATGATTTTAGGAGAACAAAATATTTTTTATTTTGTTTTTATGATTTATTTATAGGTATAAAATGATTAGGGCATGTGACATATATACATGTATTTTGTACAAGTAAGAAGAATTTTATTTTTAATTTTATTTGAATTTTTTATGATTTTTATTTTATCTATATTTTATTTCTAGAGTTATATACAAGGAGGTAAAAAGAATATTTTAAATTTTATTTTGTCAAAATAATAATTTATATACATAGGTAATACGTACATCACAATGCAATCCCTATCTCTCCCTACTTATTTTATTTGGCAATCAGGTCATGGCTTGACCTTCTCTTGAAGTTCGGGTCACTCTGTATTTATTCTAAATACCTCCTTCCTTTTTCTTTTCTTTTATTCTTTTATTTTTACTCATTTACATGTTAATTATGCAATATTAACACATGCATGATGATTGCTATGTTATTGTATTTACACCTATTTACATGATGTTTTGCCAAGATAAATAGCTAAAATAAAAGAATAAAGAGTGAGAATTAGGGATTCATCATCCCCTATACTTTACCTTTGTTAGTCCCTTAGAAAACACTTATTTGAAAAAGGAATGAAAAAGGAAGAAAAGAAAAAGGAGAATCAAGGTTGATTATTAAACTTGTCTTCATAAATTAGTTTGTCGTTCCTTATTAGGATCTAAGTTTCAGACTCAACAGCCTCTAAGTTCCACTACTCTATGGTCAAGACTCCTCAATAATCCAAATCAAAACAAGTCTTCATGTGCAAACTCTAATGACCATGTATTTTTCCTAGTACAATGTAAGTGATATGTAGCTCTCCACCTCAGAAATGACAAGGCAACATCCTCCCTCAACAAGGTAGCTCTAATTCCCTAGTCTAGCAGCTCTTTCCTCGAGGAGCGGGGTATTCCATTCTAAGTTCAAGTTCAACCAGCTCAAGAAGAGGGAGAAATAAGAGAATGGACCGTGACCAGTGTAGCCACATATCCCTGGGAGCCCAACCAGTGTAGCTAAGTCTCCCGCTGTAAGCTTCATGAGATGAGAAGGTGTAGCATAATCTTTGCTTCGTTTGGCTGTATACACTCCTGCAGGCATTTTATTTTCTATCAGGCATGTCCACTTTTTTGGAGTTTTTCTTGACTTTGCACATTTTTTTGATGTGTATATGTAAAACATATCTACATGGTGCAACCTATAAACATAAGGACTTTTCTTCTCGAGCTAGTAGAATATCCCACTTTTGAAGCATTATTGCAACCCACAACTCCTATCTTTAGACCTCAACACCGCCAGACCAAGTTGAGACGCACTTCCCTCCCTAAAGTAAGACGAGAGGTTCCACCTAGAAGTTATAACCCTTGTATGCTACCCCAAGCCAATGGAAACTACCTCCTTACCACCTTTTCCGTGTAAGTTGAGTGTAAAGTGATGGTCCAAATAAAGACATTATCTGTAAGAGTCATGCGTTGCTAAATGTTCTACATAGGCTCATCAAGATGACATGAGAACATAGCCTAGTGGACTTAAAGAATTAAGTCCCTAATGGACCTGAAAAGTCTTAATCCCAAATCCTATAAGGTTCCTCTTAGAATTAGGTGGATTAAGGTCTTAACCAAGCTCCATTTTCCAATTTAATTCCAGACTAGTTTAAATGTCAACTATGATTAAGAAGAATATACAAATATATACAAAAATCTTTTTCTGCAAAATTTTAGAATTTTGCAACATTTGTGAAAATATTTGAATGCATGCATGAATGCAAATTTGCAAACTCTTTACAAACATTTACATCATTGTTTTTGCAAACTTTTATTTATCACACAATTTTCAAAAATTTTGTACTATATACATAATTTTGATATGAAAAATTTTTACACAAATTTCACAATCAAAACATTTTTACAAACGTTTGTAAGGGAATAATTTTTATAAATAACTATGTATGTGCAGGAAAAAATTCTATGTACAAGGAAAATTTTAAATTTTTTGTGATTTTTAATAAGTGATTTTCAGACATTTTATTCATTAACGCACTCACACAAAGTACGTGTTATGTCTAAAGTATATATACAATATATTAGACACCCCTATACTTAGCTCGAACGATGTCCTCAGAGTGATCAAAGAGCGATGAAGAAGACATAAATCATGCTTAGTATCGGTAAGTGAAAAGAAAGGCTATATTACAATGACGAATGAAAGAATAAAAACAATAGAAGTCGGTGATCCCCCTATACTTAGGATCAAGTAATCCTAAGTATAGAAATATGTACATGAGGGGAAACCGAGGGTTAGAATGTACAGGGTCTACCTCCCCTATACTTAAGGTAAAATATCTCTAAGTAAAGGCAACAAAATAGAGGTAGGAAGAAACCAAAAGATAATCAAAGATCTAACACCCCTCTATACTTAGGGTAAAGTACACCCTAAGTATAGCATAATCATAAGATGGAGATGGGTTGTTAGACAAATCATGTGTGATATGGACATCTGGATCTATACAAGGGTGAAAGGAGGTGAGAATCAGGCATGATATGCAAATGATGTGAGTCAAAGACCACATCTCATGCAAAATGAATAGGGGCGACGCCAACAATCAACGGATCATGATCTAGATATGGCTTGAGGCGCTGATTGTTAACACAAAAGGTGGACTCAGATGACATCTTAGATATGTCGATACTACCATTGTCAAGCACCTTTCGGACCAAGTATGGTCCCTTCTACTTACTCTGCAATTTCCCTAGAAATAATCTAAGCCTGGCATCAAACAACTATACTTTCTGTTCTGGCTCAAACTGCTTATGCCTGATATGAGAATCATGCCACATCTTCATTCCCTCCTTATATTGTAGGCTTCTCGAAAAGGTTGTATCTGTATGCTCATCCAGGGTTGCTAATTTTGCCTTACTTTGATCAGCTATACTCTTTGGATCCATTACTATCTCAGTGACAACCCATAGTGACTTATGCTTAATCTCAACAAGTAAATGGCATGGCTTGCCAAAAATAAGATGAAAAGGGAGACGTACCCAAAAGTGTCTTAAAGGAAGTCCGATATGCCCACAAGACCGAGTCCAAAAGTTGTGACCAATCCTTTCGGTCTGGGCGGACTACCTTCTGCAGTATATTCTTGATCTCCATGTTCGGTACTTCAGCAAGACCATTGGTCTGAGGATGATATGGAGTGGCTACTCGATTGTCTATGCCAAACTCGTTAGCAAGGGACTTTACCTTGTCATTGATAAAGTGAGACCCCTCATCATATATCAAAACTCTAGGCACCCCGAATCGTGAAATGATATTCTTCCTCAAAAATTTGTAGACAATCTTAGCATCTGCAGTTTGGGTGGGAATGGCCTCAACTCAACGATTCACATAATCAACATACAACAGAATGTACTCGAATCCCTGACTCTTAGGGAATGAACCCATGAAATCGATGTCCCATGCGTTAAAAACCTTACAGAAGTGAATGGGCTGCATCGACATCATATCACGTTGTCCACAAGTGCCCATTCTCTGACAGTCAATACACCTCTTCATGAATTCATCAGAATCCTTGAAGAGGGTAGGCCACCATATGCCGAATTGGAGCACTTTCTGTGTTGTTCTCATCCCAGAATGATGTCCTCCTACCTCAAGCTTGTGGCATTAAGTGAGGACTCTATGGTGCTCCTCGTGAGGAATGCACCGACGCTAGATGTTATCCCCTCCTTCATGATAAAGGATGGGATCCTCCCAGTTGTATGACTTGCCCTTCGAAAGGAAGGTCTCAAGTCGCTGCATGGGACAACCTTGTGGAACTTTCTTGGCAACATATAGATCACAATGTCGGCGTACCATGGGAGCGAGGTGATATCAAGGATCTTCTCATCTGGGAAGGTCTATATAATAGGATCAATCTGCTCGGATTCCTCAAGCTTTTCCAAACGGGAGAGATGATCCGCCACCACATTCTTGACTCCAGGCTTATCCTTAATCTCAATATCAAACTCCTAAAGTAGAAATATCCATTTGGTCAATCAAGTTTTGACATCCTTCTTTGCCATAAGGTATCTGATGGCGGTATGATCAGTATAAATAGTCACTTTAGATCCAATAATATATGATCTGAATTTGTTTAAGGCAAATACTACAGCTAGCATATCTTTCTCTATGACTATATAGTTCCGTTGAGTGGCATCCAATGTACAACTATCATAGTGAATGACAAATGGTAAACTGTCCCTCCTATGTCCTAGCACAACCCCCATGGCAAAATCAGAGGCATCAGTCATGATCTCGAATGAGAGAGACCAATCAGGTGGTTGAAGGACATGAGCCTCAACAACTAGGTGCTTGAGTCTCAAAAGACGTAAGATACTTATCATCGACAATGAAATCGGTTTCCTTTGTCAGCATATTAGTGAGCGGGTGGGCAATCCTGCTGAAGTCGTGAATAAAACATTGGTAGAAACCGACATGCACCAGAAGAGATCGCAACTGCCAAAAGTTGGACGGTGGATTGAGTTTCCTGGTGATATCCACCTTGGATGGATCAACCTCCATGCTCCTGTTGGAGATGATATGACCAAGCACCGTCCCCTGAGTCACCATGAAGTGACTCTTCTCCCATGACAAAACAAGATGGACCTCTATGCAGTGTCGAAGCACTTGGTCTTGGTAATCAAGACAAGCATAGAACCCATCGCCGTAGATCGAGAAGTCATCCATGAAGACCTCTAAACAGTCACCCACCATGTCTGAGAAAATAGACACATGCACCTTTTGTCGGGGTGTTACATTGACCAAGGGGCATCCGTCTGAAAGAATAAGTCCCAAACGGACATGTGAATGTCGTTTTGTCTTGGTTTCGGGCGTTATGGTAACCTGATTATAATCGGAGTACCCGTCAAGAAAGCAGTAGTGACTCTTCCCAGCTAGCCTCTCGATAATCTGATCAATAAAAGGTAATGGTAAATGATCCTTCTTGGTGGTATGATTCAATCATCTGTAGTCGACACAGACCCTCCAAGAAGTGGGTACCCGGGTAGCGATCTCCTCTCCAGACTCATTCACAACTGTCGGAGATAGGGTAGATAAAATGTGTGCTCCATCATTTAGATATCTCTTTCATGACCACTTCTCGAAGATTCTAGTTCAACCGTCACTGGAACTCATGCGAGGTATTAGTGTCCTCTTCGAGATAAATATGGTGGGAGCACAGGGTCGGACTTATCCCCTGGAGATCAGCTACACTCCATCCAATTGACCGGTTCCTTTCAAGAACCTCCATCAGACAAGATTTTTGTTCTCCAATCAAATCTGTTGAGATAATGATTGGGTACATCTCATGCTCACCCGCAAGGAATCTATACTTCAGCCACTATGGAAAGGGCTTCAACTTTGGGCAACTGGGAGATGGCAAATCTGGCTTCAGGAATGTCTGGGTGAATGCAACCAGATCTGAATGTGAGACCTCTCGCTGATCATGAATAACTGGCAAAGATGGCCCTGCCGGTGTGTCTGTACTCGATGCTGGTTCAGACTCCACCCTAGCTGCTAGCTCTGTGGAATCAGACAAGGTAAATAATCATCGAAATCATCACAATCTATGTCTGAATTCAAGGGATCTGAATCAGAAGCAGAAGAAACAAAGTCTGCTTCGCTATCCTGAACGTGGTCATCAGCCTCAAAAATTTCTTCAGCCAAGAGTGTGCTCTCTGAACTCTCCTCTGCTGGAAACTATAAATCGGTAGTGTCTGAAGGTGAGAGAAGGCTCGTGAAACAGGGTCCATCCAAGCGGCTTCATCATCAGTGATCACAACGTCGCACTCTTGGTGGACGTCTCGCTCTGCCTCTATCGTCTGCTCTGCATAACTAAACTGCTCTGAGCAAGCTGAATCTCACGCTATGGTCTCTTCGATCATCTCTATTTGTATACTCTCGCCCTCGACACAAAAGTATACCTTCCCGCTATCATGGCCAGAAACTGCCTTGGATTTGGCCATGAATGGACGTCCTAGAATGATGGGGGTATCGGTCACAGACTCAGGGATCTCTATGTACAACATAACGAAGTCCAAGGGGAATTTCAAGCCCTGAATTATGACAACCACATCTTTTAACAACCTCTTCGCCCTCTTGACAGATCGATCAGCAAACTGAAGGATTGTCATGCTCTGTCTAAGAGGGCCAAACTCGATTCTGTCGAGTAAGGCTGCCGGAAGTAGGTTGATGGAAGAGTCGTTGTCCAATAGAGTACGATCAAAACTCTGCTCATGAATGTGGCATCTGACATAGGGAGCTCCTACATCTAGACTCTTGGCTGGTAGAAGGTTATGGATGGCGAAGCAGGTGGCATGGGTCAGCACATGGATTTCTGCTTGATGGTTCCTCTTCTTCCTACGGATAATGGTCTTCTCTCTCAGGTTCTTTTGGAAGAGATGGATGTGATCAAGTGCCTCCTGTAGAGTCAGTTGAATGAGAAATCTGTCTATCATCTGCTGGTTGAACTCTAACTGATGGTTCTTTTTTTGATTTTCTTTTGTATTGCCCTTCGCTAAGCGGAGTGCTTGAGGGAAGGAGATAGCTGGTCCTCCTCAGATAGAGGGCAAGGAAGAGGTTCCTGTTACTGTGAAGTAATGGAGCCCATACAAAAATCACGACGCAACATAAATGGACTTGTAGTAAATAAAGAAACCTTTCCTTTATTAATTTTTTGTTCTTTTTCATATGGTCATGAGATAAAAAGACTGGAGAAAATACAACTGAAATAGAAATGGTGGCATCAGTACCACCCACGACATCAGACTTCGTGGCATCAGCACCGTGCTCTGGCTCAACATCTGGTAATCTAGTGGCATTAGTACCACCATCTGCATCTGGAGATGTGACGGCCTAAGTACCATCGACGGGATCAGTATCCTTGGTGGCATCAGCACCACAGTCAACAACATCATCATCAACGGCCTCAGCAATGTTGTCCTCTTCGTTTGGCACTCCTAGGTCATTGTGGCGTTGTCGCTCAGACGAGGCGCTGCCGGCTAGCATCCTACCGCACCTAAGTGACAAAAATCAGCATCAAATGTATATGAAGCAATGCCACCCAATCACTAGGAGTGGTGGTCTCAGTGAATTGTACCTGCTTAGACTTCCTCTTTAGGTTGTTTGGGTTGGGCTCGATCTGAGCGGGTATTGCGGCCTTGCCCTTTATTATCTCCCTCATCTCCTGGAGAAATATGTCCATCTCTCACCTGAACAATGCCTGCTGATATGTGAGTAGGTGGGCTAGATCATCAAGAGTTGGGTTCTCATAGGCTGGTCCACGAGAACCGGACGGGTTACCTCATTGAAAATGAGGCTGCTGCTGCTGGAACTGGTCAGGAGCTTGAGTGAACTGCTGCTGCTAAGGCTGCTGCCTCAACTATTGTCCCTACTGGTAGGGACGAGGACCCGACTGGTAATAGTATGGTGGTTGCCGGGAGTACTAGGGTTGCTGTTGCTGACAAGACTGCCCACCCTAAGATGAAGGTTGTTGCTGCTGCTGGAATGAGGTGCCTCCGGTAGACCACCTGAATCCGGGATGATCTCGGCGGATCCCGGGCTGCTACTGGTCATACTAAATCCCGTTGACTTCCATCAATGGCTCCTGCTCATATGGGGACGAGGGAAGGACTGCTAGTGGCTGATCCGGCTGGTACACCACCATCTGAGTGTCCTGAGATGGTGGTGGTTGAGAATACTGATGTTGCAATTGCTGGACCGGCTCCGTCTGGATGTGGTTAACTTGTTGGTACTAGACGGAGTGCAGGGAAGAGATGTTGCTGCTAGGATCAGCCTGTGACCTGAGATGGGACTGAGAAGCCATCTGTGCCTCCTGGAGGCACATGATCTGGGTCTTCAGGTCACTCAAGGTCTGTGCCAACTGATCGATCTGCATCATGCCCCGGCACTACTTCTTCTCAATGATCTCTATGCAGTCCAACTTCTCATTGATGATACCCATGTCAATGGCGGATGACTCTGCCTTTGCTGATGTTGCTGCTGCTGACGAAGAAGTGGATAGACCCGCATCAACCTATGCTATCCTCTGATAGGACACAGCCTGGGGTAAGGGCTTCTCCTGAGTGTAGAGCCTGGTCTGGGACATCACTGTATAGTTCTCGACCATCTCCTCATAGATGGCCTAGACCTGATCCTCATCTTTGGCGAAGTAGGAGCCCCCACAAGAAGCATTGACAAGTCCCCGCAACTCCAGTGTCAGCCCACAAAAGAAGCTCTGTACTAGGTTGGGCTTGGATATGTCATGATATGGACACTGGTCGATGAGCTCACGGAATCGATCCCACACCTCATGGAACAACTCATTGAGGATCATGGAGAAGTTATTGATCAGAGATCGCGCTGCGTTCATCCAGCCGAGTGGATAGTACTTGTTCAAGTACTCGGTTCAAAGTTGCTCCTACGAAGTAACATATCTCCCCAAATGCTTCAGCCAGTAGGCTTCTCTATTAACTAGGAAGAATGGAAACACCATCATCTTGATGGTGTCCTCATCCACATATATATCATGGACAGTGCTACAGATCATCTCAAACTTCTGCAGGTGCAGATGCAGCTCCTTGGTGGCAAGCCCATGGAACTTGGGCAAGAGCTGAATGGTCTGGGGGGAAGCTTGAAGTCTCCCAAAATCGTCGGAAGCTGGATCCAACAGTGTCTAAGGGTTGCACCAGGGTTGTGCAACTCCCTCATCGGCCTGGCGGGTCTGGCTGGCTCCTGCAACACTTCTAGTTGTCCTCCATCTCCTACTTCAACCTTTGGGATCTCTCCCCCGCCTACTCGGTGCAGCTCTCCTCTGTCAGCTCGCATCTGTGCTATCTCTCAGCGCACCTCTACCATGAAGGCTCCATGATCTCTAATCAGCCTGTGCATCGTCTCCAGGGAGGCTAGAAGTGTGTTGTTGATGACGGCCTCATCTAAATCATATGTCAAACCCTGGGGCTGTCCATCGGTGCGCTTCTTACTACTGGCCATCTCACGAGTCTCTACAAAGGGAAAAGACCCGAACTCAAGTGCCTTTATATGAACAAATAGATGTGTTGCTGGTCTCTGCTCGGGCACCTCAGGACTAGAAGAAGGGTGGTTGAGGGGGAACAGGGTAGAAGCGAACTCAGTTTCGAAGAGCAGGTCTAAGCTCCCCAAAACCTTTCAAGATGAGTGGGTCGGAGTGCTCGAGAGTGGTGTTGTCAAAGGCAGCCTAAGGGACCTCCAACCCATCATTGTGATCTGGGAAAAGTGCGGATGAGATCTGGATGCAAACAAGATTAGCAGTCAAACCCCCAATTCACCTACTCAACGCTGAGCTAATGACCGCAAAGGTTCGGTCTTTTATATTGTCAATTTTATTTAGGTGATAATTCAGTCTTATAGAGCGATTAAGCAAGATGGTAGGAACCCGGCACTCCCAAGAGACTGGCCCAATCCCAAAGGTATATCTTTCCTAGCCAGTATAATTGTGGACTGTTTACTGGCTACCCGATCAACTCGATCTGTTAAGGACGTCGCGGCCCGCTTTATTTGAGACCGGAGAAATCCTTACTGTAGAACGACTAACCCCAAGATCAGTAGTCTAACGAGAGTTCAGGTGTGGCTTTAACCTAGTGTGTGTGTCACTCTCGCGTAAGGAAACCAAACAAGGAGGGGGTGACTCTCCCAAAATAGATTTTTAAGTGAGGTGTCTTTTAAGATCAAGTTTGCATTAACAGTCTCAATTTTATGGTCTTCCCTATTTATGGTATTTTTTAATAGCAAACAATGCCTAACAAATTTTTTGATCTCCTGCTTATTTGAAGTCCAAAAACAAGGGGGAGAAGTCAAAAAAGCCAATGCACGATCAAACACTATGATGCATGCAAAGTAAGAAAGGCGTACATGTCTCTAGAACTCTACATGTAGGGTGATCTATGCATATATTTAAAGACTGAAATTTAAACTAATATAAATGATGCAAGAATAAAATGGCCTTAGACGAGAAAGTTCTAATGAATGTGAGGAACAGTAGCTAACTGATCAGAGAGAGAGGTTGATGTCCGATTTCGGATGCCGGTCGGTGTCAGCCACAATGAATCCTGCTCACATTGTATACCACCTCTAGCAGCACGTGACCTCTCGATCAATCAAGTCAACTTTTTTCTATTATGGATTTTTAATAAGGTCCAATTACAAATCTATAGGTGCAGACAATATATTAGGGATTGGGCCTTAATTATTTACATTGCAATCAAGAAAAAGTTCTAAGTCCAAGGGCCAAATTCTTCGAGAATCAAAGAGAAAAAATGCGAGAAAACAAAACCGACGAAAACCACGGTGAGGTCCCCCGAGCACACCGGTGCTCGGCAAAACAATCTCCGATAAGCCAAGTGTCCAGAAGAGTCCGATGGTCCTGTATTATTACAACAATAATAGAATGTTCTGGAAGTAAAAACTAATCTAAGCTAATCTACTCTATCTAAAATAATTGATTCCATCCTGTTATCCTGCTCCTCCTCAGGTGTGGTTACACCAACCGAAAGCCACAACATCCTCAGATGATCCCTCGCACAAAAAACCAAGCAAGGAGAATGTCAGAAACTCAGTTATATAAAATAGAGATAAAAATACAAAAATCTGAAAAGACTACTAAGTTGTGCTCCCCAACAACGGCGTCATTCTAAAGAGCGACCAACAAACGAGAGTTAAGTATGAAAAATAAGCAAGGGTCGTTGTGATCCCAATTAACAAGTCGAACTCAACAAGAAAAATCAAGACCACACAAATCAGACAATCGAAGCGCAAAATCAATGTAAGCAGTCTCTGTTATTTATTTAACCTGGTATAGCGATCAGGGTCGAATACAAGGAGCACGAGTAAAACCTACAAAGTAACCCTAATTAGAAAAATAACAACATATTTTTGTAATTTTTATTTTGAACTTTTTGATATTTTTAAAGTAAGAAAATAAAACAAAACAAATAAGAAGAACAAGGCACACGCAAGCTTCCACAATTTCTATTGAGGTCAAAAATACTCAAAAATCAGAAAAAATTATTCTTATATTTTTCAAATATTCTTATGTTTTTGGAAATTTTATGTGATTTTTCCAATTTTTATATGATTTTATAAAAAGAAAACAAAGGCAAACAGGGAAAACAATATACAACCTAGACTAAAAAGCAAATTTAAAATATTAAAAATGCTCTAATGTCCTGGTTGAGATTTTTATAAAAAAGTAAATGAAAATACCTAACTATAAAACTAAAATTCTATTTTTTTTTGAATTTTTTAGATTTTTTAATGATTTTTACAAGTTTATTAGAGTTTTTAGATTTTTAGGGTTTTTATAATGATTTTTAAAACAAAAATGCTACTAAAATTAAAACACATAGTTACAAGCACACCCTGATTTTTTTAAAATTTTAAGACATTTTTTATAATTTTTATGTATTTTAAAAAATAGATAGAATAATTTTAGGTGTTTTTTTATTTTTAGAAAATATCCAATAGAACTAAATTAATTCACAAAAATTACCGTAAATATTAGATGTTCGCATGAGCTAACATCAACTTTTGTGGAATTTTTGGAGTTTATTAGGTATTTATTTCAATAAAAACAACACACACATCAAGTAGGGACCAAAATGCATGTATACGAAGGTTTCTAGGCTAAAAGTTAACATCTATAAAAAGCTCAGGGCTAATCTTGCAATTTATCCAATGTATTTACGTATATGCTCAAAAACTCACGCACAGGGGTATATTTGCAATTATTAGAAAAGTTCACTCCAAAACATAACATCCATAAAATTCAGGAGAAAACATGCAAATGACCCTCAAACTCACGTGAACATAAACGTGTCCCAGGTTCAGAAGGACTAAAATGTAAATATTGAAACTATAAGGTCCAAGTTGTAAATTATCCAAACTAACATAAACTACGATAAATATTTACAAGACTTCGAAGTAAATACAGAAAATAAAGGGCCTAAGCAAAATTACCCTTTGCGTGTGTGTGCGCTGCACATGGGGAACGTGGCAGGCGTAGAGGCAGGCGATGGCGTACGGGTTTGATCTCCAGACGCTGGAGATCTGACGACCTGGGAATGCTAGGGACGTACGGCCAGATGGTGTCAGATCAACGATGGAAAAGTTGCTGCTGTCGACGGCTGAGATGTAATCTGGCATAGGAAAGCTCCATCTAATGATAGCTGAGGATGGAGGACAAACAGCTCTTGGGTGAACTTCGATCGGGCATTGAATGCAATCCACTGCTCCGATGAGGGAACCTACAAGCCATGCTCGGTCGTGAGAGTGCTCTGCATCCGTTAGATGGCTCCGATGGAGGTGACGGTGGTCAGATGGGCTCGGTGGTCAAGTTCCTCCGAGAGCAGCTTCGGTTGAGCAGTTGGGTGGCCAAAGGTGGTCCTCTACGTGAACTAGCACCTGAAATGGGTGCGTCGCTTGGAGGCGGAGCTCCGATGAGGGTTTATTGCAAACGAAGACAAGGGAAGCGGAGGGGAGTGGAAATCGTTCTTCGGCGAAGGTGGTAGGAGGAGATCTCGGTCTTAACCACGACCTCAGGGACGAGTCTAAGGATGATCAAGATGCGGTGCAAGATGAACGATGGAATGAGGGGTCAATCTGAACAGGTGGAGGTGGGTATCGAGGCTCCGACCGGCTAATCGGAGCTGGTGGATGTGCGGTGACGCTAGATGGAATAGATAGAATCAAAAAAGGAAATGGGGGGGATAGGATGGACACTTGAAGGGTCATAGAAGCTCCTAAGCTTCAGTTAGAGGCGAGCGTTGAGGTGATGGCCTCAACTAAGTTGTGGAAGGCCTGGAGGCTAGACGCGGCGGCGGTCTGGCCACGTAGATAAGTTGCGAGACTCCCGCTACCAAACTCCACTCCGAAGAGGCTCTCCGACAGCTGTCACTCAACCAAAGGTGTCTAGGAGTAGAAGAAGGAGCGAGGCACGAGCTAAGCTGCAGTGGAGGCAAAAGAGATGATTTATAGGCTTCCTAGGATACTGGAAGGATCGGGCGAGAGCTTGCAACCCTAGGAAGATCTGCACCTTCCTAGGGATCTACGAAGGTAATGGATCCTCACGGGAAGGCTCGAGCGCAAGATCAGATTGAAAGGAGTCCTGACCCGATCGGGAAAAATGGGAGAAAACGCTCCGGTGGAAGGAATCGGGTCGGGTCAGCTTGGGAAAAATGGGAGAAAATGCCTCGGCAGAAGGAATCCTCAGGGGAAGGCTCGGGCGTAAGAAATTAGTGTATATACACTATATAGTATTATATACAGGTATAATATACCTATGTATTATACACATTAATTTTTATTTTATTATTCTTGCATAAATACCCCAATTTTGTGCTTTATTTATTTTCCACATGATTTTAGGTGAACAAAATAATTTTTATTTTTTGTATGATTTATTTAGAAGTATAAAATAATTAGGGGATGTGACATATATACATGTATTTTGTACATGTAAGAAGGATTTTATTTTTATTTTTATTTGTTTTTTTTCTGATTTTCATTTTATCTTTATTTTATTTCTAGTGTTATATACAAGGATGTAAAAAGGATATTTTTAATTTTATTTTGTCAAAATAATAATTTATATACACAGGTAATATGTACATCACAGAGCAAACCCTATCTCTCTCTACTTATTTAATTTGCGATCAAGTCAAGGCTTGACCTTCTCTTCGGGTTCGGGTCACTCTCTATTTATTCTAAATACCTCCTTTTATTTTCTTTTCTTTTATTCTTTTATTTTTGCTCAATTACATGCTAATTATGAAATATTAACACATGCATATTGATTGCTATGCTATTGTATTTACACCTATTTACATGATGTTTTGCAAAGATAAATAGCTAAAATAAAAGAATAAAGAGTGAGAATCAGGGATTCATCACTCGTGGACAGGCTCATGGGACATCTATGTGAAACTTGATATTAGGTACCTCATATGATTAGTCCTACTCAACGGGTTGAACTTCATGAGGAATGGGTCCTTCAATGCAGCCCACGTGGTGACTACCATCGCCAAATTCTTTAGCCAATAGGCGGCTTTGTCTGCTACAACAAAAGGGAAGGCTCTAAGAGGTATGTAATCCTGAGATACACCAGGTCGTCCTAGATTATCACATACCATTTCAAACTCCTCCAGGAACATGTATGGTTCCTCTATTGCATTGCCATAGAATTTTGGCAGGAGTGTCAAGAAGTGATGCTTTAATTCTCTAGCATTTGCGGTACAACCAGCCTAAGCTAATTCTCGTATTGTGCGACCCCATCATTTCTCAACTGACCAAGCTCCTGTCTAAGTAATTCACCTCTCTGCTCAACATGTGCAAGTCTGGCTAGGATGTCCTTCAATGGGTCATTATCTCCCTCATCACCTGTGCTCTTCTTGTGAAGCATCTTGTCTTGTTCTTATTCACCTTCATAATCGAAAGGATTTGAATTAGTCTGTGTAGAAGAAGTTGATATAGAAACACCGAGGTGATGGACTTCCTCAGTGTGAGAAGGGAAGAGAAGAGAGGTCTGGGTTTGACCTTCCTCAGAAAAAGAAAATGACTTATTGACCTCGTCTTCTAGGAAAGGATTGTCTTGAATCCAAGGGGGCCCAAGAAGAGAGTCATCCTCACCCTGTGAGGACGGTTCGTTTGGAGCGTTCGATGAGAGGCTCACGAAGTCCAAGCAAAATTCACTCCAATCCACCATTCTCTATGTTAATAGGTTCGAATCAAGAGCATGATGTGAAACAAGGAGTGATAGGAAGGTGCTAAGAGCACAATCATTGAACACACACACACCTGAAGACAAATACAAAGCAAAACCCAAATTCACCAACTCAACACAAGTGAAGATCGCAAGAGTTCGATCTTTTATCTTTTCAAATTTATTTGGTGATAAATGCGAACTTTGAAAGAGTTAACGAGCTCTTAGGCTCTTGTATTTCCCTAAGACTGGCCTAACTTTTATGACTAGTTGCACCTACTTTCAGCCAGTATGGATATAAGTACGGACCGTAAAATGACTACCCGTTACTTAAGTACTGAGCCTTACGCAGTGTCCTCTAAACCATCCACTCTTCTAAGTAAATCCGGACCATTTACCGACTACCCATATTTCTTCACTGAGAAGTAGCTAATCATTTTAATAGAATTAGTGATCAATATGAAAATCCTAGATTGGCTCTATCCTAGTGTCCATCTCTCTCTCTCTCTCTCTCTCTTACTTGCAAGTAAATTCAAACAATGAGGGGTTTACTCTCCCCAAAACAATTTAAGTTTTAATGCATTTTTTGGGTTGATTCTTCGAGTTCCACATGACAATGTGCAGCTTTTGACTCTACGTGTCTAACCTGGTCTCTTCATTCTGGGTAAGACTCTGGAATATGGAATTATTTGTACTCTCACACTATGAACTTGGCTCAACTCAAATAGGGTGTTGGAAGACTATGTGAGTTTCTTTTCTTGTAGAGTAGACACCTAAAGATCGGAGTACGAGTTGAAATAAAGACCCCAAAACATGTATGAAAAAAGATTCCATATCCGTAGGGGCACAACAAGATCCATGCAGAACTACCGAAAATCCAAACACAAAGAGGCCTACTACCAAATAAACATTTGATTAAAAAAGGGTCCAAGATTCAAGAAAACCTGCAGATCTTGGTGGAGACTTGGCTAAACTGGTCGGCTTCACAAGGAGAGGTGACTACACTAGTCACCCTCCAGTTCTTTTCTCCTTGTTCTAATTTCTCCCCCTCTTCGATTGTGAACATAATGTGACAAACCTTAGAAGGAAATACATGACTCCCCGAGGACGAGTTACTAGAGATGAGGTTTGCATGGTAGAAGCTAAAATCTTTCACACACATGAGTCAATTTTTAAATGTTCACGGGGTATGCTTTGGGAGGCGGATTGATCTAAGATGACTTCTGAGCCGAAATTGTGACAATGACATGTAGAACTTGAAGGTTGTTGATTTGAAAATTTTAAGTCCCACAAATGTTCCACCAAACTAATAATCCAAGGGTTAGTCCTGGCTTCATTTTCACCTTCTGCTCAAGGTCTTGAAATGGAACCCAATCTCATTTCACTTCCTTGCATTTCTTTAGATGCTTAGGGATAAGCATGGTTTAGGTATAGGGGGATGATGAATCTTAGATTCATCACTCTAAAAGACATTAATTAATCTCAAATCCTCAAAATTCATCTGCATTTTATCCATTATTCTGCATAATTAGCATTCATGCATGTAATAATAGAAATTGCATTTTATGACTCATAATTGCATAAAATAAGAAGCCAAAAATCTCAGTCCAATTCACCTATAAAATAGCTTAACTTCTCTAATTTTTAACTAATTCATGCTAACTCCAAATGAATTAAAACCACCTCCATTGTGTACATATTGCTAATATAAATAAATAAAAAAAATCACTAACCTAAATAAGTGGACCAACCATGGATGCCCTAAAAAGCTACCCATTTTGAGCTCTTTATAATCTATTTCTATTTAAAAAATCAAAAGCCACTCATGTGCACATCACGTGCTTCCTATACATGTGCATTGCACGTACGTCTCCCTCCCCCTTTCCCCTTCTAGTTCTGATAATGCACCCAATCACCGCCCCCTTCCATGGCGCGCCACCATCACCAATTTTGATCTCCAAATCTCCTTTGATTCCCAATAAAATTAGGTCTTCAATCGGCAATCGTCCATCACCGGCGCCCTCCTCGACTACAAAAATTTCATTGCCCCTCTGTGAAAGCCATCCGTCGGTGTGCTTCTTAAATCAAACACCGAGGTGACAACCAGGTATCTTCTTCGACATCAAGATTTGTGGTCCTAATACTCGTTGCAACTGCATCACCTATGCCTGCTATGCTCCGGTCCTCGCCGACCGTTGAGCTTGTACCTCCTAATACACCTTCCACTCCTCCGCTCGTTCTCTACTTCTGATCCACTAAACAACCTTGCACCGACGCACTCCACGCCCTCCGCTCGATATGTTGGACATGCAAGCCCACGGCGAGCCATTATTCAATAAATGTTATTGCGAATATCATTCCCTGATCTGAAATGAAGAATAGATAATTTGCATAATAGGTCCTTTAGTACAATTAGGGTTATGTACCATGGCCATCTTGATGATCATACAGCTATTGATTCAAATATTGAATCATAGAGGCTGGTGCTTGGATGAACATCTAAAGAGTTAGATTGAGGACTCATCAAGCACATCCAAATGATTGTTGAGAGATGATATCCAGCCTGAACAGGAGATGGCAATCCTTTCTCATTTAGGCTGATATCTGACCGACCTATTGATGCAGGTCCTCTGCATGGGAATAGAGATTTGGAGGTGTCAGATTAGTTAGGTTAAAGAGTTGACTTAACAAGATTGAGATAACCAAAGTCCTATGACGTATGTTATCATGATATAGACACGTATCCTCTGACCAGAGACAGATGTGTTATCATATGTCTAAGTATGTACATTTGGCAGACCAATAGGTTGATGACCTAATCAAGGTCTATACACCAGCGCGTTGGTGTGCATATAAGGGCATATGAGTAATACGATCTCTCAAAGGGATTATACAGGTTCATTACTGAACCGGAAGACATGAGCTCACTTATGAGATATTGGGAAGTCAAATTCCGTGCACGGTTGTCTCACTTTGGAAGCTTGACTGAATTTGTAGGTTTGATATATACTTTTGAAAAGTATATGATCAACACCTGGGTATGATATATGCTTTTGGAAAGTTTATGATCGATACCAACTCCCAATAGTCAAATGAGAAACTTAATGATAAATCCCTGAAGCAGACAGTGTAAAATTGATCTTATACTTCGGGATTATTCTGGATCTTTCAGTATGCAGGATGTACAGGTACTGGGAATACTTGAGGGTGATGTGATCATAAACGGTTGTATAACCACGACGCTTCCATTCATAGGGAGTGATGAAACAAGTCTGGATTTTAGTGACTCCTCTCAGTAGAGAAGTAATCTAATCTTAGTCCAAATGTTGGACATTGATCTGAATGTGATTCAGATGCAATGAGAAGATTAGATTTGCGGTAGCATCTATGGGAGGCCCGAGACCTATATTTGAGATGTGATCTCAACATCCAAGTCACTATACGTGTAAGAATACAATCGCACTGTCCTTATCTCCAAGTATTCGTGGAGAAAGCACATTATCCTTGAAAGAGTTCGGGATAAGTTCATTGTTGATATAAGTATCCGAGCATTGAGAAAATGGATAATTAAATGTGATTTAATTATTATGATTAAAATGAATTCGATTCATATTATAAAGAGAGTTATCTTAGATAATTAAATGTGTTTTGATTATCAAAGATGTAAATAATGTGAATGTGATTCATATTATTTGGGCACATGAGAATAGAGATTCAAGATGATTAAATGTGATTTAATTATCATAGATACTGAATAATGTGGATAGCACTATATTAATCACATATATTATAAATGTGATTTATAATATATAAGAGAGAGCTATTTGTAATTACATTTGTTAATTAAATGTTAATGTGAATTGGATTCACATTGGACATTAAATTGAAAATGTAATTTACATTTTATTTTGGGTTTTGAATGTGATTCACAATTTTCTAAGGGCAAGATTGTAATATTCACAAAATAATTATGAATTATTTTTGTTGAATAATTTACAACAAGTGTTGTTGTAAATCTTAGAGATTTCCATGGAATAATGTAATCTCATGAGATATCACGAGATTACATGAGATTGCCACCAAATCCCATATTATGGAAGGAGGCAATCTTCATTCCATAATCTCCATGCTTGATTGATTTAATTTAGTATTAAATCATATTGATTGATCAATATATATTTAATCTAAATTAAATCAACTGTTTTTGGTTTATTACCAACAAAATCTTGAACATTAAAAGAAACACAAATCAATGTGAGCATTGGATTTGTGTTGCCCATGGATTCAGATCCATAGGACCCAAAATATTATAAAAGGAAAGGCACCCCTTTGCTCTTCATCACACAATGAGAACATAAGTCTCTCTCTCTTTCTCTCTCTACACACCCTCTCTTCTTCTCTCATGTGGTCGTCCACCGTGGATGCCCTACAGAGGTTCTCCATCGCCGTAGCATCGTCGTTATGCTGCACAATCGTTTGCCCGTGGATCTCCGTCTCCTTCGGTGCACCTCGCTCATGAAAGAAGACGTCGGATCTCGTGTGTCGAGATCAGGAGATTCGCCGCTTGGATCATCAACAAGGATTGCGAGGAGCACGTGTTTCATCAACACGCTCGCAAGCGTCTCCTCCGTCGGATCGGACTTGAGACAGGAGGTCTCTTCGTTTACAGACTTGATCGCAACCACGCTTCAAGAGGTAATCCTATTACTTGTTTGTGGTTTAGAAGAAACGATCCGAGAAGTATTCTTGGATCATGTGGTTTCGTCGCATGAAATTTTTTTTAAATCACACTGCATAGAACAACTAGTGCGACTAGTCATTCCTCATCGTATTCAATACGACGCTCACGCTTCCATGATGCGCTTGAGGATTATCCCATATACTTCAAGTGGTATCAGAGACTTAGGTCGAAGGTTTCAGATACGATCCATAAACCTAAGCCGACTTGGGTTCGTTAGGGTTGCGAAAGTTTTATCGCATTTCATTTTTGCATCTCTGTTTAGTGATTATTTTCGACCCTATTTAAATTGTTTAAACGTGAAAATAAAACTTGGATTTTGTTCCCCATTAAATTAGGAAATTATAGGATCTGAGTTTGTGTGATTTCGAATCTGTTTGCTCAAGTTATGATCAAATTAGTGAACATGTATTCACTGTTGCGGGAACTGCGAATCTTAACGTGATTAATGGTTAATTACTATTTTGATCCGCCTAAAAATGCGTGAAATATCACTTAGGTTATGTCATAGATCAAATTAACAATCTTTGAAAAATTATTTTATCTAATTTCGATTTGAATTGATTGAGATATGTTAATTTTAGTAAGTAGGGGTCACTGCTGAAATTACATTCCTAATAAAGAATCATGTGATTGTCAATTAGTGAAACTAATTGTTAATTTCCTAAAATAATTATGTAAAATTATTTCAGAAATATCTAATCATGATTATTTCCATAATTGACTTGGCCTCAACCAATAAATTGATTAGATTTGATCTAGATCAAAATTAGAAACACAAATAACAAACAACTTGCCTGAATAGGATTGGAATTTGTCTAGCAATTGTCCTTATGATAAAAAATATTTTGATTATTACTATATGGTATAATTTCGGTTGAAGAACCGATGATCATCTCAAGGATACATTTATCTATTTGTCATTATCTTTTCCTGAGGTGGATATGGTATCTAGTTAGGGAGCGTTGGGGTAGCGGGTCGCACCAGTTGCGGTCTGTCCCACTCCTGTCAGTACTGGCCATGACAGTGGGTAGGGACTCGATAATGCTGGAGAAATAAAGGTGTATTTTTCTAATTATTAAAATTCGAATTAATACGTACTTTGAGATAATACCATATATATTCAAGTAAAACAATCAAGTTTGTTGATTGAATTGGATTGATAATTGATTTAATGAGATTAAGTTAATTATATCCTATTAAAAACAATCTATTATGAATAGATGTGTATTTCCCTTGGAAGAATTAATTATATAAATATGATTTATAATAATTAATTAAAATTTGAATATGAGGTGGAGGATCACATAAGTGACATCCATGGTCTCCTGTCAAGGCGAAGGGTACCATCGCCAGATATTATATGTAGGAGACGCCTGTCCGAAGTGACAGCTCCTGCATACGATCGATTTGGATCAGTCTCTTCGCTTTTCGAAAGAGTAAGTACGTATGCGTAGTGACCTCAATATTAGGTCCTCATATTATTGGGGCGATATTGGATTGCGGATAGCGAGTTGTATTCTTGTTGACGGTTGATTCAATTAATGACGGGTCAACATCACCTTAGGGGTGGTGGGCCCGGGTGTTAAAGATCGAATTGGGAAATGCAAGTTGGACTTTCAAGGCGGAATGTGTTCCCGCTTTTTTTATCCAAGTTACAGGTTCTCATATTATTAGGATGTAAAAAAGATAAGGAAGGAGATCCCAGATCTTGCTGAGATATGATGGTAACTATATCTCTTACATTGAAAGTGATTAAGGGAATGAACTTTCACTGTTGATAAGGCAAGACAACTTTGATATAAAATTCATAAATCAAAGTACAATGTGTGTATATTTATTTATAAATATATTTATGCAAATTTCTTATTTCAGATAATCCTTCATTAAACCCACTCAATAATAACAAGTGAAATATCATGGATTGGATCCATGATCAAGATATTGTACTTACAGTTGGACACATAATGTATGTGGTTGCAATGTGCAAGTTTTTTCGTAATAATGAGGAATGACAATTAAATAGATAATAGGACTACAACCCTAGGGTTGTATGTCTCTATAATCTTGATCTCTCATTGAATGTACTTCGGAAGTGACATGTTGATGATGACCATAATTGTCAAATAATCCTTATAAAAATTCTAAGAAGATGTTCTGGTATACATATGTGCTCTCGACATTTTATCATGAATGACATGATTCTATGCATCATGCAGAATGGTAGTTCTATAAGAGATGATGTATTCAAATTGTTTGAGTGCCTACCTGAACCAATGTTTTAAGAGTTTAGATGGATGTAGATACGATGAGTGTTATCATTCTACTATCTATACTCAAGTCATTCATGAAGCTTCAGAATATTCATATTGTATGAATTGAATGAAGCATGTACAAATGTTGAAATGCTCTTATATTGAAATCTTTTGAATTCAACATAAGAGATCCTTCGTCTAAAGCAATGGTTGTTTATAGATAAAGGTTGGACCCAAGTAAGAAGAAAAGTCAAAGAGTTGATTGTACTTTTGTGACTTCCATATGACATCCAAATAGTTGGATGAATGACTATACTACAATAAGCTGATGTATAGATAGTATAACTATCAAGTCTATCTAGATCCTTAGAGAAGGACTCGGATAGTGCATTGGAATAATCTCATTTAATCATTGAAATTGACTTTCTTATTGGATAAGATAAAAGTCTAATAATTGTATCTCATTCTTCTAATGACACTTGCAATTAGTTGCATATGTATTAGAAGACTATAAAATTTGATTTTGAAGTTTAATAGTCATCCACATGGACATTGATGCAATTGTTGCAACAATCTCTATTGGATAGATGGACTTGTTATTTTCAGTGGGAGAGACCTTAGTCTTAGAGAATGTCTATATGACCTAGATATTAGAATACACTCATTATTTATTTCTTAATGTTGGGCATAAACATGAATTCTGGAATAGACCTATCATAAAGAGTTATGATAGAGATATTTCAGATAGTAATATAAAATCTAGTGGACTCTACTAAATTAGAAAATTAATTAATGGTTCATTAACATTTCTAATATTGAAAGTAAACTTTAAAAGATCAATAGGAGAATGAAGATCATTTGACAATGTTATGGCATCAAGCCTTGGACATTTGTCTGTTGATGTGATCAATAGACTAGTAAGAGATGAAACTTTAGATTGTCTAAAAGTTCAAATCTTACATACTTGTGAATATTTTATTCAAAAGTAAAAATGTCCAATATACCCTTCCTTGGAATGGTGTAAGATGTCAAGGTATTAAAGATCTCATACATATTGATGTATGTGAGTCATCTATATCGGAATAAACACTATGGATATGTGATATCTATTGATGATTATTTGTGATATGAGATTTCTTCTCTTCACTTAGAAACCTTTGAAATGTTTAAAGATTTCACAATTTTAGTTTAGAACCAAAGTTTGAAGGAAGATTAAATGAATTTGATCTAATCTAGGTAGTCTATACCTATTAGATGAATTCATAGAATACCTTATAGAGATATGAATATCATTTCTATCTCACTCCTCCTAATAAACCTAAACTCAATAGAGTTGTAGGGAGATACAATTGGATCATGTGTGACATGATATGATCAATGATGAATCTTAGCATAATTATCTCTTAGTTTCCAAGGTATATGTATATGTAGTAGAAGACTACAATATATATATATATATATATATATATATATATATCCTTAATAAGGTTCCAGGCAAGTAAGCTGGAATTTAGCACCTGAGAGTGCTACTTCATTAGGAAAATAAAGGATGGTATTGGATACCTACTTTATAACCTTGAGATTCTTAAAAGATTTCATATCTGAGAATGTGATTCTTAGATGATGAGACTCTTGAGAATCAAGATGAAAATGAAGTAAAGGAACTCATTTAGTCTTGAGAAGATAATGATGCTCCTAAAATTGGAAACTATAAGGACAATTAAAGATGAAACACTAATACCTCTTCAAATAAGATTGAAGATGGATTCCATGTGTCAGTTGAATCTGACAATGATAATGAAGCTTCTAAAGATCATGACATGGAAAGATGGATGTTAGCAATAAATTCTAAAGTAGACTTCATATACAAGTGTTGTATATGGACCCTCGAGGATCCACCTATATGGGTTAGACCCATTAAGGAGTAAATGGATCTTCAGGAGAAAGAGGCAACCTGATGAGAAGGTAGAGACCATCAAAGCACGGTTCGTAGCCATGAGCTACACACCGAAGAGAAGATATCGCTTGCGATGAGACATGCTCTTCAGTGATCATGCTTGTACCCATCGAAATATTGCTAACTATAGCTACACAACTTGACTTTGACATCTTTAAGATGAAAGTCAATATTGCATTTCTCCATAAATACCTCTCTGAGGATATTCACTTGAAGTAGCCCCAAGGCATCATGGTTGAGGAAATCAAGGTGTGCAAGCTAAAGAACTCCATCTTTGGACTCAAATAAGCTTCTTATAGTTGGAACATTAAGTTTGATGAAATTATAAATGTTATGATTTTAGATAGAATCTTGATGAACTGTGTGAAGCTTAGTGGGAGTGCCATTGTGTTCATCGTGTTAAATGTAGATAATATCCTAATCATTTGAAAAGGGATAATAATAAGTGTTTTATAATCTGGTTGTTCCATACCTCGAGATATGATCTCAAGGATACCTCTTAGATCATAGTTCTGAAGTTGTTTAGAAGCAAAGAGAAGAGGATATTGGGGCCATCACATCAATGGTACACCTTGGACATTTCCATTTTCTGAAAAAAACCAAGAAAGGCTTCTTTCCCTCAAGATACGGTACTAACCTATCTAAAGTGATAGCGCCTCAAAGAGTTGAGGATGTAAATGCTAAAACTGCTTGACCTTGTGCATCAGTTCCGAGAAGCCAAGTGTATGCTTGATGTGTACAAAAGTCAGATGTCTACCACGTAGTAGGAGTCGTAAACTGTTACCAATCCTCTATGGTGATAAAATACTTGATTGCAGTAACAACGATATCTTCATAGAGGGCAAAACTTTTGAGATAGTGATCTCAAAGTCTTATCTTCAAGAAATTAAGACTTTATAGATAGTAATCTAAAATGTCTTAATTGCGGATACCTTAGGAGATAGAGATTTCAAGGATTAAGGGTATTCTAATAAGGATTATAGAAATTACATACTGGTTATAATAATGATTATTGAGCTGTAGTGTTAATGACACTATAACTAACAATATTGAGTATTGGTTGCATAAGATGCAACTTTCACATTGGAAGCGAGCATTGTTACCTTGGGATATGCAAGTGCCGTAAAAGGACTTGGCATAGTCTCTTGGGAACAGAAAGACTGATCAGCTTACCTAGCTACTTTTTAGCCTATGATTGTTACATGAGTGTGGGTTTAAATGATTAGCCTATTAATGGCTCTTTGGGCTAGTGGGAGATTGTTGGACATGCGAGCCCACAACGAGCCATTATGCAATAAATGTTATTGTGAATATCATTCCCTGATCAGAGATGAAGATAGATAATTTGCATAATAGGTGACTTAATACAATTAGGGATATGTACCATGGACATCTTGATGATCATACATCTGTTGTTTCAAATATTAAATCATAGACGCTGGTGCTTGGATGAACATCTAAAGAGTTAGATTGAGGACTCATCAAGCACCGTCAAATGATTGTTGAGAGATGATCTCCAGCCTGAGTAGGAGATGGCAATCCTTTCTCATTTAGACTGATATTTGATCAACCTCTTGATGCAGGTCCTTTGCATGGGAATAGAGATTCGGAGGTGTCAGATTAGTTAGGTCAAAGAGTTGACTGAATGAGATCGAGATAACCAAAATCCTATGACGTATGCTGTCACGATATAGGCATGCATCCTCTGACCAGAGACAGATGCGTTACTATATGTCTGAGTATGTACATTTGGCAGACCAATAGGTTGATGACCAAATCAAGGTCTATGCACCGGCGCTTTGGTGTGCATATAAGGGCATATGAGTAATACGATCTCTCAAAGGGATCATACAGGTTCATTACTGATCTGGAAGACATGAGCTCATTCATGAGATATTGGGAAGAATCAAATTCCGTGCACGGTCGTCTCGCTTTGGAAGCTTGACTGAATTTGTAGGTTTGATATATACTTTTGGAAAGTATATGATCAACACCTGGGTATTATATATGCTTTTGGAAAGTATATGATCGATACCAACTCCCAATAGTCAAATGATAAATTAATGATAAATCCCTGAAGCAGACAATTAAAATTTATCTTATACTCCAAGATTATTCTGTATTTCCAGTATGCAGGATGTACAGGTATTGGGAATACCTGAGGGTGATGATGTGATCATAAATGGTTGTATAACCATGACGCTTCTATTCCTAGGGAGTGATGAAACGGTTCTGGATTTTAGTGTCTCCTCTCAGTACAGAAGTAATCTAATCTTAGTCCAAATGTTGGACATTGATCTGAATGTGATTTAGATGCAATGAAAAGATTAGATTTGCAGTCTTGATTTAATCAAGCATCTATGGGAGGCCCGAGTTCTGTATTTGAGATGTGATCTCAATATCCAAGTCACTATATGCGGAACAATACAATCACCCTGTCCTTATCTCCAAATATTTGCGGAGAAAGTGCATTATCCTTGAAAGAGTTCGGGATAATTTCATTGTTGATATAAGTATCCGAGCATTGAGAAAATGGATAATTAAATATGATTTAATTATCATGATTAAAATGAATTCGATTCATATTATAAAGAGAGTTATCTTAGATAATTAAATGTGATTTGATTATCAAAGATGTAAATAACGTGAATCTGACTCATATTATTTGGGCACATGAGAATAGAGATCCAATATGATTAAATGTGATTTAATTATCATGGATATTGAATAATGTGGATAGCATTATCCATATTAATCACATATATTATAAATGTGATTTATAATATATAAGAGAGAGCTATTTGTAATTTACATTTGTTAATTAAATGTTAATGTGAATTGGATTCACATTGGACATAAAATTGATAATGTAATTTACATTTTATTTTGGGTTGTGAATGTGATTCACAATTTTCCAATGGCAAGATTGCAATATTCACAAAATAATTATGAATTATTTTTGTTGAATAATTTACAAGTGTTGTCATAAATCTTGGAGATTTCCATGGAATAAGATATCATGAGATTACATGACATTGCCATCAAATCCCATATTATGGAAGGAAGCAATCTTCATTCCATTATCTCTATACTTGATTGATTTAATTTGGGATTAAATCATATTCATTTATCAATATATATTTAATCTAAATTAAATTAACTGTTGTTGGTTCTTTACCAACCAAATCTTGGCCATTAAAAGAAACACAAATCAATGTGAGCCATTGGATTTGTGTTGCCCATGGATTGAGATCCATGGATCCCAAAATATTATAAAAGTAGAGGCACCCCTTTGCTCTTCTTCACACAATGAGAACATAAGTCTCTCTCTCTCTCTACATGCCCTCTCTTCTTATCTCACGTGGTCGTCTACCATGGATGCCCTAGAGAGGTTCTCCATCGCTGCAGCATCGTCGTTATGCTGCCCGATCGTTTGCTCATGGATCTTCATCTCCTTCGGTGCGCCTCACTCATGAAAGAAGACGTCGGATCTCGTGTGTCGAGATCAGGAGATTCACCGCTTGGATCATCAATAAGGATTATGAGGAGCACGTGTTTCATCAACACGGTCGCAAGCGTCTCCTCCGTCGGATCAGACTTGAGACTGGAGGTCTCTTCGTTTAGAGACTCGATCGCATCCACACTTCAAGAGGTAATCCTATTACTTGTTTGTGGTTTAGTTGAAACAATCTGAGAAGTGTTCTTGGATCATGTGGTTTCATCGCATGAAAAGTTTTTTAAATCCCGCTGCATAGAACGACTAGTGCGACTAGTCGTTCCTCGTCGTATTTGATATGACGCTCACGCTTCTGTGATGCGCTTGAGGATTATCACATATCCTTCACGATACACCTTCGTCATGTCTACACTACACCAATCGTCATCCGTGCAGTAGGGTCCTGGATCATCATAGACAACTCCAGCATCTGAAAGAGACTGGGCTTCATCAACATCGCTTCGATAACCACCATGAAGTCCACCGCAAGGAGCTCCGACTTCCACCTGCTCTAGATCTCAGATGTGCATATTCATAAACCAGGAGCCTCCACCCTTTGCCTCACGCAGAAGACCATACTTCACCAGCCATCCTCTCGTATACTGCCTCTCTTCATCGACACCCACCGGACGTGTGTCGGCCTTCACCTTCACCACACAGCCTCTCCTCTACGCGAGGAGACGCTTCTCCATAACCATACTTACACCCATACTGGCTGAAAGTAGGTACTAACTGAGACAAATTCATTTTCATAGTGTAGCTCTGATGGATTCTTGGATAAATGTTCCGTCATTTTTGAAAGAGCTAAAATGAATGATGGTTTGGGTTTGACCGAGATGAATTTATTTTATGATATGGATCTGGAGGGTATCTGGACAAAAGTTCCATAATTTTCGAAGTAGGTTTATTGGTTGACATAATGGATCTGTTTCAAATCAAAAAAGGGGAGTGTTGGCACAAGTTTATGACTTTTGATCTTCAAAATCGGTTCAGGCACACAAATCAAACACAAATCAAACCCCACGTTCACCAACTCACACAATGAAGCCGCAAGAGTTCGGAAATTTTCTTTTCAATTTTAGTTAGTGATAAATCAATCTTAGAAAAAGATTAGTGAGCTGTTAGGTGCCGGAAATTTTTTTAATGACTGACCCGAATTCTTACGACTAGTTGCACCTACTTTCAGCCAGTATGGGTGTAAGTACGGACCGTAAAACGGCTACCCGTGTTACTTAAGGACGGTGCCTTATGTAGAGTCCTTTAAACCACCCACTCTACTAAGGAAATCCGTACCATTTATCGGCTACCTGTAGATCCTCACTGAGAAGTAGCTAATCGTTTTTGTCGAATAAGTAGTCAATATGAAAATCTGGGTTTGGGCTCTAGCCTTAATTGTGTCTCTCGCTCACTTAGAAAAATAAAAGAATCCAAGATCGGTGTTGCTCTCCCGCAAAAATTCTTGATTTTATTTAAATCGGCTATATTTTAGCAGTCCCAATTTTAATTAAGTGGTCACTGAAAATTTAAGAAAAGCAAAAATGCACGTCTACCGTCTAGTCTCAATTTCCTTTTAATATTATGTGACAAAATAGAAGGGAGAAATTCGGGAAAAGTTGATGCATGCAAAAAACAATGATGTATGCTCAGTTAGAAGACTTACAGTGATTCCTTACAATCTCCATGTGGGATGCAATACAAGAATGGAAATATTGTTCTAAATGAATCCAAGTTGATAAAAACCGCACCAAGAAGAAAGTTCTATTAGCCGGGAAGAAATGAGTAAATTTTTGACTAAATCGAACGATATAAGGCGCGTCTTGATTAAAGTGAAGTACGGCTCTAGGTCCTACGAGCACAATCAAAAATTTGAAAGCTCTAATAGCCGTATGTGCAGGTCTATCGTAAGTGCCACTCAAGAGAGTGAAACAGGCTACGACACACCACAGAAAATATTTGAGGTTTTTCTACACACGTGAGAGTCCAAACAGACACCGCTAGAAATGAGCAAATAATTACATGAATTAAAAATTACAGAAAATAAATCCTAGACTCTACGCTCTCTCATGACTCGACTCAATCTTAATTTTTAATGCATCTTTTTGGAAGTTGGTGAAGATGCATCGGTTCTTGAAAAACCGCTCCACATACGTCGGGTAACTCACAAGAAAAATAAGAGAGAGAGTGTGTAAGAAAGTGGCACAAAAATAAATCAAAAATAAAACAAGAATATAAATGCTGAAAAAAATCAATGCAAGGAAAAATGGAATTTACAGTGAAAATTTTGAGGGTCAAACTACCTAAATGTGGAAAACCGAACAAAACATTTTTTAGATAAAATCTAAGTCATTTACCTCCCTGGCAAGGCACCATCTGACAAGTCCAAGAATCACCCTTGTTAATTTGCGTGGATTATCTTTCACTTTCATGAATGTATCGTTTCATTGTAGGTAGGCAGTCAGAATCGGTTAAGAAATAACCACACAAAATTTAGTCAATTTTAATCAATGTGGTTTTATATTTATTTTTCTTGGGCAAGTTCCAAAGTCGAACACAAGGAGGCAAAGGAACAACTTAGAATTTTGTCTATCAAATTTTATGTATGGTTTTCGAGGCGGTCTTTTTTTTTGAAATTTTTAATGCAATTTGAGATGTGAAATGCAATTGAGGCCAATTTTAGGGACAAAAAAATGATTAGCAATCAAACGATGTCTAAAAAATGTGAAACTTGGCGAAGATGACAATTACGATGAAATGAATACACTGTATATTTTTTTTGGAAATTTTGGATGCAAGATGATTTTTTTATGAATTTTTAAATATAAAAAAAAGATTTTTAGTTATCAATTATAATAAATATTAAACCTAATTATTTTCAAGGGGTAAAATTATCCAAGATCTATCACTAGGTGATGGATCTCAAAAAAATCCTAACCTCAAAAATATTATATTTAATACCCTAAAAAAATTAAATATTGAAATATGCAAAATAAATTTTACAAGACAACCATGCATGCAAATGCAATTCTTTTTGGATGATATGTAACATACAATTAATTCTATACTCTCTGAATTTTTGGCAATTTTTAGAGCAACGGTTGATTACTTAGTAATTTCAGAGCACAAAATGGGTAAAATATGCCATTTTCCACAAATCAATTAATTATTAAGTATCCATTGATCACAACACTGTCAAACATATGCCATAATGTAGAGAATTAGTTGTATAATAAAATACCTATTTTTGATAAATAAAATAATGTAATGTAGTTGTTCAAAGCAATAGGGGAAGCACGTGGGTGTTTCTGCAATATGATAATAGGAAAATAAAATGATGCAGAATAGGGGTATGCGTGTAATTACCTAAACCCCCAAGGGGTCTTCTGCAAAAAATGCCTAGTGGTCACGTGCTAGGCACATGACCCTTGAGTTGGACTTCTACGCAAATAGGCGAAAGTTGAAGGCGGGTTCTGCAATTTGCCCACAAGGTCACGTGCCGCGGGATGGGTGATGTTCCCCCTGGGTGTGTGTGCCTTGTACGTGTGTGGGAGGCCTCGGGCCTCCTGCCCGGTGGCGAGGCGGAGTGGCCGGAAGGGGGTGAGCTCCTGGGTCGGGGAGGAGCAAGGTCTTCAATTAGATGTCTCCGGCTGATGCACGGTAGAGGAGGCGCTACGAGCCGGCGAGCAGCCGAGGTAGCGGGCTTCGTTTATGAAGAGGCGGAGCAGCTTTGTCGAAGGGGCACGAGCCAGGAGCGCTGGTTTGGCGTTGGGTGTTAGCGGCGACGTCAGCGATGAAGCTGGGAGAAGAAGCTGGTGAAGAACGGTGGTCCGGTGTTGACGTCGGGTGCGACGTGGTGAAGTTGGTGGAGTTATCGATGAAGAACGACGTTGGTGATTGTTGATGAAGTGTCAATGTTGTAGGCTCAATGGCGAATGCCGGAGCAAGGCAGTCAATGCGAAGGTCGCTGCCGCGACGAGGGGGGATCCCTCGGATCACGCCGGAGAAGAAGGAGGTCGGGCTGCCACCCCGAGCCCCTTCTCGCGTGCAGTTGGCGGATGGCTTCTCCAGCTGTCGAAGACGTGGTTGTGGAGGTGTTGTGTGCCAGCAAAGCTGTTGGTGGCGAAGACGTTGGAAGCGTTGTCGTTTGATGATGGCGGGAGAGACGACTCGTGGTAGTAGGCTCGACGGTGAAGAAGGATGTCGATGAAAATCAGGCCGGAGATATTGCAGTTGTCTGTTGAAGAAGATCGAAGCGAAATGCGGGGAGGTTGCTGGTGGAGGGATTGAAGGTGGAGCGAGTTTGAGGTCGTAGGCTCGACGACGTGAAGCGGTCGGAGTGGAGCAGCACTCGAATGAGGGAGCTGCGGCGAGGTTTCAAAACCTTGGATCTCACCGATCGTCGGGGGCGAAGAGATGTCACCTCCTATCGATACTTCCCTTTGAGCTGCAGTTGGTGGATGAAGTTTACGAAGGTAGGCGGTGAGCCTTTAAATAGGAACAGTGAAGGCGCCAGATTTGGGAGGAGATCGAGAACGGGATCCTGAAGATTTGATTGACGGAGAGGCGGCGGGAGAACATCACGAAGGAGGGCCGGGAATGGAATGCGGCGACGAGGTTTCGCGGGAGTGGGGCGGTGGCGAAATCAAGGACAGAGATTACGGTACATTCCAGATTGGGAAAAGGGGATGGAGGAGGACGGTGGGCCCCAGCCGTCCGATCGGCCAAGATCGAGCGGCCAGAAGGGCGCCACGTGGTGTTAGGAGGGAGCGCAGGCAGAGCACGTGCAGTGCGTGTGCGAGGTCAGCACACGCGCTGCACGTGCGATGGTTATTATATTTTTTATTTTCTTATTTTTTATTTAAAAAAACGAATGAAAAGAAAATTCAAAAACGGGTCACACGTGGTGGCTCCAGGAGCTACCACGTGTCAGCCCCATAAAAATCAGAAAATAAATAGAAAGATAAATACGTAAAAAAAAGAAAATGGCCTCGGATCGAAAAAATTTCTTCACGAAAATTGCTCGTCTCAACTTTCATAAAGGAACCAAAATGAAAATCAATCATTTGTGCAAAGTGATATTTTTGGGATATCCCATGTACATAGAATACCTTGATTTTTGGGTTTTATAATTTTTTTATCATTTTTAAATTAGATAAAAATCTGAAATAATACGATAAAATCAAAGTTAAATATTTACACATTAATCATTTTTTTTGGATTTTTTTAATTAATAAAAAAAGAAATAAAATAAAAGACGAAAAAGATGATTTTTGTAGAGACAGTTAGTAAAGACTCGGACTCAGTTAGTTTATTTGATTTCAAGCTCAGTTTGAATTTGGAATTTTACGCATTTAAATAAAACTTTCATCAAAGAAGATAAATGAAAAAGAAATGAAATAAAATATGTTAATGATGTACATAAAATAATAGGTCAAAAACTGCTAAAATACAAAATGTACAACAGAGGCCCAAAACCCAAATTTCACAAATTAGCTCTGATTCCTTTGAGCTTGGTCTTGTTTTGAAGGTAGTTGAATGTACATCAGTTCAAAGTGAGTAGGATCAACCCGAACACTGTATGATAAAGATATGAAGGTTTTAGTCCGGAAATCCTAAAATTAGGGTTTGGGTCTTTAGTCCACTTATTTAGGTTAGTGATTTTTTTGTATTTTTTATTTATTCTTGTTAGTGATATGTACAGAGTAGAGGTGGTTTTGGGGTCAATTGGAGTTAGCATGAATGAGTTAAAAATCGGGGAAGTTAGGCTATTTACATGTCAATTTTGGCTGGGATTTTTTGCTTTTTATTTTGTGCAAAAAAAGTGATAAAATGCAATTCTTATCAGAACATGCATGAATGCTAATTATGCAGAATAAGTGAAGAAATATCAATGATTGTTAAGCTTAATTATTCAGTTTTAGAGTGATGAAACTGAGATTCATCAGCCTCTAACAAGCCCTGTCGCCCCTCTCTGTCGCATATCAGAATCAGGACCCTTACATGCTCTACACGTGAGGTTTGGAGAAGTCGCACATAGGCCCTATAGATCTCCCAATTCACACGGAAGTCCACCAACCCAGGGGTCACATGCTACGCATGAGACCACTTGGGTAAATTGCAGAAGCCACGTCTGAGGTCATCTTAATTCCATCCAGGTCTCGTCGTCTTTCGCACATGCCCATCTGGCAGTTTTGCAGAAAAACCTGCAGCTTTTTTGGTAACTACAATAAAGTCTCTCTCTCTGTGCATTATTTTATTTTATTTTATTGCAATTCTACCCCTGTGTTCCCCCTTTGTATTAGAGCTTTACATGACTTATTTTTATTATTCAATAATAGAATTGTGTTGTTCAATTAATTCTCCACATTATTGCATAACTGTTGTATTTTTCTATGCTGTGGTTTTTTTACCATATACTATTCTTACGTAGAATATCATATTTTACACAATTTGTGATCTTAAATTCATAAGTAATTAACCATAGCTCCAAAAATGGCTAAAAATTCATTAATTATAGAACTAATTGTATTTCACATTGTGCCAAAAAAGAATTGCATTTGTATGCATGGTTTTCTCAATAAAAATCATTTTGTAGATTTCAATTTTTTTAGTAGGTATTAAATCTCATATTTTCAAGGTGTGGGATTTTTTTGAGATCTACCATCTAGTGATAGATCTCGGATTGTTTGATCTGTTGAAAATAAATAGGTTTAATATTTATTATAATTAAATATTGAAATTAACATCATTTACATTCATAAATTCTTTAAATATTCATCTTGCATCCGAAAATTCCAAAAAATACAGTGTATTCATTTCACCATATTTTACATCTTGGCCAAGTTTCGTAATTTTTGGACATCGTTTGATTGAAATTACATTTTAGTCCCTAAAATTAGCCACATTTGCATTTTGCATTCCAAAATTGCATTAAAAAATACCAAAAAAAGACCGCCTTGAAACCCGTGCGCAAAATTTGATAGACATAATTCTAGGTTGTTCCTTTGCCTCCTTGAGTTCAACCTTAAGACTTGCCCTAGTAAAATAAACATAAAACCACGTCGATTAAAAATTGAATAAATTATTATGGTTATTTCTTAACTAATTCTGAATTCTCGCCAGCAACAAAATGATAAATTAAATGCTTAATAATTCACATCAATTAAAGAGGGTATTTTCAGTGGGTGTAAAGAATGATGTATGGGGAGAAACTACCTCAAAGAGAAGGTTCTCTGAAAAGAATGTGGATATGAAGATTAAAAATTTGGCATGTGAGCGTGACCCATAGAGTCTGGGTATGAATGCTAATATTCTAACATTTTTAAGAGAACGGTAAAGATTGATTCAGGAAGCCATGATATGTGTTTGTAAATGCATTATCACATGATTCAATACACAAATGCAAACCCCAAAATTCACCAACTCAACACTGTGAAGGCCGCAAAGAACCGACCAATTCTCTTTCTCAATTTTAGGTTAGGGTTGATTTCAATCTCTGAAAGAGTTAATGAGTTGTTAGGTACCTGTATTTTCCTAAAGACTGGCCCAACTCTTATGACTAGTTGCACCTACTTTCAGCCAGTATGGATGTAAGTACGTACCGTAAAATGAATAAATGTTACTTAAGGACCAAGCCTTACACAATGTCCTTTAAACCATCCACTCCATTAAGGAAATTTAGATCGTTTACTGGCAACCTATATTTCCCCACTGAGAAGTAGCTAATCATTTTGTAGAATCATTAGTCAATATGAAAATCCTGGCTTGGCTCTATCCTAGTGTTCATCTCTCTCTCTCTCAAAAAGATAAATGAATAAAAGGATGGGGTTGCTCTCCTGTAAAAATTATTGATTTTATGGGTTTAATTAAGTCGGCTTTGTTTAGCAGTCCTGATTTTAATTTGGTTATCTCTTTGAATTTTTGTGGAGATCAATACACGTCTACATGGGGATTCCAATAACCTTTATTTCTATGTGAATGAAAACCGAGGCAGAATCGAAAAGATGATGCAGTGGGAAACACGATGATGAATGTTGAGTTAGAGGTACTTACAGTGCTTCCTGACAATCTTCATGCAATATGCTAAAGAGAATCGGAATTTCTCTATAAAAAATAAATCTAATGCATGTACGAGAAATCGTACTAGAACATGAATTTCTAATAGCGAGTGATAAAACAATTTAATTTGGCTGAATGAAAATCAATCTAACGCGTATAATTAAGTGCAATGTGTTCTTGGTCCTACGAGCTCAAAAAAATCCTAGTAGCTCTGATAGTCATGGCGCAATCCGAGGACTACGAACCACTCAAGTTGGTCCTCACCCTCACCAAGAAGTGAAAATGTCTGACACACCAAAGAAAAAGTCCAGTCTCTTAACACACATAAGAACTCGATCGGGAACCACGAGAAATGAGCAATTAACTACAAGTTAATAAAAGATGAACACACATACACTCTCTCTCCAAAAATGAGAAAACAAATTCTTCGTATGTCCAGTCGCTTTGAGTTGCGTCAGCTTCCAAGAAAGTCACTCCAAGTCCACTGACGCATAAAAAATAAAAGATTAAATATTAGAGAGATATTCAAAGAAATATATACAAAAATAAAAAGAAGGAAAAATGTTGAGAACACAAATAGAGGAATAAATACAAGAAAATCAGAGGTCAAACTACTTGAGGGTGGAAAATCTAATATCCAGATTTCCTAAAAAAACCTAAGTCATGCCTCCTCGGCAAAGGTACCATTTGAAAAACCGTAAATTTATCCTTTTAATTAAGTTATTTTAAATATGCTATAGTAGAGCAAATTCGTATTTATCAAAATGATCGCTTAATTAATTTTAGCGATTAATAGCAAGCAGTCAATTTTTTTTTACTTGGAAAGTCCAAGGTCTAACTCAGGGAAGCCACTGTCTCCATAGATAAATTTCTAGATGTTTAGAAGTTCGGTTTTCAAAGGAACAATTTTTTGGTATTTTTAAATACAATTAATAAGTGAAATGCAATTTTGGTAAAGTTCAAGGGCTAAAATGCATTTTTCATTCAAACTATGTCCAAAATTATGAAACTTATCCAGAATGTTCAACATGATGAAGATAAGCTACTGCAATTTTTTAGAATTTTCGGATGCAATATGAATTTATTATGAATTAAATATGCAAACAAGGTGATTTTGAGCAAAATAATTTTAATAAATAACAAATAATTTTAATTTCAGGAACTATAACTATTCTAGATGCATCTAATAAGGATCTATCTAGGAAAATTAATAAATCCTAAAAATGATTGATGTACAACCTACTAAAATCACTATTTACTTTATTACGAATTCGATATACATGCAAATGAGATGATTTTTGGGCATAATGTAAAGCATCCTAAAATCTACCAAGTGTAAATTTTTAAGAATTTTTGGAGCAAGAGATAAATTCTAAAAATGATTGATGCACAATCTATTAAAAATTAATTACTAAAATCAATATTTATTTTACGAACTAGATGAGTGCAAATGAGATGATTTTTAGGCACAATGTAAAGCATCCTAAAATCTACCAACTGCATATTTTTAAGAATTTTTGGAGCAACAGATGATTTATAACAAATTAAAGTTCACACAATGGGCAAAATATGCAATTCTCTACTCAATTAACTATATTAAATCAACTACATGCCACAAAAACTAAACTAAATATCCATAAGATAGAGCATAAATAGTTTGAAAAGATGCACTTTTTAGAATAATAAAATGATGATGAATGATTATTTAAATAAACACACAAATTGAGGGATCTAAATGCAAAACAAAAAATAAAATAAGCTAATGCAATGAACTGGGACTAGGATACAAATACATATACCCTAGAGGGTATTTAAGCAAATTTCCCAAGAGGTGACGTGCATCTCAGGTGCCTTCTGGAAGGTCGTGTGGAATAGGATTTTGCGAGGGTCTAAAGTAATCCACATAAGGCGGGATCACAGTATCGCTGAGGCGACCGCTCACGAAACCCTAATTCAGACAACAATTAACAAACAACAATGATCAAACAGTGAAAAGCAATGTGGAGTTAAAAATTATTATAACACTACAATAAAAGTGTGTATAGGTATGTGTGAACATAGGGAACAAGCATGTAGATCGGGGTAAATTAATACACAAAAGCAACCGTGATGTACTTGTCTATAAATGTGATATTTTTTGTGGGTTTTTTATTTTTTTTATTTTATTTTTATTTTTATATTTTTATATTTTCTTTTTAAATTTCTGATTTGTATTTTTTGTATATTTTATATTTTTATATTTTCTTTTTCTTTTAAAATGGGAATAAAACTATATAGAATATATATGGACAATAAAGAAAAGGGAGAGATGATATATAGAAAAATAGGTATAAACGATCAAAATACAAGAAAATAAAATATTTTTGTGCTTTTTATATTTTTATAATGTGTTTGTGATTTTTCTGTATTTTTGCTAATTTTCTGGTATTTTTAAATTCATAAATATGCAAAACAGGGAATAGAATTAATAGCCAAAATTAAAATGGAGAATAAAAATAAAAAATAGTATCAAAATTACCCTAAATTTATTTTAAAATCAAGGTAATAAGGTAGAGAAAATTCAACAAAAGAAATTATATTTTTTATGTTTTTTATGGATTTTTAAATTTTATAAAAGTTTTAAGGGTTTTGCAATTTTTATGAGTTTTCTTTTATATTTTTTGGTTGTTTTGGTCAGAAGTCTAAACATACATAAATATGCAAAATATATTTTTTTGGCAAATTTTCAAGAGGTTTTTATAATTTTTATGGATTTTATAATGCAAACAGGGACAAAAAGGGAGTTTTTGATTTTTTATAAATATTAAAATACTTTAAAAATGTAAAAAAAATATAGCATTAAAGCACAATGCAATAGGAATCTAGGGCTATTTTTGGGGATTTTTTCGAGTTTTATAGATGCATGAAATAAATACAAACAACAAAGAGAAAATACACTCCAAGTAGGGATATTTTTGTAAATATCAATAAGTTCAGGGGCCTGAGTGCAAATTTCCCAGAAACATTAAACTCTACAAAAAGTTATTGGACCAAATATAAATTTACAAAGCTATAGGTCCTTCCCTGCAAATATCATCAAAATCACGTGTGCTACCACGTACGCCTCTAGCAAGGACTCAAAAGTGAATTTCCAAAGCTTGGGGGCTAAATTGTAAAATGCCAAAAACGTTATAACTGTAAAAAATAGTTCTAGGACTAAATCAAAATATCAGAAACCCCAAGGGCCCAGCCGTAAAATGTCAACCTCACGTGGTCGCCCACGTATGGTGACGTGTCTCGGACCTACGTGTAAATGTGGGAAGCATGAGGGTGTTTCAACAAATGTTACAAAATAAAATGTAAAGCAGATGAATGTTTAGGCAGTAAAAAGTAACTACAAAAAAGGAGGGGTGTAGACGCAAAATACCCCTCCAAGGTGCGATCGAACGACGCCCCTTCACTAATCCACGTGTCACGATGAAGAGGCCTGATGACGGTTCGATGCGGATGGTGGAGATTAGATCTCCACAGCTGATCGAACGGTGTCTTCGCATGGAGATCGGACGATGGCTGCTCCCCTGGAAGATCGGGGCCTCATCCAACGACAGTGGAGGTAGATGGATGATCTGGGAAGAACTCCACTGGGGCGAAGTTCGACCGGCGAGATCTCCCTTCTCCTTCATCTTTTATAGCTCCAAAATGGCTCGAACGACTCCAAAGGTGGTCCCCTATCGATTGGAGGCGTCGAAAGGTGATGACGAAGACCGGAGCGGTCTCAAGAAGCCGGCAGAACGATGAAGCTCCAGGAGCCTCCAACAAACCGCGAAATTCCCTCCAGGTGCTCGTGATGATTCATGGACCTTCAAAACAAAGTGAGGGGGGTCGAGGGTAAACTGCCTCGACCCTTAGGAGGGCGAAATGAGGTGTAACTCTGGCGAGATGGTGGCTAAGGTGCTTGGTTGGGTACGAGGCGAAATAGAAGGCACAAATCGATTCCTAACGCTAAGGTTACTCTATGAATACAAGAAAAAATAAATAAAACTATACCCTTTGGTAGACTTCCGAACTGGAAAGTGAATGAGCGGGAAGCTGGAAACCTCGACTGGCCTAAACCAGGAAGAAGGACCTCGATGGCGAAGGTTCGTCGGAGGTGTTGGGCGCACGCCTACGGCTCGTCTAACGCCTCCCCAATCAGCTGGAGGTGGTGCCGTCACCACCATCGGTCTAGAGCACGAGAGAGAAGGGTCCAAATGGGTCAAAGGGTGTTCAAAAATGACTGTGGGAAAATGGAAGGGATTTTGTACAAGAGATGACGGGGCTTGAAGATTAAAGAAGAACGGGCAGATCGATGGTCCACTCTGCAAGACAAGTCATGGGCGTGAATCACGAATCTCCGATGGAGAAAAGTCGTGAAGAGTGCATCACAGAATGGTGCAAGGAGGAGCCTCGAAAAAATCGAGAAGATCGAAAAAATGAGGATCCGACACAGGTGCAAGGCGGGTTAGAGAGTTGACCTGCGGTCAACTCTCCGCACGGCCTGGTTGGTCCACGTGGACCAACCAGGAAAAACCAGCAGAAAAAGATTTGTAAATTATAATAAAAATAATAAATGATTTTACTAATTTTAGGTTATTAAATAAAAATATTTATTATTTTTTGAATTATTTTATTTTGATTTATATTTATTTTTTCGAGGTTTAAAATTACAAGTTACCTTTTATGGGCTATATAGGTATATTCGTCTATGTATTTTAATATTTTATTTTTATTTTTTATTTTTATTTTATTAATTTTTTTATTATTTTATATATTTATAACTTAATTTTATACACTTAAATGTATTTTTATTTTATTTTTCTGAAGTAATATATACAATTAAATAAATAGATGTGTTTATTCCGTAGGTATACTTATAGGTATAATACATATGTATTTCAAACAAGTATTTTATTTTTATGTTCTCTTTATGTTTTTATTCCAATAAATGTATATATGTATTGTAATAATACTTACAAAATTATAAAAATGAAAAATTATAAAAAAATGAATAATAAATAAAATGAATATTTTAATCGATACAAGTATACCATAGGGGTCCAAAACTCTACTTTCAAATCGTAACTCCAAAAAATATGAAACCACCTTCATTAAATAACTTATTGAAAATTATAGACAATTAAAGGTGATTTTTATATATTTCAACTTTTTAGAAGTTGGGATTTTGGATTCTTATTCAGATCATAACATTTTATCTGTATATTATTTTTGTATGAAATATATTTTATGTTTTTCTATATTTTATTATCTACAACTTTCATGTTCAAAGTTTCTTTATTTGAAGTATAAAAAGTGGAACTAAAAATAGGTCCCAAAAATGAAGGGAAATGAATAAAATAAATAGGTATTTTTATTGGATTTTGACTCTTATCACCCCCACTTTATTCCTTATCGACCAAGTCATCAAGATGCCTATGTCTTGGGGTTTCGAGTCCTAAAATATTTGCAATATTTTATTCTTTTTCTTTTCTTTTCTTTTTTTATTCTATAATTTTGTCTTTAAAAACCATTTTTATTCACTATTTACAACACAATGCATGAATGATAAAATGCCTAAATTAAGCCTATTTACATGCATTTTCTAGGTTTTTTAAGGCCAAAATGATAGAACAAAGATGATGAAACGGAGATTCATCATCCTCCTATACTTGCCTTTGCTAGTACCTAGCAAACACTTATGCAATAAGTGCAGAAAAGAAAAACAAAGAAAAGAAAAGAAAAGAAATTGGATTTAGTTTAAGTATCAAACTAGTCTTAATAAAATCAAAGTTTGGAGCTTAAATCGGACCTTTTAAATTTTAGTGTGGGTTCCATTAACGGCAATCGGATTTGAAATACAACAGCCTTCGAGAATCCTAAAACTCTTCTCAAGTCTCCTCAATAGCCAGGTCAGAATACTTCAACTCATACGCAAAACCTTATGACTATGAATCTGACTTGTACAGTGTAAGTAATGGTGGCTCTCCCCAACTGAAATGACAAAGAGACTGACTTCTCCAGTATGACAACCCAATGATTTCCCAATCTAAGAACTCCTTCCTCGAGGAGCGGGGTATTCCCTTCTAAGTTCAAGTAACAACCAGCTCAAGAGGAGGGGTGTAGAGAAGAATGGATGGTAGCCAGTGTAGCTACCTATCCTAGGATGCAAGACCAGTGAAGTCAAGTCATCCAGCTGTAGGCTCACAAGTCAAGTCATCCAGCTGTAGGCTCACATGATTTAACTTTGAAGCTAAAGCTTGCTATTGTCTATACAACATATATACACTCCGACATGCATTTTATTTTTATACAAGCCTGTCCACTTTCTTGGGGATTTTTTTTGAAATACTATTTACATCAGCATTTACAGTGGGAGTTTATCCTCTTGAGCCAGTAGAGTATCCCTCTTTTGAAGCTTTATTGCAACCCACACTCTCATATCTTTAGAATTCCTCATCACTGGACGGGTTGGGGTGCACTTCCCTCCCTAGAGGAGGACAAATGTTTCCACTTGTGTGCATCTCATACCAGCAAATCCAACCCCCTCACCAATCCAACTGAGTTGAGCCATGTGAAAGGTGCAGGGTCATTATCAACAAGAGTCGTGTGTGTGCTCCGAAATACTCTACTTAAGCAGTCAAGAATCCATTGAAGCAAGTCTCATTATCCTCAAAGAATTAAGTCAACTAGACCTGAAGTACCTCAATTCCAGCTCCTATATGGTTCCTGTTATTAGGTAGATTTTAAGGTACAACCAAGCTCCAATCTCTGAATTTTACTTAGACTTGTTCAATTATCAAACTCAATCCGAAAAATGCTGATGCCATGTAAACACTATGCAGAATGCAGAAAATATTTTTGTGATGCAATTTTCGAAGATTTTGAACTTTTTATGGATTTTTGTAAAAATGATGCATATGTATTTTTTAGTATTTTCAAAAATGGTTTTCAAATATTTTTGTGGTTTTTAGTTTTGTAAATGTTTTGGGATTTTTGAAAACAAAATATTTTGGCCAAAAACTATGTACAAATATTTAAACAGGGATGCATCTTATATTTACAAGAGTTAGGTTTTAAGAATTTACAAGGGTAAGTGGTCAGATTTGTATTTATTAATAAAATATTTTAGAGTGATGTATATATTCCTCAAACTTATTTGAAAAAGGTTTTTCAAACAATTTTGAAAACTATAGTCCAAAATAATTTTTACAAACTATTTTACAAACATGTACACACATTTGAAGATCATTTTGCAAAGGTATTTCAAACAGTATATATAGATTTTTTAAATATTTTTACAACTATTTTCAAACCATTTGCAAATTATTTTTCAAATATTTTTATTTCACACAAAGAAAATAAATTTTAAAAATAAAACAATTTTATAAAGGTTGAAAATATTGAACAAAATGTTTTCAAATAGTTTTCAAAAGATTTTTCAAACGGATTTTTGAGACTATTTTTCAAACATTTTGCAAAAACTATTTTCTTCCTGATTTAATAATCAGTATATACAAAAAGAATTTGAGGAATACTAGACATCTTTTTATTAAGTGAATTTAATGAATTTAATTAATGTTTTTATAACAATAAATATTAATTAGAAATATGGAAGTACGAGTTATGGCTAAAGTATATATGAAGTATATACGACCCCCTTATACTTATCTTGAACTATATCCTCACAGATCAGAGAGAAAAAGAGAAGACTTAACTCGTACTGAGTATAGGAAAATCGAAAGAATAAATGAATGAAGATACGAATGAATGAGAAGTTGACCGTCCCACCTATACATAGGATCAAATAATCCTAAGTATAGCAGACCGTACATAAAGCAGGGAGGGTGAAGGGTGGGAATGAACAGTTCATACTCAGACTGTCTCCCTCTATACTTAGCGTAAGTTATCCCTAAGTATAGACAAGAAGAGGAGACAATGGAGAGGATCAAAGAATAGAAGAACTCGGGGTGCACCCCCCCATACTTAGGACAAAGTACGTCCTAAGTGTAGGAGACTGACAAAAAGGAGCGACACATTTTGGTAGAAAAAAAGAAAATAGAAAGGGAAAAGAAGAAAAGAAGAAAAGAGATCAAATGATGGAAGAAGATAGAAGAGGATGAACACATCAGTCCCCCTATACTTAGGGTAAAAGATGCCCTAAGTATAGGCAGTAATAGGAGTAATGAAATGGAACGATGAACACTCGGCTCATCCACCCCCCTATACTTAGGACAAAGTATGTCTTAAGTAAGGCAAACACGAGAATGGGGTGGATGAGCAAAATGGGAGATATACAGAGGGACACGAAGGAAAATATACAACATGATGGATGTGAAGAGATCAAGAAGTTTGAAAGCCAACCTTCTTACGAAACTGTTGAGGGATAGATCTGACATGGTGCAAGTCGACATCAGGGTCCATAGTGGACGGAAGCTGATCAGGATCGACAGGGTGAGGACCCTCAGTGGTCCTAGGGTGAGGAGGCATAGACGAGTCAGTGGAAGTAGTCTAGCTAGGTCTAGCCTTGGGAGTCTCGCTGATATAGAAATGAAAAGGGACGAACTCATCATCATCAGAAGAAGTATAGTCAGAGTCGTCCTGCGATGTCTCATCTACGTCGCAGTCAAAACCAAAAGGAACGAACTCATCAGTGGAAGTAGTCGAATCATGTTTGTCCTCAAGAATCTCAATCGGATCATCTTTTAATCAAAAGGTCCGAATTCCTTAATAAAAGCAATAAGATCAAATTAGGCCTTTGTCTCATCTGAATCCAAGTGAAAATGAGCAGAGTCATCAGTGAAAGAAGTCAAATCATGTCCATCATGTCTAGTCTTTGAATCTGCCCTCTGCCTAAGGGTATCAATCATGTAAATCCTGCGTATGTCATCGACACATCGCCAAGTCCTAGAAGAAGGAACTCCGAGGTCCATGCTTTCCGAGTCTTCCTCTACAGGGAGGAATTCTCAGGTCTCAGTGAAATCCAACATGCAGCAAAAGTCTCTGATAGTCTCAACAAGGTCATGGTCCTCAACGTCAGCTAGAATCGGTGAAGTCACATCAGGTGCAAATCTCTGGTCAGCAGTGGGTGCAGTGATGATCACTTCGCTTTCGTCAGCAGGACGGAAGCGAATCTCTCCTGATCCCTAGTCAATAATGACTCTTGTAGAGGCGAGGAATGGTCGTCCCAGGATGATTGGAGAGTGCTCCCCAGTGGAGGTCTCCATGGGCAAAACGACAAAGTCAACATTATACCTCGTGCCCTGAATCGAAATGATGGCATTTTCAAGGATACCCTTCGGCCTCTTAATGGATCCATCAACAAACTGAACGATCATCCTGGTTTTCTTGAGAGGCATAATATGAATAGACTATACCAACAAGAAGGGTATTATATTGATAGACGCACCACCATCGAGGAGAGTTTTATCACATAAATGGTCAAAGATGGTGCAACTCACAAGAGGTGTGACAATGTTCTTTTTCTTAGAAGATGGGCGATAGGAGATGGCGTGGGTAGTGGCCATGGTCAAGATATGTGCTTAGATATACTCCTCTCCTTTCTCTTCTTGGGAAGAGGAGTAGATAAATCGGTTATGGCTTGCTGAAGTGGGGCACAGATGATCTCATGAATGGTGGCCACCACTTCGGGTTCAGTCAATATTTTTTTAAAATTTTGGACCTCCTCCATACAAGGGAGTAGATCAGAATCATCATATACACGAGGAATGCCAAGAGCGATTTGTACAGCGACATCATTGGGGTCAAAGATGGGACAGGATGTGAGTGAATGTGTGGTTAAAGGATCTGGCAGGTGGGCCCTCTCCTCACAGTCTGACTCAACTAGAGATCTCTCGAAATCTTTTTGTGTTTTTAAATTTTTCTCATTTTTTTGTGTTTTTGGTGATTGCAAGATCTCATGGAAATCCTCGAATGAACCCATATCATCAAATGGTGGAAGATCATGGTCGCTCTTATTTATACTAGTGAGGTTGTGAATCCTCTATCTCATATGATCCATCCTCTAGGTCAAGTGCTCAAGGGTGGACTCCATGAAAGGTGACTCCAATAGCTCAGTCTTGGGTGGATGTGAAGGTAGAAAATATGGAGGTGGTGGTGGATGTGGGTGAAAGTCCGAGGGCTGATACTGTAGCCAAGGCGGATATGTACAAAAATCAGAAAAAATAGGATGATCATCCTCCTGATAAAAGGGAGGTGGACCGGCTGGAGGGTGCAAGGGATCCTCAAAATTCGGATAAAAATCTCTACAAGGGTCCATCTTGAAAACAAAAGGAAAATAATTCGGGAGAGCACGAAGGTCAAGCCAAAAGAAAGTGAGAAAAAGGCGCAAATGCGCAGAGGCGATCTAAAACACACACAAGCAAGCACAAACAAACTTACACAAGACAAACCCTCAATTCACCTACTCAACTCTATGAAGATCGCAAATGCAGTCTTTTTATCTTGTCTGTGTTAGAGTTAGGTGAGAATTCCAAAAATTACGCAACACTTAGGGGTTGAATGGTATTTTGGCACTAATCCTTAGTGTGTGCGTGAGAAAGTAAAAGGGAAGGCAGTGAGGGGATTACTCGCCCCAAGATAAGTTTTTCCTTTTTGATAGATTTTAGGGTCGGGTAATGATAGCAGTCCCAATTTTATTGGTTATCATTTTTTGTATTTTTAATAAGAATGTACTCGCCAATCGAGGAGTCAATTCCTTTAAACACCTAAGTGATCAAAATCAGAGGGAGATGCAGAAAAGCAATGCATGAGGCAAACGATGATGAATGCTAAAGCGTAAATGACCTTGCCTCCAGCACTCCACATGTAAGGATGCTCAGCGGAATTGAAACCTATCTATATGCAAATGCAAGCCGATGAAATCGCCCTATGATAAGAAACTGCTATTAGCGTGAAGAGCAATGTTTCAAAATTTTGACTAAGTCCGAATGAGACTATAGGAGCATGCAAAGTATATTAGGTGTTTGGACCTAGTGTTGCGACAAGCAATTCCTACACTAAGGGCTCAATCACACAAAACAGATAAAACAGAACCGGGAAATAAAAAAATACGAAGGAAACCGTAGCAAAACCGATGAGGCCCCCAAGGGAACAATCACTCGGACACTGGATCTCATGAAGTGGAGTGTAGCATAGTCATGTACATTACAATAAATGGGTCTCTCTCTCACTTAAAATTACACAAATAAATGCAAGAAAATAAATGGTGCTCGATCATCAAAAATTCTCTAAGTCTCCTTGGTGCTAGGTCGACAAGCTGACGTCGGCTTCACGTGGGTGCGCATGCACCTTACGTAAAGCGCCTCCATCGATCTGTGGTTCCTCGCACAAAGTCAATAAAGAGAGGAGGTTAGACAACTCAAACAATTATGTCAAATAAAGAAGCAAATAAATAAAGCAAAAATATAGACAAAGATCACAATCAATCAAAAAGTTGATCTAAGTGTTGTTGCTCCACGGCAACGGCGCCATTTGATGACCATGATTTTGCGAGGGTTTAAAGTAATCCACACAAGGTGAGATCACAGTGTCGCTGAGGCGACTGCTCACGAAACCCTAATTCAGACAACAATTAACTCACAACAATGATCAAACAATGAAAAGCGATGCAGAGTTAAAATTTGTTATAACTCTACAACAAAAGTGTGTATAGGTGCAAGTATGTGTAGAGTGTCGAACACAGGAAACAAGCAGTTAGATCGGGGAAAATTAATGCATAAAAGCGATTGTGATGTACTTGTCTATAAATGTGCCATTTTGTGGTTTTTTATTTTTTTTAATTTTATTTTTAATTTTATATTTTTATATTTTCTTTTTAATTATCTGATTTTGTATTTTCTTTTTATATTTTATATTTTCTTTTTCTTTTAAAATGGGTAAAAACTATATGGAATATATGGAGAATATAGAAAAGAGAGAGATAGTATATATAGAAAAATAGGTAGAAATGATCAAAACACAGGTAATATGATTTTTTGTGCTTTTTATATTTTTATAATGTTTTTGTGATTTTTCTGTATATTTGCTAATTTGTTGGGTATTTTTAAAGTCAAAAATACGCAAAACAGGGAATAGAGTTAATATCCAAAGTTAAAATGGCGAATAAAAATACAAAACAGTATTAAAATTGCTACAAATTAATTTTAAAATAAAGGTAAAACGATAGAAAAAATTCAGCAACAAAAAATATATTTTTGTGATTTTATGGATTTTTTTTATTTTTATAAAGGTTTTAAGGGTTTTACAATTTTTATGAGTTTTCTTTTATATTTTTTAATGGTTTTTGGTCAGAAGGCTAAACATACATAAATACGTAAAATATATTTTTTAGGAATTTTTCAAGAAGTTTTTATAATTTTTATGGATTTTATAATGCAAACGAGGACAAAATAGGGAGTTTTTCATTTTTCATAAATATTAAAATACTTCAAAAATGAAAATAAAAATATAGTGATAAAGCACATTATAACATGAATCTAGGGCTATTTTTGAGGATTTTTTTGATTTTTATAGATGCATGAAATAAATACAAATAACAAAGAGAAAATACACTGCTAATAGGGGTATTTTTGTAAATATCAATAAGTTTAGGAGCCTGTGTGAAAATTTCCCAGAAATATTAAACGTCTATAAAAAGTTAATGGACCAAATATAAATTTACAAAGCTACAGGTCCTTCCCTGCAAAAATCACCAAAATCACGTGTGTTACCACGTGCGCCACTGGTAGGGACTACAAAGTAAAATTCCAAAGCCTGGGGGTTAAATTGCAAAATGCCCAAAAAGTTATAACTGTAGAAAATAGTTCTATGACTAAATCGAAATAATAGAAACCCTAAGGGCCCAGCCGCAAAATGTCAACCTCACGTGGTCGCCCACGTGAGGTGATGTGGCTCGGACCTATGTGTAAATATGGGAAGCATGAGGGTGTTTTAAAAAAATGTTACACAATAAAATGTGCGGCAGATGAATGTTTGGGCAGTAAAAAGTAACTACAAAAACGGAGGGGAATAGACACAAAATACCCCGCCAAGGTGCGATCGAACGACGCCCCTTACTTCACTAATCCACATGTCGCGACGAAGGGGCCCGATGACGGTTCGATGTGGACGATGGCGACTAGATCTCCGTAGCTAATCAAACAGTGTCTGCGCGTGGAGATCGGACGATGGCTGCTCCCCTGGAAGATCAAGGCCTCATCTAACAATGGAGGAGGTGGATAGATGATCTGGGAAGAACTTCGCTGGGGCGAAGTTCGAACGGCGAGATCTCCCTTCTCCTTCATCTTCTGTAGCTCAAAAATGGCTTGAAGGATTCCAGAGGTGGACCCCTATGGATTGGAGGCATCAAAAGGTGTCGACGAAGACCGGAGCGGTCACAAAAAGCTGGCGGAACGACGAAGCTCTAGGAGATTGACAAATTGCAACATTCCCTCCAGGTGCTCGTGATGATTCCTAACCTGCATATCAAAGTGAGGGGTCGAGGGTAAAATTCCTGGACCCTTCGGAGGGCGAAATGGGGTGTATGGCGAGGAAGGAGCTCGCCGGAGCAAGCTCCGCGAGATGGTGGCTAAGGTGCTTTGTTGGGTACGAGGCGAAACGGAAGGCACGGATCGATTTCTTATGCTAAGTCTACTCTATGAATACAAGAAAAAGTAAATAAAACCAACCTCGACTGGCCTAAGCCATGAAGAAAGACCTCGACATCGAAGGTTCGTCGGAGGTGTTGGATGCACGCCTACGGCTCGTCTAGCGCCTCCCCAGTCAGCTGGAGGTGGTGCTGTCACCACCACCGGTCCAGAGCACGAGAGAGAAGGGTCCAAACGGGTCAAAGGGTGTTCAAAAATGACCATGGGAAAATGGAAGAGGTTTTGTACAAGAGGTGGCGGGGCTCTAAGATCGAAGAACGGGCGGATCTATGGTCCACTCCCCAACACAAGCCATGGGCGTGAATCACCAATCTCTGATGGAGAAAAGTCGTGAAGAGTGGTCAACTCTCCACACCCCCTGGTTGGTCCGCGTTGACCAACCAGGAAAAACCTGCAAAAAAGATTTGTAAATTATAATAAAAATAATAATCGATTTTATTATTTTAGGTTATTAAATAGAAAATATTTACTATTTTTTGAATTATTTTATTCTGATTTTTATTTATTTTTTGAAGTTTAAAATTACAAGTTACCTTTTATGGGCTATATAGGTATATTCATCTTTGTATTTTAATATTTTTTTTATTTTGTGTTTTTAATTTTATTAATTTTTCTTATTAATTTAAATATTTATTACTTAATTTTATATACCTAAATTTATTTTTCTTTTATTTTTTTGAAGTAATATATACAATTAAATAAATAGATGTGTTTATTCTAGGTATACTTATAGGTATTATACATACGTATTTCATACAAGTATTTTATTTTTATGTTTTCTAGATGTTTTTATTCCAAATTTATTTTGTAAATATATTATAAATAATATTTACAAAAATATAAAAATATAAAAATATAAAATAATAAGTAATAAATAAAATGAACATTTTAATCGATACAAGTATACCTTAGGGGTCCAAAACTCAACCTTCAAACCGTAACTTCAAAAAATATGATACCACCTTCATTAAATAACTTATTGAAAATTATATACAATTAAAGGTGATTTTAATATATTTCAAGTTTTTATTTGAGAGATATGGGTCTGGGAAGTTGGGATTTTGGATTCTTATTCAGATCATAACTTTTTATCTGTATATTATTTTGTATGAAATCAATTTTCTATTTTTCTATATTTTATCATCTACAACTTTCAGGTTCAAAGTTTCTTTATTTGAAGTATAAAAAGTGGAACTAAAAATAGGTCCTAAAATGAAGGAAAATGAATAAAATAAATAGGTATTTTTATTGGATTTTGACTCTTTTCTCCGCCTACTTTATTCATTGTCGACCTAGTCATCAAGATGCCTAAGTGTCGGGGTTTCGGGTCATAAAATATTTACAATATTTTATTCTTTTTCTTTTCTTTTCATTATTCTATAATTTTTACTTTAAAAATCGTATTTTATACACTATTTACAACACAATGCATGAATGATTAAATGCCTAAATTAAGCATATTTACACGCATTTACTAGGGTTTTTAAGGCCAAATGATAGAATAAAGATGATGAAACAGAGATTCATCAGGCTGGACCTTCTGGAGATTACAGAGGAGGGATGCGTTATTGCAATTGCACCATCGCATCACGTGCCCCACGTGCACCTGGGCTCGAGAGGAGGCTTGAATAGCCGAGGTACCACATGGCTAGCTCTGGTGCCTCAGGACCACCTGAGCCTCATGACTTGGGTAGATGTTTGGATAGCTGACGGGGCACATCATGGGCCATCAGATCTTGGGGGAACCCAAAATCTCATGGCAGTTGTAGCGGACTTGATGGCGAGGAAAGCGGAATCGATGATAGCACGTAGTTGGCTATGGCGTGGCTAATGGCATCGATGGAGGAGATCCAGTGAGGGTGAAGGCGCATATGTCGGGCGGAGCCTTGCCTAGCTCAACTGCCAGGTGCGGTGGAAGGTCGATGGCAAGGGCGGCATGGCGGTGGTACGGAGCGGTTGAATCGAAGCGGACGCGGGTAGTGGAACGTCCCAAGGTGGAGAAGTGGGGCGACTTACTTAATCGTGGAGGCAGTGATGATGTTGGCGATTGGTCAAGGGCGAGCTCCTCTGCACAGTGGAGTGATATTGTAGGGACGATGGTGAGCTCCACGGAGATGGCAAGGAGAGGAGGTGGAACGCGTAGGCGCCAGATGCGACAGGTGGAAAAACCTTGTAGCTGTTGAGGCAGGTCCAAGGTGGTGACGATTGATGGGTGAAGACGATGAGATGTGAAGCGGCAGTGCAGGATGATTGGTGAGCAAAAAAAGGAAATAAGTGAAGGCAGAGGAAACAGGGAAGAAGAAATGAGGGAAGGGATATCTCCTGAAGTGGAGGAGATGGAGTTCTCAATTCTGATGTTCTCACTTCAACCGAAGGCTGGCGAAGGCCTTGAGAAGCTCCTTATGATTGCATTGGTGGATTGTAGCCGGAGAGGGGAGCTCCTGTCACAGGCTCCTTCTCCGACACTTTCTCTCTCTCTCTCTCTCTATGTAAATCAAAGGTGGAAGATGCCTCTCCAGGTCGACGGAGAGAGTCTTAAATAGGGGTGGTCGCAGGAGGTTGCGGACGAGTTGTTGGCGTTTGATGGAGCAAGATTCATGGGTGGTTGACAAGGGGATAGGATAAGTGAGTTGCTTGTTAATGCTGCAAGATGCGGGGGAGCGAGGCGCAGCGGTTGCGCAACCACCATGCGGGAGGGAAGATGGGCGGTTGGAGGTTGGGGACGCACATGCAAGGCACGTGCGTCGGGAGAGAGGAGAGAGAGAAAGCAAGTGAGGGGTGGGACGTGGCTGCCCTAGGAGGTGCCATGTGTCGCCCCTAAAAATTTCAAAATTAAAAAATAAACAAAATCGAAAGAAATAGGAGACCTTGTATCAAAAATATTTCTTTAAAAAGTTGTTCGTCTCGATGAGATCGACAATTTTCATTAAGGGACCAAGATCAAATGAAATGCAGAATGCAACATATAAATTTTTTGGGTGATATTTTATGTTTTGAAATTTTATTTGATTTTCTGATAGTAAATAAATGCAGGCAAAAGTCAAACAGGCTACGAACTAATGCAACAGACTCAAATGTCATTTTTTTAGATTTTTATGGGTTGAGTTAATTCCAAAATAAATTACCCGGGTTAACTATGTACACGTTGATTAGGTGAATATGGTCAAGTCAGGATTGGTCCTTTTCTTTGATTTTCTGATTTTTTTGGATTTTATATGATTTATTAAACAACTAATGAATTAGAGAAATGAAAGAAAAAATAGTAGAATGGATGAAATATGCACATGAGATGATAGGTCAAAATCAGCGAAAATGTACAATGCGCAAAAGAGGCCCAAAACCCAACTTTTACAAATGAGATCAGATTTTTATTAAATTGATCTTGTTTTGAAGGTATTTGAATGTATATTACTTTAAAAGTGAGTAGAGTGAAATCAAACACTGTATGAGAAAGATATCAGCTCTTTAGTACGTCTTTTCTGAAATTCGGGTTTGAGATTATGTTGCATGTGTACAAGTTAGTATTTTTTAGGATTTTTCGTGTATTAAGATTAGCAATATGAACACAATGAAGTTGGTTTCATGTCAATTGGAGTTAGCATATTTAAACTAAAAATGCATGAAGTTAGGTGAAAATGTAAAGATGATTATGAATGAAATTATGCGTGCTAAGATGCATATTTAATTCTAAGTGCATGAATGGAAAAATGTAGAGTAAACAATGAAATGCATCTAATTACCTGGGAACAGAGCTCTATTTTCAATAATGTGATGAATCACATATTCAACAACCATCTCCGAAATAAAAGAAAAATGATTGGGAGAACACGAAGTCAGATCAAGAGATGTGAGAAAAAAGGTGAAAATGCATAGTGAAGATCGAGTACATATAAAAATAATCTCAAACAAACATACACAAAACAAAACCCTCAATTCACCTACTCAACACAGTGAAGACGTTGAAAGTTCGGTCTTTTATCTTGTCAATTTTAGAGTTAGGTGAGAATACAGAATTATATAAGAACTTAGGAGGCCTGGGATTGGGGCACTAACCTTAGTGTGTACGTGGGCAAATTAAAACGAATATAATGAGGGGGTTACTCTTGATGAATCCTCATTCATTACTCTTTATTCTTTTATTTTAGCTACAAAACTTTGCAAAACACGATGTAGATAGTTGTAAATATAATAAATTACCAAAATGCATGCTTTTGTAATATTCAATAATTAGCATGTTTTTGTGCAAAAATAAAAGAATAAAGAAATAAAAAAGAAGGAGATATTTAGAATAAATATCGAGTGACCCAAACCCAAGGGAGGACCAAGCATTGGCCCGAGCGCAAAAGAAAATGGGTAGAGTGAGATAGAGTCATTCGCCTTGTATATATTCCACTTTCATGTATATATTTTATTTTCATAAAAATAAAATTAGAAAATGGGTTTTTATTAATTTGTATATATTTATAAAAATAAAAGAAAATTGAGAAAAATAAAATAAAAACCAAAATCATTTTTTCTCTCTCTTCATTGTACATATACCATGTATATAGGAATATTCCTATTTATTTCACCTTTATACATAGCCAATAAAAATAAAATAAAAATTATTTTATATCCCAAATTTTATGTTGTGAATAAAAAATATAAAAGTGGGGCACTTGTATAAAAATAAGAAATTAAAAATAAAAGTATAAGGTATTTTATACATGTATATAATATTATATAATGTATATACATTAACTTATTTTTCAAAAAAAAAAAATAAATATCACAAAAAATAATTTGAAAATAAAAAAACATTTTTTATTTTGTAAAGTATTTTAAATAAACTCATTTTTCTATTTTTAATTTAATTTATAAACCTTTTTTACTATCTTTATTCTAATTGGTCCACAGGGGATTGTTGACCCCCGGTCAACTCCCCCCCTGGACCACTTCCCTCGCCGATCTGGTGCCGACCCAGTTTTCGCCAATTTTTCCCGCACCAGTCCATATTCCATTCCATTCAATTAGAGGCTCCGATTGTCGAGGAGCGATCCGTGATCCACGCCTGCCTACTCTCTTAGGGATCCGCTCCTCGGAATACACACCCGATCCCCATCTTCTCGGACCTCTTCGAATTTAATGTTCATCGGAGACACACTTTTCTTCCCATCTTTGGCCATCCCCCTCGCCTCCAATGAGCTCCTCCTCTGCACCGAGTGACAGTTGATGCAATAGTGAGTTGCAGTGAGGTAGGGAGCAGTCGGGAACCTCAGATCCAGCGAGTTTTTGTCGTGCTCCGCCACCAGCGAGCCCGAGCCTCTGGATGCGTCGCCCCATTGAGGCAAAGAGCCCCAGAGGTCCAGCACCTCCAGCCCAGACGACTTCAGCCATCATCTAGGTTAGATCTCCTTTATTTATCTTAGATTTTTGATTTTTCGTTCTCCGGCCAAACCCTTCATCGGACCACTCCACACTCTCCGACCATCCATTCACCCTTCCGATCATCCCATCAACTTCACCAGACTCTGTTCCACCTTCTTCGCCCCTTCAGCCACACTGGTTCGCTCCGAAATAGGGACAGCACTCTCCTCCGTCGTCGCCTCGCCGGAGAGCCTCGCTCCGCCTCACCCATTCGCCTATTTCGCCCGTAACTGGGTCAAGGCAATTTGCCATCGACCCAGTAGACTTTTTATGCAGGTTTGACCGCGAATGGACCTCATCTGGAGGTTCAACCATTGTAGCACAGTGCTCGAGGTGCCTTAGCTTCACCGGGTTTCTCCAGGACCTCCCGACCTCATCAGAGACCATCATCAGATGTGGACAGCCTCGAGCGTTGTTTCACCCTTCAGAGCAGCGCCGGAGGAGTCCCCTGGCGGGCGTATTGGCCGGTCAAACTTTGCCGGTGAGCTGTTCATCCAGAGCCCTCCCCCGTCATCCGATCGAGCTCCTCCGCCAGGTTAATCTTAGCCATCCATCAACGGAGAGATTGTAGTCGTTGGATCCATCTGAGGATCTAATCCTGAGCGTCCATCGCCGAATGGGTACGAGCCAATACCAGCCGTCCGATCTCACGCGAAGCCCCTTGGTCGTTGGATCTTTAATAAAGGGGTAAGTTTCACTTAGGCCCTTTTTGTTTTTGCATTTACTTTTCAGTCATGTAATTATGTTTCGTCGTTGTTTTTATTTTGTATAAATTGCATTCAGGACATTAGGTTTTTGTAATTTGCAACTAAGTCCCTCTGAGTCTGACTCAAGTAGTTTGTCACGTGCCCTCTGGCATTTTTGCACATTTCCTCCTGAACTTTATGGGTGTTACTGTTTGAATCTTTATTAATTGGAATGATAATTATGCCCCTCTGTGTGTGAATTATGTGTCAACCGCATGCATATCTAGGATTTTTGCAAGTTTCGCCCCACACTTTTTGCACGTGTTATTTATTGGCTGAAAACTTTTCTAAAATTGCAACTAGGTTCATGTGTGATGTGCATGTTTGATTGGTTGAATAAAATAGCAAATTAATTCCAAATCTCCTGAAATTTGGATACGTGGCCCCATCCACTGTGTAAAAATTTCAATGAATTTTTGAGACATTTTTGTTTTTATTTTCTATTTTTAAAAATTCAAAAACCCTTATTTTTACTACTGTCTAAAATGGAAAATCAATTAAAAATATTAAAAAGCCTAAAAAATTCTAAAAAATACCTTGTGCTGCTATTGCGATGTTTTTATTTATGTCCAATTTTTGTCATTTTTGGATTCATAAAACCCCTAAAAATTGAAAAACCCTAAAAAATCATAAAAATCACTAAAAATTTAGAAAAAATAAAAAAAAATGTAATTTCTTTTTCTGTAGTTAGGTCTTTATTTTTAGTTTTCATAAAATTGTTGCTAGATTTTTATAGGCTATTTTTATATTTATAAATAGCCTTTAGAGTATGGTTGCATAGTAGCTTGCATTTTTTACTTTATTTCATTTTTATAAAATCAACTAAAAATTATAAAAATCTGAGAAAATTACCAAAAACACTTGAAAAATTATAAAATCCAAAAATATTTTTATTTTAATTTTCTGACTTGTTTTTATTTTGTTAAATAATTTGTTGTGTGTGACTTTTTGCTTCCTTTTATATTTTCTTTATAATTGAAAATCTCAAAAAAAATTAAAAAGATAAAAATCCACCAAAAACATTTTATTTTATTTTGATTTTTGACTACTTCGTAGGCTCTTTGCCAATCCGTGCTCCTTAAGTTCGACCCTGGTCGCTATACCAGGTTAAATAAAATAGCGAGATCGCTATGTGAGTTACTTATTTGATTTTGATATTTGGTGGTCTTCGATTTTTCTTGTTGACCTAGCCTCGTGATTCGGGTCGTAGCGACCATGATTTATATCCTTACTCGGATCGCATGGGATTTTCGGGTCATCAGAATGGCACCATTGCTGGGGAGCACGACTTAGTAGTTGATTTTCTTTTTCGGTTTTTGTTTTTGCATCTTTTTCGAGGTTTTTGTTTCTTTCGAGGTTTTCACAACTTTTTTCTTCTTTTGTTTTCTTTTATTTTGTTTTTGTTTGTTTTTATTTCTTTTTATTTTATTTTTTATTTTTTATTTTATATTTTTCATTTTATTTTATTTTCTTTTTCATTATTATAATAATTGTGGACTAACACACCTCTGTTTACTTTTCTTGCGAGGCCCCGACGACCGAGGCGACTTTCTTCAGGAAGTCGACGCAACCGCGGGGATCGGAGGCGGCTCTCTTCTGTAAAGAGCCGCAGGGGAGCGCGAGGAGGAAACAGAAGTGTTCGGGAGTTTAGCTGTAGATTTAGTATAGGTTAGTTTAGTTAGCTTTCTTTTTCAGATCATTATTATTGCAATAATACAGGGACAGCTCAGACTCTCAGAGACTTTGTGGTGATTGTCGGGGTCTGTTTCACCAAGCGCCGGTGTGCTCGGGGGACCCCACTACAGTTTTGTTTTTGACGCATTATTTTCTTTTTTTTCTCGTGGATTTCTGTGCTTGAGCCCCTAGACTTAGGTTTTTATTTGGTTGAGCCAGGTAGCATTAGGTCCAAACCCCTAATAGAATATCCGTTCTTATAGAACACGCTTGGACTTAGTCAAATAAATCGGTGCTTCACGATAATAGAAATTTCTGTTTAGGACGGTTCTCGCCTTTGCATCCATATAGATTAGTTTAAATTTATGTGCGGATCATATTGCATGTAGACTGCTGGAGCAAGGTATGCCTTCTATCTCGTGCATGCATCATTGATTTCATCGTGCATCGGCTTTTCCTTCTTACTCCCTCGATTTTCTGGACTTAGGAATAAAAAGGAAATCAGAAAATTCGTTAGACGATTGTTTGATTTTTTGAAAAATATCTAAAAACAAAAACAATAAAATCGAGACTGTTAATCAAACTTGACTTTAAAAGACACCGACCTAATAACTTGTTTTGGGAGAGCAATCCCCGTATTGATTGGTTTGGATGAGCGAGAGAGTGATACACACCCTATGCTAGAGACATATCCGACCCTCTTTCAGACTACTGATTTTGAGCTAGTCGTTCTCCAGTGAGGATCGCTCCGGTTTCCGGTAAAGCGGGTCGCGATATCCTTAACAGAACGAGCTGATCGGGTAGCCGGTAAACGGTCCGCGGCTTGTACTGGCTGGGAAAAATCTAGCTTGGGATCGGGACAGTCTCCTGGGGTGTTGGATTCCTATCAGCTCACGTAATTGCTCTGAAAGACTATTTGATCACCTAAATAAAAATGACAAGATAAAAGATAGAATTCTTACAGTTATGAGCTCTGTGTTGAGTAGGTGAATTGGGGGTATTGCTTGACCAATCCTGTTTGTGTTTTCAGATCCCATCCGCCTTCTTCTTTTTCATCCATCTTCTCCTCTAGTCATCTATATTTCTCCCTCCCACCCTCCCTTCATTTCTTTTCTTCCTCTCTATCTCTGGATGATGGATCTACCTCAATTCTTGCCGAATCTTACGGCTTCTCCATATTCTGACCATCATTCCAGTCCACCTTTGAGGGAGGTCGGATCTCTGACCGACCGCCCGTTCCCTCCCTCCCCTCCCTTTCATTCTTCTGGGCATGTTGCGCTAGACGTCCGCAGAGATCAGATTGAGCAGATACGAGACCCAGACGATGCCATTGCTTGGATGAGAGTGCACTCCACACCCGATCATGGACAGTAGATATGAGTATCAGATACCTCCGACGACGGGATAATGGATGAGCACACAGGCCAGGGAGCTCAGTCAGCTTCTACATTCGGTCCATTCATTCTAGATTTGGAGTACATTCAGAGACTATCGATATTCTCAGGGGAGGTGCAAGAGGAGCCGTATATTCATCTATCCGAATTCGAAGAGTTCTGCGAGAGACAGACATATTTAGATATCATTGTGGAGGAGCTGATGCTGAAGACCTTCCCATTTACACTCTAGGGTAGAGCCATGAAATGGCACGGACGATTGGGAAGGAGATTCGCTACGCGGGGAGAGCTACGCTTCGAGTTCCTAAAGAGATATTATCCCCAGCGTAGAGCAGATATGATATTGTCTTTGATCATGGATTATTCAGTAGACCCCCAGGAGATAGTGCATGATGCATGGCTAAGGTTTGTTGACCTCTTGAAGATATTTCCCGATCACGGACTTTCACCGACCGACCTCATCGAGATCTCCATGAGGGGGATGAACGCTGATCAGATAGTACCGGTCGTTACCTCATGTGGTGGTTCACACAGCGGTTCTGACATTGAGTTACTTGATGCCATCTCGAGATCACTTTCATAGAGACCATCTTCACGAGATGCCGTAGTCGGGACAACACATGAGGATGTTGCAGTACTAGTGGAGTGTGTCGTACTTCACGAGGATTCAGCTTCTACTCACCCGATCGAGGATATGGATTCTACAGCAACAGAAATGATGGATGACATGACTGCCACAGTGGAGGTTCTGACCGAGAGACTGATCGAGCTCCTGTTGGTCTTCCATCTAGAGTTCGAGTCAGCCTCGGACTTTTCAGTTGACGAGTCTTGAATATCGGACCTTCTGATATTCCAGGAGATGGAGGAGCCCCCACTGCTACAGCCATCAGTACATCCACTTCAGTATCCATTCCCGAACGACTCAGCTTCTATTATGCAGAGATATATCTCGGATTCAGACATATATCACGACTCAGCCCAGCAGCCATAGCTCGATGCGGGATGCCACTTTGGGATGACCGATTTAGAGAGTCCCGTATTTGAGCCATTTTTCCTCCAGTTTGTATAGATAGACACATTTCAGGAGGAGAAGATGATAGCCAGCACTGTCGCAACTCGAGGATCAGCTGTAGACACATCGACAGCTTCCGCGTTGTTCACCAGTATTTTCTCCTTTTTCCAGGTTGACCAGAGACAGACTTTAGCAGATGATGCCTTCTGTTGCACGGAGTAGATGCTTGCTAGCAGCGTAGATCTCCATTCAGATCCTGATCCTCCATTTCTCACGGGTTATCTGCGGGAGGATGTCATTGATGAGCCGGTAATCCGAGCGTTTAAAGGAGAAAGGTATCAATGGTCGTTGTGACCTCAACCCCTCGAGTCGGACTCAACAAGAAAATCGAACCACCAAATAATAAAGCAATCAATGAATTCAAACAGTGGTCCTCGCTATTTATTTAACCTAGTATAGCGGCCAAGGTCGGACACAAGGAGCACGAAATGGCCGAGACGGCCTATGAAGTAGTCACACATGAAAATAAAATAAATGTTTTTGGTGGATTTTTAAATCTTTTTAATTTTTTTGTATTTTTAATAATAAAGGAAAATACAAAAACAGAGGAAAAGCCTAACAAACCACTATTTATAAAAACACAACAAATAAAGCCAAAAAATCAAATAAAAATATTTTTATGTTTTTTTAAAAATTTTCAGTATTTTTGGTAATTTTCTAAGGATTTTATCATTTTTAGTTGATTTTATAAAAATCAAAAAAGGGAAAAATAGTGATAAAGTGTGCAGTCAGATTTGAAAGGCTAATTAAAAATAACTAATTAGCCTATAAAAATCTGATGGCAATTTTTATGAAAATTAGATACAAAAACTAAGCTACAGAAAAAGAGTTTGCATTTTTTGATTTTTATAGAATGTTTAATGATTTTTATAAGGTTTTTAGTGTTTTTAATTTTTTATGGGTTTTGTATGTCCCAATGAGCCAAAATTTGAATAGAACCTGAAAAACAAAAAACTCACAAAGACAATTTTTTTTAGAAATTTTTGAGTTATTTTTTTATTTTTAGATGATTTTCTATTTTAGACAATAACAAAAATGATGGTTTTTGATTTTTTAAAAATAATAAATAGCCACAAAAATGTCCCAAAAATTTAGTGAAATTTATACACAGTGGCAGGAGCCATGTATCCAAATTTCATAGGATTTGGGTTTGATTTGATATTTTATTCAATACAAAAAAGAGCTACAGCATACAGGGACCCAGATGTAATAAAAGTAAAGTTTCAGGGCTGAAAAGATAACACGTGGGGAAATTAGAGGGGCATCAGCGTAAAAATCACAAGAAATCCGCACATGTTCATAAACAGCACTCACAGGGGTATAAGTGTAATTTACTAAACTTAAAGTTCAATCTAGAACACCCCCCAAACTACAACCCAGATAATGCAAATAACCCAGATCTCATGTGTCCAGCACGTGGTTCACATCCACATGGACTAAAATGTAATTCTAATTAATAATCATGCAAACGGTAACACCATAGAGCTACAACTCCAGAGATGCAAAATGTCCAAAAATCACGTGTCGAAGCATGTCTCACACAAGCAGGGACTAAATAGGAAATAAACAAAACCAGAGGTCCAAACATGCAAATAACCCAAGAGTGAAAATTTATTTAATAGACTAAATAAAACTAACTAAAGCTGTCGGGGTATGGGCACAATTACCCAGCCGAGGCACGTGAGGGGCGCACGTGAGCGCAAGGTGTCGCGCGGTGGATGGTTGCTGGATAACGGTCCGGATGACGCCCTCTGGAAGATCTGACGGTGCTGGTGCAGAAGCGAATGTGGGAAGCACGTGGCCGTCAGATCGTGGATCTAACAGCCTGATAGGAGTAGGCTTCATGTGGCTGTGATCAGACCTGGTGCAGAGGGTCGATCCGACGGTTACGAGAAGATGAGGAAGAACTCCTCCTGGGCGAACTTCCCCGGTGATCCGGAGACGATCTGGACGACTGATGGAAGGTCGGAGAGGTGAGTCCTCCTCGTGATGGCGCTCCACGTCGGATGGTGGCCTGCGATGAAGGCTCTAACGGTCAGATCCTCCGGCGATGGAGGAGCAACCTGGAGCAGCTCCGGCGAAGGGTGAAAACAGGGGCAAAGGGGGGTACCTGCGGTTGTTGACCTGCGAAACAAAGCTCCTGCTCGGAGGGATGCTCCGGCGGGGGTTATTGGCAAAAAGAAGAAGAGAGGTAGCGTGGATGGGCCATGGGGGGTTCCGACGAACGTGATAGATGGAACCCAACTCAATGTAGGCTTAGATGGCCCAGCTCGAGGGGATCAGGTCACATAGGGAAGGTGGCTATGGATCGGAGAGTCGATCAGTACGGCTAGGATGGACCGGCGGAGCTCCGGCCACTAGGGCGGAGCTGGCGGAGCTGGATCGTGGAAATCGAAATGGACTATGCAAAAGAAGCTAACGGGTCTACCTGGTGATTGAAGTCGACTGGGGAGGAGACGCTGGTTCTCCAGTGATCGTCGCCTCGATGGAGCGTCGCCTCCAGAGGCTCGAGCCTCGCCGGCGGCGGAGCACGATGACGAGGGTCGCCAGACCTGGGCTACACACCTCCAAACTCTCTCTCAGACACCCTCCGCACTCGCTGTCACTTGAGGAAGATGATGGAGGTCACGTGGATCGAAGGTGGTGGCCGAAGGTACGTGAAATGGCAGAGGAAGGCGAGACTATATGCTGGTAGGGATCTGGCAAAGATGGAGTCGGGCAGGGCATTCTGATGCACAGATCCCTAGGGCGATCCCCAGGCGTGGATCCGTGATGAATCAAGGTTAATCAGAGCCCAGGGTTTAGTAAATGGGTGGCGGATTTGATCATGAAAAATGGGCGAAATCGGGTCCTTGGAGCAGATCCGTGCAAAGTGGTCCGGGGGGGGGGGGGGTCAGTTGACCGAGGGTCAACATCCCCCGTAGACCAATGGGAAAATTCCATTGGTAAATTATTTGAAAAATCAAAATAAAATAGAAAATGACCTTATTTAAAAATATTTACAAAATAAAAATTGTTTATTTATTTACAAAGATTTTTTAGTGATTTTTATTTATTTTTTTGAAAAATAAAATACGTATTTACATTATATTATTATTATATATAAGTATATTTACCAATGTATTTTTTATTTTTTATTTTAATTTTTTATTTATGTATATTTATTCCAATTTTATATTTTGATTATTTACATTATAAAATATGGAATATAAAGTGATTTTTATTGGATTTTTATTAATTATTTACAAGGGGAAATAAATAGGTATTTTATTTTATAGATACGGTCTATGTACACTGATGAGAGAGAATTTTATTTATTTTTCTTTTTCTTTTATTTTTTCCATTTTTATTTTAGTTTTATTTTTAGAAATATGTACAAAATATAGGGAACACAATATATTTTTATTTTTAGAAAATAAATTATTTACATATAGAGGGATATGTACACCATGTTGAGTCACCCTATCTCTCTCTACTTATTTTATTTTGTGGTCAGGCCCTTGTGGAGCCTTCCCTTGGGTTCAGGTCACTCGATATTTATATTAAATATTTCCCCTCTTTTTCTTTTTTTCGTTATTCTATTACCTTTGCACAAAAACATGCTAATTATTAATATTTACATAATGCATGCTTTTTGTCAATTTATTTTATTTACACAAATATACATGGTGTTTTGCATAGGTTTTTAGCTAAAATAAAAGAATAAAGAGTGATGAATGAGGATTCATCACCTCCGTATACTTAACTTTGCTAGTCCCTTAGCGAACACTTATTTGAAAAAGAAGTGATAAAGAAAAGAAAAGGAAAAAGAAGGGAGAAATAAATGAATCAATGCTGATTATTAAACTTGCCTTCATTAAATTGAAGTATAGAGCTCAGTCAGATCATTGGATTATTAATGTGTTGGAAACTTATTTGGATTTAGGTTTAAAACTTAATAGCCTCTAAGATCCACTAATCTATAGTCAAGACTCGTCAATAATCCAAATCAGAATAAGTCTACATACACAAACCCTGAAGACCATGAATCTTTCCTTGTACAGTGTAAGTGAGGTATAGCTCTCTACCTCAGAAATAGCAAAATGAGAACCCTCCCCAACAAGGTAACTCTATAACCCTAGTCTGGCTACTCTTTCCTCAAGGAGCAGGATATTCCCTTCTAAGTTCAAGTTCAACTAGCTCAAGAAGAGGGGGAAGAAGAGAATGGACCATGGCCAGTGTAGCCATGTATCCCTGGGAGCTCAACAGGTGTAGCTAAGTCTCCCTGCTGCAAGCTTCATAAGATGGAACATGAGTCTCAAGCTTTGCTTATTGCACTATATACACTCCGGTGGGATTATCATTTTCTATCAGACCCACCACTTTTTTGGAGTTATTCTTTTCTTTTTGCATTTTTTTGATGTGCATATATACAACATATCTACAAAGTGCGGTATGCATATAAGGAGTTTTTCCTCTTGAGCCAGTAGACTATCCCTCTTTTGAAGCATTATTGCAACCCACAACTCCTGTTGTTAGACCTTGTGGCAACCAGACCAAGTTGAGATGCACTTCTTTCACTATAAGAAGAAGAGAGGTTCTTCCTAGAAGTACTACCCTCATATGCTACCCCAAGTCAAGAAAGACTGCCTCCTCACCACCTCATCCGTAGAGAGCTCGGTGTAAAGTGCGGGTCTAAGTAAAGTCATTGTCTATATGAGTTATGTGTGTGTTGTTAAGTGCTCTACTTAGGCTCATTGAGATGACATATGATCATAGCCTAGTGGACTCAAAGAATTAAGTCACCATGGACCTGAAACATCTCAACCCTAAGCCCTATAAGGTTCCTCTTATAATTAGGTGGATTAAGATCTTAACCAAGCTCCATTTTTCAATTTAATTCCAAGCTAGTTTAAATGTCAAGTATGATCCAGGAAAAACTATACAAGTATTTACAAAAGATGCAATTTACAAAATATTTACACATGTGCAAAATTTTTGGAAAATGTTTTGAAAACATGGGTGTACGCATGAATGCAAGTTTTGCAAAATATGTAGACAAATTTACACATAATTTTTTGAAAACTTCTGATTTTCAAAACATTTTACAAAAATTTTGTACTATATACATAATTTTGATATGAAAATATTTACAAGCTATTTACACAAAAGATTTTTACAAACATTTTTACAAAAATAATTTGTATAACTAGCCATGTATGTGCAGTAAAAGAATTTTATTTACAAGGAAAAATTTTAATTTTTATGGATTTTTGGGTTTTAGCCATTTTTATTTATAAACATACTCACACAAGGTATGAGTTATGGCTAAAGTATATATGAAATATATACATACCCCCCTATACTTAGCTCGAACGATGTCCTGAGAGTCGAGAGCGATGAAGAAGACATAACTCATGCTTAGTATAGGGAAGTGAAAAGGAAGGCTATATACAAAGATGAATGAAAGAATAGAAATGCAAGAGGATCTCGGGGTTTCCCGCTATACTTAGGATCAAATAATCCTAAGTATAACAGGCTGTACACAAAGGGAAATCCGAGTGAGAATGTACAAGGTCTACCTCCCCTATACTTAGGGTAAAATATCCCTAAGTATAGGCAGCAAAACAGAGGTAGAAATGAATCAAAAGAAACTCAAAACTCCCACACCCCCTATACTTAGGGTAAAGTGCACCCTAAGTATAGGAACGTCGAAGATGTAAATGGGGTGTTAGACTGAAGAATAGTGTGATATGGACACTGGATCTATACAAGTCGGGAGAAGAGTGATAATCAGGCGTGAGATGCAATAGATGTGAGTCAAGAGACCACATATCATGCAAAGTGAATCGGGGCAACGCCAACGACCAACGGCTCATGATCTAGATATGGCTTGAGCCGCTGCCCGTTAACACAAAAGGTACTCTCAGAAGACAACTCAGATATATCAATACTCCCATTGTCGTATACCTTTCTAACCAAGTAGTGTCCCTTCCATTTGCTCTATAGCTTCCTTGGAAATAATCTCAACCTGGCATCGAACAACCATACTCGCTGTCCTGGCTCAAACTGCTTGTGGCTGATATGAGAATCATGCCACTCCTTCACTCTCTCCTTATACTGTAGGCTGCTCGAAAAGGCTGTGTCGCAAAGCTCCTCCAGTGCTGCTAACTCTGCCCTCCTCTGGTCTCCTACACTCACTGGATACATGATGATGTCTGTAACAGCCCACAGTGACCTATGTCTAAGCTCAACAGGTAAATGGTAGGGCTTGCCATAAACGAGGTGAAAGGGGGACGTACCTAACGGTGTCTTGAAGGACGTCTGATATCCCCACAAGATCGAGTCCAAAAGCTGTGACCAATCCTTTCGGTCAGGGCGGACGACCTTTTGCAATATAGTCTTGATCTCCATGTTCGACACTTCAGCAAGACCATTGGTCTGAGGATGGTACGGTGTGGCTACTCAATGGTCTATGATGAACTCGCTAGCAAGGGCCTTTACCTTGTCGTTGATGAAATGAGACCCCCCGTCAGATATCAACACTTGAGGTACCCTGAACCGTGAAACGATATGCTACCTCAAAAATCTGCAAACAGTCCTAGCATCTGCGGTTCGGACATGGATGGCCTCAACCCAACGACTAACATAATCAACAACCAATAGAATGTACTCAAATCCCTGACTCCTAGGGTATGGACCCCTGAAATCGATGCCCCATGTATCAAAAGACTCACAGAAGTGAATGGGATGCATCGGCATCATACCATGCTATCCACAAGTGCCCATCCTCTGACAGTCAGTACACCTCTTCACGAACTCATCAGAGTCCTTGAAGAGGGTAGGCCACCATAGGCCGGATTGGAGCACTTTCTGTGCCGTTCTCCTCCTAGAGTGATGTCCCCCTGCCTCAAGCTTGTGGCAATAAGTGAGGACGCTGTGGTGCTCCTCCTGAGGAATGCACCTACGCCAGACGCTGTCCCCTCCTTCATGATAAAGGATGGGATCCTTCCAGTGGGAGAACTTGGCCTTCGCGAGGAAGGTCTCAAGTCTCTGCCTGGGCCAATCCTGTGGGACTTTCTTGGCAACAAGAAAGTTCACAATATCGACGTACCACGGGAGAGAGGCGATAGCAAGGATCGCCTCATCTAGAAAGGTCTCACAAATAGGCCCGATCTGCTCGGAATCCTCAAGATACTCCAATCGGGAGAGATGATCCGCCACCACATTCTTGACTCCAGGCTTGTCCTTAATCTCTATATCAAACTCCTAGAGTAGAAGGATCCATCTGGTCAGTCTGGCTTTGGCATCCTTCTTTGCCATGAGGTATTGGATGGCGGCATGGCCAGTGAAGATGGTCACTCTAGATCCAATGATGTACGATCTGAACTTATCTAGGGTGAACACTACGGCTAGCATCTCCTTCTCAGTGACTGTGTAGTTCCTCTGAGCTACATCTAAAGTCGGGCTAGCGTAGTGAATAGCAAAGGGGACTCCATCCCTCCTCTGTCCCAGCATGGCCCCTACGACAAAATCGGAGGCATCCGTCATGATCTCAAATGGGAGAGACCATCAGGCAGCTGCAGGACAGGAGCCTCGACAACTAGACTTTTGAGAGTCTCAAATGACGCTAAACACTTATCATACACAATGAACTCGGTGTCTTTCGTCAGCAGATCAGTCAGCAGTCGGGCAATCCGGTTGAAATCACGAATGAATCATCGGTAGAAACCTACGTGCCCTAGAAAAGACCGTAACTGCAGCAAGTTGGATGGTGGACTGAGTTTCCTAATGATATCCACCTTGGTCGGATCAACCTCCATGCCCCTGTTGGAGATGATATGGCCAAGCACCATCCCTTAAGTCACCATGATGTGACTCTTCTCCCAAGAAAGCACCAGGTGCACCTCAATACATCGCTGGAGGACTCGGTCTAGGTAGTCAAGGCAGGAGTCGAATCCGTCGTCGTAGATTGAAAAATCATCCATGAAGACCTCCAAGCACTCCCCTACCATGTCCGAAAAGATGGACAACATGCACCTCTGGAATGTCACTGGAGCGTTGCATAATCCAAAGGGCATCCGTTTGAAAACATACGTCCCGAAGGGACAGGTAAAGGTAGTCTTGTCTTGGTCCTCTGGCGCAATCGCCACCTGGTTGTATCCGGAGTACCCATCCAAGAAACAGTAATGGCTCTTCCCTGCCAGTCTCTCAATGATCTGATCAATAAAGGGTAGGGGGAAATGATCCTTCTTGGTGGCATGGTTCAGTCGTCTGTAATCTACGCAGACCCGCCAAGAAGTGGGCACCCGGGTAGCAATCTCCTCTCCAGACTCGCTGACAACTGTAGTGATGCCCGTCTTCTTGGGCACCACATGCAACGGACTGACCCACTTGGAGTCGGAGATGGGGTAGATAAAATCTTCGCTCCACCATTTTGAGATCTCCTTCATGACAACATCTCGAAGGTTCGGGTTCAGCCGCCGCTGAAACTCAAGCGACGGCTTCGCGTCCTCCTCGAGATAGATATGGTGGGAGCACAGGGTCGGACGTATCCCCTGGCTATCGGCTATACTCCATCCTATCGCCTTGCAGTTCTTTTCAAGAACCCCCATCAGACGAGATTCATGCTCTCCAGTCAAATCTGTTGAGATAATGACTGGGTACATCTCATGCTCGCCTGCAAGGAACCTATACTTCAGCGATGAAGGAAGCGGCTTCAGCTCTGGATAACACTGTGCTGGAGGATCTGGCCTCTGAAAGGTCTGAAAGAATACGACCAAATCTGTATGGGAGAATGGAAACTCTCTCTCGCAATCTGAATCAGGCGAAGGCTGCTCTGCTAGTATGTCTCTTCTCTGTGTAGCATCAGCCTCCTCCTTAGTTGTCAGCTCTGTGGAAGTAAGACACGGTATCAAATCATCAAACTCAGCCCAGTGGAAATCTGACTCCGAGGGATCTGTATCAGTATCACAATCGAAATCTGTCTCGCGATCGGGGACCGACTCTGTTGCATGAACTGTATCCTGGACAAGGGGTGCGCTATCCAAGCTCTCCTCTGTTGCCATCTGTGCATCAACAAACTTTGAAGGTGAGAGGATGGTCTGTGCTACTGGGTCTGCCCAAACTGCCTTATCGTCTGTGATCACAAAGTCGCAATCCTGCTGGATGTCTCGCCCTGTATCTGTCATCAGCTCTGAATCGGAAGTCTGCTCGGAGCAAGTTGAATCTCGGGCTCTAGTCTCCTCAATCGTCTCTATTTGTACACTCTCGCCCTCAACGCGAAAGTATACCTTCCCGCTATCATGATCGGATATCGCCTTGGTTGTGGCCAAGAACGGACATCCTAAAATGTTGGGTGTATCGGTCACGGACTCAGGGATCTCCATGTCCAACACAACGAAGTCCGTGGGGAATTTCAGACCCTGAATCGTGACGACAACATCCTTCAGCAACCCCTTCGGCCTCTTGACAGATCGATTGGCAAACTGAAGGACCGTCCTGTTCTGTCGTAGAGGTCCCAACTCAAATTGGTCGAGTAGGGCTGCCGGAAGTAGGTTGATAAAAGACCCACTGTCTAATAGAGTATGATCGAACCTCTGCTCCTGAATATGGCATCTGACATATGGGGCTCCTGCATCTGGCCTCTTGGCTGGTAGACGGTTCTAAATCACGAAGCAAGTGGCACGAGTGAGCACATGGATCTCAGACTGGTGGTTCCTCCTCTTCCTCCTGACAATGGTCCTGTTTCTGAGTGATCTCTGGAGTAGAGGTATGTGCTCCAAGGCCTCCTATAGAGTCAGCTGTATGTGGAATCCATCTATTATCTGCTGGCTGAACTCTATCCGATGGTTCTTTTGGGATTTTCTTTTTTCTGTCCCTTAGCCAAGCGGAGTGCTTGGGGAAAGGGGACTACTGGGTCCTTCTCAGATGAAGGACTAGGAGAGGGTCTGGGTTGCTCAAGTACGGCAGAATCCATGCATACATCATCAATCACCACAGGTGGATCAGAATAAAATAAACCCTTTCCTTTATTCACAGAAATGTCCTGAGGTACATGAACAAATGGAAAAACAACAGGACTAGAAGTAGAAGTGTTGGTGGCCTCAGCACCACCCTCGGCATCTGGTTGTACGGCATCAGTACCGCGCTCTAGCTCAACATCACATGTGGTGGCGTCAGTACCACCTCCTCCATCAGGTGAAACGACGACCTCAGTACCGTCGGCTGGATCAACATCCCTGGTGGCGTCAGCACCACCGTCATCATCTTTGGAAGCCTCAACACCGCTCCTCTCCTCGCCTGGCCCTCCTGAAGTGGCATTGAGTCGTCGCTCAGACGAGGCACCGCCTGCTAGCATCCTACCGCTCCTAAGTGTAACAAAATCAGCATCCAACATGTATGCAGACATGTCACCAAGTGAAGCACTAGGAGTGGTAATCTCAGTGAACTCTACCTACTCAGATTTCCTCTTCAGACTATTGGGGTTCGGCTCAATCTGGACAGGGATGGCGGCCTTCTCTCTCACGATTTCCCTCATCTCCTGACGGAACTCGTCCATCTCCCATCGAAATGTAGCCTGCAACTCGGTCATGAGGCGGGCTAGATCATCTAAGGCGGGGTTCTCATAGATCGGCCCATGAGAACCTGACGGGTAGCCTCGCTGGTAATGAGGCTACTGCTGCTGGTGGTGAGGGTGAGAGGGGTATTGCTGCTGATGATACTGCTACTGATGAGGCTCCTCTCGCCTCTTAGGTTGTCCCTGGTGATAGGGACGAGGACCATAGTGCTGGTACGGGGATGACCGCTGCTGCTGTTGAACTGGGGGATGTTGCTGCTGATGTTGCTCACACTGCTGGCCGTACTGGCCACCCTGAGCTGGAGGCTGCTGCTGGGAACTGCCGGCCGACCAGCGGAATCCGGGATGGTCTCGTCGGATACCGGGCTGGGGTCAGTCGTACCAAATCCCGTTGACATCCATCAATGGCTACTGCTCGTACGAAGGTGGGGGGAGTACTGCTAGAGGATGATCTGACTGGTAAACCACCATCTGAGTGTCTGGGGATGGTAGTGACTGGTAAGACTGCGGCGGCTACTGGTACGACTCCACCTGGACATGGTGAACCTATTTAGGCTGACTAGAGTGCTGGGACGAGCTACCATTGCTGCTCGGATCTCCTCATGACCTGAGACGGGGCTGAGAAGCCGTCTGTGCCTCCTGGAGACACATGATCTGTGTCTTCAGGTCACTCAGTGTCTGTGCCATCTGATCAATCTGTGTCATGCCCTGGCACTGCTTCTTCTTTATCAGCTTGATCTGGTCCAGCTTCTCGCTGAGGATACCCATCTCTGCGGTTGTGGACTCGGCCTGTGCGGTTGTCGCGGATGAAGTGGAAGGACCGGCATCGACCCGTGCTATCCTCTAAAACTGCACGGTCTGTAGCTGTAGATGTCCCTGGGTGTAGAGTCAGGTCTGGGACATCACTGTATAGTTATCGTCCATCTCCTCATAGAAGGCCCAGACCTGATCCTCATCCTTGGCGAAGTAGGAACCGCCACAAGAAGCGTTCACCAGGCCATGCAGCTCTGGTGTCAACCCGCAGAAGAAGCTCTAAACTAGGCTCGACTTCGAAATGTCGTGGTGCGAGCATATGTCTGTAAGCTCTTTGAACCTCTCCCATACCTCGTGGAACTGCTCATTGGGGAGCATGGAGAAGTTGCTGATCAGGGCCCTCGTTGCATTGGTCCGCCCAAGTGGATAGTACTTATTCAAGTACTCGGTGCGGAGCTGCTCCCAGGTATGGACAAACCTCCTCAAGTGCTTCAGCCAGTTGGCTGCTCTGTCGACCTGTGAGAAGGGGAAGGCAATCATCCTAATGGTGTCCTCGTCCACCTGCCGATCGTGGATGGTGTTGCAGATCATCTCAAACTCCTGGAGGTGGAGATGGGGCTCCTCAGTCGCGAGCCCGTGGAAGCGGGGTAGAAGCTGAATGGTTTGTGGGGGGAACTTGAAGTCCCTCACGATCGCCGGAAGAACTTTCCACCGGTGAGTAAGCATCGATCCGGGGTTGTGCAACTCCCGCATCGGTTTGGATCCTGCTGCTGCTGGCTGGACTGGCTCATCGAGCTGATCGGGTATCTCTGGCCCGTCTCTTGCGGCTCTCGGCTGCTCTCGGTCTGCTCTCATCCTCTCCATCTCTCTCCTCATCTCAACCATGAAAGCCCCCTGATCCCTAATCTGTTGTTGCATCGTCTCGAGGGAGGCTATCAAGGTGTTGTTGATCGCACCCTGGTCCAGGACGTAAGTCTGCTCTTCTGAGGGACCTCCAGTACGGTCATCGTTGTTGCCGGCCATGGTCTCTGCAAAGGCAAAAGACCCAAACTCATGTGTCGATAAATCATCTGTCTACTGTCTCTCATTTGGCACTGGTATCTCAGGACTGGTAGAAGGGTGGTCAAGGGGGAACAGGGCGGAATCGAACTCGGGTTCGGAGAGCGGGTCTCGACTCTCATGAACCAACCTAGATGAATGGGCAGGAGTGCTAAAAAGCGATGCAGCCAGAGGCTGCCTAAGAGACCTCCTACCCATCATCTTGATCTGGCAAGTCAGGTGGATGAGAACTGGAAACACACAAGATGAGCAAACAAAATCCCAGGTTCACCTACTCAACACAGAGCTGAAGACCGTAAGAGTTCGGTCAATTTTCTTGTCAATTTTTATTTAGGTGATCATGTCAGAATATCAGAGCGGTTACGCGAGTTGATAGGAATCCAATCCGCCTATCAGACTGTCCCGTATAAAAGGCCGGTAATCTGATCGGGGTTCGGATATGGCTCTAGCCTAGTGTGCGGATCGCTCTCTCGCTCATCCAAACCAAACAATGAGGGGGTTGCTCTCCCCAAGACAAATTTTTATGTGAGGTGTCTTTTAGGGTCAAGTGTGTTTAGTAGTCCCAATTTTATAGTTTTTCTTTTTCGGTGGTTTTCAAGCAAACAACGCCTAACGAATTTTTCGGGTTCTCCTGATTATTTTAAGTCCAGAGAATGGGAGGAGAAGACGAAAAAGCCGATGCACGATAAAATCAATGATGCATGCTGAGTAAGAAAGGCGTACCTGGTGATGAATACTCATTCATCACTCTTTATTCTTATATTTTAGCTACAAAAACCTTTGCAAATGCATGTATATATTTGTAAATATAAATAATTACCAAAAGCATGCATGGTGTAATAATTACTTAGCCTTGTAGTTCTGGATGGTTATTAAATGAATGAATATTTTTAGATAATTGCATTTCTACCCCTGTGAGTGTGGAATTGGCGCATGTGCATTTTATTTTTGTGTATTTTACAACCGGCCCCCTGGACTTTTAATACCTGTTATTATTTAGTCCAGGGACCTTGTTTTTATTGCAATTAGGTCCCTATGTGCCCCAGACACGCGCATTGCGCGTGACTTCTTGGGATTTTTGCACCGGACCCCCCATAACTTTCATTATTTGCGTATAGGTCCCTTTGCACTGTACCTAGGTTTTAATTTTTAATAAAATATCAAACTTCCTCCGAATTCAATGAAAATTGGATACATGGCTCCTGCCATGTTGTAAAATTTTCTAGAATTTTTGGAGACATTTTTGCTTTTATTTGATATTTTTAAAATATTCAAAAACAACCATTTTCCTTACTATCTGACTTAAAAATTCACAAAAAAATATTAAAACTCATCTAAAAATTACAAAAAAATTACCTACTGTTTAGTTTGTCTTGCTTGATTTTCTGACCAATTTTGGTCATTTTTCATTATATAAAACTCATAAAAATTACAAAACACTGAAAATCTTATAAAAATTCTAATAAATATCTAAAAATCCAAAAATAATAATTTCTGTGCCTAAATTTTCCCTGTTTCTTTCTCTATACAGGAAATTTACTCCAAGCTTTTTAGGGAGCTTTTACATATTTTATCTAAGTCCCTCAAGCTCGGCTGGACAGTACCTTCATTTTCTTGCATTGTTTTATTTTTAGAAAACTAAATAAAAATCAGAAAAATACCAAAAATTCAGTAAAAACAGTAAAAATTACAAAAAGTTTAAAAACATTTTTATTTGAATTTTTGAGTGACTTTTGATGCATTAAATAAATTGTTGTGTGGGCTTGTTTCTTTGTTTTCCTTATTTTCTTAATTAATTAAAAATCCAAAAAAATTTAAAAACAATTAAAATCCATCAAAAATACTTTGATTTTATTTTTCTTTCTTTTTGCGACTACTTCGTAGGCCGCAAGGCCATTACGTGCTCCTTGTGTTCGATCCTGGTCGCTATACCGGGTTAATCTAATAGCGAGACCGCTCTTTGATTTCGATTGATTTTTATCTTATTTGGTGGTCTATTTTTCTCGGTCGACCACGCTTGGTGACTTGGGTCGCAACGACCCTTGATTACCTTTTTACCCGAGTCGCCAGGCGTGTCATCAGAATGGCGCTGTTGCCGGGGAGCACGGCTTAGTAGTTTTTATTTTTCATTTTCTCTTTGTCTTCTTTTTTTGCGGCTTTCCGCAGCTCTTTCTGAGTCTGCGGCTTTTCGCAGCTTTTTATTTTTCATTTATTTTTGTTTTATTTTCTTTTTCTTTTCTTTTCTTTTCTTTTATTTTTATTTTTATTTTTGCTTGTTTATTTTATTTGACATTTTTGCACATATACCCTTGTTTTTTATTTCTTGTTCAGATTTGATTATCATTCTTGGTTTGACCCTTTGTCTCTTTCTTGCAAGGGCCCGAGGACCGAGGCATCAGCTTTCGAGAAGCCGGCGAAACCGCGGGACTTGGAGACGGCTCCCTTCTGCACGGAGCCGCAGGAGAGCGTGAGAGAGAGCTGAGTGGGAGAGGATTAGAGTAGGATTAGCTTAGACTTTTATTTCATTCAGAATTATTGTAATAATACAGGGACAGTGTGGACTTAGACTTGGATTTTGTAGCGGGTATGTTTCGCCGAGCACCGGTGTGCTCGGGGGACCCTTAGGATTTTTCGCGGCTTTTCGCGGTTTTGTTTTTCTTAGCAGCCTTTTACGGTTTTACGCAGTTTTTCTCGAGCCCTTAGATTTAGGATTTTCTGCTTGACTGTGCCGTAATTAGTAGGATCCCCACACTTAATTGCTTGCTTGTTCCCATAGAGTGTTAATTGGACCTACTAATAAATCATTAATAAAAATAACTGATTCACTCCCTTCATAGCCTACGTGCTGTAGCCTGCCCTACCAAGCGCTGCTCTTGAACCCGATGTGTCGGGAGGAGGAGGGATAGACCGAGACCGGACCCTTTGGCTTGAAGGATCGGTGACCAGTTAGACGGTTCTTCGAGTAGAAATTGCCTGTTTAGGACTCAGTTTTCACCGCTGCACCATATAGGTAGTTTCTTTCAGTCTTTACATTTCTGCGCGGATCACTTTGCATGTAGAGTACTGGAGACAGGTACGCATTTCTATCTTTGCATGCATCATTGATTTCATCGCGCATCGGCTTTTTCGTCTTCTCCCCCCTGTTTTTGACTTAAATAATCAGGAGAACCGAAAAAAATCGTTAGGCCTTTTGTTTTTATTGAAAAATATTAAAAAGAAAAACCATAAAATTGGGATTGCTTAAGCTATTGACCCTAAAAGACACTTGACTTAAAAACTTATCTTGGGGAGAGCAACCCCCTCATTGGTTGGTTTGATTGTGCGAGAGAGTGACCCGTACACTAGGTAGAGCCCTCCGGTGCTATTCTCGACTGATTACCAACTCTTTCGTGCGGGCCAGTCGGTTGGGGTAGCATAGGGTATCCCAGCAGGTCACGTAATCACTCTGATAGATTGATTGTTCACCAAAATAAAATTGGACAAGATAATTTGACTGAACTTTCACGGCCTTCAGCTCGCGTTGCGTTGGTGAACTGAGGGGTTTGTTTTCTGATCATAGTTTCTCCAGATTCCATCTGCCTCACTCGCTACATCGTGATGATGGGTAGACGATCTCTTAGGCAGCCTTTGGCTGCACCGCTTTCGGGCGCGTCTACCCGTTCATCTAGGTTGGCTCGCGGGAGCCGAGACCAGCTCTCCGAGCCCGAGTATGATTCCGCCCTATTCCCCCTCGACCCCCTTTCTTTCGGTTCCGAGAGACCAGTGCCAGAGGAGAGATTGTCAGATTTATCGGCACCTGAGTTTGGGTCATTTGGTTTTGCAGACGCCATGGCTGGTAGTTCAGAGGATTGCTCCCGAGGTCAGCCTGAGCACTTTGTGTTGGACCATGGCACGATCAACTCCACCCTGATCGCCTCCCTTGAGACAGTTCAACAGCAGTTGAGGGATCAGGGAGCATTTATGCTAGACATGAGGAGAGAGCTGGAGCAGATGAGAGCTGAGTGCGAGGAGCGCAGAGAGGGACCGAGGATCCCGAATGATGCAGATGCAGCAGCCGCAGCAGCAGCCGCAACAGCCGCCGCATCGGCAGCAGCCGCCGCAGCCGCGGCAAGAGGACCACCGAGAACGATGCGGGAGTTGCACAACCCCGGATTGACGCTGATGCACCACTGGGTCGTACTTCCAGCCATCGTGGGGGACTTCAAGTTCCCCCCGAACACCCTGCAGTTACTCCCCCGCTTCCACGGGCTCGCCACCGAGGAGCCCCATCTCCACCTCCAGGAGTTCCTCATGATTTGCAGCACTGTCCACGGCCGCCAGGTGGACCAGGACACGATTCGGATGATTGCCTTCCCCTTTTCCTTGGCAGATAGAGCAGCCACCTGGCTGAAGCATTTGGGGAAGTTCGTCTACACTTGGGAGCAGCTCCGCACTGAGTACTTACACAAGTACTATCCACTCGGGCGGACCAATGCAGCGAGAGCCCTTATCAGCAACTTCTCCATGCTCCCCAACGAGCAGTTCCATGAGGCATGGGAGAGGTTCTGAGAGCCGACTGATCGATGCCCGTACCACGATATTTCCAAGCCCAACCTTGTGCAGAGCTTTTTCAGCGGGCTGACACCAGAGCTCCAGGGCTTGGTGAACGCTTCTTGTGGCGGGTCTAACTTCGCCAAGGATCACGACCAGGTCTGGGCCATCTAAGAGGAGATGGCCGAGAACTATATGGTGATGTCCCAGACCCGGTTGTACACTCAGGGCAGACCCTGGCAGCCAGGACCCGTGCAGTACCAGAGGATAGCACGGGTTGACACCGATCCATCCATTTCGTCCGCAGTAGCAGCAGCACAGGCAGAGTCATCCGCTGCGGACATGGGTATCATTAGCGAGAAGTTGGATCGGATGGAGCTGATAGAGAAGAAGCAGTGTCAGGGCATCACTCAGATGGAGCAGATGGCACAGACTCTGAGCGACATGAAGACCCAGCTCATGTGTCTCCAGGAGGCACAGACGGCTTCCCAGCCCCGTCTTCAGTCGCGAGGCGATCACGGCAGCAGCAGCAGCTCGTCCCAGCGCTCTAGCTCACACCAGCAGCCTAGACAGTTTCATCTTGTACAGGCGGAGCCGTACCAATAGCCGCAGCCCACCTACCAGTCACCACCATCTCCAGACTTGCAGATGGTGGTATACCAGCCTGATCAGCCTCTGGCAGTACTCCCGCCAGCCCAGTACGATGCAGAGCAGTTGATGGATGTCAACGGGATTTGGTATGACCGCCCTCAGCCCAGTATCCGACGAGACCATCCTGGATTTCGGTGGGGGACCGGAGGTACCCAACCCCAGCAGCAACCATCTAGTTAGGGAGGCCAGTACAGTCAGCAGAGAGATCACCAGTCGCAGCAGCAGCCCCCAGTCTACCCTTCACAGCAGCAGCAGTCGTCCTATGGTCCTCGTCCCTATCAGCAGCGACAGTCTTGGAGGCGCGAGCAGCCTCACCAGCAGCAGCATCCACCACACCCATACCCCTCTCAGCAGCAGCAGCACTAGTTCCAGCAGCCTCATTACCAGAGAGGCTACCCGTCGGGCTCCCACGAGAGCCCCGCTTTGGATGACATAGCCCGCCTCCTCAAGGATCAGCAGGCTACCTTCAGACGGGAGACGGACGAGTTCTGCCAGGAGATGCGGGATATAGTGAGAGGGAAGGCCGCCATCCCTGCCCAGATCGAGCCGAACCCCAACAGCCTGAAGCGGAAGTCTGAGCAGGTAGCTTACACTGAGCATGCCACTCCTAGTGATCCATTTGATGATATGTCTGCAGACCTTTTTGATGCTGATTTTGTCACACTTAGGAGCGGTAGGACACCAGCAGGCGGTGCCTCGTCTGAGCGACGTCATGAGGATACACCTAGAGCCCCAGATGAGGAGGAGGAGAGCGGTACTGAGGCCGCTCGAGATGATGACGGTGGTACTGATGCCACCAAGGATGCTGACTCCACAGGCGGTGCTGAGGTCGCCATTTCACCAGTTCGAGGAGGTGGTACTGAGGCCACTCCTGATGCCGAGCCAGAGCGTGGTACTGAGGCCGCGAGACGTCCATTTGATCCAGCCACTGGTGGTACTGAGGCCATCAGAGTTCATGTAGAGAGATATGTTGTTTTTCCTTCCCCTGATGTATCTCGGAACCATGTTGTGAATAAAGGAAAAGGTTTGGTTTTTTCTAGTCCCACTGTGGTGCTTGATGTATGTGCGGATCCGGCCGTCAAGCCGTCTAGACCTTTTCCTAGTCCTTCATCTGAGAAGAACCCAGTGATCCCCTTCCCTAGAGCCCTTCAGATAGGGAATGGGAAGAAAACAGAAAATCCCAAAAAGAGAGATCAGGAAGAGTTCAGCCAGCATATGATAGATCGTTTCCATATCCAGCTGACTCTTCAGGAGGATTTGCAGCACATCCCCCTTCTTCAGCGTTCGTTGAGAGACAGGACCAAAATTAGGAGGAAGAGGAGGAACCACCATTCAGAGATTTATGTGCTGACGAAAGCCACGCGTTTCGCAATCCAGAACCGTCTGCCGGCCAAGAAGCCAGATTCAGGAGCCCCTTATGTCAGATGTCACATTAGAGAGCAGAGGTTCGACCGGACTCTATTAGATAGCGGATCGTCTATCAACCTCCTTCCGGCAGCCCTTCTCGACCGCTTTGAGTTGGGCACTCTTAGACAGAGTAGGACAATCCTTCAGTTTGCTGATCGATCTGTCAAGAGGCCGAAGGGGTTGTTGCGAGACGTTGTCGTCACTATTCAGGGCCTGCAATTCCCCGTGGACTTCATAGTGTTGGACATGGAGATCCCTGATTCAGTGACTGATACCCCCATCATCCTCGGTCGTCCGTTCTTGGCCACAGCCAAGGCAGTGACTGACCATGATAGCGGGAAGATATACTTTCGCGTCGAGGGCGAAAGTGTACAAATGGAGACGGTCGAGGACAGCCGAGCCAGAGAGAGATCATGCTCAGAGACGACTTCAAATACAGAGCAGCTGACAGATGTCAGGCTAGACATCCACCAGGACTGTGATTTTGTGATCACAGACGATGAGGCAGTATGGGCAGACCCAGCAGCACAGGCGATCCTCTCATTTTCGGACACCGGTGATGCAGAGATGACAGCAGAGGAGAGCTTGGAGAGCACATTTCCGGTTCAGGATACTTCAGTGGCAGCAGAGCAGGTTCTTGACCGCGACACGGATTTTTGTGATGATGGTGGTACTGATGCCACCTTGTTTGATGCAGAGCCCTCGGATTCAGAGTCTGATTGGGCAGATTGCGAGGATTACATGCCAGACCTGAGTTCCACAGAGCCTACAGTTGAGGAGGAGGTAGATGCCGAGCAGATCAGAGACAGTTCAATTGAGCAGCCTTCTTCAGATCCAATTTACGAGAGTACGTTCTCATTCTCCCAGACAGATTTGGCAGCATACACGCAACTTCTTTCGAAGCCATATTTGCCAGCACCCAGCTGTCCAGAGCTGAAGCCGCTCCCTACTTCACTGGAGTATCGATTCCTTGCGGGTGAGCCTGAGATGTACCCAGTCATAATCTCCGCCGATCTGACTGGAGAGCAAGAATCTCGTTTGATGGGGGTTCTTGAAAAGAACCCCAAGGCTATCGGATGGAGCGTAGCAGATCTCCAGGGGATTAGTCCGGCCCTGTGCTCCCACCATATCTATCTCGAGGATGAGGCAAATCCGCCGCGTGAGTTCCAGCGACGGCTGAACCCCAATCTGAGAGAGGTTGTCATGAAGGAAATCTCAAAACGGTGGAGCGCCGATTTTATCTATCCCATTTCCGACTCCAAGTGGGTCAGCCCCTTGCATGTGGTGCCCAAGAAGACGGGCATCACGACTGTGATCAGTGAGTCGGGAGAGGAGATTGATACACGAGTACCCACTTCTTGGCGGGTCTGCGTTGACTACAGGAGACTCAACCAGGCCACCAAGAAGGACCATTTCCCCCTGCCCTTTATTGACCAGATCATTGAGAGACTGGCAGGGAAGAGCCACTATTGTTTTCTGGATGGGTACTCGGGATAAAACCAGGTGGCCATCGCTCCTGAGGACCAGGAGAAGACCACCTTTACCTGTCCCTTCGGCACATACGCCTTCCGACGCATGTCGTTTGGGCTATGCAATGCCCCTGCGACATTTCAGAGATGCATGCAGTCGATCTTTTCGGACATGGTAGGGGAGTGTTTGGAGGTCTTCATGGATGATTTCTCGATTTACGGCGATGGATTCGACTCTTGTCTTGACTGCCTAGACCGAGTACTCAAGCGATGTATAGAGGTTCACTTGGTGCTATCTTGGGAGAAGAGTCACTTCATGGTGACTCAAGGGACGATGCTTGGCCATATCATCTCCAACAGGGGCATGGAGGTTGATCCGGCCAAGGTAGATGTCATTATAAAACTCGCACCGCCGTCCAATTTGAGGCAGCTACGGTCATTCCTGGGGCACGTCGGTTTCTACCAACGATTTATTCATGATTTCAGCAGACTCTCTCGGCCGTTGACTGACCTATTGACGAAAGACACTGAGTTCCTTATCGATGACAAGTGTCTTTCGTCCTTTGAGACTCTCAAGCAGAGTGTGGTTGAGGCTCCTATTCTTCAGCCGCCTGATTGGTCTCTCGCATTCGAGATCATGACGGATGCCTCCGATTTTGTCGTAAGGGCTGTGCTGGGACAGAGGAGGGATGGAGTCCCCTTTGCTATCCACTACGCTAGCCGCACATTGGATTCCGCCCAGCGGAATTATACAGTCACAGAGAAGGAGATGCTAGCCGTAGTATTCACCCTAGATAAGTTCAGATCTTACATCATTGGATCTAGAGTGACCCTGTATACTGATCACACCACCATCCGGTACCTCATGGCAAAGAAGGATGCCAAGGCCAGACTGACTAGATGGATCCTTCTACTCCAGGAGTTCGATATTGAGATCAAGGATAATCCTGGAGTCAAGAATGTGGTGGCGGATCACCTCTCCCGTTTAGAGCAGCCTGAGGAGTCTGAGCAGATTGATCCCATTTGTGAGACCTTCCCAGATGAGGCGATCCTTGCTATCGCCTCACTCCCGTGGTATGCTGATATTGTGAACTTTCTCGTTGCTGGGAAAGTCCCACAAGATTGGACCAGGCAGAGGCTTGAGACCTTCCTTGTGAAGGCCAAGTCCTACCACTAGGAGGATCCCATCCTTTACCACGAAGGAGGGGATAGCGTCTGGCGTCAGTGCATTCCTCAGGAGGAACACCATAGAGTCCTCACTTACTGCCACAAGCTTGAGGCAGGAGGACACCATTCTGGGAGGAGAACGGCACAGAAAGTGCTCCAATCCGGCTTGTGGTGGCCTACCCTCTTTAAGGACTCTGATGAGTTCGTAAAGAGGTGTACTGACTGTCAGAGGATGGGCACTTGCGGACAGCGGGACATGATGCCGATGCAGCCCATTCACTTCTGTAAGGTTTTTGACGTATGGGGCATCGATTTCATGGGTCCATTCCCTAAGAGTCAGGGATTTTAGTACATTCTGTTTGTCGTAGATTATGTTAGTCGCTGGGTTGAGGCCATCCCCGCCCGAGCCGCTGATGCGAGGACAGTTTGCAGATTTTTGAGGAAGCACATCATCACGCGGTTTGGGGTACCTCGAGTATTGATTTCAGATGGGGGGTCTCATTTCATCAACGACCAGGTGAAGGCCCTTGCTAGCGAGTTCGGCATAGACCATCGTGTTGCTACACCTTACCATCCATAGACGAATGGTCTAGCCGAGGTGTCGAACAGGGAGATCAAGACTATATTGCAGAAAGTCGTCCGCCCTGACCGAAAGGATTGGTCACAGCTTTTGGACTCGGTCTTGTGGGCATATAGGACGTCTTTCAAGACACCATTGGGTACATCTCCCTTTCGCCTCGTATATGGCAAGCCGTGCCATTTGCCTGTTGAGCTGAGACACAGGTCACTTTGGGCAGTCACTGAGATACTTATGGATCCAGATGGTGTAGGAGACCAGAGGAGGGCAGAGTTAGCAGCCCTGGAGGAGCTTAGAGATACCGCCTTCTCAAACAGCCTACATTACAAGGAGAGAGTGAAGGAGTGGCATGATTCTCACATCAGCCACAAGCATTTTGAGCCTGGACAGAGAGTATGGCTATTTGATGCGAGGCTTCGCCTATTTCCAGGAAAGCTACAGAGCAAGTGGAAGGGACCCTACTTGGTGAGAAAGGTACACGACAACGGTAGCATTGATATATCCGAGTTGTCTTATGAGAGTACCTTTCGAGTGAACGGCCAACGGCTCAAGCCATTTCTAGATCATGAGCCGCGGGTCGTTGATGTTGCCCCTATTCATTTTGCGTGAGATGTGGTCTTTTGACTCACATCTATTGCATCTCACGCCTGATTTTCACTGATCTTCCGACTTGTATAGATCCAGATGTCCATATCATCACATTCTTTAGTCCCACATCCCTTTATTCATCCTTTGATTATGCTATACTTAGGGTGTACTTTACCCTAAGTATAGGGGGGATGTAGGACCTTTGGGTATTTCTTTTGTTTCTGTCTACCCCTGTTTTGCTGCCTATACTTAGGGATATTTTACCCTAAGTATGGGGGGGTAGACCCTGTACATTCTCCACTCGGTTTTCACTTAGTATACAGCCTGCTATACTTAGGATTACTTGATCCTAAGTATAGGGGGAAAAGACAAGAGTCTCTTGACTTTCTATTCATTCATTCGTCTTTGTATATAGCCTTCCTTTTCACTTCCCTATACATAGCACGAGTTATGTCTTCTTCATCGCTCTTGACTCTGAGGACATCGTTCGAGCTAAGTATAGGGGGGGTGTATATATTTCATATATACTTTAGCCATAACTCGTACTTTGTTTGAGTGTGTTAATAAATAAAATGGCTAAAAACCTTAAAAATCACAAAAATAAAAAATTTTTCATATACATAAACATTCTTTTATTTGCACATACGTAGCTAGTGTACAAATTATTTTTGTAAAAACGATTTCAAAAATCTTTTGTGTAAAGCTTGTGTAAATATTTTCTTATAAAAATTACGTATATAGTACAAAATTTTTCCAAAATGTTTTGAAAATCAAAAGTTTGCAAAAAAAATCTTGTGTAAATGTGTGTGAATACTTTTGCAAAACTTGCACTTCATGCATTCATCCATTCATGATTTCAAAACATTTTTCAAAAATTTTGCATGTTTGTAAAATATTGTGTAGATAGCATCTTTTGTACATATGTATATAGTTTTTCTGGATTATAGTTGACATTTAAACTAGCCTGGAATTAAATTGGGAAATGGAGCTTGATTAAGATCTTAATCCACCTAATTTCTAAGAGGAACCTTATAGGGCTTAGGTTTAAGGCTTTTCAGGTCCATGGTGACTTAATTCTTTAAGTCCACTAGGCTATGATCACATGTCATCTCAATGAGCCTAAGTAGAGCACTTAAAAACAACACATGACTCATATAGACAATGGCTTTACTTGGACACCAGCACTTAGCACCGAGCTCTCTACGGATGAGGTGGTGAGGAGGCAGTCTTCCTTGACTTGGGGTAGCATATAAGGGTAGTACTTCTAGGCGGAACCTCTCTTCTTCTTTTAGTGAAGGAAGTGCGTCTCAACTTGGTCTGGTTGCCATGAGGTCTAACGACGAGAGTTGTGGGTTGCAATAAAGCTTCAAAAGAGGGATAGTCTACTGGCTCAAGAGGAAAAACTCCTTGTATATATGCTGCACATGTATATGTTGTATAGATGCACTTGAAAAAAAATGCAAAAAGAAAATAACTCCAAAAAAGTGGTGGGTCTGAGAGAAAATGATAATCCCACCGGAGTATGTATATAGTGCAATAAGCAAAGCTTGAGATTCATGATCCACCATATGTAGCTTGCAGCAGGGAGACTTGGCTACACTGGTCAAGCTCCCAAGGATACATGGCTACACTGGCCATGGTCCATTCTCTTCTTCCTCCTCTTCTTGAGCCGGTTGAACTTGAACTTAGAAGGGAATACCCCGCTCCTCGAGGAAAGAGTGGCCAGATTGAGGTCATAGAGTTACCTTGTTGGGGAGGGTTGTCAAGTTTCCATTTCTGAGGTGGAGAGCTTATACCTCACATTCACAGGACAAGGAAAGATTCATGGTCTTCAGGGTTTGTGATTGATGACTTGTTCTGATCTGGAGCATTGAGGAGTCTTGATTAGAGATTAGTGGAACTTAGAGGCTGTTGAGTTTTAAGCTTAAGTCCAAATAAAGTTTCAACACATTAATAATCCAAAGATCTGATTAAGCTCCATAATTCAATTTAATGAAGGCAAGTTTAATAATCAACCTTGATCCATGTACATTCTTCTCTTTTTCTTTTTCTTTCTTCTTTTTCACTTCGTTTTCAAATAAGTGTTTGCTAAGGGACTAGCAAAGTTAAGTATAGGGGGGTGATGAATACTCATTCATCACTCTTTATTCTTATATTTTAGCTACAAAAACCTTTCCAAATGCATGTATATATTTGTAAATATAAATAATTACCAAAAGCATGCATGGTGTAAAAAGTAATAATTAGCATGTTTTTGTGCAAAAATAAAAGAATAAATATTAAAAAGAAAAAGAGGAAATATTTAGAATAAATATTGAGCAACCTAACCCAAGGGAGGGCTCAGCATGGGCCTGACCGCATAAAAGCCAAAGTAGAGGGAGATAGGGGCTCATGTTGGTAAATATACCATGTACATAAATGTATATACCTATTTATTTCACTATTGTATATAAATAATAAAAATAAAATAAAAATACCATGTTATTCCTAATTTTATACTATAAATAAATAAAATATAAAATAGGAATAAAAATGCACAAAAATAACAAATCAAAAATCAAAAATTAAAAAGACATATTGTATATATACCTATATATAGCTATATAGTGTAAATACCTTATTTTATTTTGAAAAATTAATTAAAAATCACCAAAAAATAGAAAAAATTAAAACAAAAATATTTCATGTTTTAAGTTTTTAATAATTCGGTCATTTGTTATTTTAAATTCAATTTCTAAATCTTTTCCAGGTGGCCCCTTCTCATTGGTCCACAGGGGAATGTTGACCCCCAGTCAACTCCCCCCTGTGGACCACTTCCCACGGATCTGGTTCGTGGACCCAACTTCCCCCATTTATTCCCGCCAGACCCGATCACCATTTCGCCTAACCCAAGGTCCTAATCACTCTCCTACAATCCGGGAACCTCGCCCGATCTTCTGTCTAGGGATCTGTGCTCAATCAAGCCAGACCCGAGCCCTTCTTCCCGGACCTCCCACCATACATAAGCTGAGCTCTGCCTCTCATTTTGCCCATCTTTGGATCATTTGCTTTCCACCCAGTGACCTCCATCGTCTTGGCGATAGTGACAGCTCGCCCCAGAGGGTGTTGCAACGAGGAGGGAGCAAGGAGGCCATCGATCCGGCGAGCTTCCGCCGCCGTGCGCCGCCTGGAGGTAGCGCCAGAGCCTCGAACGCCGACGGTCCTCGAGGCAAGGACCAGGAGCAAGCCCAGCTCCTCCACAGTCGACTCGTCCACTTAGGTAGCCCTATTCCCCTTTCATGTTCTTCAATTTCCCGTTTGCCCCAAATCTCGCCGTCGCCGACCATCATCGATTCCGGCAACACCCACCGTCCATTTGATCATCGGACCGCACCATCACGCTCGCCTTCCTCCCGCGCACATTCTACGCCCCTCCATTCAACCCAGCTTGCACAGGAGCTGGGGATTCGAGCTCCACCATCTACCCCTCGCCGGAGCTCGACCACCCCGCCTCACCGTTCACTATCACCCATCCTAATGGGGTCGAGGCACTTTGCCCTCGACCCGCGAGCCTTCTGGTGCCCTTTTGCAGGTACAACGAGGATTGTCTGAGGTCCTCTAATAAGAGCCCAGGAGCCTCCCCTCCGTTGGAGCCGACCGAGCTCCTCAGAGCTCTGTTGCTCCATCGGAGAGTGCCATCTGACGCGGGAGCCCACGACGAGCCTTCTCCAAACATCAGAGCCCCGCGAGGAGGACGGGAGTGCATGTAGCGGGCCGGCAAAGTTCGCCGGCCATCAGTTCTTCCTCGATCCTTCTCTGCCATCCGATGCTCCTCCTGTTCCAGTTTTGATCGCCACCGTTCGCTTCAGGAGCCGCCAGCATCGTCGATCAAAGGAGGAGTTGATCCAGACCGTTCGATCCTGAGATGAGGCACAGTTGAGCAGTCACCGTCAGATCCTACACGTGTCTTCGTCTCAGCCATCCGATCACGCCAAGGGTTACAGGAGCGAGGCGCCTCTTCTTCTCCACCGTCGGATTCACACGTGGCGCGCGCTCCGCCCTTGGATCTTAAATAAGGGGTAATTGTTCTTAGGCCCCTCTGTTTATTTTATTTCATATTTAGTCATGTAAATACCATAGTCAGTTGTTTTATTTTTGGTACTTTTGCACTTTAGACCTTATCTTTTCTATATTTGCTTGTATACCCCTGCCTGTAGTGTGTCACGTGCATCGACACGTGTGTTTTTGGGATATTTGCATACTTAGCCTTGTAGTTCTGGATGGTTATTAAATGAATGAATATTTTTAGATAATTGCATTTCTACCCCTGTGAGTGTGGAATTGGCGCATGTGCGTTTTATTTTTGGGTAATTTACAACCGGCCCCCTGGACTTTTAATACCTGTTATTATTTAGTCCAGGGACCTTGTTTTTATTGCAATTAGGTCCCTGTGTGCCCCAGACATGCGCCTCGCACGTGACTTCTTGGGATTTTTGCACCGGACCCCCCAAAACTTTCATTATTTGCGTACAGGTCCATGTGCACTGTACATAGGTTTTAATTTTTAATAAAATATCAAACTTAATCCGAATTCAATGAAAATTGGATACATAGCTCCTGCCATGTTGTAAAAGTTTCTAGAATTTTTGGAGATATTTTTGCTTTTATTTGATATTTTAAAAAAATTCAAAAATAGCCATTTTCCTTATTGTTTGACTTAAAAATTCACAAAAAAATATTAAAACTCATCTAAAAATTACAAAAAAATTAGCTACTGTTTAGTTTGTCTTGCTTGATTTTCTGACTAATTTTGGTCATTTTTCATTATATAAAACTCATAAAAATTACAAAATACTGAAAATCTTATAAAAAATTCTAATAAATAATCTAAAAACCCAAAAATAATAATTTCTATGCCTAAATTTTCCTTGTTTCTTTCTCTATATAGGAAAATTACCTCCAAGCTTTTTAGGGGCTTTTAGGTATTTTATCTAGGTCCCTCTAGCTCGGCAGGACAGTACCTTCATTTTTCTTGCATTGTTTTATTTTAAGAAAATTAAATAAAAATCATAAAAATACCAAAAATTCACTAAAAACAGTAAAAATCATAAAAGGTATAAAAACATTTTTATTTGAATTTTTGAGTGACTTTTGATGCATTAAAAAAATTATTGTGTGGGCTTGTTTCTTTGTTTTCCTTATTTTCTTAATTAATTAAAAATCCAAAAAAATTTAAAAAACAATTAAAATCCACCAAAAATACTTTGATTTTATTTTTCTTTCTTTTTGCGATTACTTCGTAGGCCGCAAGGCCATTACATGCTCCTTGTGTTCGAGCCTGGTCGCTATACCAAGTTAATCTAATAGCGAGACCGCTCTTTGATTTTGATTGATTTTTATCTTATTTGGTGGTCTATTTTTCTCGATTGACCACGCTTGGTGACTTGGGTCGCAACGACCCTTGATTACCTTTTTACCTGAGTCGCCAGGCGTGTCATCACTTGACTCCAGCACTCTACATGTTGTGTGATCCGTGCATAAAATAAAGACTGAAAATAAACTACATATATGATGCACGAGGAAATCGGCCTTAACGAAGTAATTTCTACACGGAGAGAACCGATGACTAATGGGTCAATAGGAGGGGTCGGTGTCTGGTCTCGGATGCTGATCGGTGCCCGCCACGACGGGTCCCGCCAGCGCTGTATACGACCTCTAGCTGCGCGTGACCCCTCAAGTGACCAGGTTAGCCTTTTCTTTATTAATTTCAATTAGGTCCAAATTACGATCTAATAGGAACAGGCAGATAATTAGGTGTTTGGGTCCTAATCAATTACGGCACAATCAGTAGAAAATCCTAAGCTAAGGCTAAAACTGCGTAAATCAGACAAGCAGTTAAAAATAAAAGAAAATTGAGAAAACTAAAACCGGCGAAAAACGCGATGAGGTCCCCCGAGCACACCGGTGCTCGGCGAAACAGACCCCGCAATCCACAAGTCTCTGAAAGTCCGGGTACCTGTATTATTACAATAAACAGATAGTCTAAGAGTAAACTAATTATCCTAAGCTAATCTACTACTCACGCGTCCCTGCTCGCCTCATCGCGCTCTCCTGCGGCTCCATGCAGAAGGGAGCCACCTCCGAATCCTACGGTTGCGTCGGCTCTTCGAGAATAACCACCTTAGTCCTCGGGCCCTTGCAAGAAAACAAATAGAGGTGTCAAACACAGATTATTATAAAAATAAGCAAGACAAAATAAAATAAAGCAAACTATATGCAAAAATAGAAAATAAACACACAAAGAAAAAACAAACAAAAACCAAAACAAAAATAAAAAGAAAAAGATTACAAAGGAAATCAAAAAGCCGCGAAAAGCCACGGGCGAAAGAAAAGCCGCGGAAAAAACCACGAAAAACAAAACCGAACAAAAATGAAAAACAAAGACAACTCAGCCGTGCTCCCCAGTAATGGCGTCATTGTGATGAGCCGGTAATGCGAGCGGCTAAGGGAGAAAGGTATCAGTGGTCGTTGCGACCTCAACCCCTCGAATCGGACTCAACAAGAAAATCGAACTACCAAATAATAAAGCAATCAATGAAATCAAATAGCAGTCCTCGCTATCTATTTAACTTGGTATAGCGACCAGGGTCGGACACAAGGAGCACGAAATGGCCGAGACAGCCTACGAAGTAGTCAAAAAGGAAAATAAAATAAAAGAAATGTTTTTGATGGATTTTTAAATATTTTTAATTTTTTGTATTTTTAATAATAATGGAAAATATAAAAAAAGAAAAAGCCCAACAAACCACTATTTATAAAACACAACAAATAAAGCCAAAAATTCAAATAAAATTATTTTTATGTTTTTTATATTTTTAAGTGTTTTGGGTAATGTTCTGAGAATTTTATATTTTTTAGTTGACTTTATAAAAAAATCAAAAAAAGGAAAAACAGTGACAAAGTGTGCAGTCAGATTTGAAAGGATAATTGAAAATAACTAATTAGCCTATAAAAATCTGATGGTAATTTTTATGAAAACTAGATACAAAAACTAAGCTACAGAAAAAGAGTTTGCATTTTTATTTTTATAGAATTTTTAATGATTTTTAAAAGGTATTTAGTGTTTTTTTAATTTTTATGGGTTTTGTAAGTCCAAATGAGCCAAAACTTGGATAGAACCTTGAAAACAACAAAACACACAAAAACTTTTTTTTAGAATTTTTAGAGGTATTTTTATACTTTTAGTTTATTTTCTATTTTAGACATTAGCAAAAATGATGGTTTTTTATTATTAAAAAATAATAAAAAGCCACAAAAATGTCCCAAAAATTTAGTGAAATTTTAACACAGTGGTAGGAGCCACATTTCTAAATTTCACTGGATTTGGGTTTGAATTGATATTTTATTCAATACAAACAAGGGCTACACCATACAGGGATCCAGATGTAATAAAAGTAAAGTTTCTGGGCTGAAAAGATAACACGTGGGGAAATTAGAGGGGCATCAACGCAAAAATCACAAGAAATCCGCACATGTTCATAAACAGCACACACATGGGTATAAGCGTAATTTACAAAACTTAAAGTTCAATCAAGAACACCCCCCAAACTACAGCCCAGATAATGCAAATAACCCAGATCTCGCGTGTCGAGCACGTGGTTCACATCCACAAGGACTAAAATGTAATTCTAATTAATAATCATGCAAACGATAACACCATAGAACTACAGGTCCAGAGATGCAAAATGTCCAAAAATCACGTGTCGAAACACGTGTCACACACAAGCATGGACTAAATAGCAAATAAACGAAACCAGAGGTCCAAACATGCAAATAACCCAAGAGTGAAAAATTATTTAATAGAATAAATAAAAACTAACTAAAGATGTAGGGGTATGGGCGCAATTACCCAGCCGAGGCACGTAAGGGGCGTACGTGAGCGCTAGGTGTCGCGCGGTGGATAGCTGCTGGCTAACGGTCCGGATAATGCCCTCTAGAAGATCTGACGGTGCTGGTACAGAGGCGAACATGGGAAGCACGTGGCCGTCAGATCATGGATCTAACGGCCTGACAGGAGCAGGCTACGTGTGGTTGTGATCAGACCTGGTGCAGAGGGTCGATCCGACGGCTATGAGAAGATGAGGAAGAACTCCTCCTGGGTGAACTTCCCTGACGATCGGAGAGGTGGGTCCTCTTCGTGATGGCGCTCTGCATTGGGTGGTGGCCTCCGATGAAGGCTCCAACGGTCGGATCCTCCGGCAAGGGAGGAGCAACCTGGAGCAGCTCCGGCGAAGGGTGAAAACAGGGGCCAAGGGGGGTACCTACAGTTATTGACCTGCAAAACAAAGCTCCCGCTCAGAGGGATGCTCCGACGGGGGTTATTAGAAAAAAGAAGAAGCGAGGCGGCGCGGATGGGCCATGGGGGGTTCCAGCGAACGTGATAGATGGAACCCAACTCGATCTGGGCTTAGATGGCCTTGCTCGAGGTGATCTGGTCGCGTAAAGAGGGTGGCTATGGATCGGAGTGTCGATCAGTACGGTAAGGATGGACTGGAGGAGCTCCGACCACTAGGGTGAAGTTGGCGGAGCTGGATCGTGGAAATCGAAAATGGACTATGCTAAAGAAGCTAACGGGTCTACTTGATGATCGAAGTCGACTAGGGAGGAGACGCTGGTTCTCCGGTGATCGTCGCCTCGATGGAGCATCGCCTCCAGAGGCTCGAGCTTTGCCGGTGGCGGAGCACGACGACGAGGGTCGCCGGACCTGGGCAACACACCTCCAAACTCTCTCTCAGACTCCCTCCGCACTCGTTGTCACTCGAGGAAGACGATGGAGGTCACGGGGATCGAAGGTGGTGGCCGAAGGTACGTAAAATGGCAGAGGAAGGCGAGACTATATACTGATGGGGATCTGGCAAAGATGGAGTCGGGCAGGGCATGCTGATGCACGGATCCCTAGGGCGATCCCCAGGCGTGGATCAGTGATGAATCAAGGTTAATCGGAGCCTGAGGTTTAGGGAAATGGGTGGTAGATATGATCATGAAAATGGGAGAAATTGGGTCCTTGGAGCAAATCCGCGCAAAGTGGTCCAGGGGTAGGGATGAAAACAGATACTGATATATCTGAATATCCGCTTACCGTATTCGAAAAATTACCGGATATGGATATTTGTATCCGAATATTAATCGAATACGGATCGGATATGGATATGGGTTGTAAAACTTTTCCGGATACGGATACGGATATGGTATTGGCTTGAATATCCGGATTCGGATCCGAATATCCGAATACAATATTTAATATTATTTTATGAATTAGTTAATATAATATAAGCCACAACCCTATTCTATCATATTGGTATTATACATTATTTAATACAATATATTAATGTATTAATAAATTCATGTTTCTTTGGGGATGGGCACGAACAAAACTTATGAAATCATATCCCCCTTTTGCTTCCGGTCAAGAATGCAGGTCACATCGACACTCTCTTTTGTCATGATGCAACTTATTTATATTTCATTTCTATTTTTAAAATTATTATGAAGTTTGATAAAAAAAATCAATTCATATTTATATGTGGTCCTTATTCGATCTGTATTCGGATTCCATGTTTATTGGATCCATATTTGGATTTCACTTTTTATTCAATTCATATTTGGATTAGCTCTTTATTCGACCCGTATTCGGATTCGATAATATCCGATTCGGATTCGTATCTGCATTTTTTAGGATATGGTTTTCATAATGCATATCCGAATCATATCCGTATTCGTATTCGTATTCGATAGAGATGAAGCAAATATGGATATGGAAATAGACATATCCGATCAGTATCCGATCCGTTTTCATCCCTATCCAGGGGGGTAGTTGACTGGGGGTCAACATCCCCCGTGGACCAATGGGAAAATTCCATTGGTAAATTATTTGGAAAATCAAAATAAAATAGAAAATGACCTTATTTCAAAATATTTACAAAATAAAAAATGTTTATTTATTTACAAAGAATTTTTTAGTATTTTTATTTATTTTTTTTTGAAAAATAAAATACGTATTAACATTATATTATTATTATATACAGATATATTTACCTATGTAATTTTTATTTTTATTTTAAAATTTTAAATTTATGTATATTTATTCCAATTTTATATTTTATTTATTTACATGATAAAATATGCAATATAAAGTGATTTTTATTGGATTTTTATTAATTATTTACAAGGGGTAATAAATAGGTATTTTATTTTATAGATATGGTCTATGTACACTGATGAGAGAGAATTTTATTTATTTTTATTTTTCTTTTATTTTCCCCATTTTTATTTTAGTTTTATTTTTACAAATATGTACAAAATATAGGGAATACAAATATATTTTTATTTTTAGAAAATAAATTATTTACATATAGAGGGATATGTACACCATGTTGAGTCACCCTATCTCTCTCTACTTATTTTATTTTGGGTCAGGCCCTTGTGGAGCCTTCCCTTGGGTTCAGGTCACTCAATATTTATTCTAAATATTTCTCTCTTTTTCTTTATTTCTTTATTCTTTTATTTTTGCACAAAAACATGCTAATTATTAATATTTTCACAATGCATGCTTTTTGTCAATTTATTTTATTTACACAAACATTCATGATGTTTTGCACAGGTGTTTAGCTAAAATAAAAGAATAAAAAGTGATGAATGAGGATTCATCAGCCATACACGATGTGCACTCGGTTTCACTTTCTGAGAGTGTATCCGATCTGTCGGATCACGAAGCTGAGTCTTCTGATCCTTCTACTTCTGAGTTGTTTGACCTCGATGACCCTCGCGAGGATGAGCTGATCTTTGAGATATTCGATGATCTATCTGATTTTTCTCCATTATATGCATCAAATATCAGTTTTCATAGGGAGTCTCCTGATCTTGACATTCCACACCTTTTTGAGACGCTAATTGACGTGGAGGATTCCATGACTGATCCATCCTTCTCCACATTTGATTTCTTCGGCTCTACACTTCCATTCCAGTCTGATCCTGAGACGATGATTTCTTTTGTGCTATCGGATCCTGATCATATCTTCCCATATCACTTCCCGGTAGCAGACACCCGCCTGATTGCCTACTAGGGTGTCTACATTTACACTATTGATTTCATCGTTGTTCTCATACCGAGACTGCGACAATAGTATGGCATTCGCCTTACAGATGTCATCCTGAACCTTGATATGGCTTTATCCTAACCTTTGCGCACAGATAGGGGCGTAAAATCAGAGGCACCTCAACATTGTACTCTTTGTATATACATGTTTTGTCTTGATTTGTCTCTTCTTTCTTCTGTGTTTGTTTTCACCCCATGTCTCGTTTAGGATTATCTTTGATATACTTAGGATATACCTCATCCTAAGTATAGGGGGGTGGAAACACCGAGTTGATTCTTTCGTTCTGTTTCATTACTCTTGTCGTTGCCTATACTTAAGGATTTTTCACCTTAAGTATAGGGGAGTAATGCCCTTCCATCTTGCATATATTTATCCTCTTCGTCTCTTTCTACCTCTATTTTGATGCCTATACTTAGGGATATTTTACCCTAAGTATAGGGGAGGTAGACCCTGTACATTCTCCACTCAGATTTCCCTTTGTGTACAGCCTGCTATACTTAGGATTACTTGATCCTAAGTATATGGGGAAAACCCGAGATTCCTTTCATTGCTATTCTTTCATTCGTCTTTGTATATATCCTTCCTTTTCACTTCCCTATACTAAGCACGAGTTATGTCTTCTTCATCGCTCTTGATTCACTCTGAGGACATCGTTTGAGCTAAGTATAAGGGGGTGTCGTATATATTTCATATATACTTCAACCATAACTCGTATCCAAAAAAATTAAAATTTTTCCTTGTAAATAAAATTCTATCTTGCACATACATAGCTATGTACAAAATTATTTTTGTAAAAATGTTTGTAAAAATCTTTTTTGCAAATAGTTTGTAAATATTTTAATAGCAAAATTATGTATATAGTACAAAATTTTTGTAAAATGTTTTGAAAAACAAAAAGTTTGCAAAAACCCTGTGTAAATGTGTGTAAATATTTTGCAAAACTTCTACATTCATGCATACATCCATGTTTTCAAAACATTTTTCAAAAATTTTGCACATTTGTAAAATTCTGTAAAAATTGCATCTTTGGAAATATTTGTACAGTTTTTCGAATCATAGTTGACATTTAAACTAGCCCGGAATTAAATTGAAAAATGGAGCTTGGTTAAGATCTTAATCCACCTAATTCCAAGAGGAACCTTAGAGGGCTTAGGGTTGAGACTTTTCAGGTCCATGGTGACTTAATTCTTTGAGTCCACTAGGCTATGTTTATATGTCATCTCGATGAGCCTAAGTAGAACACTTAACAACGTACACATAACTCTTACAATAATGACTTTACTTGGACCAGCACTTTACACCGATCTCTCTACGGATGAGGTGGTGAGGTGGCAGTCTTCTTTGACTTGGGGTAGCATATGAGGGTAGTAGTTCTAGGCGGAACCTCTCTTCTTCTTCTAGTGAAGGAAGTGCATCTCAACTTTGTCTGGTAACCGTGAGGTCTAACGACAGGAGTTGTGGGTTGCAATAATGCTTCCAAAGAGAGATAGTCTACTGGCTCAAGAGGAAAAACTCCTTATGTACATATGCTGCACTTTGTAGATATGTTGTACATATGTCAAAAATGCAAAAAGAAAAGAATAACTCCAAAAAAAGTGGTAGGTCTGAGAGAAAATGATAATCCCACCGGAATGTATATAGTTCAATAAAGCAAAGCTTATGTTATCCATGTTCCATCTCATAAAGCTTACAGCAGGGAGACTTAGCTATACTGGTTGAGCTCCCAAGGATACATGGCTACACTGCCCATGGTCCATTCTCTTCTTCCTCCTCTTCTTGAGCCGGTTGAACTTGAACTTAGAAGGGAGTACCCCGCTCCTCGAGGAAAGAGTTACCAGACTAGGGTATTAGAGTTACCTTATTGGGGAGTGTTGTCACTTTGTATTTCTGAGGTGGAGAGCTATATCACTTACACAGTACAAGAAAAGATATATGGTCATCAGAGTTTGTGTATGTAGACTTGTTCTGATCTGGATTGTTGAGGAGTCATAACTATAGATTAGTGGAACTTAGAGGCTGTTAAGTTTTAAACCTAAGTCCAAATAAGGTTCCAATAAATTATTAATCCAAAGATCTGATTGAGCTCTATACTTCAATTTAATGAAGACAAGTTTAATAATCAGCATTGATTCATCTTTCCCTTCTTGTTCTTTTCCTTTTTCTTTTTCACTTCTTTTTTAAATAAGTGTTTGCTAAGGGACTAGCAAAGTAAGGTATAGGGGGGTGATGATTCCTCATTCTTCACTCTTTATTCTTTTATTTTTCCTACAAAACTTTGCAAAAACCATGTAGATAGCTATAAATATAATAAATTACTAAAATGTGTGCTTTTGTTAATATTCAATAATTAGCATGTTTTTGTGCAAAAATAAAAGAATAAAGAAATAAAGAACAAGAAGGAGATATTTAGAATAAATATCGAGTGACCCGAACCAAAGAGAGGGCCAAGCATTGGCCTGACCGCAAAAGAAAATGAGTAGAGAGAGATAGGGCCATTCACCTTGTATATATTCCTCCTTCATGTATATATTTTATTTTCATAAAAATAAAATTAAAAAATGGGTTTTTATTAATTTGTATATATTTATAAAAATAAAAGAAAATGAGAAAAATAAAATAAAAACCAAAATCATTTCTTTCTCTATCTTCATTGTACATATACCACATATATAGGAATAAGTCACCTATTTATTTCACCTTTGTACATATCCAATAAAAATAAAATAAAAATTATTTTATATCCCAAATTTTATGTTGTGAATAAATAAAAATATAGGGATATTTACACCCATAACCCTGAGTAGTTTCGTAATTACCCCAGGAACCCTTGATAATCATGAATTACATATAAGACCTCGAGTCATTCTTAACTCTTGCATAGCATAACCCTCAGTAGTTTCTTAATTACATGCATAACCCTAAGGAGTACATTCCATCCATTTCTCTGTTAGTTACAACGAAATCCGTTATATACCGTTGTGTAATCCACCTTTAAGTTCATCTTATTTACCAAGTATACCACTCATATTCCATCTCGCTTTGACCAACCTTCCTCCTCCTTAGGGGGGACTCCCGCAGGTCAGGCGGCGGGGGCATGCGGGTGTGGGGGGGGAGGCTCCTGTCGGTCGGGCGACGGGGGGGGGGGGGGACTCCCAGGTCAAGGCGGCTCCTGTTAGTCAGATACGGCGCGAGGGGCTCCTGTGGTGTTCCTATGGCGCGAGGGAGGGGGGTCTCCTGTAGGTCGGGGGTGAGGTGGGGGCTCCTGCAGGCCGGGCGGTGGGCAGCTCCTGCAGGTCGGATGCAGTGCAGGGGACTCCTGCAAGGCTCCTGTGGCAGTGAGCGGCTATGGCGCTGGGGGAGTGGGCTCCTGCAGGTTGGGGGTGAGGCTCCTGTCGGGCGACTGTGGCACAGGAGGGGGGTGAGCGGCTGTGGCCAGGGGGGAGGGGGCTCCTGTAGGTTGGGGGCAAGGAAGGGGACTCATGCACGGCTCCTGTGGCGGTGAGCGACTACGGCGTGGGGGGAGGGGGATCCTGCAGGTTGGGGGAAAGGCGAGGGGGCTCCTGTCGAGCAGCTGTGGAGCGGGGGGCCCTCCTGCAGGTGGGAGCGAGGCGAGGTTGCTCCTGCAAGTCGGGGACGAGGCGGGGGGGAGGGGCTCCTGCAGGCCGGCGACTGGTGCGCGGGGGGGGGGGGGGGGGGGGGTGGGGGGGAGGGGAGGTGGTCGGTGGGGATGGGGCAGGGGCGGAGGAAGAAGGGAGAGAGGGACGCGCTGGAGGAAGAAGGTAGGGGTAGGTTTTTTCTTTTATTTTTGATTAATTTCGGTCGTTAGATTTGGGATTGGTTAGATTAACTCACTACTCAGGTTGAGTTAATGATCAAAACTATTGGAGGGTTATGTATATAAAACGGAACACTTACTTAAGGTCCTGGATGAAATTCATGATTATCGAGGGTTCCTGGGGTAATTACGGAACTACTCAGGGTTATGGGTGTAAATATCCCTAAAATATAAAAGTGGGGTCTTTGTACAAAAATAAGAAATTAAAAATAAAAGTATAAAATACATAGATATTTTATACCTATATTTAATATTATATAATGTATATACATTAATTTATTTTTCAAAAAAAATAAATAAATATCACAAAAAATTTGAAAATAAATAAAACTTTTTTTATTTTGTAAATATTTTTAAATAAAATCATTTTCTATTTTTAATTTAATTTATAAATATTTTTGACTATCTTTATTCTGATTGATCTACGGGGAATGTTGACCCTTGGTCAACTCCCCCCTGGACCACTTTCCTCACGGATCTGGTGTCGACCTTATTTTCGCCAATTTTTCTCGCACCAGTCCAGACTCCATTCCATTCGATTAGAGGCTCTGATTATAGAGGAGCGATCCGTGATCCACGCTTGCCTACTCTCTTAGGGATCTACTCCTCGGAATGCGCACCTGATCCTCATCTTCTTGGACCTCTTCGAATATAAAGTTCATCGGAGCCGCACTTTTCTTCCCATCTTTGGCCATCCCCCTCGCCTCTGATGAGCTCCTCCTCTGCACCTGAGTGACAGCTGATGCAATAGTGAGTTGCAGTGAGGTAGCGAGCAGCCGGGAACCTCAGATACGGCGAGTTTTCGCCGTGCTCCGCCACCGGCGAGCTCGAGCCTCTGGATGTGTCGCCCCATTGAGGCAAAGACCCCCAAGGTCCAGCACCTCCAGCCCAGACGACTTCAGCCATCAGCTAGGTTAGATCTCCTTTATTTTGCTTAGATTTTTTATTTTCGTTCACCGGCCAGAACCCTTCACCCGACCACTCCACACTCTCCAAAAATCCATTCACCCTTCCGACCATCCCATCACCTTCACCAGACTCCATTCCACCTTCTTTGCCCCTTCAGCCACCCTAATTCGCCCCGGAACAGGGACAGCGCTCTCCTTCATCGTCGCCTTGCCGGAGAGCCTCGCTCCGCCTCACCCGTTCGCCTATTTTGCCCGTAACCGGGTCGAGGCAATTTGACCTCGACACAACAGTCTTCTTTTGCAGGTTCTGGAGGTTCTACCATTAAAGCACAGTGCTCCAGGTGCCTTAGCTTCGCCGTGGTCCTTCAGGACCTCCCAGCCTCATCGGAGACCATCATCAGTTGCGGACAGCCTCGACCATCGTTTTGCCCTTCAGAGCAATGTCGGAGGAGTCCCCTGGCGCGCGTATTGGCCGGTCAAACTTCACCGGCGAGCTGTTCATCCAGAGCCCTCCTCCGCCGTCCGATCGAGCTCCTCCGCCAGGTCAATCTTAGCCATCCATCTATTGAGAGCTTGTAGCCGTTGGATCCATCTGAGGATCTAATCCTGAGCGTCCATCACTGAATGGGTACCATCCAATACCAGTCGTCCGATCTCACATGAAGCCCCTTGGCCGTTGGATCTTTAATAAAGGGGTAAATTTCACTTAGGCCCTTTTTATTTTTGCATTTACTTTTCATTCATGTAATTATGTTTCGTCGTTGTTTTTATTTTGTATAAATTGCATTCAAGACCTTAGGTTTTTATAATTTGCAATTAAGTCCCTCTGAGTCTAACTCACGTGGTCTGTCATGTGCCCTCTGGCATTTTTGCACATTTCCTCCTGAACTTTATGGGTGTTGTTTGAATCTTTATTAATGGGAATGACACTTATGCCCCTCTATGTATGAATCACGTGTCGACCGTGTGCATATCTGGGCTTTTTGCAAGTTTCGCCCCGCACTCTTTACAAGTGTTATTTATTGGCTGAAATTTTTCTAAAATTGCAACTAGGTCCCTGTGTGCGGTGCATGTTTGATTGGTTGAATAAAATAGCAAATTAATTCCAAATCTCCTGAAACTAGGATACATGATCCTTGCTACGGTGTAAATATTTCAGTGAATTTTTGAGATATTTTTGTTTTTATTTTCTATTTTTAAAAATTATAAAATCCTTATTTTTGCTACTGTCTAAATTGGAAAATCAACCAAAAATATTAAAAAGCCCCCAAAAATTCTAAAAAATTACCTTATGCTGTATTTGTGGTGTTTTTATTTCTACCCATTTTTGTCATTTTTGGATTCATAAAACTACTAAAAATTGAAAAATCCCAAAACAACTCATAAAAATCATTAAAATTCAGAAAAAAATAAAAAATATAATTTCTTTTTCTGTAGTTAGGTCTTTATTTGTAGTTTTACATAAAATTGTTGCTAGATTTTTATAGGGTATTTTTATATTTTTAAATAACTTTAGAGTCTGGCTGCACAGTAGCTTGCATTTTTGACTTTATTTCATTTTTATAAAATCCACTAAAAATTATAAAAATCTGAGAAAATTATCAAAAACACTTCAAAATTTATAAAATCCAAAAATATTTTTATTTTATTTCTGACTTATTTTGTGTTGTTAAATAATTTGTTGTGTGTGACTTTTTGCCTTCCTTTTATATTTTCTTTATAATTAAAAATCACAAAAAAATTAAAAAGATAAAATTCCACCAAAAACAATTTATTTTATTTTATTTTGATTTTTGACAACTTCGTAGGCTCTTAGCTAATCAGTGATCCTTGAGTTCGACCCTGGTCGCTATACCAGGTTAAATAAAATAGCGAGACCGCTATTTGAGTTACTTGTTTGATTTTGATATTGGTGGTCTTCGATTTTTCTTGTTGATCTAGCCTCGCGATTCGGGTCGCAACAACCCTGATTTATATCCTTACTCGGATCGCAAGGGATTTTCGGATCATCAACTCTCCCCAAGACAAAGATTTTCTTTTTGATTCATTTTAGGGTCGAGTAAGCTTAGCAGTACCAATTTTATTTGTTATCATTTTTTTGGATTTTAATGAAAATGCACAAGCCTAATGAGGGATCAATTCTTTATCTCCTTGGTGATCAAAATCAGAGGGAGAGTCAGAAAGCAATGTGAGGCGAAATCAATGATGCATGCTAAGTAGAAATGCTCACCTTACCTCCATCTCTCTTCATGCAAGGATTGTAAGCAGAATTGAAACCTATCTATATGCAGATGCAAAGCTGATGAAATTGCCCTAAGTATAGGAATTGCTATTAGCATGAAGCATATAATGCTAAACACCAACAAATGAGACCAAAGTCCAGACTTCGATGCCACTTGATGACTGCCACAATGGGTCCTGCAAGAGTTGTATGCAACCTCTCTCGACACACGATCTCAAGTCTATATAAATAGCAATTCAAAATTTGACTATGTCCAAACGGGAACTATAGGTGCATGCAATGGTAATTAGGTGGTTGGCCTTAATCTATCGTCAAACAGATACTACGCTAGGGCTCAATCACAAAAACAAAGAAAAATTGAAACAAATAAAAAGAACAAGTGAGAAAATGCAACAAAAATCGACGAGAACCCCAAGGGAACAATCCTTCGAGCAGCGGACCTCATGAAGTGTGAAGTGTCCTAGAGAATCATGGATATTACAATTAAATATTCTCTCTCTCACTTTAAATTACAGATCAAATAAAATAAAAGGCAAAGAAAATGTGAATGTCTTTAAAAGTCCTCCAAGCTTTGTTTGCTACTTTTTCCTCGAAGCTAGGTGATGAATACCCATTCATCACTCTTTATTCTTTTATTTTAGCTACAAAACCTTTGCCAAACACATGTAGATATATGTAAATATTAATAATTCGCAAATAGCATGCATTGTGTAAAATTGAATAATTAGCATGTTTTTGTGCATAAATAAAAGAATAAAGAAACAAAAGAAAAAGAGGGAGATATGTAGAATAAATATTGAGCGACCTAATCCCAAGGGAGGGCTCAGCATGGGCCTAACCGCATAAAAACCCAAGTAGAGAGAGATAAGGTAGCTCATGTGTATGTATATACCTGTAATTAAATAAAAATATTTTCCTCTAAATAAAAAAATATGGGTTTGTATATATTTGTATATATTTGTAAATATGAAATTAAAATAAAAAAAGAAAAATAAAAGAAAATTAAAAAGAAAATAAAAAGGCCTTCACCTTGTACATAAGCCATGTAGATAGAAACCCTTTATCTATTTATCCCTATAAATAAATAAATTAAAAAATCCATAAAAATTGTACATATTCTATACTTCATTATGTAAATAAAAATCATAAAAACAAAAATAAAATAAAAAGAAATAAAAATAAAATCAAAACTCAACATTGTATATATACCATATATGTATATAAATAAACCTATTTATTTAACCCATGTAAATAAATAATAAAAATAAAATAAAAATACCAAAATATTCCAAATTTTATTCTATAAATAAATAAAATATAAAATTGGAATAAAAATGTAGAAAAATACATAATTAAAAATCAAAATTAAAAATACAATATTGTATATATCTATGTATATAATACTATATTGTAAATACCTAATTTTTATTTCAAAAAAATAAATAAAAATCACAAAAAATAGCTAATAAATAATTAATCATTTTTTATGTTTTCACTTTTTCCAAAACAGGTCATTTGCTATTTTATTTTGAATTTCCAATTATTTTACACGTGGCTGCATCCCATAGGTCCACGGGGGATGTTGACACCCCGGTCAACTCCCCCCCTTGGACCACAGACCCACGGATCTTCATGCCCGACCCGATTTCTCTGATTTATCGCGTCATGATTCGATCATTAAACCCTTAACCCCAGGTCCTATTTCTTCCTGATGCATCCGTGATCCACGCCCGGGGTGGATTCTCGGGGTCCGTGCTAAAATTTCATCGCCCAACTCCCATTTAGCCGGACCCCTACGACTATATAACATCTGCTCCGCCGCACGATTCTCGCATATTTGGCTCCGCTCTTTCCATCCCAGGACCTCCAACACCTTCGCCTGAGTGACAACAAGCGATTGGTGGTGTCGCAGTGAGGAGGAGGAGTCCCAACCATCGATCTGGCAACCTAGCGCCATCGTGCGCCACCCAGGAGTGGTGCTCGAGCCTCGGGCAATGACGGCCCTCGAGGCAAGGACCCAGAGCTTCAGCAGCTCACCCACAGTCGACTCCGACCATCTGGTAAGCTTAGTTTCCCCTATCTTTCTCCAATTTCCGTTTACGCCCAAATCAGCCATTCACCGTCGACCCTCGATTCCGACCATACCCATCACTATCTCGATCATCGGAACCGACCATCACCTTTGCCTCACTTCCCCGCACGTTCTTCACCCCTTCATTCAACCCAGTTCGCCACGGAACTGGGAGTCGAGCTCCTTCGCCGTCGCATCGCCGGAGCTCCTTCGTCCCGACGCACCGTTCACCCACCTCACCTCTAACCGGGTCGAGGCATTTTGCCCTCGACCCAGGAGGCTTTCTGTGTAGCTTTGCAGGTCAGAGGAGGACCATCTGAGATCCCCCACATTCAGCACAGGAGCTTCAGCTCCGCCGTTGTCGCCTGGGCTCCTCGGAGCTCCTTGGCGCCATTAGAGGGGTTCTTCACACGCGGGAGGCTCCAGCGACTCGTTTTCGACCATCAGTAGCCCTCGAGGAGGTCCATCGTGCGCATATCGGGCCGGTGAAGTTCGTCGGCCACCTGTTCTTCCTGGATCCTCCCCAACCTCCCGTTCCACCTTCATCTGCCAGATCTTATACAGACCGTCCGATCGAGCTCAGGGCTCCTTCACCAGCGTCCACCATCTGATCGCCACGTGGAGAGACCTGAAGCGTCAGATCAGTGAAGGGTTAGCGCCACCGTCCAGAGCCGCACGATCATCCACGTGGCGTGCATCCAACCCTCCGCTTAAATAAAGGGTAAATTACCCTTAGGCCCTTTGCCTTTTTGTCTTTATTAAATAGTCCTGTAAATATTTTCGTAGTTTATTTTAGTTTGGAATATTTGCATAGAGGACCTGGTACTTTTTGGTATTTGCATTTCCACCCCTGTCTGTTGTGGACACGTGCATCGACACGTGATTTTGTGGTGAAATTGCATGTATATGCTTGTAGTTTTTGGTTGTTAATGAATGAAAAATCTTTTTTGTATAATTGCACTTATACCCCTATGAGTGGTTTAATTCTGCATGTGCTGAATATCGTGGGTTTTTTTATAACTTTGCCCCTGGACCTTTAGTACATGTTACTAATAGGTCCAGGGACTTAAGTTTCATTACATTTAGGTCTTCCTGTGCTAAATCCACGTGCCTGGTGCGTGCGAACCTGGTGTTTTTGCACGAGGAGCCCCTGGGTTTCTATTTTTGTTGCTTTTAGGCCCCCAGAAGATACTTTTATTACAGATAGGTCCCTGTGACTGTGGGGTATTGTTTGCTTTAAATAAAATATCAAATTATCTCGAAATTAAGTGAAAATTTGACACGTGGCTCACGCCACTGTGTAGAATTTTCGCTGATTTTTGGGAAATTTTTGGAGCCCTTTTATTATTTTAAAAAATCAAAAACCTCTCTTTTTGTCCCTGTCCAGTTATAAAAATCACAAAAAATATTAAAACCTTCTCAAAAATTCTAAAAAATTCAGAATTTGTTTGTTTTAGTGTGCTTGATTTTCTGACCAATTTTGGTCATTTTTGGATTTATAAAAAATATAAAAATTGAAAAACCTTGAAAATCTCATAAAAATTCTAATCATTAATAGAAAATTCCAAAAAATAATAAACTCAGTCTCTGATTTTTCCTTTTTGTCAATATTTTACATTAAAAATACCTCCAGGCTCTGTTAAGACTATTTTATATTTTATTTTGGTCTTAAGAGCTTGGCTGGACAGTGTTCTTGCATTTCAACCTTCTTTTATTTTTATAAAATCCTATAAAAATCAGAAAAATTTCTTATTTTGGTCTTAAGAGCTAGGCTGGACAGTGTTCTTGCATTTCAGCCTTCTTTTATTGTTATAAAATCCTATAAAAATCAGAAAATTATCAAAAATTCACTAAAAATAGTAAAAATACTAAAATACTAAAAATATTTTTTTGATTTTTTGGACCTTTTTAGAGTATTTAAATAAATTGTTGTTTGTGTTTATACTTGCCTTTTTATAGTTTTCTTTATAATTAAAAATTCCAAAAAAAATATTAAAATATTAAAAATCCACCAAAAAGAATTTGTTTTTATTTTTCTTTATTTTTCGACTACTTTGTAGGCCGCAAGGCCATCACGTGCTCTCTGAGTTTGACCCTGGACGCTATACCAGGTTAATATCATAGCTAGACCACTAGTTTGAGTTTCATCTATTTTTATCATTATTTGGTGGTCTGAATTTTTCTTGATTGAGCTCTGAGTCCCGAGTGACTGAGGTCACAATGACCGCCTTGATTTATACTTTACCGTAGTCGTTCGGGCGGCTCATCAGAATGGCGCCGTTGCCGGGGAGCACGGTTTAGTAGTCCGTTTCATTTTCATTTTATTTTGTTTTCTTTTTCGCGGCTTTCCGCGGCTCTTTTTGAGTCTACGGCTTTTCACGGCTTTTTATTTTTCTTTTATTTTTCTTTTATTTTATTTTATTTTCTTTTCTTTTATTTTTGTTTTTGCTTATTTATTTTCTTTCCATTTTTGCATATAAACCCTGTCTTCTTTATTTTATTTTATCTATTTTATTTTTATCTGGTTTGACACTCTTCTGTTTTCTTGCGAGGGCTCGAGGACTGAGGCGGCGACTCTCGAGGAGCCGGCGCAACTGCGGTGATCGGAGGTGGCTCCCTTCTGCACGGAGCCGCAGGAGAGCGTGAGGAGATAGCCGAGTGTGGGAGGCTTAGTTTAGTTTAGTCTAGATTTTATTTCAGCACTATTTGAGTAATTGTTGTAATAATACAGGGACAGCAGGACACTTGGACTTTTGAGACTCTCGGGGTCTGTTTCGTCGAGCACCGGTGTGCTCGGGGGACCCCTCAGATTTCTTCGCGGCTTTTACACGGATTTTGATTTCTTTACTGCCTTTTCCTGTTTCTCACGCTTTCTCGAGCCTCTAGCCTTAGGATTTTCTGCTTGACTGTGACGTAATAATTAGGATCCAAGCACCCTAATATATCTGTCTGTGCCTATAGTTCAGTAATTGGACCTATAATAAAAAGATTAATAAAATAGTCGATTACTACCTTCGAGCCTACGTGCCGCAGCCCACCCTGCCTAGCGCTGCTCCTGAACCCGATTTGTCGGGAGGAGGAGGGGTGGACCGAGACCGGACTTTTGGATTGGAGGCTGGTGGTCGACTAGCCGTTCTTTCGAGTAGAACAGCTGTTTAGGGACTCGATTTTCTGGCTGCACCATTTAGGTAGTTTATTTTCAGTCTTTAAATTCTGCGCGGATCATTTTGCATGTAGACTACTGGAGTCAGGTACACATCTCTTACTCTGCATGCATCATTGATTTCATCGTGCATCGGCTTTTTCGACTTCTCCCCCCTGATTTTTGGACTTAATAACCAGGAGAAACCGAAAAATTCGTTAGGCGATTTGTTTGATTATTGAAAAATACCTAAAAAGGAAAACAATAAAATTTGTGATTGTTAACTTTATCGACCCTAAAAGACGATCAGCAAAAAATTTGTCTTGGGGAGAGCAACCCCCTCATTGTCTGGTTTGCTTGCGCTAAAGAGTGACCCGCACACTAGGTAGAGCCATATCCGATATCTTTCTCGACTAATTACCGGCTCTTTCTGTACGGGACAGTCGGTTGACAAAATATCGGATTACCCAACAGGTCACGCTAATCGCTCTGCTTTCCTGACTAATCACCTAACAAAATTGACAAGATAATTGACCGAGCCTTTACGGTCTTCAGCTTGCATTGCGTTGGTGAATCAGGGGTTTGCTTGTGATCATAGTTGTTACCAGATCTCATCCGCCCAACTCGCCAGATCAAGATGATGGGCAGAAGGTCTCTTAGGCAGCCTCTGGCTGCACCGCTTCCCAGCACTTCTGCCCGCTCATCTAGGTTGGTTCGCAGAGCCGAGACCTGCTCTCCGAACCTGAGTTCGACTCCACCCTGTTCCCCCTCGACCCCCCTTCTTCTGAGTCCGAGATACCAGTGCTAGAGGAAAGACTGTCAGATTTATCGGCACCTGAGTTTGGATGCTTTGATTTTGCAGAGACTGTGGCCGACAGCAGTGACGACCGCACCAGACGTCCCCAGCTTGAGCAGACATTCATTATGGACCAGGGTGCGATGAACTCCACCCTGATCGCCTCCCTCGAGATAGTTCAGCAGCAGTTGAGGGATCAGGGAGCGTTTATGATTGAGACGAGGCGTGAGATGGAGCAGTTGAGAGCCGCTCGCGACCAGCGCGAGCCTGGAGACGGGCCGAGGATACCCGATGAGGCAGCAGCAGCCACCGCAGCAGCAGCAGCAGCAGATCCACCGAGATCGATGCGGGAGTTACACAACCCCAGATCGACTTTGATGCATTATTAGGTCGTACTTCCAGCCATCGTGGGGGACTTCAAGTTCCCCCCGAACACTTTGCAGCTTCTCCCTCGGTTCCATGGGCTCGCCACAGAGGAGCCCCATCTCCACCTTCAGGAGTTCTTGATGATCTGCAGCACAGTCCACAACCGTCAGGTGGACCAGGATACCATACGGATGATTGCCCTCCCCTTCTCTTTAGCAGATAGAGCAGCCATCTGGCTGAAGCACTTGGGGAAGTTTGTCTATACCTGGGAGCAGCTCCGCACCGAGTACTTTCACAAGTACTATCCACTCGGGCGGACGAACGCCGCTAGAGCCCTGATCAGCAACTTCTCCATGCTCCCCAACGAGCAGTTTCACGAGGCATGGGAGAGGTTCAGAGAGCTGACTGACAGATGCCCGTACCATGACATCTCAAAGCCGAACCTAGTTCAGAGCTTCTTCAACGGGCTGACACCAGAGCTACAGAGCCTGGTGAATGCTTCTTGTGGCGGGTCCTATTTCGCCAAGGACCATGATCAGGTCTGGGCCATCTACGAGAAGATGGCAGAGAACTACATGGTGATGTCCCAGACCCGACTCTACACTCAGGGGAGACCTCAGCCACAGATCGTGCAGTACCAGAGGATAGCACGGGTTGACGCCGGTCCTTTCAGTTCGTCAGCGGCAGCAACACATGCTGAGTCCACAGCCGCTGGCATGGGGATCATCAGCGAGAAGCTGGACCGGATGGAGATCATTGAGAAGAAGCAGTGCCAGGGCATCATGCAGATGGAGCAGATGGCACAGACTCTGAGTGACCTGAAGACACAGCTCATGTGTCTCCAGGAGGCATAGACGGCTTCCCAGCCCCGTCTTCAGGCACGAGGCGATTCTAGCAGCAGCAGCAGCTCGTCCCAGCGCTCCAGCCCCCATCAGCACCCTAGACAGGTCCATCTTGTACAGGCGGAGCCATACCAGCAACCGCAGCTTACTTACCAGGAACCACCATCCACTGACACACAGATGGTGGTATACCAGCCGGATCAGCCTCTGGTAGTGCTCCCGCCACCCCAGTACGATTCAGAGCCGTTGATGGATGTCAACGGGATTTGGTACGACCGCCCCTAGCCCGGTATCCGACGAGACCATCCCAAATTCCGTCGGGCGGCCGGAGGTACCCAGCCCCAGCAGCAACCGTCAGGACAGGGTGGCCCACTAAAAAGAATCTCCTGACCCAGGTCGTAGAGGGATCACCAGCAGCAGCCCCAGTGTACCCACAGCAGCAGCAGTCACAGTCTTATGGTCCTCGTCCCTATCAGCAGGGACAGTCTTGGAGGCGTGATCAGCCTCATCAGCCGCAGCATCATCCACAGTCTTACCCCTCTCACCCACAGCAGCAGCAGCAACCTCACTACCAGAGAGGCTACCCGTCAGGTTTTCATGGGCCATCCTATGAGAACCCCTCCTTGGATGACATAGCCCGCCTTCTCACAGATCAACAGGCTACATTCCGATGGGAGATGGATGAGTTCTGCCAGGAGATGCGGGACATAGTGAGAGGGAAGGTCGCCATCCCTGCCCAGATAGAGCCTAATCCGAACAACCACAAGAGAAAATCTGAGCAGGTAGTTTGTTTTGAGTATGCCACTCCTAGTGATACATTTGGAGATATGTCTGCATATTTGTTTGATACTTTTGTCACACTTAGGAGCGGTAGGATGCCAGCAGGTGGCGACTCGTCTGAGCGACACCCCGAGGATACTTCCAGAGCGCCAGGTGAGGAGGAGAGCGGTACTGAGGCTGCTAGAGATGATGACGGTGGTATTGATGCCACCACGGATGCTGATCCCACTGGCGGTACTGAGGCCGCCATTTCACCAGATGGAGGAGGTGGTACTGAGGCCACCCATGTTGCTGAGTCAGAGCGTGGTACTGAGGCCGCAAGTCGTCCAGCCGAGGGTGGTGCTGATGCCACGAGTTCTTCTGAGAGTCCTGTAGTTTTTCCTTTTACTGATGTATCTCGGAACACTTCTGGAAATAAAGGAAAGGGTTTGTTTTCTTCTAGTCCCACTGTGGTGCTTGATGTATGTGTGGATCCTGCTGTCGAGCGGCTCAGACCTGTTCCTAGTCCTTCATCTGAGAAGGACCCTGTGATCCCCTTTCCTAGAGCTCTTCAGATGGGGAAGGGGAAGAAAATTGAAAATCCCAAAAAGAGACAGCAGGAAGAGTTCAGCCAACAGATGATAGACCGTTTTCACATTCAGCTGACTCTTCAGGAGGCTTTGCAGCACATCCCTCTACTCCAGCGTTCACTCAGAGACAGGACCACAGTTAGGAGGAAGAGGAGGAACCACCATTCAGTGATCCATGTGCTGACCAGAGCCACTTGTTTCGTGATCCAGAACCGTCTGCCGGCCAAGAGGCCAGATTCCGGAGCCCCGTATGTCAGATGGCACATCAGAGAGCAGAGGTTCAACTGTACTCTATTAGACAGCGGATCGTCGATCAACCTACTTCCGGCAGCCATTCTCGATCGCTTCGAGTTGGGCACTCTTCGACAAAGTAGGACAGTCCTTCAGTTTGCTGATCGATCTGTCAAGAGGCCGAAGGGGTTGCTGAGAGACGTTGTTGTCACTATTCAGGGCCTACAATTCTCCGTGGACTTTGTAGTGTTGGACATGGAGATCCCTGAGTCAGTGACCGATACCCCCATCATTCTCGGTCGCCCGTTCTTGGCCACAACCAAGGCAGTAACCGACCATGATAGTGGGAAGGTATACTTTCGCGTTGAGGGCGAAAGTGTACAAATAGAGACGGTCGAGGACAACAGAGCCAGAGACAGAGCATGCTCAGAGACTACTTCCGATACAGAGCAGATGACAGATGTCGGGCCAGACATCCACCAGGACTGCGACTTTGTGATCACAGATGACGAGGTAGTTTGGACAGACCCAGATACACAGGCCATCCTCTCACTTTCAGAGTCCGCTGATGCAGAGACGCCATCAGAGGAGAGCTTGGAGAGCACATTCCTGGTCCACGATACTTTTGAGGCAGCAGAGCCGGTTCTCGACCGTGATACTGATTTGTTTTGTGATGATGGTGGTACTGAGGTCACCTTGGATGATACAGATCCCTCGGAGTCAGATGTTGACTGGGAAGATTTTGATGATTACATACCAGATCTGACTTCCACTGAGCCTGCAGCTAGGGAGGAGGTAGATACCGAGCAGAGCAGAGATAGTCCTTCAGGGCAGCCTTCTCCAGATTCAGAGTGAGACAGAGAGTTTCAGTTCTCCCATGCGGATTTGGCAGCCTTCACGCAGAGTTTTCAGAGGCCAGATCCACCAACACTCAATTGTCCAGAGCTGAAGCCACGTCCTGCATCGCTGAAGTATAGGTTCCTTGCGGGTGAGCATGAGATGTACCCAGTCATTATCTCCGCCGATTTGACTGGAGAGCAGGAATCCCGTCTGATGGGGGTTCTTGAAAAGAACCGCAAGGCGATTGGATGGAGCGTAGAAGATCGCCAGGGGATAAGTCCGGCCCTGTGCTCTCACCATATCTATCTCGATGATGAGGCAAAGCTGTCGCGTGAGTTCCAGCGGCGGCTGAACTCGAATCTGAGAGAGGTTGTCATGAAGGAAATCTCAAAATGGTGGAGCACCAATTTTATCTATCCCATCTCCGACTCCAAGTGGGTCAGCCTTTTGCATGTGGTGCCCAAGAAGACAGGCATCACTACTGTGGTCAGCGAGTCTAGAGAGGAGATTGCTACAAGAGTACCCACTTCTTGGCGGGTCTGCGTTGATTACAGACGACTCAACCAGGCCACCAAGAAGGATCATTTCCCCTACCATTTATAGATCAGATCATTGAGAGACTGGTAGGGAAGAGCCATTATTGTTTTCTGGATGGGTACTCAGGCTGCAACCAGGTGGCCATCGCTCCCGAGGACCAAGATAAGACTACCTTTACCTGTCCCTTCGGCACATACGCCTTCCGATGCATGCCATTTGGGCTATGCAATGCCCCTGCGACTTTTTAGAGATGCATGCTGTCGATTTTTTCGGACATGGTAGGGGAGTGCTTGGAGGTCTTCATGGATGATTTCTCGGTTTACGACGACGGATTCGACTGCTGTCTTGACTGCCTAGACCGAGTCCTTCAACGATGTATAGAGGTCCACCTTGTGCTATCTTGGGAGAAGAGTCACTTCATGGTGACTCAAGGGACAGTGCTTGGCCATATCATCTCCAACAGGGGCATGGAGGTTGATCCGGCCAAGGTAGATGTCATTAGAAAACTCGCACCGCCGTCCAATTGGCGGCAGTTACGGTCTTTCCTGGGGCACGTCGGTTTCTACCGGTGATTCATTCATGATTTCAGTAGGATTGCTCGACCGTTGATTGACCTGCTGACGAAAGACACTGAGTTCCTTGTCGATGACAAGTGTCTTTCATCGTTTGAGACTCTCAAGCGATGTGTTGTTGAGGCTCCTGTTCTCCAGCCGCCTGATTGGCCTCTCCCATTCGAGATCATGACGGATGCCTCTGACTTTGCCATGGGGGGCGTGCTGGGACGGAGGAGGGATGGAGTCCCATTTGCCATTCACTACGCTAGCCGCACATTGGATTCCGTGCAGCGGAACTACACAGTCACAGAGAAGGAGATGCTAGTCGTAGTCTTTGCCCTAGATAAGTTCAGATCATACATTATTAGATCTAGAGTGACCTTGTATACTGATCATACCGCCATCAGGTACCTCATGGCAAAGAAGGATGCCAAGGCCAGATTGACTAGATGGATCCTTCTACTCCAGGAATTCGACATAGAGATTAAGGATAAGCCTGGAGTCAAGAATGTGGTGGCGTATCATCTCTCTCAATAAGAGCATCTTGAGGATTCCGAGTGGATTGACCCTATTTGTGAGACCTTCCCAGATGAGGCGATCCTTGCTATCGCCTCTCTCCCGTGGTACGCCGATATTGTGAACTTTCTTATTGCTAAAAAAGTTCCACAAGATTGGCCCAGGCAGAGACTTGAGACCTTCCTCGCAAAGGCCACGTCCTACCACTGGGAGGATCCCATCCTTTACCACGAAGCAGGGTATAGCGTCTGGCGTAAGTGCATTCCTCAGGAGGAGCACCATAGCGTCCTCACTTACTGCCACAAGCTTGAGGCAGGAGGACATCACTCTGGGAGGAGAACGGCACAGAAAGTGCTCCAATTCGGCCTATGGTGGCCTACCCTCTTCAAGGACTTTGATGAGTTCGTGAAGAGGTGTACTGACTGTCTGAGGATGGGCACTTGTGGACAGCGTGATATGATGCCGATGCAGCCCATTCACTTCTGTGAGGTTTTCGACTCATGGGGCATCGATTTCATGGGTCCATTCCCTAAGAGTCAGGTATTCGAGTACATTCTGTTGGTCGTTGATTATGTGAGTCGTTGGGTTGAGGCCATCCCCGCCCGAACCGCAGATGCCAGGACTGTTTGCAAATTTTTGAGGAGGCATATCATTACACGGTTGGGGGTACCTCGAGTGTTGATATCTGATGGGGGGTCTCATTTCATCAACGACCAGGTGAAGGCCCTTGCTAGCGAGTTCGGCATAGACCATCGAGTTGCCACTCCATACCATCCACAGATGAATGGTCTAGCCGAAGTGTCGAACAGGGAGATCAAGACTATTTTGTAGAAAGTCGTCCGCCCTGACCGAAAGGATTGGTCACAGCTTTTGGACTCGGTCTTGTGGGCATACAGGACGTCTTTCAAGACACCTTTGGGCACATCTCCCTTTCGCCTCGTTTATGGCAAGCCGTGCCATTTACCAGTTGAGTTGAGACATAGGTCACTTTGGGCAGTTACAGATATACTTTTGGATCCAGATAGTGTAGGAGACCAGAGGAGGGCAGAGTTAGCAGCCTTGGAGGAGCTTCGTGATACTGGCTTCTCAAACAGCCTACAATACAAGGAGAGAGTGAAGGAGTGGCATGATTCTCATATCAGCCACAAGCATTTTGAGCCTGGACAGAGAGTATGGCTGTTTGATGCTAGGCTTCGTCTATTTCCAGGGAAGCTACAGAGCAAATGGAAGGGACCTTATCTTGTGAGAAAGGTACACGGCAATGGGAGCATTGACATATCTGAGTTGTCTTCTGATAGGGCTACTGAGCTACTAAGGTAAAGGAGCTAATCGGTCGTTGCGACCTCAACCACTCAGCTAGGCTCGATCAAGAAAAAATTGACCACCAAGAGAGATAAAATCAATCAAACACAAAATAGCGGTCCTGCTATTAATTTAACCTGGTATAGCGACCAGGGTCGAACACAAGGAGCACTGATTGGCCTTGCGGCCTACGAAGTAATCAAAAAGTAAATAAAATAAAAGGAGAAAATATTTTTGGTGGTTTTTAATTATTTTATATTTTTTTTGGATTTTCAAGATATTAAGAAAATAAGAAAAGCAAGGAAACTACACACTTCAACAATTTATTAAAAGCACTAAAATCAACCAAAAATTCTAACAAAAATATTTTTATGTGTTTTATAATTTTTAGTGTTTTTGGTGATTTTTTGGGATTTTTCTGATGTTTATTTAATTTGCTAAAAATCAAACAAGGACTGAATTGAGAGGTACTGTCCAGCCGAGCTAAAAGGGCCTAGATAAAATATCTAAAGGCCCCAAATTAGCTGGGAGGTAATTTTCCTATAAAGAGAATTAAACAAGGAAAATTTAGGCACCTATATTATTATTTTTAAGTTTTTGGTTTAATAATTAGAATTTTTATAAGTTTTTAAGTGTTTTTCAATTTTTAGTGGTTTTCAGTAATGAAAAATAGCCAAAATTGGCTAGAACAATTTTTTTGTGAATTTTAAATATGATTTAATGTTTTTTTGTGATTTTTAAACTTAGACAGTAACGAAAATGGAGGTTTTTGATTTTTTAAAAATAACAAATCAACTCAGAAATGACTCCAAAAATCCTTGAAAATTTTAAACTATGGCAGGAGCCATGTGTCCAATTTTCGTTGGATTTGGAGGTAATTTTCTATTTTATTCAAAAATAAAGAGGGGGCACTGTGCACAAGGACCTATGTGCAAATACCCGGAAGTCTGGGGGGTCTGGTGCAATTAACCCAGCAAAACACGTGCGATGCGCGTGCCTGGGGCACTCGGGGACCCAAATGTAATGAAAATAAGTCCCGAGGGCTATTTGGTAACAGGTACCAAAAGCTCAAGGGCTTATCTGCAAAATACCCAAAAATAAACGCACATGCTCAAATGTTTCACGCACAGGGGTATAAATGCAAATAAACAAAAACTTTTATTCATTCATTAACATTCATAACTACAGGGTAGATAATGTAAAAAGCCCAGACAATCACGTGACGAAGCACGTGTCAGACCATACACAGGGGCATATCAGCAATTAAAAACAAGCACGAGGTCCTCTATGCAAATATCCCAAAACTAAACAACTATATTACGTAATTACATGACTAAATGCGAAATGAGATAAACAAAAGGGCCTAAGGGTAGTTTACCCTTTATTAATGTGGGTCGCAGGATGGACGCCACGTTGAGTGATCGACGGTGGAGATCGGCGGGCGCTCCAAGGCTGGGGTCCTCGCTGTGATCCGACGGCTGGGTCTAAGCCACGTGGTGCATCGGACGGTCGTGGCTCTCTGTGGCTAACCCTCGAGCATCGGGCGGTCCAGATCTATCCTCCTCAGATCAAACGGTGGCTGCTGCTCCTGAACGGACGGCCCAGATGCAAACTGGAGCTGGAGGTCTGATCGGACGGTGAACGAGGGTCGAGGAAGAACAGTTCGCCGGCGAAGTTCGCCGGCCCAAGGCGTGCGCTCCTGACCTCCTATGTTGTGCCTGAAGATCGGAGAAGCTCCGCGATGTCGTTCCGCAGCTGCTGGTAATCTCCGATGACCCTGCCGAGCTCTGAGGAACTCCGGCGAGGTCGACGGAGATGAAGCTCCTGGACCTGATGGTCCAAGCCCTCAGATGGGCTTGGATGTACCTGCAAAGACAACCAGGAGACTCGCGGGTCGAGGGCAAACTGCCTCGACCCGGTTAGGCGGGGTGACGGTGAACAGAGGGTCCAAGTGGACGAGCTCCAGCGAAAGGGGGGATGATGGAGATCGAATCCCATCTCCTGTGCGAGCTGGGTTGGATGGAGGGATGGAGAAGGTGCGCGGGAAGGAGGCGATGGCTATGGTGCAGCCCGATGGTCGTATGGTGGTCGGAATCGATCGGAATCGGCTGGGGACGGCGGAACAGCGATTTGGGGGAAACTACAAATTAAAGAAAAAGAAAGGCCTAAGGGACTACTTGGGTGGCTGACGAGACTGGGGATGAGCTAAGGATGCTCTGGGTCTTTGCCTCGAGGAGCGTCTCCCTCCGAGGCTAGAGCTCCTGCTGGTGGCAGAGCAAGGCGGCGAAGCTTCGCCGGATCAGTGGTCACGCTCCCTCTCCTCGCTTCAACAGCACAGGACGCGAGCTGTCACTCTCACGAGCACGCTGGAGCTCACTGGGGGTGGAATCGAATGGCCAAAGATGAAAAGTGAGGAGGCAGAGCTCGAGCTAAATATGAGTGCGGGTCCGGCTAGAAGAGGTCGGGTAGGGCGTTGGAGCGCGCGGATCCCGAGGTGGTAGCTCCGGCGAGGGTGTCGGATATATCAAGATCAAATCGGACCCGGGGTTTGAGTGGGGATGAATCAGGTTTAAGCGCTAAAAATCCGAGAAGTTGGGTTACCCGCTAAAGACCCATGTGAAGTGGTCCTGGGGGGAGAGTTGACCGGGCGGTCAACATTCCCAGGACCAGTAGGAAGCGGCCACGTGGCGAAAGTTTGGAAGTGAAATTCAAGGTAGCTAGGGGCCGATTTAGCAAAAAGTTAAAACATGAAATATTTTTATTTTATTTTTTCTATTTTTTAGTGATTTTTAATTAATTTTTCAAAATGAAAATAGGGTATGTACATAGTAGGGTTATATAGGTATATATACACTATATAGGATTTCGATTTTTGATTTTTAATTTCTTATTTTTGTACACTTTTATTCCTATTTTGATATTTTATTTATAAAATAAGGAATAAAAAGATATTTTTATTTTATTTTAATTATTTATGTACATAGGTATAATAAATACATATGTATATATATACATGGTATATTTACAATATGTTTTTGTGTTTTTAATTTTGTTATTTTTATTTTGTTTTTGTTTTTAGTTGTTTTTATTTTATTTATTTACACTATATAATATAGAATATTTACAAAAATTTTGGAGATTAATTTTATTTATTTACAAAGCTAGATAAATATAGGTGTGGTGGTCTATTCACAAGGTGAGTGGGGTTTTTGTTTTCTTTTTGATTTTTATCTTTTTATCTTGTTTTTATATTTATAAATATATACAAATATTTAAAAGCATATTTTAAGCTATTTTTGTGAGGAAAATATTCTTATTTATTTACATAAATATTTACACACATGAGCCCCTATCTCCCTCTACTTTGGCTTTTATGCGGTCAGGCCCATGCTGAGCCCTGCCTTGGGTTAGGTTGCTCAATATTTATTCTAAATATTTCCTCTTTTTCTTTTTAATCTTTATTCTTTTATTTTTGCACAAAAACATGCTAATTTATAGGTTTTTACACAATGCATGCTTTTGATAATTATTTCTATTTACAACTATATACATGCATTTGCAAAGGTTTTTGTAGCTAAAATATAAGAATAAAGAGTGATGAATGAGTATTCATCACCCCTCTATACTTAACTTTGCTAGTCCCTTAGCAAACTCTTATTTGAAAAAGAAGTGAAAAATAAAGAAAGAAAAAGAAAAAGAGAATGTACATGGATCAAGGTTGATTATTAAACTTGCCTTCATTAAATTAAGGTATGGAGCTCGATCAGATCTTTGGATTATTAATGTGTCGGAACCTTATTTGGACTTAAGCCTAAAACTCAACAGTCTCTAAGTTCCACTAATCTATAACCAAGACTCCTCAATGCTCCAGGTCAGAACAAGTCATCAATCACAAACCCTGAAGACCATGAATCTTTTCTTGTCCTGTGAATGTGAGGTCTAAGCTCTCCACCTCAGAAATGGCAACTTGACAACCCTCCCCAACAAGGTAACTCTATGACCTCAATCTGGCCACTCTTTCCTCGAGGAGCGGGGTATTCCCTTCTAAGTTCAAGTTCAACCGGCTCAAGAAGAGGAGGAAGAAGAGAATGGGTCAAGGCCAGTGTAGCCAAGTACCCTTGGGAGCTTGACCAGTGTAGCCAAGTCTCCCTGCTGCAAGCTACATCAGGTGGATCATGAAACTCAAGCTTTGCTTATTGCACTCTATATACATACTCCGGTGGGATTATCATTTTCTATTAGACCCACCACTTTTTTGGAGTTATTTTATTTTTTGCATTTTTTTTCAAGTGCATCTATACAACATATACATGTGCAGCATATATACAAGGAGTTTTTCCTCTTGAGCCAGTAGACTATCCCTCTTTTGAAGCTTTATTGCAACCCACAACTCCCGTCGTTAGACCTCATGGCAACCAGACCAAGTTGAGACGCACTTCCTTCACTAAAGAAGAAGAGAGGTTCCGCCTAGAAGTACTACCCTCATATGCTACCCCAAGTCAAGGAAGACTGCCTCCTCACCACCTCATCCGTAGAGAGCTCGGTGCATAGTGCTGGTGTCCAAGTAAAGCCATAATCTATATGAGTCATGTGTTGTTGTTAAGTGCTCTACTTAGGCTCATTGAGATGACATGTGATCATAGCCTAGTGGACTCAAAGAATTAAGTCACCATGGACCTGAAAAGCCTTAAACCTAAGCCCTATAAGGTTCCTCTTAGAAGTTAGGTGGATTAAGATCTTAATCAAGCTCCATTTCTCAATTTGATTCCAAGCTAGTTTAAATGTCAACTATCATCCAGAAAAACTATATACATATGTACAAAAGATGCTAGTTACAAAAATTTTACAATCATGCAAAATTTTTGAAAAATGTTTTGAAATCATGTATGGATGATGCATGAAGTGCAAGTTTTGCAAAAAGATATTTACACAAATTTACACAAGATTTTTGCAAACTTTTGATTTTCATAACATTTTGGAAAAATCTTGTAGTATATACATAATTTTGATAAGAAAATATTTACACAAACATTACACAAAAGATTTTTGAAATCATTTTTACAAAAATAATTTGTACACTAGCTATTTATGTGCAAATAAAAGAAGTTTATGTGCATGAAAATTTTTAATTTTTTGTGGTTTTTAGCCATTTTATTTATTAACACACTCACACAAAGTACGAGTTATGGCTAAAGTATATATGAAATATATACACACCCCCCTATACTTAGCTCGAACGATGTCCTCAGAGTCAAGAGCGATGAAGAAGACATAACTCGTGCTACGTATAGGGAAGTGAAAAGGAAGCCTATATACAAAGATGAATGAATGAAAATATAAAGTCCAGAAGGTCTCGGGTCTTCCCCCTATACTTAGGATCAAGTAATCCTAAGTATAGCAGGCTGTATACTAAGGGAAAACCGAGTGGAGAATGTACAGTGTCTACCCCCCCCTATACTTAGGGTAAAATATCCCTAAGTATAGGCAGCAAAAACGGGGGTAGACAGAAACAAAAGAAATACCCAAAGGTCTCACATCCCCCCTATACTTGGGGTAAAGTGCACCCTAAGTATAACATAATCACAAGATGAAGAAAGGGATGTGGAACTAAAGAATGTAGTGATATGGACATCTGGATCTATACAAGGCGAAGGAACAGTGAAACTCAGGCGTGAGATGCATTAGATGTGAGTCAAAGACCACATCTCACGCAAAATGAATAGGGGCAAGATCAGCGACTCGCGGCTCATGATCTAGAAATGGCTTGAGCTGCTGGCCGTTCACTCGAAAGGTACTCTCAGAAGACAACTCGGATATATCAATGCAGTCGTTGTCGTATACCTTTCTGACCAAGTAGGGTCCCTTCCATTTGTTCTGTAGCTTCCCTGTAAATAAACGTAGCCTCGCATCAAACAACCATACTCTCTGTCCAATCTCAAAATGCTTGTGGCTGATATGAGAATCATGCCACTCCTTCACTCTCTCCTTATACTGTAGGCTGTTTGAGAAAGCTGTATCTCTAAGCTCCTCCAAGGCTGCTAACTCTGCCCTCCTCTGGTCTCCTACACCATCTGGATCCATCAGAATATCAATAATTGCCCATAGTGACCTGTGCCTCAACTCAACAGGCAAATGGCACGGCTTGCCATATACGAGGTGAAAGGGAGATGTGCCCAATGGTGTCTTGAAAGACGTCCTATATGCCCACAAGACCGAGTCCAAAAGCTGTGACCAATCCTTTCGGTCAGGGCGGACGACTTTCTGCAATATCGTCTTGATCTCCCTATTCGACACCTCGGCTAGACCATTCGTCTGTGGATGGTAAGGTGTAGCAACACGATGGTCTATATCGAACTCGCTAGCAAGGGCCTTCACCTGGTCGTTGATGAAATGAGACCCCCCATCAGAAATCAGAACTCGTGGAACCCCGAACCGCGTGATGATGTGCTTCCTCAAAAATCTGCATACTGTCCTCGCATCAGCGGCTCGGGCGGGGATAGCCTCAACCCAACGACTAACATAATCCACGGCCAACAGAATGTACTCAAATCCCTGACTCTTAGGGAATGGACCCATGAAATCGATGCCCCATGCGTCAAAAACCTCACAGAAGTGAATGGGCTGCATCGGCATCATATCACGCTGTCCACAAGTGCCCATCCTCTGACAGTCAGTACACCTCTTCACGAACTCATCAGAGTCCTTGAAGAGGGTAGGCCACCACAAGCCAGATTGGAGCACTTTCTGTGTCGTTCTCCTCCCAGAATGATGTCCTCCTGCCTCAAGCTTGTGGCAGTAAGTGAGGACGCTATGGTGTTCCTCCTGAGGAATACACCGACGCCAGACGCTATCCCCTCCTTCGTGGTAAAGGATGGGATCCTCCCAATGGTAGGACTTGGCCTTCGCAAGGAAGGTCTCAAGCCTCTGTCTGGGCCAATCTTGTGGGACTTTCCCAACAACGAGAAAGTTCACAATATCGGCATACCACGGGAGTGAGGCGATAGCAAGGATCGCTTCATTTGGGAAGGTCTCACAAATGGGATCAATCTGCTCAGACTCCTCAGGCTGCTCTATACGGGAGAGATGATCCGCCACCACATTCTTGACTCCAGGCTTATCCTTGATCTCAATGTCGAACTCCTGGAGTAGAAGGATCCATCTAGTAAGTCTGGCCTTGGCATCCTTCTTTGCCATGAGGTACCTGATGGCGGTATGATCAGTGTACAAGGTCACTCTAGATCCAATGATATAAGATCGAAACTTATCTAGGGCGAACACTACGGCTAGCATCTCCTTCTCTGTGACCGTGTAATTCCGCTAGGCGGAATCCAATGTACGGTTAGCGTAGTGGATAGCAAACGGGACTCCATCCCTCCTCTGTCCCGGCAATGCCCCCACGGTAAAATCGGTGGCATCCGTCATGATCTCGAATGGGAGAGACCAATCAGGCGGCTGGAGAACAGGAGCCTCAATCACACACTGCTGAAGAGTCGCAAAGGACGAAAGACACTTGTCATCGACAAGGAACTCGGTGTCTTTCGTCAAGAGGTCAGTCAACGGCCGGGCAATCCTGCTGAAATCATGAATGAATCTCCGATAAAAACCAACGTGCTTCAGGAATGACCGTAGCTGCCTTAAATTGGACGGTGGTGCGAGTTTTCTAATGACATCAACCTTGGTCAGATCAACCTCCATGCCCCTGTTGGAGATGATGTGGCCAAGCACCATCCCTTGAGTCACCATGAAGTGACTCTTCTCCCAAGATAGAACCAAATGGTACTCAATACATCGCTGGAGTACCCGGTCTAGGCAGTCAAGACAGGAGTCGAATCCGTCGCCGTAGACCGAGAAATCATCCATGAAGACCTCCAAACACTCCCCTACCATGTCCGAAAAGATCGACAGCATGCACCTCTGAAAAGTCGCAGGGGCGTTGCATAGCCCAAATGGCATTCGTCGAAAGGCATATGTACCGAAGGGACAGGTAAAGGTGGTCTTCTCCTGATCCTCAGGAGCAATGGTCACCTGGTTGTAGCCCGAGTACCCATCCAGGAAGAAATAATGGCTCTTCCCTGCCAGTCTCTCAATGATCTGGTCAATAAAAGGCAGGGGGAAATGGTCCTTCTTGGTGGCCTGGTTGAGTCTCCTGTAGTCAACATAAACCCTCCAAGAGGTGGGTACTCATATAGCAATCTCCTCTCCCGACTCACTGATCACAGTCGTGATGCCCGTCTTCTTGGGCACCACATGCAAGGGGCTGACCCACTTGGAGTCGGAAATGGGATAAATAAAATCTGCACTCTACCATTTTGATATTTCCTTCATCACGACCTCTCTCAGGTTGGGGTTCAGCCGCCGCTGGAACTCACGCGACGGCTTCGCCCCCTCCTCGAGATATATATGGTGGGAGCACACTGATGGACTAATCCCATGGAGATCTGCTACGCTCCATCCGATTGCCTTGCGTTTCTTTTCAAGAACCCCCATCAAACGGGATTCTTGCTCTCCAGTCAGATCGGCGGAGATGATGACTGGGTACATCTCAGGTTCGCCCGCAAGGAACTGATACTTCAGCGAAGTAGGGAGCGGCTTCAGCTCTGGACAGCTGGGTGCTGGCAAATCTGGCTTCGGAAGAAGATGTGTGAATGCTGCTAAATCTGCCAAATCTGCCTGGGAGAAAGAATACGAGCCCTCGCAAACTGGATCTGGAGGAGGCTGCTCAACTGTGCTGTCTCTGATCTGCTCTGCCTCTACCTCCTCATCTGTAGGCTCAGGTGGACTCAGGTCTGGTATCTGATCATCACAATCTGCCCAATCAGACTCTGAATCCGAGGGATCTGCATCAAACAAGGTGGCATCAGTACCACCATCAAACAAGGTGGCCTCAGTACCACCATCACTAGAAACCGTGTCGCGGTCGAGAACCGGCTCTGCTGCCTCTGTAGTATCCTGGACCACGGCTGTGCTCTCCAAGCTCTCCTCTGCTGTCATCTCTGCATCAGTGGTGTATCTGGAAATGAGAGGATGGCATGTGCTGAAGGGTCTGCCCATGCTGCCTCATCAACTATGATCACAAAATCACAGTCCTGGTGGATGTCTAGCCCGGCGTCTGTCAGCTGCTCTGAATCTGTGCTGGTCTCTGAGCGTGCTCTCTCTCTGGCTATGTAGTCCTCGACCATCTCTATTTGTACACTTTCACCCTCGACGCGAAAGTATACTTTCCCGCTATCATGATCAGTCACCGCCTTGGTTGCGGCCAAGAACGGGCGACCGAGGATGATGGGGGTATCGGCCACTGAATCAGGGATCTCCATGTCCAACACTACGAAGTCCACGGGGAATTGCAGGCCCTGAATAGTGACGATAACGTCTCGCAACAACCCCTTCGGCCTCTTGACAGATCGATCAGCAAACTGAAGGACTGTCCTGCTCTGTCTAAGAGTGCCCAACTCGAAGCGATCGAGAAGGGCTGCAGGAAGGAGGTTGATAGACGATCTGCTATCCAATAGAATCCGATCGAACCTCTGCTCACTAATCTGACATCTGACATATGGGGCTCCTAAATCTGGCCTCTTGGCCGGCAGACGGTTCTGGATCGTGAAGCACGTGGCTTTCGTCAGCACATGTATCTCTGAAGTGTGGTTCCTCCTCCTCCTCCTGACTGTGGTCCTATCTCTCAAAGATCGCTGAAGAAGGGGGATGTGCTGCAAAGCCTCCTGAAGGGTCAGTTGTATGTGAAATCTGTCGATCATGCTCTGGCCGAACTCCTCCTGCTCTCTCTTTTTTGGGTCTTTTTCTCTAATCTTTCCCTTCCCCATCTGAAGGGCTCTAGGGAAGGGGATCACAGGGTCCTTCTCAGATGAAGGACTAGGAATAGGTCTAGATGGCTCGACGGCCGGATCCGCACATATATCAATCACCACAGTGGGACCAAAAGAAACTAAACATTTTCCTTTATTCAAAATAGTGTTCTGAGATACATCAACAGAAGGAAAAACAACAACTCTCTCAGAATGAACGCCGGTGGCCTCAGTACCACCACGGGCTGGCTCTGCTGGACGTCTTGCGGCCTCGATACCGCGTGCTGGCTCGGCAACTCGGGTGGCGTCAGTACCACCTCCTCGAACTGGTGAAGTGGCGGCCTCAGCACCGCTTGGGGGATCAACATCCTTGGTGGTATCAGTACCACCGTCATCATCATGAGCGGCCTCAGTACCGCTCTCCTCCTCCTCATCTGGCGCCCTGGATGGGTCCTCGTGTCGTCGCTCAGACGAGGCGCCGCCGCCTGCTGGTGTCCTACCGCTCCTAAGCGTAACAAAATCAGCATCAAAAAGATCCGAAGATGTATCAACAAATGGATCACTAGGAGTGGCGTGCTCAGTGTAAGCTACCTGCTCAGATTTCTGCTTCAGGCTGTTGGGATTCGGCTCGATCTGGGCAGGAATGGCGGCCTTCCCTCTCACGATGTCCCGCATCTCCTGGCGGAACTCGTCCATCTCCCGTCTAAAGGTATCCTGCTGGTCCATGAGGAGGCGGGCTATGTCATCCAAAACAGGGCTCTCGTGGGAGCCCGACAGGTAGCCTCTCTGGTGATGAGGCTGCTGGAACTGGTGCTACTGCTGGTGAGAGGGGTAAGAAGGAGGGTGCTGCTGGTGTGGCTGGTGAGCCTGCTGCTCACGTCTCCAAGACTGTCCCTGCTGCTGACAGGGACGAGGAACGAAGGATGACTGCGATTGTGACTGGTAAGCTGGGGGCTGCTGCTGCTGGTGATCCCTCTGCTGGCTGTATTGGCCTCCCTGGCCAGATGGCTGCTGCTGAGGCTGGGTACCTCCAATCCCCCACCTGAATCCGGGATGGTCTCGTCGGATCCCAGATTGAGGACGGTCATACCAAATCCCGTTGACATCCATCAACGGCTCTGCATCGAACTGGGCTGGCGGGAGTACTGCCAGAGGCTGATCCGGCTCGTATACCACCATCTGCAGGTCTGGAGATGGTGGTGACTGGTAAGAGGGCTGTTGCTGGTGGTACGGCTCCGCCTGTACGAGGTGAACCTGTCTAGGCTGCTGAAAGGAGCTGGAGCGCTGGGACGAGCTGTTGCTGCCGCTGGTATCGCCTCGCGACTAAAGACGGGGCTGTGAAGCCGTCTGTGCCTCCTGGAGACACATGAGCTGGGTCTTCATGTCGCTCAGAGTTTGTGCCATCTGCTCCATCTGAGTGATGCCCTAGCACTGCTTCTTCTCGATCAGCTCCATGTGGTCCAACTTCTCGCTGATAATACTCCATATCCGCAGTGGATGACTCTGCCTGTGCTGCTGCTACTGCGGATGAACTGGATGGACCGGCATCGACCCATGCTATCCTCTGGTACTGCACGGGTCCTGGCTGCTGCTGGGGTCTGCCCTGAGTGTACAACCGGGTCTGTGACATCACCATATAGTTCTCGGCCATCTCCTCGTAGATGGCCCAGACCTGGTCGTGATCCTTGGCGAAATAGGACCCGCCACAAGAAGCATTCACCAAGCCCTGGAGCTCTGGTGTCAGCCCGCTGAAGAAGCTCTACACAAGGTTCGGCTTCGAGATATCATGGTGCGGGCATCGGTTTGTGAGCTCACGGAACCTCTCCCATGCCTCATGGAATTTCTCGTTGGGGAGCATGGAGAAGTTGCTGATCAGGGCCCTCGTTGCATTCGTCCGCCCGAGTGGATAGTACTTGTTCAAGTACTCGGTGCGGAGCTGCTCCCAGGTGTAAACAAACCTCCCCAAATGCTTCAGCCAGGTGGCTGCTCTGTCTGCTAGGGAAAAGGGGAAGGCGATCATCCTGATCGTATCCTGGTCCACCTGACGGTCGTGGACAGTGCTGCAAATCATCAGAAACTCCTGGAGGTGGAGATGGGGCTCCTCAGTCACGAGCCCGTGGAAGCGAGGGAGTAGCTGCAAGGTGTTCGGGGGGAACTTGAAGTCCCCCATGATGGCTGGAAGTACGACCCAGTGGTGCGTCAGCGTCGATCCAGGGTTGTGCAACTCCCGCATCGGTCTCAGTGGTCCTCCTGCCGCGGCCGTGGCGGCTGCTGCCGCTGCGGCGGCTGCTGCGGCTGCTGCTGCGGCTGCTGCATCTGCATCCTCTGGGATCCTCGGTCCTTCTCTGCGCTGCTCGTGCTCTGCTCGCATCTGCTCCATCTCTCTCCTCATGTCTAGCATGAATGCTCCCTGATCTCTCAACTGCTGCTGTACGGTCTCTAAAGAGGCGATCAGGGTGGAGTTGATCGCTCCCTGATCCAATACGAAGTTCTCAGGCTGACGGGAGCGATCCTCAGAACTGCCGGCCATGGCGTCTGCAAAATCAAACGAGCCAAACTCAGGTACTGTCAAATCTGTGAGTCTCTCCTCTGGCTCATATCTCTCAGAACCGAAAGAAAGGGGGTCGAGGGGGAACAGGGCGGAATCGTACTCGGGCTCGGAGAACTGGTCTCAGCTCTCGCGGGCCAACCTAGATGATTGGGTAGACGTGCCCGAAAGTGGTGCAGCCAGAGGCTTCCTAAGAGAGCGTCTACCCATCATCGTGATCTGGTCGAGTAGGGCGGATGAGATCTGGAAAAACTATGATCAAAATGCAAACCCCTCTGTTCACCAACGCAACACGAGCTAAAGACCGTAAAGGCTCGGTCTAATTATCTTGTCCAATTTTATTAGGTGAACAATCAATCTATCAGAGCGCTTACGTGACCTGTTGGGATACCCGATACTACTCCAACCGACTGGCCCGTACGGAAGAGTCGGTAGTCAGCTAGAAATAGCACTGGAGGGCTCTACCTAGGGTGCGGGTCACTCTCTCGCGCAAGCAAACCAAACAATGAGGGGGTTTCTCTCCCCAAGACAAATTTTTAGGTGAAGTGTCTTTTACGGTCAATAGTCTTAGCTAGTCCCAATTTTATGGTTTTTCTTTTTAATTTTTTTCAATAAAAACAAAGGCCTAACGAATTTTTCGGTTCTCCTGGTTATTTAATCCAAAACAGGGGGGAGAAGACGAAAAGCCGATGCGCGATGAAATCAATGATGCATGCTGAGATAGAAATGCGTACCTTGCCTCCAACACTCTACATGCAAGTGATCCGCGCAGAATTTAATGACAGAAAATAATCTACCTAAATGATGCAGCGATAAAAACCGAGTCCTAGATGAGCAAGTCTACTCGCAGAACCGTCTAACTGGTCACCGACCTCCAAGCCAAAGGGTCCGGTCCTGGCCCACCCCTCCCCTGGCCGACAAATCGGGGGTAGGACAAAGCGCTTTACGGGGCAGGCTGCGGCACGTAGGCTACAAAGGAGATGAATCAGTTATTTTTATTAATTGATTATTAGTAGGTCCAATTAAGCGCACTATAGGAACATGCAGATAATTAAGTGTGGGGACCCTACTAATTACGGCACAAGCAAGCAGAAAATCCTAAGTCTAGGGGCTCGATAAAAACCGCGTAAACACCGGAAAAGGCAGCTAAAAATAAAAGAAAACAAAACCGCGAAAAAGCCGCGAAAAACACCTAAGGGTCCCCCAAGCACACCGGTGCTCGGCGAAACAGACCCGCTAAGAGTTCAAGTCCACAAGAGTGTCTCTGAGTCCCTGTATTATTACAATAATAATCAAATAAAATAAAATAAAACCTAATCTACACCTCTCCCACTCAGCTCTCCTCTCACGCTCTCCTGTGGCTCCGTGCAGAAGGGAGCCGCCTCCAAGTCCCGCGGTTGCGTCGGCTTCTCGAAATCAGCCGCCTCGGTCCTCGAGCCCTCGCAAGAAATAGAGACAAGTGGTCAGACCAAAATAAACAAATAATAATAATAAGAAAAATAAATGAAACTGAAATGAGGGTATATATGCAAAAATGCAAAATAAAATAAACACTCAAAATCAAACAAAAACAAAAATAAAAGAAAATAAAATAAAACAAAATAAAACAAAAATAAGATATAAACAAAAGCCGCGAAAAGCCGCGAGCTCTGAAAGAGCCGCGAAAAGCCGCGAAAATAAAAATAAAGTAAAAACAAAAACTACTAAGCTGTGCTCCCCGGCAACGGCGCCATTCTGATAGGGCTACTGAGCGACTAAGGTAAAGGAGCTAATCGGTCGTTGAGACCTCAACCACTCAGCTAGGCTCCATCAAGAGAAAATAGACCACCAAGAGAGATAAAATCAATCAAACACAAAATAGCGGTCCTGCTATTAATTTAACCTGGTATAGCGACCAGTGTTGAACACAAGGAGCACGGATTGGCCTTGCGGCCTACGAAGTAGTCAAAAAGGAAATAAAATAAAAGGAGAAAATATTTTTGGTGGTTTTTAATTATTTTATATTTTTTTGGATTTTCATGATATTAAGAAAATAAGAAAAGCAAGGAAACTACACACTTCAACAATTTATTAAAAGCACTAAAAATCAACCAAAAATTCTAACAAAAATATTTTTATGTGTTTTATAATTTTTAATGTTTTTGGTGAATTTTAAGGATTTTTCTGATGTTTATTTAATTTGCTAAAAATCAAACAAGGACTGAAATGAGAGGTACTGTCCAGCCGAGCTAAAAGGGCTAGATAAAATATTTAAAGGCCCCAAATTAGCTGGGAGGTAATTTTCCTGTAAAGAGAATTAAACAAGGAAAATTTAGGCACCTATATTATTATTTTTTGGTTTTTGGTTCAATTATTAGAATTTTTATAATTTTTTAAGTGTTTTTCAATTTTTAGTGGTTTTCAGTAATGAAAAATAGCCAAAATTGGCTAGAAAATCAAACACAACAAAACAAGCAGTAGACAATTTTTTTGGAATTTTTAGATATGATTAATATTTTTTTGTGATTTTTAAACTTAGACAGTAATGAAAATGGAGGTTTTTTATTTTTTAAAAATAACAAATCAACTCAGAAATGTCTCCAAAAATCCTTGAAAAATTTACACTATGGTAGGAGCCATGTATCCAATTTTCATTGGATTTGGAGGTAATTTGCTATTTTATTCAAAAATAAAGAGGGGGCACTGTGCACAAGGACCTATGTGCAAATACCCGGAAGTCTGGGGGGTTTGGTGCAATTAACCCAGTAAAACATGTGCGATGTGCGTGCCTGGGGCACTCAGGGACCCAAATGTAATGAAAATAAGTCCCGAGGGCTATTTGGTAACAGGTACCAAAAGCCCAGGGGCTTATTTGCAAAATACCCAAAAATAAACGCACATGCTCAAATGTTTCACGCACAGGGGTATAAATGCAATTAAACAAAAACTTTTATTCATTCATTAACATTCAGAACTACAGGGTAGATAATGTAAAAAGCCCAGACAATCACGTGACGAAGCACGTGTCAGACCATACACAGGGGCATATCAGCAATTAAAAACAAGCACGAGGTCCTCTATGCAAATATCCCAAAACTAAACAACTATATTACGTAATTACAGGACTAAATGCGAAATGAGATAAACAGAAGGGCCTAAGGGTAGTTTACCCTTTATTAATGCGGGTTGCAGGATGGACGCCACGTGGAGTGATCGACGGTGGAGATCGGCGGGCGCTCCAAGGCTGGGGTCCTCGCTGTGATCCGACGGCTGGGGCTAAGCCACGTGGTGCATCGGACGGTCGTGGCTCTCTGTGGCTAACCCTCGAGCATCGGGCGGTCCAGATCTATCCTTCTCAGATCAAACGGTGGCTGCTGCTCCTGAACGGACGGCCCAGATGCAAACTGGAGCTGGAGGTCTGATCGGACGGTGAACGAGGGTCGAGGAAGAACAGTTTGCCGGCGAAGTTCGCCGGCCCAAGGCGTGCGCTCCTGACCTCCTCTGCTGCGCCTGAAGATCGGAGAAGCTCCGCGATGTCGTTCCGCAGCTGCTGGTAATCTCCGATGAACCTGCCGAGCTCTGAGGAACTCCGGCGAGGTCGACAGAGATGAAGCTCCTGGACCTGATGGTCCAAACCCTCAGATGGGCTTGGATGTACCTGCAAAGGCAACCAGGAGACTCGCGGGTCGAGGGCAAACTGCCTCGACCCGGTTAGGCGGGGTGACGGTGAACGGAGGGTCCAAGTGGACGAGCTCCTACGAAGGGGGGACGATGGAGCTCGAATCCCAGCTCCTGTGCGAGCTGGGTTGGATGGAGGGATGGAGAAGGTGCGCGGGAAGGAGGCGATGGCTATGGTGTAGCCCGATGGTCGGATGGTGGTCGGAATCGATCGGAATCGGCTGGGGACGGTGGAACAACGATTTGGGGGAAACTACAAATTAAAGAAAAAGAAAGGCCTAAGGGACTACCTGGGTGGCTGACGAGACTGGGGATGAGCTAAGGATGCTCTGGGTCTTCGCCTTGAGGAGCGTCTCCCTCCGAGGCTCGAGCTCCTGCTGGTGGCGGAGCAAGGCGGCGAAGCTTCGCCGGATGAGTGGTCACGCTCCCTCTCCTCGCTTCAACAACACAGGACGCGAGCTGTCACTCTCACGAGCACGCTGGAGATCACTGGGGGTGGAATCGAATGGCCAAAGATGAAAAATGAGGAGGCGGAGCTCGAGCTAAATATGGGTGCGGGTCCGGCTAGAAGAGGTCGGGTAGGGCGTTGGAGCGCGCGGATCCCGAGGTGGTAGATCCGGCGAGGGTGTCGGATATATCAAGATCAAATCGGACCCGGGGTTTGAGTGGGGATGAATTGGGTTTAAGCGCTAAAAATCCGAGAAGTTGGGTTACCCGCTAAAGACCCGTGTGAAGTGGTCCTGGGGGGAGAGTTGACCGGGCGGTCAACATTCCCGAGACCAGTACGACGCGGCCACGTGGCGAAAGTTTGGAAGCGAAATTCAAGGTAGCTAGGAGCCGATTTAGCAAAAAGTTAAAACATGAAATATTTTTATTTTATTTTTTTCTATTTTTTAGTGATTTTTAATTAATTTTTCAAAATGAAAATAGGGTATGTACATAGTAGGGTTATATAGGTATATATACACTATATAGGATTTCGATTTTTGATTTTTAATTTCTTATTTTTGTACACTTTTATTCCTATTTTGATATTTTATTTATAAAATAAGGAATAAAAAGATATTTTTATTTTATTTTAATTATTTATGTACATAGGTAAAATAAATACATATGTATATATATATATACATGGTATATTTACAATATGTTTTTGTGTTTTTAATTTTGTTATTTTTATTTTGTTTTTGTTTTTAGTTGTTTTTATTTTATTTATTTACACTATATAATATAGAATATTTACAAAAATTTTGGAGATTAATTTTATTTATTTACAAAGCTAGATAAATATAGGTGTGGTGGTCTATTCACAAGGTGAGTGGGGTTTTTGTTTTCTTTTTGATTTTTATCTTTTTATCTTGTTTTTATATATATAAATATATACAAATATTTACAAGCATATTTTAAGATATTTTTGTGAGGAAAATATTCTTATTTATTTACATAAATATTTACACACATGAGCCCCTATCTCCCTCTACTTTGGCTTTTATGCGGTCAGGCCCATTCTGAGCCCTCCCTTGGGTTAGGTTGCTCAATATTTATTCTAAATATTTCCTTCTTTTTCTTTTTAATCTTTATTCTTTTATTTTTGCACAAAAACATGCTAATTATAGGTTTTTACACAATGCATGCTTTTGATAATTATTTCTATTTACAACTATATACATGCATTTGCAAAGGTTTTTGTAGCTAAAATATAAGAATAAAGAGTGATGAATGAGTATTCATCATCTTCTGAGAGTACCTTTCGAGTGAACGGCCAGTGGCTCAAGCCATTTCTAGATCATGAGCTGCGGGTCGTTGATGTTGCCCCTATTCACTTTGTGTGAGATGTGGTCTTTTGACTCACATCTATTGCATCTCACGCTTGATTATCATTGTTCTCCTGACTTGTATAAATCCAGATGTCCATATCATTCCATTCTTTAATCCCACATCCCTTTCTTCATCTATTGATTATGCTATACTTAGGGTGTACTTTACCCTAAGTATAGGGGGGATGTAGGACCTTTGGGTAAGCTTTTGATTCATTTTACCCCTGTTTTTGTTGCCTAAACTTAGGGATATTTTACCCTAAGTATAGGGGGGGTAGACCCTGTACATTCTCCACTCGGTTTTCCCTTTGTGTACATCCTACTATACTTAGGATTATTTGATCCTAATTATAGGGGGAAAAGCCGAGATCCTCTTGATTTCTATTCATTTCATTCGTCTTTGTATATAGCCTTCCTTTTAACTTCCCTATACTAAGCACGAGTTATGTCTTCTTCATCTCTCTTGACTCTGAGGAAATCGGTCGAGCTAAGTATAGGGGGGTGTGTATATATATTTCATATATACTTTAGCCATAACTCGTACTTTGTGTGAGTGTGTAAATAAATAAAAATGGCTAAAAACCAAAATCCATAAAAATTAAAAAATTTTTCCTATAAATAATCATTCTTTTATTTGCACATACATAGTTATTGTACAAATTATTTTTTGTAAAAATGTTTTCAAAAACTTTTTGTGTAAATATTGTGTAAATATGTGCATATCAAAACTATGTATATAGTACAAAATTTTTCCAAAATGTTTTGAAAATCAAAAGTTTGACAAAAATCTTGTGTAAATTTGTGTAAATATTTTGCAAAACTTGCATTCATGCATACATCCATGATTTCAAAACATTTTTAAAAAATTTTGCATGTTTGTAAAATTTGTGTAAATAGCATCTTTGTATATATGTATATAGTTTTTCCTGGAATATAGTTGACATTTAAACTAGCCTGGAATTAAATTAGGAAATGGAGCTTGATTAAGATCTTAATCCACTTAATTCTAAGAGGAACCTTATAGGGTTTAGGGTTAAGGCTTTTCAGGTCCATGGTGACTTAATTCTTTGAGTCCACTAGGCTATGATCACATGTCATCTCAATGAGCATTAGTAGAGCACTTAACAACACACACATGACTCATATAGACAATGGCTTTACTTGGACACCGCATGATAGCCGACCTGGCCACTCGGGTATATGGTGCTAAACGGTCGTTGCGACCCAAGCGATCAGGATCGATCAATCAAGAAAAATAGACCACCAATAGAGATAAAATCAATCAAAACAAGCTAGTGGTCTTGCTATTAGTTTAACCTGGTATAGCGACCAGGGTCGAACACAAGGAGCACGGATTGGTCTCGCGGCCTACGAAGTAGTCAAAAAAGAAACAAAAGGAAACAAAAATGTATTTTTGGTGGTTTTTAAGACTTTTTAGATTTTTTTGGATTTTTAATGTGTTAAGAAAATAAGAAAAACAATCAAAGCAAGCAATTCAACTATTTATTAAATGCACTAAAAATCAACAAAAATTCAAATAAAAATATTTTTGTGTGTTTTATAATTTTTACTGTTTTAAGTGATTTTTTGGGATTTTTCTGATGTTTATTTAATTTTCTAAAAATCAAACAGTTAAAGGAAAAGAAGGTATTGTCCAGCAGAGCTTAAGGGACCTAGATAAAATATCTAGAAATCCCCAACAAACCTGGAGGTAATTTTCCTGTATGGAGAATAAAACAAGGAAAATTTGAGCACCTAAATTATTATTTTTGGATTTTTAATTTATTTATTAGAATTTTTATAAGATTTTAAGTGTTTTTCAATTTTTGGGTGTTTTAAGTAATGAAAAATAGCCATAATTGGCTAGAAAATCAAGCACAACCAAAAACAGTAGGTACTTTTTTTTGTGATTTTTAGATGAATTTTAATATTTTTTTTGTGATTTTTAAAGTCTAACAGTAACGAAAATAGATGTTTTTGAATTTTTAAAAATATCAAAATAAAACAAAATTGTCCCCAAAAATTCCAGAAAATTTTACACTATGGCAGGAGCCATGTGTCCAATTTTCGTTAGATTTGGAGTATATTTGCTATTTTATAAAAATCAAACACAAGGTCACAGTAAATAGGGACCAAAACGCAAATAGCAAGAGTCCTGGGGGGTCTGGTGCAAAATACCCAGGAGGTCACGCGCGTGGCGCATGCCTGGGGCACTCAGGGACCCAAATGCAATAAAAACTAAGTTCTTGGACTAATTGGTAACAGGTACCAAAAGTCCAAGGGCTGATCTGCAAATAACCCAAGAATAAACGCACATGCACAATTACTCTACGTATAGGGGTATAAATGCAATATTCCAAAAGTTTTCATTCAACTAATAACATCTCAGAACTACAGGGCATTAAAATGCAAAAAGCCCAGAAAATCACGTGTCGATGCACGTGTCACACCATACACAGGGGCATAAATGCAAGGAAAGTAAAGTGCAGGGTCCTCTATGTAAATGTACCAAAAACTAAACAACTACACTATATATTTACAGGACTAATTGCTAAATAAAATAAAAGAGAGGGCCTAAGGGTAAATTACCCTTTATTAATGGAGCCACTGGATGGACGCCACGTGGTGCATCTGACGGTGAGGGACGGCTGGCGCTCCAAAGCTAAGCTCCTCGGGCGAATCCAACGGCGGAGGCATAGCCACGTATCAGATCTGACGGTGGAGGGCATCGGTGGCAAAACCTCGCTGAATTGACGGCCGGGATCAGTCCTCCTCTGATCTGACGGTGGTTGCTGCTCCTGGAATGAACAGCTCAGATGACAACTGGAGCGAGGGGCTGATCGAACGGTGGAAGAAGGTCGAGGAAGAACAGTTCGCCGGCGAAGTTCGCCGGCCCAAGGCGCACGCTCCAGACCTCCTCTGCTGCTCCTGAAGATCGTAAACGCTCCGCGATGAAGCTCCGCAGCTGATGGTGTCCACCGATGACCCAACCGAGCTCAGGAGAGCTCCGGCGAGGTCGGCGGAGGTAGAGCTCCTGGACCAAATGGTCCAAGCCCTCAGATGGGCTTGGATGAACCTGCAAAGCATACCAGAAGACTCGCGGGTCGAGGGCAAACTGCCTCGACCCGGTTAGGCGGGGTGAAGGTGGTCGGTGGTTCGATATGGGCGAGCTCCGACGACGGCGATATTTGGGGGAAATCGGAAATTAAGGAAAAAGAAAGGGAGATGGGTCTACCTAGGTGGACGAAGAGACTGTGGACGAGCTGGCAATGCTCTGGGTTGTGGCCTCGAGAAGCGTCTCCCTCCGAGGCTCGAGCTCTCGCTCTGGGCGGAGCACGGCGGTGGTACTCGCCGGATCAGTGGAATCCGCTCCCTCTCCTCGCTGCGACACCACGGGGGACGAGCTGTCACTCTCGTCGATGCGATGGAGCTCACTGGGGGGTGGAACGAATGGCTAAAGATAGGAATGGAGGTGGCGGAGCTCGGGCTATATATGGTGGAGGGTCCGGAAGTTGAGCGCGGGTAGGGCATTCTGGAGCGCGGATCTCGAGGTGGATACCCCGGCGAGGGTCTCGGATGTAGCAGGATGGTATCGGACCCGGGGTTTAGGCGAGGAGGAATCGGGTTTAGGCGCTAAAATAGGGGGAAGTCGGGTCGGGTGCCTAACCCGTGGGAAGTGGTCCTGGGGGGGGCAGTTGACCGGGCGGTCAACAATCCCCAGGGCCAATAGGAAGCGGCCACGTGGAAAATACTTGTAAAATCCATAAAAAAATAGAAAATGGTCGAATTATGGAAAAGTCAAAACATGAAATATTTTTCTTTTAATTTTTTCTATTTTTTTAATGATTTTTAATTAATTTTTCAAAGTAAAAGTAGTGTATTTACATAGTAGGGTTATATATAGGTATATATACAATATATAAGTTTTTAATTTTGATTTTTAATTTGTTATTTTTATACAATTTTATTCCCATTTTATATTTTATTTATTTATAACATAAAATAAGGAATAAAAATATATTTTTATTTTATTTTTATTATTTATATACATATGTGAAATAAATAGATATGTACATCTATATACATGGTATATTTACACTATTATTTTTTATTTTTAATTTTGTTCTTTTTATTTTGTTTTTATTTTAATTTAATTTATTTATTTACACTATATACTATAGAATATTTACAAAATTTTTGGAAATTAATTTTATTTATCTATAGGGCTAAATAAATATAGGTGTGGTGGTATGTACAAGGTGAAAGTGATGTTTTTGTTTTCTTTTTAATTTTCCTATTTTTATTTTGTTTTTATCTTTATAAATATATACAAGTATTTACAAGCCTATTTTAATCTATTTTTGGGAGGAAAATATTTTTATTTTATTTACTTAAATATTTACACACATGAGCCCCTATCTCCCTCTACTTTGGCTTTTATGCGGTCAGGCCCATGCTGAGCCCTCCCTTAGGTTAGGTTGCTCAATATTTATTCTAAATATTTCCCTCTTTTTCTTTTTAATCTTTATTCTTTTGTTTTTGCACAAAAACATGCTAATTATAGGTTTTTACACAATGCATGCTTTTGGTAATTATTTCTATTTACAACTATGTGCATGCATTTGCAAAGGTTTTTGTAGCTAAAATATAACAATAAAGAGTGATGAATGAGTATTCATCACCCCCCTATACTTAACTTTGCTAGTCCCTTAGCAAACACTTATTTGAAAAAGAAGTGAAAAAGCAATAAAGAAAAAGAGAAAGAGAATGTACACGGATCAAGGTTGATTATTAAACTTGCCTTCATTAAATTAAGGTATGGAGCTCGATCAGATCTTTGGATTATTAATGTGTCGGAACCTTATTTGGACTTAAGTTTAAAACCTAACAGCCTCTAAGTTCCACTACTCTATAACCAAGACTCCTCAATGCTCAAGGTCAGAACAAGTCATCAATCACAAACCCTGAAGACCATGAATCTTTTCTTGTCCTGTGAATGTGAGATCTAAGCTCTCCACCTCAGAAATGGCAACTTGACAACCCTCCCCAACAAGGTAACTCTATGACCTCAATCTGGCCACTCTTTCCTCGAGGAGCGGGGTATTCCCTTCTAAGTTCGAGTTCAACCGGCTCAAGAAGAGGAGGAAGAAGAGAATGGGTCAAGGCTAGTGTAGCCATGTACCCTTGGGAGCCTGACCAGTGTAGCCAAGTCTCCCTGCTGCAAGCTACATAAGGTGGATCATGAACTCAAGCTTTGCTTATTGCATTCTATATACATACTCCGGTGGGATTATCATTTTCTCTCAAACCCACCACTTTTTTGGAGTTATTTTCTTTTTGCATTTTTTTTCAGGTGCATCTATACAACATATACATGTGCAGCATATATACAAGGAGTTTTTCCTCTTGTGCCAGTAGACTATCCCTCTTTTGAAGCTTTATTGCAACCCACAACTCCCGTCGTTAGACCTCATGGCAACCAGACCAAGTTGAGATGCACTTCCTTCACTAAAAGAAGAAGAGAGGTTCCGCCTAGAAGTAATACCCTCGTATGCTACCCCAAGTCAAGGAAGACTGCCTCCTCACCACCTCATCCGTAGAGAGCTCGGTGCATAGTGCCGGTGTCCAAGTAAAGCCATTGTCTATATCAGTCATGTGTTGTTGTTAAGTGCTCTACTTAGGCTCATTGAGATGACATGTGATCATAGCCTAGTGGACTCGAAGAATTAAGTCACCATGGACCTGAAAAGCCTTAAACCTAAGCCCTATAAGGTTCCTCTTAGAAGTTAGGTGGATTAAGATCTTGATCAAGCTCCATTTCTCAATTTGATTCCAGGATAGTTTAAATGTCAACTATGATCCAGAAAAACTATATACATATGTACAAAAGATGCTATTTACACAAAGTTTACAAGCATGCAAAATTTTTGAAAAATGTTTTGAAATCATGAATGGATGATGCATGAAGTGCAAGTTTTGCAAAAAGATATTTACACACATTTACACAAGTTTTTTGCAAACTTTTGATTTTCAAAACATTTTGGAAAAATTTTGTACTATATACATAATTTTGATAAGAAAATATTTAAACAAACTTTACACAAAAGATTTTTGAAATCATTTTTACAAAAATAATTTGTACACTAGCTATTTATGTGCAAATAAAAGAAGGTTTATGTACATGAAAAATTTTTAATTTTTGTGATTTTTAGGGTTTTTAGCCATTTTATTTATTAACACACTCACACAAAGTACGAGTTATGGCTAAAGTATATATGAAATATATACACACCCCCCTATACTTAGCTCGAACGATGTCCTCAGAGTCAAGAGCGATGAAGAAGACATAACTCGTGCTAGGTATAGGGAAGTGAAAAGGAAGGATATATACCAAGACGAATAGATGAACTAGAGACTCTCAGCTTTTCCCCCTATACTTAGGATCAAGTAATCCAAAGTATAGCAGGCTGTATACTAAGGGAAAACCGAGCGGAGAATGTACAGGGTCTACCCCCCCTATACTTAGTGTAAAATATCCCTAAGTATAGGCAACACAAACAGGGGTAGAAAGAAACAAAAGAAATACCCGAAGGTCCTACATCCCCCCTATACTTAGGGTAGAGTGCACCCTAAGTATAGCATAATCAACAGATGAAGAAAGGGATGTGGGACTAAAGAATGTAGTGATATAGACATCTGGATCTATACAAGGTGGAAGATCAGTGAAACTCAGGCGTGAGATGCATTAGATGTGAGTCAAAGACCACATCTCACGCAAAATGAATAGGGGCAAGATCAACGACCCGCGGCTCATGATCTTGAAATGGCTTGAGTCGCTGGCCGTTCACTCGAAAGGTACTCTCAGAAGACAACTCGGATATATCAATGCTACTGTTGTCGTGTACCTTTCTCACCAATTAGGGTCCCTTCCACTTGCTCTGTAGCTTCCCTGGAAATAAACGAAGCCTCGCATCAAACAGCCATACTCTCTGACCAGGCTCAAAATGTTTGTGGCTGATGTGAGAATCATGCCACTCCTTCACTCTCTCCTTATATTGTAGGCTGTTTGAGAAGGCGGTATCTCTCAACTCCTCCAGGGCTGCTAACTCTGCCCTCCTCTGGTCTCCTACACCATCTGGATCCATAAGTATGTCTGTAACTGCCCATAGTGACCTGTGCCTCAGCTCAACAGGTAAATGGCACGGCTTGCCATATACGAGGCGAAAGGGAGATGTACCCAATGGTGTCTTGAAAGACGTCCTATATGCCCACAGGACTGAGTCCAAAAGCTGTGACCAATCCTTCCGGTCAGGGCGGACGACTTTCTGCAATATAGTCTTGATCTCCCTGTTCGACACCTCGGCTAGACCATTCGTCTGTGGATGGTAAGGTGTAGCAACACGATGGTCTATACTGAACTCGCTAGCAAGGGCCTTCACCTGGTCGTTGATGAAATGAGACCCCCCATCTGAAATCAGAACTCTAGGAACCCCAAACCGCGTGATGATATGCTTCCTCAAAAATCTGCAAACTGCCCTCGCATCAGCGGCTCGGGCGGGGATAGCCTCAACCCAACGACTAACATAGTCAACGGCCAACAGAATGTACTCAAATACCTGACTCTTAGGGAATGGACCCATGAAATCGATGCCCCATGCGTCAAAAACCTCACAGAAGTGAATGGGCTGCATCGGCATCATATCACGCTGTCCACAAGTGCCCATCCTCTGACAGTCAGTACACCTCTTCACGAACTCATCAGAGTCCTTGAAGAGGGTAGGCCACCACAAGCCAGATTGGAGCACTTTCTGTGCCGTTCTCCTCCTAGAATGATGTCCTCCTGCCTCAAGCTTGTGGCAGTAGGTGAGGACGCTATGGTGCTCCTCCTGAGGAATGCACCGACGCCAGACGCTATCCCCTCCCTCGTGGTAAAGGATGGGATCCTCCCAGTGGTAAGACTTGGCCTTCGCAAGGAAGGTCTCAAGCCTCTGCCTGGGCCAATCTTGTGGGACTTTCCTAGCAACGAAAAAGTTCACAATATCGGCATACCATGGGAGGGAGGCGATAGCAAGGATCGCCTCATCTGGGAAGGTCTCACAAATGGGATCAATCTGCTCAGACTCCTCAGGCTGCTCTATACGGGAGAGGTGATCCGCCACCACATTCTTGACTCCAGGCTTATCCTTGATCTCAATGTCGAACTCCTGGAGTAGAAGGATCCATCTAGTAAGTCTGGCCTTGGCATCCTTCTTTGCCATGAGGTATCGGATGGTGGTGTGATCAGTGTACAAGGTCACTCTAGATCCAATGATATAAGATCGAAACTTATCTAGGGCGAACACTACGGCTAGCATCTCCTTCTCTGTGACCGTGTAATTCCGTTGGGCGGAATCCAATGTGCGGCTAGCGTAGTGGATAGCAAAGGGGACTCCATCCCTCCTCTGTCCCAGCACGGCCCCTACGGCAAAATCGGAGGCATCCGTCATGATCTCGAATGGGAGAGACCAATCGGGTGGCTGGAGAACAGGAGCCTCAATCACACACTGCTGGAGAGTCGCAAAGGACGAAAGACACTTGTCATCGACAAGGAACTCGGTGTCTTTCATCAAGAGGTCAGTCAACGGTCGGGCAATCTTGCTGAAGTCATGAATAAATCTCCTATAGAAATCAACGTGCCCCATGAATGACCGTAGCTGCCTCAAATTGGACGGTGGTGCGAGTTTTCTTATGACATCAACCTTGGTCGGATCAACCTCCATGCCCCTGTTGGAGATGATATGGCCAAGCACCGTCCCTTGAGTCACCATAAAGTGACTCTTCTCCCAAGAAAGCACCAAATGGACCTCTACACATCGCTGGAGCACCCGGTCTAGGCAGTCAAGACAGGAGTCGAATCCGTCGCCGTAGACTGAGAAATCATCCATGAAGACCTCCAAACACTCCCCTACCATGTTCGAAAAGATCGACAGCATGCATCTCTAAAATGTCGTAGGGGCATTGCATAGCCCAAATGGCATGCGTCGGAAGGCGTATGTGCCGAATGGACAGATAAAGGTGGTCTTCTCCTGATCCTCAGGAACGATGGCCACCTGGTTGTAGCCCAAGTACCCATCCAGGAAACAGTAATGGCTCTTCCCTGCCAGTCTCTCAATGATATGGTCAATAAAAGGCAGGGGGAAATGGTCCTTCTTGGTGGCCTGGTTGAGTCTCCTGTAGTCAACACAGACCCGCCAAGAGGTGGGTACTCGTGTAGCAATCTCCTCTCCCGACTCACTGATCACAGTCGTGATGCCCGTCTTCTTGGGCACCACATGCAAGGGGCTGACCCACTTGGAGTCGGAAATGGGATAAATAAAATCTGCACTCCACCATTTTGAAATCTCCTTCATGACGACCTCTCTCAGGTTGGGGTCCAGCCGCCGCTGGAACTCACGCGACGGCTTCGCCCTCTCCTCGAGATAGATATGGTGGGAGCACAACGCTGGACTAATCCCATGGAGATCTGCTACGCTCCATCTGATTGCCTTGCGGTTCTTTTCAAGAACCCCCATCAAACGGGATTCTTGCTCTCCAGTCAGATCGGCGGAGATGATGACTGGGTACATCTCGGGTTCGCCTGCAAGGAATCGATACTTCAGCGAAGTAGGGAGCGGCTTCAGATTTGGACAGTTGGGTGCTGGCAAATCTGGCTTCGGAAGAAGATGAGTGAATGCTGCCAAGTCTACCTGGGAGAATGAAAACAAACTCTCGCAAACTGGATCTGGAGAAGGCTGCTCAACTGAACTGTCTCTAATCTGCTCTGCATCTACCTCCTCCTCAGCTTTAGGCTCTGTAGGACTCAAGTCTGGCATCTGATCATCGCAATCTGCCCAATCAGACTCTGAATCCGAGGGATCTGCATCAAACAAGGTGGCATCTGTACCACCGTCACACAAGGTGGCCTTAGTACCACCATCACTAGGAATCGTGTCGCGGTCGGGAACCGGCTCTGCTGCCTCTGAAGTATCCTGGACCAGGGCTGTGCTCTCCAAGCTCTCCTCAGCTATCAACTCGGCATCAGCGGTGTCTGGAAATGAGAGGATGGCCTGTGCTGAAGGGTCTTCCCATGCTGCCTCATCGTCTGTGATCACAAAATCACAGTCCTGGTGGATATCTAACCCGGCATCTGTCAGCAGCTCTGTATCTGTGCTGGTCTCTGAGCGTGCTCTCTCTCTGGCTCTGTAGTCCTCAACCGTCTCTATTTGTACACTCTCGCCCTCGACGCGAAAGTATACCTTCCCGCTATCATGGTCAGTCACCGCCTTGGCTGTGGCCAAGAACGGACGACCGAGGATGATGGGGGTATCAGCCACTGAATCAGGGATCTCCATGTCCAACACTACGAAGTCCACGGGGAATTGCAGGCCCTGAATAGTGATGATAACGTCTCGCAACAACCCCTTCGGCCTCTTGATAGATCGATCAGCAAACTGAAGGACTGTCCTGCTCTGTCTAAGAGTGCCCAACTCGAAGCGGTCGAGAAGGGCTGCTGGAAGGAGGTTGATAGACGATCTGCTATCCAATAGAGTCCGGTCGACCTCTGGTCTCTAATGTGACATCTGACATATGGGGCTTCTGAATCTGGCCTCTTGGCCGGCAGACGGTTCTGGATCGCGAAGCACGTGGCTTTCGTCAGCACATGTATCTCTGAATGGTGGTTCCTCCTCCTCCTCCTGACTGTAGTCCTGTCTAAGAACATTGAAGAAGGGGGATGTGCTGCAAAGCCTCCTGAAGGGTCAGCTGGATATGGAAACGATCAATCATGCTCTGGTTGAACTCCTCCTGCTCTCTCTTTTTTGGATCTTTTTCTTTTTTCTTCCCCTTCCCTATCAGAAGGGCTCTAGGGAAGGGGATCATAGGGTCCTTCTCAGATGAAGGACTAGGAATAGGTCTAGACGGCTCGACGGCCGGATCCGCACATACATCAAGTACCACAGTGGGACCAGAGTAAACTAAACCTTTTCCTTTATTCAAAACAGGGTTCTGAGCTACATTAGTGGAAGGAAAAACAACAGTTCTCTCTACATGAACACCGGTGGCCTCAGTACCACCACGGGCTGGCTCTGCTGGACGTCTCGCGGCCTCAGTACCGCGTGCTGGCTCGGCAACTCGGGTGGCATGAGTACCACCTCCTCGAACTAGTGAAGTGGCGGCCTCAGCACCGCCTGGGGGATCAACATCCTTGGTGGTATCAGTACCACCGTCATCATCATGAGCGGCCTCAGTACCGCTCTCCTCCTCCTCATCTGGCGCCCTGGATGTATCCTCGTGTCGTCGCTCAGACGAGGCACCGCCGTCGGCTGGTGTCCTACCTCTCCTAAGTGTGACAAAATCAGCATCAAATAGATCCGAAGACATATCATCAAAGGGGTCACTAGGAGTGGCATGCTCAGTGTAAGCTACCTGCTCAGATTTCCGCTTCAGGCTGTTGGGATTCGGCTCTATCTGTGCAGGATTGGCGGCCTTCCCTCTCACGATGTCCCGCATCTCCTGGCGGAACTCGTCCATCTCCCGTCTGAAGGTAGCCTGCTGGTCCGTGAGGAGGCGGGCTATGTCGTCCAAAACAGGGCTCTCGTGGGAACCCGACGGGTAGCCTCTCTGGTGATGAGGCTGCTGGAACTGGTGTTGCTGCTGGTGAGAGGGGTAAGAAGAAGGGTGTTGCTGCTGGTGTGGCTGGTGAGGCTACTCTCGCCTCCAAGACTGTCCCTGCTGATAGGGGCGAGGAACGTAGGATGACTGCTGCTGTGAAGGGTAGACTGGGGCTGCTGCTGCGGCTGATGATCTCTCTGCTGGCTATACTGGCCTCCCTGACCAGATGGCTGCTGCTGGGGCTGGGTACCTCCACTTCCCCACCTGAATCCGGGATGGTCTCGTCGGATCCTAGGCTGAGGACGGTCATACCAAATCCCGTTGACATCCATCAACGGCTCTGCATCATACTGGGCTGGCGGGAGTACTGCCAGAGGCTGATCCGGCTGGTATACCACCATCTGCAAGTGTGGAGATGGTGGTGACTGGTAGGTGGGTTGCGGCTGCTGGTACAGCTCCGCCTGTACAAGATGAACCTGTCTATGCTGCTGGTGTGAGTTGGAGTGCTGGAACGAGCTGCTGCTACCGCCGGTATCGCCTTGCGACTGAAGACGGGCCTGTGAAGCCGTTTGTGCCTCCTGGAGACACATGAACTGGATCTTCATGTCGCTCAGAGTCTGTGCCATCTTCTCCGTCTGAGTGATGCCCTGGCACTTCTTCTTCTCGATCAGCTCCATCCGATCCAACTTCTCACTAATGATGCCCATATCCGCAGCGGATGACTCTGCCTGTGCTGCTGCTACTGCGGATGAACTGGATGAACCGGCGTCGACCCGTGCTATCCTCTGGTACTGCACGGGTCCTGGCTGCTGCTGGGGTCTGCCCTGAGTGTATAACCTGGTCTGGGACATCACTATATAGTTGTCGACCATCTCCTCGTAGATGGCCCAGACCTGATCGTGATCCTTGGCGAAGTAAGACCCGCCACGAGAAGCATTCACCAAGCCCTGGAGCTCTGGTGTCAGCCCGCTGAAGAAGCTCTGTACAAGGTTGGGCTTCGAAATGTCGTGGTGCGGGCATCGATCTGTAAGCTCACGGAACCTCTCCCATGCCTCATGGAATTGCTCGTTGGGGAGCATGGAGAAGTTGCTGATGAGGGCTCTCGCTGCATTGGTCCGCCCGAGTAGATAGTACTTGTTCAAGTACTCAGTGCGGGGCTGCTCCCAGGTGTAAACAAACCTCCCCAAGTGCTTCAGCCAGGTGGCTGCTCTGTCTGCTAGGGAAAATGGGAAGGCGATCATCCTGATCGTATCCTGGTCCACCTGACGGTCGTGGACAGTGCTGCAAATCATCTGGAACTCCTGGAGGTGGAGATGGGGCTCCTCAGTAGCGAGTCCGTGGAAGCGGGTGAGCAACTGCAAAGTGTTCGGGGGGAACTTGAAGTCCCCCACGATCGCTGGAAGTACGACCCAATGGTGCGTCAGCGTCGATCCGGGGTTGTACAACTCCCGCATCGGTCTCGGTGGTCCTCTTGTCGCGGCTGCGGCGGTTGCTGCCGCTGCAGCGGCTGCTGCGGCTGCTGCATCTGCATCCTCTGGGATCCTCGGTCCCTCTCTCCTCTGCTCGCGCTCAGCTCGCATCTGCTCCATCTCTCTCCTCATGTCGAGCATGAATGCTTCCTGATCCCTCAACTGCTGTTGGACGGTCTCTAAGGAGGCGATCAGGGTGGATTTGATCGCTCCCTGGTCCAATACGAAATGCTCAGGCTGACCTCGGGAACGATCCTCAGAACTTTCGGCCATGACGTCTGCAAAATCAAATGAGCCAAACTCAGGTGCTGTCAAATCTGCTAATCTCTCCTCTGGCTCATATCGCTCAGAACCGAAAGAAAGGGGGTCGAGGGGGAACAGGGCGGAGTCATACTCGGGCTCGGAGAACTGGTCTCGGCTCTCGCGGGCCAACCTAGATGAATGGGTAGACGTGCCCGAAAGCGGTGCAGCCAAAGGCTGCCTAAGAGAGCGTCTACCCATCATCGTGATCTGACGAGTAAGGCGGATGAGATCTGGAGAAACTATGATCGGCAACCAAACCCTCTGTTCACCAACACAACACGAGCTGAAGACCGTAAAGGCTTGGTGAAATTATCTTGTACAATTTTATTAGGTGAACAAACAATCTATCAGAGCGCTTACGTGACCTGTTAGGATACCTGATGCTACCCCAACCGACTGGTCTGCACGGAAGAGTCGGTAGTCAGCTGGAAATAGCACCGAAGGGCTCTACCTAGTGTGTGGGTCACTCTCTCGCGCAATCAAACCAAACAATGAGGGGGTTGCTCTCCCAAGACAAATTTTTAAGTCGAATGTCTTTTAGGGTCAATAGTTTTAGCCAGTCCTAATTTTATGGTTTTTCTTTTTAATTTTTTTCAATAAAAACAAAGGCCTAACGAATTTTTCGGTTCTCCTGGCTATTTAGTCAAAAACAAGGGGGAGAAGTCGAAAAAGCCGATGCACGATGAAATCAATGATGCATGCCGAGATAGAAATGCGTACCTTTCCTCCAGCACTCTACATGCAAGTGATCCGCGCAGAAATGTAAAGACAGAAAATAAACTACCTAAATGATGCAGCGGTGAAAGCCGAGTCCTAAACAAGCAAGTCTACTCGAAGAACCGTCTAACTGGTCACCGATCCTTCAAGCCAAAGGTCCGGTCTTGGCCTACCCCTCCTCTGCCCAACACATCGGGGGTAGGAGAAAGCGCTTTGCGGGGCAGGCTACGGCACGTAGGCTACGAAGGGGATGAGTCAGTTATTTTTATTAACCAATTATTAGTAGGTCCAATTAATCGCACTATAGGAACATGCAAGCAATTAGGTGTGGGGACCCTACTAATTACGACACAATCAAGTAGAAAATCCTAAGTCTAGGGGCTCGATAAAAACCGCTGAAAACCGGAAAGGGCAGCGAAACACCAAAACCGCGAAAAAGCCGCGAAAACACCTAAGGGTCCCCCGAGCACACCGATGCTCGACGAAACAGACCCGCTAAGAGTTCAAGTCCAAGAGTGTCTGTCCCTGTATTATTACAAGTAATAATAAAATAAAATAAATCCTAAGCTAAACCTCTCCCACTCAGTCTCTCCCTCACGCTCTCCTGCGGCTCCGTGCAGAAGGGAGCCGTCTCCGAGTCTCATGGTTGCGTCGGCTTCTCGAAATCGTCCGCCTCAGTCCTCGGGCCCTCGTAAGAAAGAAATAGAGTGGTCAGACCAATAAAATAATCAAATAATAGCAAGAAAAATAAATGAAAAATAAAATGAAGGTATATATGCAAAAATGCCAAATAAAATAAACAAACAAAAATCAAACAAAAGCAAAAATAAAAGAAAATAAAATGAAACAAAATAAAGCAAAAGTAAAGGAAAAATAAAAAGCCGCGAAAAACCGCGGGCTCTGAAAGAGCCACGAAAAGCCGCGAAAACAAAAATAAAGCAAAAACAAAACTACTAAGCCGTGCTCCTTGACAACAGCGCCATTCTGATAGCCGACCTGGCCACTCGGGTATAAGGTGCTAAACGGTCGTTGCGACCCAAGCGATCAGGATCGATCAATCAAGAAAAATAGACCACCAATAGAGATAAAATCAATCAAAACAAGCTAGCGGTCTTGCTATTAGTTTAACCTGGTATAGCGAACAGGGTCGAACACAAGGAGCACAGATTAGCCTCGTGGCCTACGAAGTAGTCAAAAAAGAAAGAAAAGGAAATAAAAATGTTTTTTTGGTGGTTTTTAAGTCTTATTAGATTTTTTGGATTTTTAATGTGTTAAGAAAATAAGAAAAACAATCAAAGCAGGCAATTCAACTATTTATTAAATGTACTAAAAATCAACCAAAAATTCAAATAAAAATATTTTTTTGTGTTTTTTAATTTTTACTGTTTTTAGTGAATTTTTGGGATTTTTCTGATGTTTATTTAATTTTCTAAAAATCAAACAGTGAAAGGAAAAGAAGGTACTGTCTAGCAGAGTTTAAGGGACCTAGATAAAATATCTAGAAATCCCCAACAAGCCTGAAGGTAATTTTCCTATATGGAGAATAAAACAAGGAAAATTTGAGCACCTAAATTATTATTTTTGGATTTTTAATTTATTTATTAGAATTTTTATAAGATTTTAAGTGTTTTTCAATTTTTAGGTGTTTTAAGTAATGAAAAATAGCCAAAATTGGCTAGAAAATCAAGCACAACCAAACAAACAGTAGGTAATGTTTTTGTGATTTTTAGATGAATTTTAATTTTTTTTTGTGATTTTTAAAGTCTAACAGTAATGAAAATAGATGTTTTTGAATTTTTAAAAATATCAAAATAAAACAAAATTGTCCCCAAAAATTCTAGAAAATTTTACACTATGGCAGGAGCCATATGTCCAATTTTCGTTGGATTTGGAATATATTTGCTATTTTATTAAAATCAAACACAAGGTCACAGTACACAGGGACCAAAACGCAAATACCAAGAGTCCTGGGGGGTCTGGTGCAAAATACCCAGGAGGTCACGCGCATGGCGCGTGCCTGGGGCACTCAGGGACCCAAATGCAATAAAAACCAAGTCCTTGGACTAATTGGTAACAGGTACCAAAAGTCCAAGGGCTGATCTGCAAATAACCCAAGAATAAACGCACATGCACAATTACTCTACGCACAGGGGTATAAATGCAATATTCCAAAAGTTTTCATTCAACTAATAACATCTCAGAACTACAGGGCATTAAAATGCAAAAAGCCCAGAAAATCACGTGTCGATGCACGTGTCACACCATACACAGGGGCATAAATGCAAGGAAAGTAAAGTGCAGGGTCCTCTATGTAAATGTACCAAAAACTAAACAACTACACTATGTATTTACAGGACTAATTGCTAAATAAAATTAAAGAGAGGGCCTAAGGGTAAATTACCCTTTATTAATGGAGCCGCTGGATGGACGCCATGTGGTGCATCTGACGGTGAGGGACGGCTGGCGCTCCAAAGCTAAGCTCCTCGGGCGAATCCAACGGCGGAGGCATAGCCACGTATCAGATCTGACGGTGGAGGGCGTCGGTGGCTAAACCTCACTGAATCGACGGCCGGGATCAGTCCTCCTCTGATCTGACGGTGGTTGCTGCTCCTGGAATGGACGGCTCAGATGACAACTGGAGCGGGGGGCTGATCGAACGGTGGAAGAAGGTCGAGGAAGAACAGTTCACCGGCGAAGTTCGTCGGCCCAAGGCGCACGCTCCAGACCTCCTCTACTGCTCCTGAAGATCGGAAACGCTCCGCGATGAAGCTCCGCAGCTGATGGTGTCCTCCGATGACCCAACCGAGCTCAGGAGAGCTCCGGCGAGGTCGGCGGAGGTAGAGCTCCTGGACCAAATGGTCCAAGCCCTCAGATGGGCTTGGATGAACCTGCAAAGCAGACCAGAAGACTCGCGGGTCGAGGGCAAACTGCCTCGACCCATTTAGGCGGGGTGAAGGTGGTCGGTGGTTCGATATGGGCGAGCTCCGACGATGGCGATATTTGGGGGAAATCGGAAATTAAGGAAAAAGAAAGGGAGATGGGTCTACCTGGGTGGACGAAGAGACTGTGGACGAGCTGGCAATGCTCTTGGTCGTGGCCTCGAGGAGCGTCTCCCTCCAAGGCTCGAGCTCTCGCTCTGGGCGGAGCACGGCGGTGGTACTCGCCAGATCAGTGGAATCCGCTCCCTCTCCTCGATGCGACACCACGGGGGACGAGCTGTCACTCTCGCCGATGCGATGGAGCTCACTGGGGGGTGGAACGAATGGCCAAAGATAGGAATGGAGGTGGCGGAGCTCGGGCTATATATGGTGGAGGGTCCAGAAAGATGAGCACGGGTAGGGCATTCTGGAGCGCGGATCTCGAGGTGGATACCCCGGCGAGGGTCTCGGATGTAGAAGGATGGTATCGGACCCAGGGTTTAGGCGAGGGGGAATCGGGTTTAGGCGCTAAAATAGGGGGAAGTCGGGTCGGGCGCCTAACCCGTGGGAAGTGGTCCTGGGGGGGGCAGTTGACCGGGCGGTCAACAATCCCCAGGGCCAATAGGAAGTGGCCACATGGAAAATACTTGTAAAATCCATAAAAAAATAGAAAATGGCCGAATTATGGAAAAGTCAAAACATGAAATATTTTTCTTTTAATTTTTTCTATTTTTTAGTGATTTTTAATTAATTTTTCAAAGTAAAAGTAGTGTATTTACATAGTAGGGTTATATATAGGTATATATACAATATATAGGTTTTTAATTTTGATTTTTAATTTGTTATTTTTATACAATTTTATTCCCATTTTATATTTTATTTATTTATAACATAAAATAAGGAATAAAAAGATATTTTTATTTTATTTTTATTATTTATACACGTATGTGAAATAAATAGATATGTACATCTATATACATGGTATATTTACACTATTATTTTTTATTTTGAATTTTGTTCTTTTTATTTTGTTTTTGTTTTAATTTAATTTATTTATTTACACTATATACTATAGAATATTTACAAAATTTTTGGAAATTCATTTTATTTATTTATAGGGCTAAATAAATATAGGTGTGGTGGTATGTACAAGGTGAAAGTGATGTTTTTGTTTTCTTTTTAATTTTTCTATTTTTATTTTGTTTTTATCTTTATAAATATATGCAAGTATTTACAAGCCTATTTTAATCTATTTTTGGGAGGAAAATATTTTTATTCTATTTACTTAAATATTTACACACATGAGCCCCTATCTCCCTCTACTTTGGCTTTTATGCGGTCAGGCCCATGCTGAGCCCTCCCTTGGGTTAGGTTGCTCAATATTTATTCTAAATATTTCCCTCTTTTTCCTTTTAATCTTTATTCTTTTATTTTTGCACAAAAACATGCTAATTATAGGTTTTTACACAATGCATGCTTTTGGTAATTATTTCTATTTACAACTATGTACATGCATTTGCAAAGGTTTTTGTAGCTAAAATATAAGAATAAAGAGTGATGAATGAGTATTCATCACCGCACTTTACACCGAGCTCTCTACAGATGAGGTGGTGAGGAGGCAGTCTTCCTTGACTTGGGGTAGCATATGAGGGTAGTACTTCTAGGCGGAACCTCTCTTCTTCTTTTAGTGAAGGAAGTGCGTCTCAACTTGGTCTGGTTCCCATGAGGTCTAACGACAGGAGTTGTGGGTTGCAATAAAGCTTCAAAAGAGGGATAGTCTACTGGCTCAAGAGGAAAAACTCCTTGTATATATGTTGCACATGTATATGTTGTATAGATGCACTTGAAAAAAAATTGCAAAAAGAAAATAATTCCAAAAAAGTGGTGGGTCTGATAGAAAATGATAATCCCACCGGAGTATGTATATAGTGCAAATAAGCAAAGCTTGAGACTTATGAGTTCCATCTTATGTAGCTTGCAACAGGGAGACTTAGCTACACTGGTTGAGCTCCCAAGGATACATGGCTACACTGGCCATGGTCCATTCTCTTCTTCCCCTCTTCTTGAGCCGGTTGAACTTGAACTTAGAAGGGAATACCCCGCTCCTCGAGGAAAGAGTGGCCAAACTAGGGTCATAGAGTTACCTTGTTGGGGAGGGTTGTCAAGTTGCTACTTCTGAGGTGGAGAGCTTACCTCACTTACACTGTATAAGGAAAGATTCATAGTCTTCAGGGTTTGTGTATGATGACTTGTTCTGATCTGGATTGTTGAGGAGTCTTGATTATAGATTAGTGGATCTTAGAGGTTGTTGAGTTTTAAACCTAAGTCTAAATAAGGTTCCGACAAATTAATAATCCAAAGATCTGATCGAGCTCTATATTTCAATTTAATGAAGGCAAGTTTAATTATCAGCATTAATCCATGTATATTCTCCTCTTTTTCTTTTTCTTTCTCTTTTTCACTTCTTTTTCAAATAAGTGTTTGCTAAGGGACTAGCAAAGTTAAGTATAGGGGGTGATGAATACACATTCATCACTATTTATTCTTTTATTTTAGCTACAAAACCTTTGCCAAACACATGTAGATATATGTAAATATTAATAATTAGCAAATAGCAAGCATTGTGTAAAATTGAATAATTAGCATGTTTTTGTGCATAAATAAAAGAATAAAGAAACATAAGAAAAAGAGGGAGATATGTAGAATAAATATTGAGCGACCTAATCCCAAGGGAGGGCTCAGCATGGGCCTGACCGCATAAAAACCCAAGTAGAGAGAGATAAGGAAGCTCATGTGTATGTATATATACCTGTAATTAAATAAAAATATTTTCCTCTAAATAAAAATAAAAATGGGTTTGTATATATTTGTATATATTTGTAAATATTAAATTAAAATAAAAATAAGAAAAAAAAAAGAAAATTAAAAAGAAAATAAAAAGGCCTTCACCTTGTACATAAGCCATGTAGATAGAAACCCTTTATCTATTTATCCCTATAAATAAATAAATTCAAAATTCCATAAAAATTGTACATATTCTATACTTCATAATGTAAATAAAAATCATAAAAACAAAAATAAAATAAAAAGAAATAAAAATAAAATCAAAACTTAACATTGTATATATACCATATATAGATATAAATAAACCTATTTATTTAACCCTGTAAATAAATAATAAAGATACAATAAAAATACCAAAATATTCCAAATTTTATTCTATAAATAAATAAAATATAAAATTGTAATAAAAATGTACAAAAATAAATAATTAAAAATCGAAATTAAAAATACAATATTGTATATACCTATGTATATAATACTATATTGTAAATACCTAATTTTTATTTCAAAAAAATAAATAAATATCACAAAAAATAGTTTATAAATAAATAAACATTTTTTATGTTTTAACTTTTTTTAAAATAGCTCATTTGCTATTTTATTTTGAATTTCCAATTATTTTACACGTGGTCGCATCCCATTGGTCCACGGGGGATGTTGACCCCCCGATCAACTCCCCCCCTTGAACCACAGACCCGCGGATTTGCACGCCCGACCCAATTTATATGATTTATCGCGTCATGATCCGATCATCAAACCCCTTAACCCCGGGTCCTATTTCTTCCTGATGCATCCGTGATCCACTCCCGGGGTGGATTCTCGGGGTCCGTGCTCCGATTTCGTCGCCCGACTCCCATTTAGCCGGACCCCTAGGACTATATAGCATCTGCTCCGCCGCACGATTCTCGCATCTTTGGCTCCGTTCTTTCCATCCCAGGACCTCCAGCACCTTCGCCTGAGTGACAGTAAGCGATTGGTGGTGTCGTAGTGAGGAGGAGGAGGAGTCCCGACCATCGATCCGGCGACCTAGCGTCGCCGTGCGCTGCCCAGGAGTGGTGCTCGAGCGTCGGGCAACGACGGCCCTCGAGGCAAGGACCCAGAGTTTCAGCAGCTCACCCACAGTCGACTCCGACCATCTGGTAAGCTTAGTTTCCCCTATCTTTCTCCGATTTCTGTTTATGCCCAAATCAGCCATTCACCGTCGACCCTCGATTCCGACCATACCCATCACTATCTCGATCAGCGGAACCGACCATCACCTTCGCCTCACTTCCCCGCACGTTCTTCGCCCCTTCATTCAACCCAGTTCGCCACGGAACTGGGAGTCGAGCTCCTTCGCCGTCTCATCGCCGGAGCTCCTTCGTCCCGACGCACCGTTCACCCACCTCACCTCTAACCGGGTCGAGGCATTTTGCCCTCGACCCAGGATGCTTTCTGTGTAGCTTTGTAGGTCAGAGGAGGACCATCTGAGGTCGCCCACATTCAGCACAGGAGCTTCAGCTCCGCCGCTGTCGCCTGGGCTCCTCGAAGCTCCTTCGCGCCATCGGAGGGGCTCTTCAGACGCGGGGAGGTCCACCGTGCGCGTACCGGCCCGGCGAAGTTCGCCGGCCACCTGTTCTTCATGGATCCTCCCCAACCGTCCATTCCAACTTCATCTGCCAGATCTTATACGGACCGTCCGATCGAGCTCAGGGCTCCTTCACCAGCGTCCACCATCTCATCGCCGTGTGGAGAGACCTGAAGCGTCAGATCAATGAAGGGTTAGCGCCACCGTCCAGAGTCGCACGATCATCCACGTGGCGCGCATCCATCCCTCCGCTTAAATAAAGGGTAAATTACACTTAGGCCCTTTGCCTTTTTGTCTTTATTAAATAGTATTGTAAATATTTTCGTAGTTTATTTTAGTTTGGAATATTTTCATAGAGGACTTGGTACTTTTTGGTATTTGCATTTTTACCCCTGTCTGTTGTGGACACGTGCATCGACACGTGATTTTGTGGTGAAATTGCATGTATAGGCTTGTAATTTTTGGCTGTTAATGAATGAAAAATCTTTTTGTATAATTGCACTTATACCCCTGTGAGTGGTTTAATTCTGCATGTGCTGAATATCGTGGGTTTTTTATAACTTAGCCCCTGTACCTTTAGTACATGTTACTAATAGGTCCAAGGACTTAAGTTTCACTGCATTTAGGTCCTCCAGTGCTAAATCCACGTGCCTGGCGCGTGCGAACCTGGTGTTTTTGCATGAGGAGCCCCTGGGTTTCTATTTTTGTTGCTTTTAGGCCCTCAGAAGATACTTTTATTGTAGACAGGTCCCTGTGACTGTGGGCTATTGTTTGCTTTAAATAAAATATCAAATTATCTCCAAATTAAGTGAAAATTAGATACGTGGCTCCTGCCACTGTGTAGAATTTTCACTGATTTTTGGGTGATTTTTGGAGCCCTTTTATTATTTTTAAAAAATCAAAAACCTCTCTTTTTATCATTGTCTAGTTATAAAAATCACAAAAAATATTAAAACCTTCTCAAAAATTCTAAAAAATTCAGAATTTGTTTGTTTTAGTGTGCTTGCTTTTCTGACCAATTTTGGTCATTTTTGGATTTATAAAAAAAATATAAAAATTGAAAAACCTTGAAAATCTCATAAAAATTCTAATCATTAATAGAAAATTCCAGAAAATAATAAACCCAGTCTCTGATTTTTCATTTTTGTCTATATTTTACGTGAAAAATACCTCCAACTTTGTTGAGACCATTTTATATTTTATTTTGGTCTTAAGAGCTTGGCTGGACAATGTTCTTGCATTTCGGCCTTCTTTTATTTTTATAAAATCCTATAAAAATCAGAAAAATATTTTATTTTGGTCTTAAGAGCTTGGCTGGACAGTGTTCTTGCATTTCAACCTTCTTTTATTTTTATAAAATGCTATAAAAATCAGAAAAATATCAAAAATTCACTAAAAACAGTAAAAAAATACTAAAAATATTTTTGTTTGATTTTTTTGGACCTTTATAGTGTAGTTAAATAAATTGTTGTTTGTGTTTATACTTGCCTTTTTATAGTTTTCTTTATAATTAAAAATTCTAAAAAAATATAAAAATATTAAAAATCCACCAAAAATAATTTGTTTTTATTTTTCTTTATTTTTCGACTACTTCGTAGGCCGCAAGGCCATCACGTGCTCTCTGAGTTCGACCCTGGGCACTATACCAGGTTAATATTGATGAATACCCATTCATCACTCTTTATTCTTATATTTTAGCTACAAAAACCTATGCAAATGCATGTAGATATGTGTAAATAGGAAAAGTTAGCAAAAGCATGCATTTTTGTAAATATAAATAATTAGCATGTTTTTGTGCAAAAATAAAAGAATAAAGAAGAAAAAGAAAAAGAGGGAAATATTTAGAATAAATATTGATCAACCTAACCCAAGGGAGGGCTCAGCATGGGCCTGACCGCATAAAAGCCACAAGTAGAGGGAGATAGGAGCTCATGTGTAAATATTTATGTAAATCAATAAAATAATATTTTCCTCAACCAAAAATATACTTGTATATATTTTGTATATACTTAGGAACTATTAAAAACAAGATAAAAAACTAAAAATCAAAAATACCAAAAAGAACCTTTCACCATGTACATAGACCACCTCCCTTACCTTATTTCACCTTGTAAATAAAGCTATTTGTTTCCAAAACTTTTTGTAAATATTTTATGGTATATATTGTACATAAAATAAATAAAAAGAATTAAAACAAAAATCAAATAAAAATTACAAAATTAAAAATACAAAAATATCTTGTATATATACCATGTATATAATTGTGCATAAATAATTATTTCCCCTATGTATGTAAACAATAAAAATAAAATAAAAATAGCCTTTTATTCCTCATTTTATCTTATAAATAAATAAAATATAAAATGGGAATAAAAATGTATAAAAATAACTAATTAAAAATCAAAAATCAAAAATCAATATAGTGTATATATACCTATGTATAGCTACTATGTATATACCTTATTTTTAATTTCCAAAAATTAATTAAAAATCACAAAAAAATAGAAAAAATTAAAACAAACATTTTTCATGTTTTAAGTTTTTGAAAATTCGGCCATTTAAGGCCCCAAAAAAATCAAGTAAAATTTCAATAATTGGCGGGCTCTGATTGGTCCACGGGGGATTGTTGACCCCCGATCAACACCTCCCCCAGGACCACCAGAGCCCGGGTCTGTTCATTCGACCCGCCTTCTCGGATTTTTCTCTTGATGACCCGATTTCCATCCACCCCAAATCCGGGTCCGCAATGACCATGTCACATCCGAGAAGCTCGCCGGAGCTTTGGCCTCGAGATCCGCGCATCAATTCGCCCTACCCGCCACCTCCTTTCCGGACCTGCACGCATATATATTCCGAGCTCCGCCGCACTCTCAATCCATCTTTGGCTCCCCATTCTCTCTCCAGTGAGCTCCATCGCAACCAGCAAGGTGACAGCTTGCATCCACCGGTGTCGCAGCGAGGAGGAGGTGCTTGGACCATCGATCCGGCTGCCTTGCGCCGCCGTGCTCCGACGTCTGACCGGAGCTCGAGCCTCGGGCGTTGACGACCCTTGAGGCAAGGACCAGGAGCTAGCTAAGCTCCAGCCCAGTCTCCCGCATCATCCAGGTATCCATTTCGCTCCGCCATTTAGTGTAATCTCAGATTTCGCCCAAATCCACTCTCCGACGTGCTTCCCTGATTTCGGCCATCTCGCTTAATATCTCGATCATCGGAGCACCCCATCACCTTCGCCACTTCCTCACGCACGTTCTTCGCACTCCCACTCAACCCAGCTCGCCCCGGAGCTGGGAGTCGAGCTCCACCACCTGTCGCTCGCTGGAGCTCCTTCGCCCCGCCGCACCAATCACCCCCACTTCGCTTCTTTGGGTCGAGGCTTTTTGCCCTCGACCCGCGAAGCTGTTGGTTTGCTTTGCAGGTCCAAAGGGAGTCGTCTGAGACCCCCTTACATTCCAGCCAGCTCCTTCGCGCCGCCAGCCTCGCCGGAGCCCCTCCAGGGCTCGGTTGGGCCATCGGATAGCACCCACAGCTGCGGCACACCAAGGCGGACCTGCTCCGATCTTCAGAGGCAGCTGAGGAGGTCCCAAGCTCGTGCACGAGGCCGGCGAACCTCGCCGGCCACCTGTTCTTCGAGGAGCCTCCAGCACTGTCCGATAGCTCCTCCGCTCCAGTTTTAATCCCAGCCGTCCGTTCATCGTGGAGCAGCTATCGTCGATCACCTGGAGGGGCTGATCAGGACCGTAGAGCAGAGAGAGGGAGCCACTTGAGACCTGACCCGTCCGATCCTCCACGTGGCTCCTTCTGGAGCGTCGATTCGGCCCGAGAGAAGAAGAGGAAGAGCGCCAACGCACCAGAGCCGACCGATCTTCCACGTGGCGCGCATCTGGCCGTCGACGAATAAAGGGGTAAATTACTTAGGGCCCCCTCTTAGTTTGTCGTTTTATTTCTAGTCCTGTAAATATTTTTAGAACTTTATTTACGTAGGGTAAATTGCATTGTGGACCCTGTGCTTAGTTTTAATTGCATGTATGCCCCTGTGTGTATGTGACCACGTGCTTCGTCACGTGTTTAGCTGGACTTTTTACATCTTTTATCCTGTAGATCTGGGTTGTTCTGAAATGAATGTTAACTTTTTGGTAATTGCATTTATGCCCCTGTGAGTGTTGTTTATGCGCATGTGCGGATTTTAGTGGGATTTTTGCATCCAAGCCCCTGGACTTTTGGTACGAGTTACCAAAAGGTCCAGAAACTTGGTTTTTATTACCAAAAGGCCCCTGAGTGCCCCAGCCACGCGCCACGCGCGTGACTTGCTGGGAATTTTGCACCAAGGCCCCCAGACTTCCGGGTATTTGCACATTCGTCCCTGTGCACAGTGCCCACTTGTTATTTTTGAATAAAATATCAAATCACCTACAAATCCAATGAGATTTTGACACATGGCTCCTGCCATGGTGTAGGAATTTCAGTGATTTTTGAGGACATTTCTGATTTCGTTTAGTATTTTTAAAAATTCAGAAACCTACTTTTTAGCTACTGTCTAGGTTTGAAAATACCAAAAAAATATAAAATCACCTCCAAAAATTCTTAAAAAATTAGATACTGTTGTTTGCTTGCTGTTTGATTTTCTAGCCAAGTTTGGCTATTTTTCATCACTTAAAAACCTTAAAAATAGAAAAACCCCTAAAAACCCATAAAAATTATAATAATTAATTTAAAAATCCAAAAACAATAATTAGGGTGCCTAAATTTTCCTTATTCTTTCTAGATTACAGGAAAATTACCTCCAGGGCTTTTTAAGATCCTTAGATATTTTATTTTTGGGTCTTAAGCCTTGCTGGACAGTACCTTTCATTCTTAGCACTGTTTGATTTTTAGAAAATAATTTACCCGTTAGAAAATTATCAAAAATTAACCAAAAACACTTAAAAACTTAAAAAACACAAAAACAATTTTTCCTTAATTTTTGCATTATTTTTGGTGTGTTTAATAAATTGTTGAAGTTGCCTAGATTTTACTTTCTTTTATTTTCTTTATAATTTGAAAATCAAAAAAAATATAAAAATTCATAAAAACCTCTAAAAAACATTTTCTTTTATTTTTATTCCATTTTCACTACTTCGTAGGCCTACGGCCAATCCGTGCTCCTTGTGTTCGACCCTGGGAGCTATACCAGGTTAATATCATAGCTAGGACCGCTTGTTTTGCCTTGTTTGATTTTTGACTCATTTCGCGGTTCGATTTTTCTTGATACACACCGTCTCTGAGATCCGGGTCGCAACGACCCTTGTTTCATTACCTTCACCCGGGTCTTAGTGGGTTTTGGTGTTTATCAGAATGGCGCCGTTGCCGGGGAGCACGGCTTAGTAGTGTTTTTATTTTTCGTTTTTGTTTTCGCGGTTTTTCGCGGCTCTTCGGAGCTCGCGGCTTTTCGCGGCTTTTGTATTTATTTTCTTTTTGTTTTATTTTGTTTCATTTTGATTTTCTTTTCTTTTTATTTTTGTTCTATTTTTTGTGTGGTTATTTTATTTCCATTTTTGCACATATATCCTCATTTTTATTTTTCATTTATTATTTGATTATTTTATTGGTCTGACCATTTTCTTTCTTTTCTTGCGAGGGCCCGAGGACCGCGGAGGCAACTTTCGAGGAGCCGGTGCAGCCGCGAGACTCGGAGGCGGCTTCCTTCTCTACGAAGCCGCAGGAGAGAGCGAGAGGAGAGAGTTGAGTGGAGTGAGGCAGTAGGATAGTTTTATTCATTCATTTATTATTAATTGTAATAATACAGGCCTCTAACTGTGGACTTGGACTGTTAGACTTAGATCGTAGCGGGTCTGTTTCGCCGAGCACCGGCGTGCTCGGGGGACCCATTAGGACCTGCGGTTTTTACGCGGCTTTTCTCGCGGTTTTCTTTTTATTTCTTACTGTCATTTTCCGGATTTTTCGCGGTTTTGCTCGAGCCCCTAGACATAGGATTTTTTGTTGATTGTGACGTAAGATTTCTAAGGCCCAACACTTAATAGAATATCTGTTCCTATAGAACGTAATTGGACCTTACTAAAATTCACTAAAAAAGTTAGTTTAATTGGATTTGAGACCACGTGCCGTTAGGAGTCACATACAGCGCTGGCAGGACCCGTTGTGGCGGGCACCGAGTGACTCCCAAGATCGGACTCCGGACTCGATTCGGTTAACTAACTATTGTTCTTCACGATCAATAGAAGTTGCTTGTCTAAGGCCGATTTTTACCGTTGCATCATATAGCTTAGTTTATTTTCTGTCTTTATTTTATGCGCGGATCATTTTGCATGTAAAGTGCTGGCGGCAGGTACGCATTTCTTACTCAGCATGCATCATTGATTTCACGTGCATCGGCTTTTTCGTCTTCTCCCCCCGTTTTTGGACTTAATAACCAGGAGAACCGAAAAATTCGTTAGGCGATTTTGTTTGCTTGAAAAATACCTAAAAAGAAAAACCATAAAATTGGGACTGTTTAAAATTATTGATCTTAAAACTCGCTCACCCTAAAAATTGTGTCTTGGGGAGAGCAACCCCCTCATTGTTTGGTTTGCTTGAGCGAGAGAGTGACCCGCACACTAGGATAGAGCCACGCCTGAACTTCCGTTAGACTACTAGTCTTAGAGTTAGTCGTTCTCCAGTGAGGATCTCTCCGGTACCCGGTAAAGCGGGCCGTGACATCCTTAACAGAGCTGGTTGATCGGGTAGCCGGTAAACGGTCCGCAACTTGTACTGGCTGGGAAAGATCTAGCTTTAGGATTGGGCCAGTCTCTTGGGAGCATCGGGTTCCCAACAGGTCACGTAATCGCTCTGATATCTTGAGTGTTCACCAAAATAAAATCGACAAGATAATTTGACTGAACTTTCACGGTCTTCAGCTCGCGTTGCGTTGGTGAACCGGGGGTTTGTTTTTCGATCATAGTTTTTCCAGATCTCATCCGCCCTACTCGCCAGATCGAGATGATGGGTAGACGATCTCTTAGGCAGCCTTTGGCTGCACCGCTTTCGGGCGCGTCTACCTCATCATCTAGGTTGGCTCGCGAGAGCTCAGACCCACTCTCCGAGCCCGAGTATGACTCCACCCTGTTCCCCCTCGACCCCCTTTCTGATCTACCCGAGAGACCTGAGCCCGAGGAGAGACTTATTCATTTGACAGCATCTGAGTTGGGCTCCTTCGATTTTGCAGACATCGAGATGGCAGGCGCAGGCAGTTCTGACGATCACTCCCGTCCCGAGCACTTTGTACTGGACCAGGGAGCGATCAACTCCACCCTGATCGCACAGTTAGAGACAGTCCAGCAGCAGCTCCGCGATCAGGGAGCTTTTATGATAGAGATGAGGCGTGAGATGGAGAGGCTCAGAGCAGAGAGAGATGCACAGAGCGAGCCCGAGGACCCCGATGAGGCACAGGCACGAGCCGCAGCAGCAGCAGCAGCAGCCGCGGCCGCCGCCGCAGCGGCAGCAGCCGCAGGAGGAGCAGGACCACCTAGACCAATGCGAGAGTTGCACAACCCCGGATCTACCTTGATGCACCATTGGGTTGTGGTTCCAGCCATCGTGGGGGACTTCAAGTTCCCCCCGAACACCTTGCAGATGCTCCCGCGGTTCCATGGACTAGCTACAGAGGAGCCCCACCTCCACCTACAGGAGTTCTTGATGATTTGCAGTACTGTCCACGACAGGCATGTGGACCAGGATACCATACGGATGATTGCTTTCCCATTCTCCCTAGCAGACAAAGCAGCCACCTGGCTGAAACACTTGGGGAGATTCGTCTACACCTGGGAGCAACTCCGCACCGAGTACTTGAACAAGTACTATCCACTCGGGCGGACGAACGCAGCAAGGGCCCTGATCAGCAACTTCTCCATGTTCCCCAACGAGCAGTTCCACGAGGCTTGGGAGAGGTTTAGAGAGCTTTTGGACAGATGCCCACACCATGATATCACGAAGCCGAACTTAGTTCAGAGCTTTTTCAGTGGGTTGTCACCAGAGCTACAGGGCCTGGTGAACGCTTCTTGTGGTGGGTCCTACTTCGCCAAGGACCATGACCAGGTCTGGGCGATTTTTGAGGAGATGGCAGAGAACTACATGGTCATGTCCCAGACCCGGCTCTACACGCAGAAGACCCAGCCACTTCAGCCAGGACCCGTGCAGTACCAGAGGATAGCACGGGTAGATGCAGGTCCAACCAGTTCGTCTGCAGCAGCAGCAGCACAGGCAGAGTCGTCAGCTGCAGACATGGGCATCATCAGCGAGAAGCTGGACCGCATGGAGCTGATAGAGAAGAAGCAGTGCCAGAGCATAGCACAGATGGATCAGATGGCACAGGTCTTGAGCGACCTGAAGACACAGCTCATGTGTCTCCAGGAGACACAGACGGCTTCTCAGCCCCGTCTTCAGTCGCGAGGCGACGCCGGCAGCAGCAGCAGCTCGTCCCAGCGCTCCAGCACCCCAGTGCAGCCTAGACAGGTTCACCTTGTACAGGCGGAGCCGTACCAGCAGCCGCAGCCCACCTACCAGTCCCCACCATCTCCAGAGATGCAGATGGTGGTCTACCAGCCGGACCAGCCGTTGGCAGTGCTACCCCCAGCCCCCTTGGATGCAGAGCCGTTGATGGATGTCAACGGGATCTGGTACGACCGTCCCCAGCCTGGGATCCGACGAGATCATCCCGGATTCAGGTGGGGGAGCGGTGGTGCCCAGCCCCAGCAGCAGCCGTCAGCACAGGGAGGGCAGTACTCCCAGCCGAGAGACCATCACCAGCAGCCGCAGCAGCAGCCCCCAGCCTACCAGCAGCAGTCGTCCTACGGTCCTCGTCCCTATCAGCAGGGACAGTCTTGGAGGCGTGAGCAGCAGGCTCACCCGGGATACCAGCACCAGCAGCACCCTCCGTCCTACCCCTCTCACCCACAGCAGTACCAGCAGCCTCACCCACAGAGAGGTTACCCGTCGGGCTCCCACGAGAGCCCCGCCTTGGACGACATCGCCCGCCTCCTCACGGACCAGCAGGCGACCTTCAGACGGGAGATGGATGAGTTCCGCCAGGAGATGCGGGACTTGGTGAGAGGGAAGGCCGCCATACCTGCACAGATAGAGCCCAATCCGAACAACCTGAAGCGGAAGTCTGAGCAGGTAGTACATACTGAGTTAGCCACTCCTAGCGATCCATTTGATGATACTTCTTCAGATCTGTTTGATGTTGATTTTGCCACGCTTAGGAGCGGTAGGACCCCAGCCGGCGGCGGCGCCTCAGCTGAGCACCATCCAGAGGCGCCCCAGGAGGAGGAGGAGAGCGGTACTGAGGCCGCTCCAGATGATGACGGTGGTACTGAGGCCACCAGAGATGCTGATCCCACCGGCGGTACTGAGGCCGCCACTTCACCAGATCTAGGAGGTGGTACCGACGCCACCCCAGCAGCAGCCGAGCTAGTGAGCGGTATTGATGCCGCTCGACGTTTACCTTCAGCAGCAGCAGCAGAGCAGCCCATCCGTGGTGGTACTGAGGCCACCGGTGTTTGTAGAGAGAGATCTGATGTTGTTTTTCCCCATGGTCATGTTTCTCAGGATTCTGTGATGAATAAAGGAAAAGGTTTACATTCTTTTGGTCCCACTGTGGTGCATGATGTATGTGTGGATCCGGTCCTTGAACCGCGTAGATCTTTTCCTAGTCCTTCATCTGAGAAGGACCTAGTGATCCCCTTCCCTAGAGCCCTTCAGATGGGGAAGGGGAAGAAAAATGACCCAAAAAAGAGAGAGCTTGAGGAGTTCAGCCAGAGCATGATCGATCGCTTCCACATCCAGCTGACCCTCCAGGAGGCTTTGCAGCACATCCCCCTTCTCCAGAGATCTTTGAGAGAGAGGACTACAGTCAGGAGGAGGAGGAGGAACCACACTTCAGAGATCCATGTGCTGACCAAAGCCACGTGCTTCGCGATCCAGAACCGACTGCCAGCCAAGAGGCCAAATTCAGGGGCCCCGTATGTCAGATGCCAGATTAGTGAGCAGTGGTTCGACCGTACTCTTCTAGATAGCGGATCGTCGATCAACCTTCTTCCGGCAGCCCTTCTCGACCGCTTCGAGTTGGGCACTCTTCGACAGAGCAGGACAGTCCTTCAGTTCGCTGATCGATCTGTCAAGAGGCCGAAGGGGTTGCTACGCGACGTTATCGTCACGATTCAGGGTCTGCAATTCCCCGTGGACTTCGTAGTGTTGGACATGGATATCCCTGAGTCAGTGACCGATACCCCCATCATCCTTGGTCGTCCGTTCTTGGCCACAGCCAAGGCGGTGACTGATCATGATAGCGGGAAGGTGTACTTTCGCGTCCAGGGCGAGAGTATACAAATAGAGACGGTCGAGGACTACAGAGCCAGATCTAGATCCCTCTCAGATGCCAGCACCGACTCAGAGCAGCTGACAGATGCAGAGCCAGACATCCACCAGGACTGTGATTTTGTGATCACAGATGACGAGGCAGCTTGGGCAGACCTTGAGTCACAGACTACCCTCTCACTTTCAGATACAGCTGATGCAGGGATGACAGCAGAGGAGAGTCTGGAGAGCACAGACCTGGGTTCGGATACAGTCGCGGCAGCAGAGCCGGTTCTCGATCGCAGCACGGTGATTAGTGATGGTGGTGCTGAGGCCACCTTGTTTTCCGGTGGTACTGATGCCACCGATTCTGATACAGATCCCTCGGATTCAGAGTCTGATTGGGCCGATTGTTATGATCAGATGCCAGACCTGAGTCCACCCGAGCCTACAGAGGAGGAGGTAGAGGCAGAGCAAAGCAGAGACAGTGCAGTTGAGCCGCCTTCTCCCGACCCAGTTTGCGAGAGTACACTTTCACTTTCCCAGGCAGATTTGGCAGACCTTGCAGCGTTCACTCAGTTTCTTCCACAGCCAGATTTGCCGGCACCCAGCATTCCAGAGCTGAAGCCGCTCCCTACTTCGCTGAAGTATCGATTCCTTGCGGGCGATCCTGAGATGTACCCAGTCATCATCTCCGCTGAGTTGACTGGAGAGCAGGAATCCCGTTTGATGGGGGTTCTTGAAAAGAACCGCAAGGCGATCGGATGGAGCGTAGCAGATCTCCATGGGATTAGTCCATCAGTGTGATCCCACCACATCTATCTCGAGGATGGGGCGAAGCCGTCGCGTGAGTTCCAGCGGCGTCTGAACCCCAACCTGAGAGAAGTTGTCATGAAGGAAATATCGAAGTGGTGGGGTGCAGGTTTTATTTATCCCATTTCCGACTCCAAGTGGGTCAGCCCCTTGCATGTGGTGCCCAAGAAGACGGGCATCACGACTGTGATCAGTGAGTCGGGGGAGGAGATTGCTACACGGGTACCCACCTCTTGGAGGGTTTGTGTTGACTACAGGAGACTCAACCAAGCCACCAAGAAGGACCATTTCCCCCTGCCTTTTATTGACCAGATCATTGAGAGACTGGCAGGGAAGAGCCATTATTGCTTCCTGGATGGGTACTCGGGCTACAACCAAGTGGCCATCGCTCCTGAGGATCAGGAGAAGACCACCTTTACCTGTCCCTTCGGCACATACGCTTTTCGACGCATGCCATTCGGGCTATGCAATGCCCCTGCGACTTTCCAGAGGTGCATGTTGTCGATCTTTTCGGACATGGTAGGGGAGTGCCTTGAGGTCTTCATGGATGATTTCTCGATCTACGGCGACGGATTTGATTCTTGTCTTGACTGCCTAGATCGAGTACTCCAGCGATGTATTGAGTATCACTTGGTGCTATCTTGGGAGAAGAGTCACTTCATGGTGACTCAAGGGACGGTGCTTGGCCACATCATCTCCAACAGGGGCATGGAGGTTGATCCGGCCAAGGTCGATGTCATTAGAAAACTCACACCGCCGTCCAATCTAAGGCAGTTACGGTCATTTCTGGGGCACGTTGGATTTTACAGGAGATTCATTCAGGATTTTAGCAGGATTGCCCGACCGTTGACTGACCTCTTGAGGAAAGACACCGAGTTCCTTGTCGATGACAAGTGTCTTTCGTCGTTTGCTACTCTCCAGAGATGTGTGATTGAGGCTCCTGTCCTCCAGCCACCTGATTGGTCTCTCCCATTTGAGATCATGACGGACGCCTCCGATTTTGCCGTAGGGGCAGTGCTGGGACAGAGAAGGGATGGAGTGCCATTTGCGATACACTATGCTAGCCGCACATTGGATTCCGTCCAGCGGAATTATACGGTCACAGAGAAGGAGATGCTAGCAGTAGTGTTTGCCCTGGATAAGTTCAGATCGTATATCATTGGATCCCGAGTGACTTTGTACACAGATCACACCGCCATCAGGTACCTCATGGCAAAGAAGGATGCCAAGGCCAGACTGACTAGATGGTTCCTTCTACTCCAGGAGTTCGACATTGAGATCAAGGATAAGCCTGGAGTCAAGAATGTGGTGGCGGACCAGTTATCCCGTTTAGAGCAGCCTGAGGAGTCAGAGCAGATTGATCCGATCAGAGATACCTTCCCAGATGAGGCGATCCTTGCTATCGCCTCACTCCCATGGTATGCCGATATTGTGAACTTTCTCGTTGATGGGAAAGTCCCACAAGATTGGCCCAGGCAGAGGCTTGAGACCTTCCTTGCGAAGGCCAAGTCTTACCATTGGGAGGATCCCATCCTTTACCACGAGGGAGGGGATAGCGTCTGGCGTCGGTGTATTCCTCAGGAGGAACACCATAGCGTCCTCACTTACTGCCACAAGCTTGAGGCAGGAGGACATCATTTTGGGAGGAGAACGGCACAGAAAGTGCTCCAATCCGGCTTGTGGTGGCCTACCCTCTTCAGGGACTCAGATGAGTTCGTGAAGAGGTGTACTGACTGTCAGAGGATGGGCACTTGTGGACAGCGTGATATGATGCCGATGCAGCCCATTCACTTCTGTGAGGTTTTTGACGCATGGGGCATCGATTTCATGGGTCCATTCCCTAAGAGTCAGGGATTTGAGTACATTCTGTTGGCCGTAGATTATGTGAGTCGTTGGGTGGAGGCTATCCCCGCCCGAGCCGCTGATGCGAGGACAGTTTGCAGATTCTTGAGGAAGCATATCATCACGCGGTTCGGGGTTCCAGGAGTTCTTATTTCTGATGGGGGATCTCACTTCATCAACGACCAGGTGAAGGCACTTGCTAGCGAGTTCGGCATAGATCATCGCGTTGCTACACCATACCATCCACAGACGAATGGTCTAGCCGAAGTGTCGAATAGGGAGATCAAGACTATTCTGCAGAAAGTCGTCCGCCCTGACCGAAAGGATTGGTCACAGCTATTGGACTCGGTCTTGTGGGCATATAGGACGTCTTTCAAGACACCTTTGGGCACATCTCCCTTTTGCCTCGTATATGGCAAGCCCTGTCACCTACCAGTTGAGCTGAGGCACAAGTCACTTTGGGCAGTTACAGACATTCTGATGGATCCAGATGGTATAGGAGACCAGAGGAGGGCAGAGCTAGCTGCCCTGGAGGAGCTTAGAGATTCAGCCTTCTCAAGCAGCCTACACTATAAGGAGAAAGTCAAGGAGTGGCATGATTCTCATATCAGCCACAAACATTTTGAGATTGGACAGAGAGTATGGCTGTTTGATGCGAGGCTTAGATTATTTCCAGGGAAACTCCAAAGCAAATGGAAAGGACCTTATCTGGTTCGGAAGGTACACGACAACGGTAGCATCGACATATCTGAGTTGTCTTCTGAGAGTACCTTCCGAGTGAACGGCCAGCGGCTCAAGCCATTTCTAGATCATGAGCCGCGGGTCGTTGATCTTGCCCCTATTCATTTTGCGTGAGATGTGGTCTTTGACTCACATCTAATGCATCTCACGCCTGAGCTTTACTGATCCTCCGCTGTACATAGATCCAGATGTCCATATCAGCACATTCTTTAGTCCCACATCCCTTTCTGCATCTTGTGATTATGCTATACTTAGGGTACACTTTACCCTAAGTATAGGGGGGATGTGAGACATTCCGGGTATTTCTTTTGTTTCTTTCTACCCTTGTTTTGTTGCCTATACTTAGGGATATTTTACCCTAAGTATAGGGGGGGTAGACCCTGTACATTCTCCACTCGGTTTTCCCTTCGTGTACAGCCTGCTATACTTAGGATTACTTGATCCTAAGTATAGGGGGAAGACCCGAGTCCCTCTTCACTTGATAATTCATTCTCCTTTTGTATAGCTTTTCTTTTCACTTCCCTACACATAGCACGAGTTATGTCTTCTTCATCGCTCTTGACTCTGAGGACATCGTTCGAGCTAAGTATAGGGGGGTGTGTATATATTTCATATATACTTTAGCCATAACTCGTACTTTGTGTGAGTGTGTTAATAAATAAAAATGGCTAAAAACCACAAAAATTAAAAAATTTCATGTACATAATCTTCTTTTATTTGCACATACATAGCTAGTGTACAAATTATTTTTGTAAAAATGATTTCAAAAATCGTTTGTGTAAAGCTTGTGTAAATATTTTCTGTATCAAAATTATGTATATAGTACAAAATTTTTCCAAAATGTTTTGAAAATCAAAAGTTTGCAAAAATCTTGTGTAAATGTGTGTAAATATCTTTTTGCAAAACTTGCACTTCATGCATCATCATTCATGATTTCAAAACATTTTTCAAAAATTTTGCATGATTGTAAAATTTGTGTAAATATGCATCTTTTTGTACATATGTATATAGTTTTCCTTGGATGATAGTTGACACTTAAACTAGCCTGGAATCAAATTGAGAAATGGAGCTTGATTAAGATCTTAATCCACCTAACTTCTAAGAGGAACCTTATAGGACTTAGGTTTAAGGCTTTTCAGGTCCATGGTGACTTAATTCTTTGAGTCCACTAGGCTATGATCACATGTCATCTCAATGAGCCTAAGTAGAGCACTTAACAACAACACATGACTCATATAGATTATGGCTTTACTTGGACAACCGCACTATGCACCGAGCTCTCTACGGATGAGGTGGTGAGGAGGCAGTCTTCCTTGGCTTGGGGTAGCATATGAGGGTAGTACTTCTAGGCGGAACCTCTCTTCTTCATTTAGTGAAGGAAGTGCGTCTCAAGTTGGTCTGGTCGCCATGAAGTCTAACGACGGGAGTTGTGGGTTGCAATAAAGCTTCAAAAGAGGGATGGTCTACTGGCTCAAGAGGAAAAACTCCTTGTATATATGCTGCACATGTACATGTTGTATAGATGCACTCGAAAAAAAAATGTGAAAAAGAAAAGAACTCCAAAAAAGTGGTGGGTCTGAGAGAAAATGATAATCCCACCGGAGTATGTATATAAGTGCAATAAGCAAAGCTTGGTTTCATGATCCACCTGTTGTAGCTTGCAGCAGGGAGACTTGGCTACACTGGTCAAGCTCCCAAGGGTACTTGGCTACACTGGCCTTGGCCCATTCTCTTCTTCCCCCTCTTCTTGAGCCGTTTGTACTTGAACTTAGAAGGGAATACCCCGCTCCTCGAGGAAAGAGTGGCCAGATTGAGGTCATAGAGTTACCTTGTTGGGGAGGGTTGTCAAGTTGCCATTTCTGAGGTGGAGAGCTTAGACCTCACTTTCACAGGACAGGAAAAGATTCATGATCTTCAGGGTTTGTGATTGATGACTTGTTCTGACCTGGAGCATTGAGGAGTCTTGGTTATAGAATAGTGGAACTTGGAGGCTGTTAGGTTTTAAGCTTAAGGCTAAATAAGGTTCCGACACATCAATAATCCAAAGATCTGATTAAGCTCCATACCTCAATTTAATGAAGGCAAGTTTAATAATCAACCTTGATCCATGTACATTCTCTTTTTCTTTTTCTTTTTCTTTCTTTATCACTTCTTTTTCAAATAAGTGTTTGCTAAGGGACTAGCAAAGTATAGTATAGGGGGGTGATGAATACCCATTCATCACTCTTTATTCTTATATTTTAGCTACAAAAACCTATGCAAATGCATGTAGATATGTGTAAATAGGAAAAGTTAGCAAAAGCATGCATTTTTGTAAATATAAATAATTAGCATGTTTTTGTGCAAAAATAAAAGAATAAAGAAGAAAAAGAAAAAGAGGGAAATATTTAGAATAAATATTGAGCAACCTAACCCAAGGGAGGGCTCAGCATGGGCCTGACCGCATAAAAGCCACAAGTAGAGGGAGATAGGAGCTCATGTGTAAATATTTATGTAAATCAATAAAATAATATTTTCCTCAACCAAAAATATACTTGTATATATTTTGTATATACTTAGGAACTATTAAAAACAAGATAAAAATCTAAAAATCAAAAATACCAAAAAGAACCTTTCACCATGTACATAGACCACCTCCCTTACCTTATTTCACCTTGTAAATAAAGCTATTTGTTTCCAAAACTTTTTGTAAATATTTTATGGTATATATTGTACATAAAATAAATAAAAAGAATTAAAACAAAAATCAAATAAAAATTACAAAATTAAAAATACAAAAATATCTTGTATATATACCATGTATATAATTGTGCATAAATAATTATTTCCCCTATGTATATAAACAATAAAAATAAAATAAAAATAGCCTTTTATTCCTCATTTTATCTTATAAATAAATAAAATATAAAATGAGAATAAAAATGTATAAAAATAACTAATTAAAAATCAAAAATCAAAAATCAATATAGTGTATATATACCTATGTATAGCTACTATGTATATACCTTATTTTTAATTTCCAAAAATTAATTAAAAATCACAAAAAAATAGAAAAAATTAAAACAAACATTTTTCATGTTTTAAGTTTTTGAAAATTCGGCCAGTTAAGGCCCCAAAAAAATCAAGTAAAATTTCAATAATTGGCGGGCTCTGATTGGTCCACGGGGGATTGTTGACCCCCGGTCAACACCTCCCCCAGGACCACCAGAGCCCGGGTCTGTTCATTCGACCCGCCTTCTCGGATTTTTCTCTTGATGACCCGATTTCCATCCACCCCAAATCCGGGTCCGCAATGACCATGTCACATCCGAGAAGCTCGCCGGAGCTTTGGCCTCGAGATCCGCGCATCAATTCGCCCTACCCGCCACCTCCTTTCCGGACCTGCACGCATATATATTCCGAGCTCCGCCGCACTCTCAATCCATCTTTGGCTCCCCATTCTCTCTCCAGTGAGCTCCATCGCAACCAGCAAGGTGACAGCTTGCATCCACCGGTGTCGCAGCGAGGAGGAGATGCTTGGACCATCGATCCGGCTGCCTTGCGCCACCGTGCTCCGACGTCTGACCGGAGCTCGAGCCTCGGGCGTTGACAACCCTTGAGGCAAGGACCAGGAGCTAGCTAAGCTCCAGCCCAGTCTCCCGCATCATCCAGGTATCCATTTCGCTCCGCCATTTAGTGTAATATCAGATTTCGCCCAAATCGACTCTCCGACGTGCTTCCCTGATTCCGGCCATCTCGCTTAATATCTCGATCATCGGAGCACCCCATCACCTTCGCCACTTCCTCACGCACGTTCTTCGCACTCCCACTCAACCCAGCTCGCCCCGGAGCTGGGAGTCGAGCTCCACCACCTGTCGCTCGCCGGAGCTCCTTCGCCCCGCCGCACCAATCACCCCCACTTCGCTTCTTTGGGTCGAGGCATTTTGCCCTCGACCCGCGAAGCTATTGGTTTGCTTTGCAGGTCCAAAGGGAGTCGTCTGAGACCCCCTTACATTCCAGCCAGCTCCTTCGCGCCGCCAGCCTCGTCGGAGCCCCTCCAGGGCTCGGTTGGGCCATCGGATAGCACCCACAGCTGCGGCATACCAAGGCGGACCTGCTCCGATCTTCAGAGGCAGCTGAGGAGGTCCCAAGCTCGTGCACGAGGCCGGCGAACCTCGCCGGCCACCTGTTCTTCGAGGAGCCTCCAGCACCGTCCGATAGCTCCTCTGCTCCAGTTTTAATCCCAGCCGTCCGTTCATCGTGGAGCAGCTATCGTCGATCACCTGGAGGGGCTGATCAGGACCGTAGAGCAGAGAGAGGGAGCCACTTGAGACCTGACCCGTCCGATCCTCCACGTGGCTCCTTCTGGAGCGTCGATTCGGCCCGAGAGAAGAAGAGGAAGAGCGCCAACGCACCAGAGCCGACCGATCTTCCACGTGGCGCGCATCTGGCCGTCGACGAATAAAGGGGTAAATTACTTAGGGCCCCCTCTTAGTTTGTCGTTTTATTTCTAGTCCTGTAAATATTTTTAGAACTTTATTTACGTAGGGTAAATTGCATTGTGGACCCTGTGCTTAGTTTTAATTGCATGTATGCCCCTGTGTGTATGTGACCACGTGCTTCGTCACGTGTTTAGCTGGGCTTTTTACATCTTTTATCCTGTAGATCTGGGTTGTTCTGAAATGAATGTTAACTTTTTGGTAATTGCATTTATGCCCCTGTGAGTGTTGTTTATGCGCATGTGCGGATTTTAGTGGGATTTTTGCATCCAAGCCCCTGGACTTTTGGTACGAGTTACCAAAAGGTCCAGAAACTTGGTTTTTATTACCAAAAGGCCCCTGAGTGCCCCAGCCACGCGCCACGCGCGTGACTTGCTGGGAATTTTGCACCAAGGCCCCCAGACTTCCGGGTATTTGCACATTCGTCCCTGTGCACAGTGCCCACTTGTTATTTTTGAATAAAATATCAAATCACCTCCAAATCCAATGAGATTTTGACACATGGCTCCTGCCATGGTGTAGGAATTTCATTGATTTTTGAGGACATTTCTGATTTCGTTTAGTATTTTTAAAAATTCAAAAACCTACTTTTTAGCTACTGTCTAGGTTTGAAAATACCAAAAAAATATAAAATCACCTCCAAAAATTCTAAAAAAATTAGATACTGTTGTTTGCTTGCTGTTTGATTTTCTAGCCAAGTTTGGCTATTTTTCATCACTTAAAAACCTTAAAAATAGAAAAACCCCTAAAAACCCATAAAAATTATAATAATTAATTTAAAAATCCAAAAACAATAATTAGGGTGCCTAAATTTTCCTTATTCTTTCTAGATTACAGGAAAATTACCTCCAGGGCTTTTTAAGATCCTTAGATATTTTATTTTTGGGTCTTAAGCCTTGCTGGACAGTACCTTTCATTCTTAGCACTGTTTGATTTTTAGAAAATAATTTACCCGTTAGAAAATTATCAAAAATTAACCAAAAACACTTAAAAACTTAAAAAACACAAAAACAATTTTTCCTTAATTTTTGCATTATTTTTGGTGTGTTTAATAAATTGTTGAAGTTGCCTAGATTTTACTTTCTTTTATTTTCTTTATAATTTGAAAATCAAAAAAAATATAAAAAATCATAAAAACCTCTAAAAAACATTTTCTTTTATTTTTATTCCATTTTCACTACTTCGTAGGCCTACGGCAAATCCGTGCTCCTTGTGTTCGACCCTGGGAGCTATACCAGGTTAATATCATAGCTAGGACCGCTTGTTTTGCCTTGTTTAATTTTTGACTCATTTCACGGTTCGATTTTTCTTGATACACACCGTCTCTGAGATCCGGGTCGCAACGACCCTTGTTTCATTACCTTCACCCGGGTCTTAGTGGGTTTTGGTGTTTATCAAATATCATAGCTAGACCGCTAGTTTGAGTTTCATCTATTTTTATCATTATTTGGTGGTCTGAATTTTTCTTGATTGAGCTCTGAGTCTCGAGTGACAGAGGTCACAACGACCGCCTTGATTTATACATTACCTTAGTCGTTCGGGAGGCTCATCACTAGGTCAGAAAAAGTGACACTACCTCACGTGGGTGTGCATGCGCTCCAAGAATATCCTCTTTCGATCCGCGATACCTCACAACAAAGTCAACAAAGAAGATGATTAGACAATTCAACAATATAATATCAAATAAAATAAAAATAAATAAAGGAAAATGTAGAAAAGCAAGAAGACATGGGTAAAAATCCAATCTACACGACGTTACTCCCCAACAACGATACCATTTGATAACTAAGGTTTTCGAGGGTCGTTTGGTCTCACAAGGCAAGACTGCAATCAATGTGATGACCACTCAAGAAACCCTAATAAATCAACAATTAACCCACAATTAAGAATAGAGCAAAGAAAATAAATGTGTGGGGTTAAATTTTATTATAACTATAGAAAAGATGTGTATAGTGCAAGTGTGCGTAAGACTGTCGAATACAGGGAGCAAACAGGAGATGGATGCAAATAAATGCAAAAATATGTGCTTCTTGTTGTCAAAGTGTTTTGTGGGTATTTTATTTTATATTTTTTAATTTTTATTTTATATATTTAATTATTTTTAATTTTATAAAATTTTGTATTTTCTTTTTATATTTTTTATTTTTATTTTTTTAAGTTTCGATACAAGGCTAAATATACAATATAGAGCAATATATAACCTAATAAGAATAAATAAAATACATAAAATAAATTGATTTTGGGTTTTAAATAATTAGTTACTATTTTTATGATTTTTTAGTTAATTTTGCTAATTTTTTTTATTAGATGTTTAAAGTCAAAAATTTCCCAATTAAGGGAATAAATAAATATACCGAATTGAAATGGATATTAAAAATAGCAAGTGATGTCAAATTCTTCAAATCAATTTTTATAGATAAATAATATAAAGAATATTATAAAATAGAAAATGATATTTTTGTAATTTTTTTAGATTTTTTTAAATTTTTATAAAAGATTTTGGGCCTTTTTAATTGTTATGTATTTTCTTTTTTATTTTTAGTAGTTTTTGGTCTGAAGGCTCAAAATACTTAAATAAACAAAATATATTTTTGGGAGAATTTTTCAAATATGTTTTCATATTTTTATGGATTTTAAGGCAAACACGGCAAAAATATGCTCTTCCTGACTTTTATAAATTATTAAAAGGTCCTAAATTGCAAATCTAAAAATGTGGCATGAATCTAGATCCAAGCCAAAACCTATCACTATTTTTTGATATTTTTGGAGCACAAATGATATATTTAATAAACAGAACAATCACCCTAAAATTAATGTCCTAGTAGGGCATATATATAATTAAAATAAAAGTTAGGGGTGAATATGTAAAAAAATCCAAAAATATATAATTGGAATTAAAAGTTCTTTAACTAAATTGAAATACAAAAACCCATATGGGTATCAGTGTAAAATCACCACCTCATGTGGGACGGCACGTGAGGTGATATGGACTAGAATAAACTGTAAATAAAATAAATACGAGGGTTTTTTGCAAATATTACAAAAATATTATAAAGACAGATGAATGTTAATGGACTAAATATTAAAATACAAATATCGTTGGGTGAATAATGCAAAATACCCAACGTAGGCACAATCCAATAGTGGCTAGTGAGCCACTTATCCACGTGTCAGCTCTTGCGCAGCTAATGATGGTTCGACGATCGATGAACCTGATTTGATCTTGCGCCTGATATGATGGTTTTGTGATGGTAAGATCCAACGACTACGGTGTGACCTAGGCGCTCCTGATAATCGGATGGTGGAAAGATGATATGGACGAACGGGGAAGAAGCTCCACCGAGGTGAGCTTCTTCCGGCAAGATCCCTCTTCCCCGACGTCCTCTGTAGCTCCAAATGGCCCAGATGCTCTTAGCGGCATCTACTTTCATCTGGAAGGCTCAAAAGGCTTCGGGGATGGGAAGACTGTCCACAAGAGGTCGAAGGAGCAAGACAGCTCCAGGAACCTCCGACAAACCTCAAAATCCTCTCCAGAGGGCTTTGGGCATGAATGAACTGCACCAAAAGGAAACCAGGGTCGATGGCAAACTGCATTGACCCAAGTATGGGAGAATGGAAGCATGGTGAGGTAATGTGACGGTTGCTCCAGCGAAGTAAGGAAGACGAGCACCATGATCTTGATCCAGGGAGGAGCAGGTTTGATGGAATGGCATGGGGTGAAGGGAAATGTCTGGGAAAGAAGGCGAAGGTGGAAAGTAGGTCGGAAACAGGGCGCAACACGGTGGAAATTTTGCCGAAGCTAGCCTCTGACGAGCTTCGAATCGGGAGATCTACTCTAAATAATGCAATGAAAAGCTAAAATAAAATGCAAAAAATTAAATCTATGACTAACAACTACCTAAAAACGTAAAGAAATGTACCTCGAGCAACCAGAGCTGCAAGGTGAACCTCACGGCAGCGGAGATCACTGGAGATGGTTGGAAGTTGCCTCCGACCACACTTTTCCTCGTTGCAAATGGCATGAGAGTACTTCTATCATGAGCCTCAATCTGGAGCGCGAGAAAGGGAGTCAAAACATGCCAAAAGGAGATTCAAAATTGGATGGAAGGATTGGAGGAAGTTATGTACAGGGAACTAGGCAGGGGCTAAAGAACGAGGAAGAACGAGTGATTCAGTGGTCCAAGCCTCAAAAAATCACGCACGCGTGATAGAGGGAGGATTGAGGATGAGAAATGCATAACATACCAACTCAAAAGGATCAAGGTATCATTTGGGAAAAAACCAAGAAAACATATCAAAGCACAACTCTGATAAGACCAAGGGCCTCGGTGAGAGAGTTGACCGAGGTCAACTAGAGGTGAAACCTGGTTAGTCCACGTGGACCAACTAGAAAAAACCATAACTAAAATTGTTTGTAAATCGAATAATAAATAACAAAAGATTTTATTTTTTAAGTTATAAAATAACAAATGTTTATTATTTCTATAGTATTTCAATACGATTTTTATTTATTTTTTTGAATTTATTTATTACAAGTTTATTTTAGGGGTGAATTTATAGGTATATTTACCTACGATTCGGGTATTATACCATTTTTATTTTGTATTTTTGATTTTATTATTTCATATAATTATAACTTTTTTTATATCCATAAATATATTTTATTCTATTTTTCTGATATAATATATACTTAAATAAATAAGGGCATTAATTATATAAGTATAACTATAGGTATTTCATCTATGTATTTTATATACTTTATTTTATTTAATATTTTATTTTTGGTTTAATTGTGTTTTAAATATGTACATATATTATAATAATATTTACAAAATTATAAAAATGTAAAATTATAAAAATAATAAAGAATAAATAAAATGAATATTTTATTCGGGTAAACTATACAATAGGGGTCAAAACCTAACTTTCACACCTTAAATCGAAAAAGTATGAAACCGCCTTCATTAAATAGCTTATTAAATGTTGCATACAATTTAAAGGTGATTTTTATACATTTTGAGTTTTTATTTAGGATATATGGGTTTGGGAAGTTAGGATTTTGACTTATTATTCTAAGTATAAAAAGTATATTGTATATTATTTTCTTATGAAATCAATTTTGTATTTTTCTATATATTATTATCTACAACTTTCATGTATAAAGTTTCTTTATTTGAGATATAAAGATAGAAAATAAAATAGGTCCCAAAATGTAATATTAATGAATAAAAGAATAGGGATTTTTAATAGAATTTTGGCTCTTACCTCCCCCTACTTTATTCCTTCTCTACCCAGTCATCAAGATGTCTAGGTCTCGAGGTTTTGAGTCATAAAATACCTTTTGCATTTTTTTTACTTCTTTTCTTAATTATATAATTTTGACATTAAAAATATTATTTTATAAACAATAAATGGAACAAATAATGAATGTTAATTTGTATAAAATAATGATATTTACGTGCACTAACTAGGGTTTTTAAGGCGAAGATAATAGAATAAAGGTGATGAAACTGAGATTCATTAGTAGTCCACTTCATGTGAAACAGTTATATAAAAAAGAAGTTACCTCTTTAAAAGGGGCATCATTCTATTCATTACCTAAAAAGAGAGAGAAATTTCTCAACTCTCTAAAGTCTAGATTCCGAGTGAAATCATTGACTAAGTCTTTACAATATCTAATATCAAAATATTAGACTCCAAATGGCTCAAGAAAATATCAAAGGGAAGGCAAAGAGATTAGACATAATCATATATCAGTATTGAATAACTATATCTCCGAGTGATTCAAGCTTCCCATGTACTACTTCAAATTTTATTTTCATCCATCTCCTCAATTTTTAAGTGAGATTACAGAAAGATAAAGAAGCATTAGACCTCTTAGTAAACATGAGTAATACTTGATATACTACCTCGAACTGGAATTAGTGGTGAAAAAGGATCGAGATCGTAGATCGCATGACTGAACCGTTACCAAAAATACAAATGGCAATCAATGAGCAATGATAATATCCATTGCAAATAAAGTTCATAAAATCCATTTGTAACTGAGAGTTCCATTATTACATTTCCAACTGGGGTATTTTTGCAAAAACTACGTTAAGAAGAAAACAACATCTCAACAATTCCTGTAGGCATATAAATATCCTTAAAACTTCACAAGCTAACTCATACCACGTTAGAAAAGTACTTAGGAATATGTAGCACAATAATGAATATGTAATCAACCATTTTCTTCACATGAAATTGACAAAAATAATTTTGCATGAGCCTAATGCCCAGTATGCATCGGGGTCCATGCATGGGAATGTTAACGGATTGTGAATCTGTTATAATGCATGCACTTGAGTTTTCATGGATAAGCAACATTTCGTGCATAATTGTTCCATACATGTCTAAATCCGATCCCTAACATGTGTAATTTGGATTCCTTTATAACCACGGGTATACAGATGTAAATTTCATAAGAAAATATGGAATACATTTCTTTCATCGTGTGGGGCACATTTCATACGATTCATAGCAAGTACGTAATTCTTTTATCATATTAATCACTTTATATTTTAGCCTCCATAATATTGATGGTTTACATTTCTTAAACCAATTCTTGTACGACATGTAATGGTTTATTCTTTATTAAACCACCTATTGTATAATATATAATGGTTTATCTTTATTTAAACTATTTTCATGCATAACATGTAATGGTTTATCTTTATAAATCATTTCTTTCATAAGTTGTAATGATTTATTTTTATAAATCATTTCCTTGAATACTTGTAATGGTTTACTGTTATAAATCAACTATTCATAAGTTGTAATGTTTATCATTATAAACCATTTCCTTGCATACATTTCAATACAATTATTCATATACATTAACATTGACATAATTACACATATACTCATGATATTAACATAATTGCTCATATATGCCCATTGCATAAACATAATTGTATATATGCACATAACATCATAATTGCACATATGCCCATGATATTAACAAAATTGCAAATACATGTCCATGGCATTAACATAATTTAACATGTGCCCATGGCGTTAATATAATTGCGCATATGTCCATAATATAAACATTGTTTAGGGTTGTCTTGGTTGTTAGATTCTTAGACGGCTTTGCTGGCTTTACCGCTGGCACTAGCATTCCATAACATAACATGATAGTCTAGCTACAACTGTACATGACTTAGCTTTTGCCTATGTGGTTCTTTGCAACCATAAGCCCCTTTCGGCATTGCCCCTTGAGCCTACGATAATTGGACTCCAGAGGTGGCTCCCACCATTAGGTGTAGCACTTAGCTCCACTTATCGTCATCATGCCATTATTCATCTTAAAAAAGTTCCAACTCTTTTATTAGCAAGGATCCATGAGTATATATAACAAATTATTAAAGATCTCAACAAAAGGTATATTAAAATTACAAATATGCCCAACATTCTCTTTTTTTCTCTCTTCTTGTGTCACTTTCAATAAGGAGAATACAACCATCTTGTAAATTTTGTACTGATTTAATTCCATTACAGTTAGCTTATGTTCTCGTTTCTCTAATTATAAAACTAAGGTGCATACTATTTTATGTCATGTAAATAATTAACCATGACAAATACCTTACAATGTTCATATATGATCTACGCATAACACGAAACAATTTTCCTCGAGATACTAGGTAATGTACTTACAGATAAAATATCTACGATGGTGTGAAACCCTATGATATGTTTGGTTGTGGAAGATAATAATAGTAAGTAGTTAATTTGCATCACGATATTATGGAAATCTGTTAAACTTATTAAAATTAGGTTGTAGGGGGATATTTTCAATACTTAGGCCATCTTTAACAAAAGTATATAAATAGGGGGAAGACCAGTTGATGATCTAGTGATTACGTGAAATAAGACATTATATGTCAAACGAAAATGTTACCGCTTGTATTAATCACAGATTGGGGAAAGGGCATTGGTAATACTAATTTCATAATAAATTAATCATAATATTCATAAAAGTGAAAAATGTACTCACAATCAGAATTCTCCTGTATCCGCAAAGATTAGTCCCAAACCATATGCACGAATAAATATTATTGCTAATGAATATTATATTACAACTAATCCATGACACAGTAGTGACATTTCTGACGGTAAATTAATAAAGGCCTCTGATGTAAATTGCTACTTTATTTCCTAAGGGCTTGGTACATACTTTTAGAGATCACATTTGAGATATGAGTTATATTCATATGTATATTCCTATATCGGCATATACATTAAGAGATCATATTGCGATGTGATCATTGATCATACGAAATCTTAAACTGATACATACCTCAAATCTGATGCTAACTCTCCCTGATGTAGTCATCGCGCTTCCTTCCGTTTACAGATCCACACTTTCCTCCTTCTTCGATTCAGCGTCACCTTCTCTTGCGATGACGAAGGATGTATGTAAGATCTATCTCCCTTTCCCTCTCTAACTCTTTCTTCTCCCTCCACTCCTTTCTCTCAAATCTCACGTTGATGGCTAAAGAAAATGACGTTAGTAAGGGGAGGATGCTGGAATTTTAAGGCCATCAATGACTGAAAAAAAGGAATGGAATAATAAAACAATTGAATTGGGCAATAAGATGATAATGATGGTGTAATGGCAATTATTGGGATTCCTTAAAAAAATTAGTCATTACAATCTACCATCCTTAAAAATACATTCGTCCTCGAAATTTCTTAGTAAATAGGGACATATCGAAAAGTTATGGGTTTCCTTTGTATCTCTTTTTCAACTGTCTACTTGTTGATATGGACTAGCTTGGACCCCAAAACTTATACCTTCTCACCGACAATACTCTAAAGAGAGTGTTATCTGGCAGATTTTCTATGCAATGCTTCATACATATCCATTGTGATATTGAAATGATAATTATTTATTTGAAACAAGCTCTACTAACAAGAAATCTACCCGAGCTGCCTACAAAATCATAAGAATGTGCTCCCAACAAATCTTTAAAAATCTACCCGTGCTGCCTACAAAATCATAAGAATGTGCTCCCAACAAATCTTCTAATCTCTACATGATCATATTTGATTGATCATAAGTTTGCAGGACAAAAGAAGTACTAATTTAAATCAAGTATCTATAATCTATTGAAAACTTATCCATTAGTAAGTTGTATAGATCATGTCCCAATCTGACATAATTGATGTTGAATATATGTTGATGTTGTCATGCTCTAATAATTTATCCACACTCATGGTCAGTCAATCTACGCAATGTAAAAGTGAGACAATTTGGTCTACAAACACTCCTATGATATCATGATAATGTATCCTTGTCTTAGGTAAATCGGTGCTAAAATCCATTCTGATATGCTGTATTTCATTTCGGTATATCTCATCCTTTTTTTATAAAATCCTATTCTTTCTCCTTCGATGTCCCAATTCTTCCACATCTTTTTCTGATACCTCAACCCTTCAAATTATCTAAAAAAATCTCATTGTATCAATAATTTCATCAATCCATTAGAGAAAATATTGTTACTACTAACTCCAAGTCATGATTTGGACAGTTACTCTCCTTGATCTTGGTTGATGTGATCTATAATCAATAACATTTTCATTCCGCAGAAAACATGCCCACATTTTATGCCATATGTATTAATGTTAACTAACACGCCTCTAGTGTATAATAGTAAGCTTCAGATGAGAGTCATGGTCAACTTTTACTTTAAATTTTTTTTCTGAAAACTTCAGTCACATTCCTATAAATGTACAAATCTCGCATTCGTTCTAATGAGGCATGTCATTGCTATTACAATATGTGAGAAAGTTCTACATGAATCATCAATATACCTTATCACCCTAGAAATCCATGAATATCTAAATTTTTCTCCATATCACCAAAGTATATAACAATATCATCCACAAAGACGATCATAAATTTATCATGTTCTTCTCTAAAAAAATCCTATTCATAAACTCTGTAAAAGATGTAGGGCACTTGTAAGATCAAAATGCTTGATGAAATAATTCACAATGATCATTTTTTAATCTGAAAGCTATTTGTAGAATGCCATCCTCCTTTATTCCATACTAATTAGAAAAGATCATCTCTTCATAATCAAATGAATAAATTATTGATCTCATGCAGTAGACGTTAATCCCTCAAAGTTATATTATTCATAGCTTGATGACCAATGCAGAGGCTAAGACATATCTTTACTTTCACAGAGAGGATAAGTGTTCTTTATGGAGATTCATTGAGTCACAACAAAAAACTCCGTTATCCCGCTTTCACTGCAACCGATCATTTGATTCTTTATATTCAATAGTTGTCAATGTGTAAGGAGTTTTGAAATTAGTGAAGTTTATGGGATAACATCAATGGAGAAATCCAATTCTTTATAGGAAGATAATATTGAACGATCATCTGGAAAAGCAACAAGTCAAGTCCTTAACAACATATTTTTTTCATGATAACATTAATGTAATTGCACTAGCATTGTTTAGGGTTGTCTTGATTGTTAGATTCTTAGCCGGCTTTGCTGGCTATACCGCTGACACTAGCGGTCCATAACATAACATGACAATGTAGCTACAACTGTAAATGACTTAGCTTTTCCCTATGTGGTTCCTTGCAACCATACGCCCCTTTTGGCATTGCCCCTTGATCCTACGATAATTGGACTCTAGAGGTGGCTCCCACCATTAGGTGTAGCACTTAGCTCCGCTTATCGTCATCATGCCATTATTCATCTTAAAAAAGTTCCAACTCTTTTATTAGCAAGGATCCATGGGTATATATAATAAATTATTAAAGATCTCAACAAAAGGTATATTAAAATTACAAATATGCCCAACATTCTCTTTTTTTCTCTCTTCTTGTGTCACTTTCAATAAGGAGAATACAAGCATCTTATAAATTTTTGTATTGATTTAATTCCATTACAGTTAGCTTATGTTCTCGTTTCTCTAATTATAAAACTAAGGTGCATACTATTTTATGTCTTGTAAATAATTAACCATGACAAATACCTTACAATGTTTATATATGATCTACACATAACATGAAACAATTTTCCTCGACATACTAGGTAATGTACTTACAGATAGAATATCTACGATGGTGTCAAACCCTATGATATGTTTGGTTGTGGAAGATAATAATAGTAAGTAGTTAATTTGCATCACGATATTATGGAAATCTGTTAAACTTATTAAAATTAGGTTGTAGGGGGATATTTTCAATACTAAAGGCCATCTTTACCAAAAGTATATAAATAGGGGGAAGACCAGTTGATGATCATCGTGATTACGTGAAATAAGAAATTATATGTCAAACGAAAATATTACCGCATGTATCAATCGCCAGATTGGGAAAAGAGCATTGGTAATACTAATTTCATAATAAATTAATCATAATATTCACAAAAGTGAAAAATCTAATCACAATGAGAATTCTCGTGTATCCGCAAAGACTTGTCCCAAACCATATGCACGGATAAATATTATTGCTTATGAATATTATCTTGCAATTAATCCGTGACATGGTAATGGCATTTGACACGGTAATGGCATTTCCAACGGTAAATTATTAAAGGCCTCTGATGTGAATTGTTACTTTATTTCCTAAGAGCTTGGCATATACTTTTAGAGATCACATTTGAGATATGATTTATATTCATATGTATATTCCTATACCGACATATACATTAAGAGATTGTATTGCGATGTGATCATTGATCATACGAAATCCTAAACCGATACATACCTCAAATCCGACGTTAACTCTCCCTGACGTAGTCATCGCGCTTCCTTCCGTTCATGGATCCACACTTTCCTCCTTCGATTCGGTACCTCCTTCTCTTGCGATGACGAAGGATGTCCGTAATATCTATCTCCCTTTCTCTCTCTAACTCTCTCTTCTCCCTCCTCTCCTTTCTCTCAAATCTCACGTGATGGCTAAAGAAAATGACGTTAGTAAGGGGAGGATGCTGGGATTTTAGGCCATCAATGAGTGGAAAAAAGGAATGGAATAATAAATCCAATTGAATTGGGCAATAAGATGGTAACGATGATGTAATGGCAAATATTGGGATTCCTTATGAAAATTAGTCGTTACAGAATATGACATTGAAGGGAAAAATGTAACACACCCACACACAGAGAGAGAATCTTGAGGTGGTTAGTTGACATTCGAGTGAGCCTTTATGTTCTTGGTATGGTTGACGTCCAAGTCAACTATGGCACTTCGATGGCTCAAGATTTTCTCATTATTTCTTAATGTTGGAATTTGCGGTTACTATTAATACACCTTAGTCCACTTCATCCTAGTTTCAGCATCTTTTATTTCATGAATCTATTTTTAGTTACTCGATTATGCTTCAAATTCTTAATATGACTTCACCTATCAACTAATTTATATTAGGGATTTTTACCCGGCAGACCCTGGAATCTTTTGCAATTACCGCTACGACCTTCGAAACATCCTAATTCCTCCCCCGACCCCGTAAACTTGCTAACTCTTACCCTACAGACCCTGTGGTTAACTCCCGTTAATTTACCCGTTAAAACTAACCCAATTCCGTTATGTTCATTTATATTATGTCCAATTTGATTATCAAATTTACATTTGATGCCACTCCATCATCCCAGAAGAGTTGATCCCCCTGCGTCATCGAGGAGCTCCATCCCTGGCTCTCCCCTCCGCCGCCGACGAGCCCCTTCCCTCCTCTGCTCGAATGGCCTGCCCCGCCCAGGTCCGAGGGTGTCTCCACCCGCCGTCGCTGCTCCCTGCTACCCCCTGCACCCCCCCCCCCCCGCGCCGCTGCAACCTCCCCCTCCCCCGTGCGCCGCTGCAACCCCCCCCCCCCCTGTGCGCCGCTGCAACCCGCCCGCCCCCCCGCACACCGCTGCAACCTCCCCCTCCGTGCGCCGCTGCAAACCCCCTGCCCTCCCGCACGTCACTGCAACCCCACCCCCTCCCCCTCGGCGTGCCGCCGCCCCACCCCTCCACCCCCGCGCACGCGCCGCTGCAAGCCCACCCCCTCCCCCCGGCGTGCCGCTGCAACCCCCCCCCCCCCCCCCCCCCCCCCGCACGCGCCGCTGCAATCCCACTCCCGCTCGCGCACCGCTGCAAGCCCACCCCCTCCCCCCCGCGCGCCGCTGCACTCCCCCCCCTCCCGCGCGCGTCGCTGCAACTCCACCCCCTCCCCCCCGCGTGCCGCTGCACACCCCCCTCTCCCTCCCGCGCGCCGCTGCACCCTGCCCCTGCATCGTCCCCTCCCAAGCACCCTGCGTCACTGCCCTTGCACCCGTCCCCTCCCAAGCTTCCTGGTCACCTCCCCCGCGTCGCTGCTCCCTGCGCCGTCCCCTCCAAGCTCCCTGCTCACCCCTGGCGATGGAGCTCCACGGATGCGGCTTCCTTGCTCTCTTCCCGTTGCAGGATTCGTTTTCTATTTTTGGCTAATCTTAACCGTTGGATGATTAATTGGTTAGATTAACTCATGACTAACCCAAGTAATTGACTCAAATATAGTTAAAATTGACGGCAGGGTTTGTTGGATAAGACGGACCAAGTTTACGGGGTCGAGGGAGGAATTAGGATGTTTCGAAGGTCGTAGCGGTAATTGCAAAAGATTCCAGGGTCTGCCGGGTAAAAATCCCTTTATATTAGACCTTTATGCGGCCAACTCAGTTTCCTATTGGTTACCTGCTTCATTTTTTTATTGGATTAAATTATTCTTATAAGATTTTTAATTAATTGATATGTCATTCAATTGATCGAAAAAAGATATTTAATTGAACTAGTCAGATTCTAGTCGGATGTTGGTCTGATAGTCAGACTACCAGATCCAATATAGATTGGATGTTTTTTTATGAGAATATAGATTGGCTGTATCAAGTAGACAAAAGATGCTAAAGATGTATATATAGCCTTTTTAACTCGCATTATAGTAATTGAGGTGAATTTGATTTCTAGATTTACCTTGATGTACCCTAGATCAGATTTTCTTAAATCTAGGTCTTATTGAAATTACATTGATGATCCTTATGAATTTGGGAAATTAAAAAGGAACATTTTTGCTATTGGTACTTATCATATGTGTGTGATAGTCTACTAATAATTATGCAACAATTTCTAATTGCTAAACTAGTTAAAAAATGCTTGACAGTGAAGTCTCGCGTATAGCTAGATGACTGACTTGTCCTCTACAACATCAATTGTTGGTTGATATGATGAAAACAAACGACTATTCTCATATACCACAAATGCCTTTTTAAGACCAAAATAGTCCTAATGCAACAGTAAGTGGTGTTTGGGTATGTAGTTTACTTGCCTAGACATATCTTTAGGTATGGTAGTACTCTAACAATTCATGCTCACGTTCGTGTGAGTTACAACCTTTGATAGGGAAAAGAATGTTTATGAAGATGCGTGAACAATTTAATATATTAGACTATCATCACATTTATTACGTTGATGCATGTTAAAATAGAGAAGATCCATTAACTTTTTCATAATGTCGGGATTGATCTTATCACATGAAAAAAGAAAGAAACAATATGCTTAACACGATCGAATACCACACAATGACACATCCTTCGTACGAAAACGCTTTCAAATTGACTTGTTTAAATTCATCGTGAAAAATATGATGGCGAAGTCCATTGCGAACAATCCAACCTTTTATAGATGCACTTACTTAAGTTCGACTTTTCTTTTTGTCAGATATATATATTTATGTGTCGAAAGAAAATGACCAAGCGCTCCCTTATTGTTGGTTGAGGTTTATTGAATCGAAATGGAACATGCACAATATTCTTTATTTGAGGAGTAATGTTAGAGTGCAAAATGAGTTTTTTTTTTTCAAGAAATGAGAATAATTGTAGAATGGATAGCTAATTATGCCTAGATCTCGGATAAATGAAAATTTTATTGATAAGATCTTTTCAATTGTAGCCAATATCTTATTATGAATAATTCTACAACATGATTCAAGATAGAAATAAAGAAAATGATTATTGGAATAATGCTAAGATTCCCGAATGAAATGAAACATTTGATGCATGTAACAGGAGAAATATTTCTCATTCTTTAGAAAGATATGTAGAATATAATTGATCGGGTGGTAGATCTTGAAAGCACTTGTTTATTCCATATTTTGGACCTTAGCTCCATGGAACAATATGATACTGCTGAAACATGGAAGAATTGAAATCCCACATCAAAACACTATGGTGAACTGTCTAACGAGAATTCTTGAACATCTAACAACCACAGCCTATTACTTACTATACCAAACAATTTTCATTAATAAAACCATATAAATCCATCGAAAAACAAAAAAATATGCATGTCTGATTAAATGGCTGTTGCTATCTGCTCCATTATCGAATCATAGATTTAACTGAATAATTAAAGAAAATAAATTGATCTTTCTCTTCGTCTCAGATGGATGGATCTTCTCAATTGAATCATTGGTGAAGTGATAAACTAGAGAAAGACAAAAAGATAATATCTTTGAAGCAAAATACAAGAGTTCTCTTTTCTCAGCACCAACCCTTAAGCCACATTTGTTGACTGTTTCAAAAGCATGTCACTAGTCCCTTTCAAAATTTTCTCCGCAAATATAGAAACCATTAAGGTAATAGACCATAACTCCAATTGGCACATGCACATGCCATCATGCGGTCCTTTGAGAAGTTGAAAGTTGGCATATGATTCCAAGGCAAGTGAAATATATGTTCACACGTGGACAGCAGACAGCAGTCGAGGTTTGGAACTTGCGTATATATGTAGTAGATTCTGTTGTTTGTGATTTCGTATCTTCTTCTGCAACGTGAGTTGGGAAGCAAGGTCTACAACAATAGTCTATAGTCTCAAGGGTAGGTGGATTGGACTATCTAGAGACCTCCACCAACCATCTATCTATAGGGTAAATGCAATTATTTGCTTGATCATCATTGCATAGATATTTGAAAAGATCACCAACTTCATTAATTCCAGTGACATACACGACTTTGAGTTTTTTATAGTCATTAGATATTCTTAGTCACAACTCACAAGTCACCGAAACAAAGGGGGCACTTGATGTTTCCAAGATGTCAAGTCATGGGTTTACATATAATAGAGGGTGCAATGTCCTGTTAAATCCGCCATTATTGTTCATCATTGCAAATTTAATCTCTCGTGGCCGCAGAATATTTATTATTCCATGAGGGAATTTTCTTCGTCAAAAGTTGGACGAATGTTGGGAAATGGAAATTTTTTCTTAATAAAATAAGTTGATGGACAAAGTCTTTGACTTGGAAGATTTAACTATTGCATATAATCTTTTTTCGTAAGAGGGGTAACCAAAGAATCATAGAATTGTGCTTTTGTTGCAACTATTTTAGCCAAAGAAATTTTGTTAAAGTGTCGTTTACTTTGTAGCAACCAAATGTTTGATGCAAATAAATAGGGGTGTTCACGGGGCGGGTACCCGCCCTGTTCGATTATGACCCGACCCGACCTATCATAATTGGGTCAACGGGTCGACCCAACCCATTCCAACGGGTACCCGATTCTAACGGGTACCCGGATGATTTGAATGGGTAACGGGTACCCGCGGGTACCCATGGATCACAACAACAAATAATGTAACTTACAGAAGCCTCTAGCCGAACAATGTAAGAATAAGGCTCTAGTGGAACACCTTTGGATTCCAAAACCAATTTCATGTTATGCAACAAATCACATGCCTATAATCGAGTAGAATCAAAGCTGGCAATTTGTAATCAGATAGGGAATGCCCAGTAAATTTGACCAAATCAGTTGAAGACAAATACACATCAGAACGTGTGTATGCCCCAACCAAACCTTCAGAAGAAGTTTCCATAGATCACGCAGCCCAAAGTGATAAACAGATATAGTTTAGTTCATAACAATGATCGAAACCAATTGCAGCATTACAAATACATTTCCTGGGAGTCTGTTAATGCAAGTGAATAGAACTGCTAGTACATACCACAGTGAATATCAACTCTGCAGACAAGCAAACACTCTTGAACAAGCAATTGCATTTACAGGAATTTGTACAAACACATTCTCTTGCGCACAAACAAAGTCGTTGAGACACATTTGCACACAAAATCAGGCATGCACTGTCACTCATGAGCGTATACACAGACACACAATATTAGATTATTTGCACAAGAAAATAGTCTTAACTCACAAAGTTTTTCTATGTACAACGCATACTATACTCGAAATTTGTGCTCGTAGATTATTTCAGATGACCTAAAATCTGATCTTGTGATAAACAATGTTGATATCCTCCAAAAATAACCTTTATGCTAAGCTTCTGCTTGAGAAGATGTGATCTTCCCTTCGGTGTGTAAAAAGAAGGAACATTCTCAACACATAGTACATGTAGTACAAATAATTAAACTCTGAATACAGTATCATCAGATTGAGGATACACTATGTGATAAGTTCTCGTGAGAGAGGATCCCAACCTATGAGGGGAAAAGCGGCTCTAGGGCTCTCTCGCTCTGCTCCTAAGGTCGATACTCTGTTTGCGTCGAGGCATCAAGGGTGTGGTCATCCAGAGCGTGGCGGTACCTAGGATCTCTCATCGACCCTAGATCTGCTACCGCCCCGATCTCCATGCATTTTCATCGTATTGTTGGTGGTAGAGGGGAGAAATGCGTGAAAGAGGTGATGGTGACAACATGGTGAAGAGGAGGCGGAGTCCGAGGTAAAGGGGAATCGATAGGGAGGAGGTGTTGGCGGCGGTGAAGTCAGGAAGCCCTAGCAGGCATGTGTGAAGGTGGGAGGCAAGAGCCGTGAATGACCCTGATTTCTTCCAGCCGGGTACCCGGATTACATGGGTTTTTTTCCACCGGGTTGAGTGGGTCATTTCTCATGGGTACCCGCCCCGAAAATCTTTCATGGGTACCCATGAATTTAGGGGCAAAACAATTGGGTTGGGTCGGGTACCCATTCGACCCGGGATTTTGCACACCCTTACAAATAAACAATCTGTAGTTAACATTTTCAATATTACAATTTATCGATATTTTGGTATTTTTTTTGCGGGGGTGCAATTATGCTCCTCACGTATCCACTCGTGAAATAAGAAAATTCTGATATATGTTAAAAGGAAAATAAAAACGTTTCTATGACAAATGTTATTATTGTCGTTTAAAAGATAGTTCTCGAGTAAGATCACATGCATTCGCAGCAAACAAGAGGATATATCGTCCTGTATTAAGTAATCCACACGTGACGTATAGGGTTGGCTTCTAGGATTCGCATAGGCAATCGATATTTGGGTGATGACCAACAATGTTAGGAGACCAGACCTTAAATTGGGGCATTCCAAAGGCCATATTATTGACTTCAGGGTTTTGGGTCACCTAAAACCCCATGAGGAGTTACCATCCCGACCCAAACACGTCCGTTAGCAGTCATCACCTGCCAGGGTAGGCAGACCCAACGGCCACCACCTTACTCGTTAGGTACATTCTTAGTCACGCACACTTGCATTCATATATATGTTCCTTCGTTTTTTTTCAATAAAGAAATTTCCAAATATATAAATATATATATATATATATTATTGTCATTTTGATTAGATGGTTTGTGCAGAATGCAAAATCACCATCACTACTTTTCCCGTTCAAATCTTTGACCTTTCGAAAACATAGGATTCGATGAATTGAACTCCTCACGTCCATTGACACCATTATTAAATTTAGATTAGAATTTCGTAAGGAGCAGGCGTGCCTTCACCTATCAGTTTATGCTTCCATGATAAATTTCCTTAACTATCACCATTAACCTTAACCTACGGAGATGAAGTCAGATACTACGAGCTTCCCATTACGAACGAGCCATTTTGTGATCAACCGAGATGTTTGAACGAGCCGTTTTCGTGATCAGAAGCACGGAAAGGAGAACAGAGATTTAGCAGCAACTATAACTTTGTTTATGGCAAAAATCGATTTGATTTACAGCAATTCCGCAGGGGTTATCCCCGCAATTAATGGGTGGTAATACACCAGCAATATCTACCAAAAACGTACTCCTCGCCGGTGAAGCAGAGCACCCGCCGGAGGAGCCTTCGGGGAGGTGGCAGCGGATTGTAATCCAATCATCATCGTCCAATGAGGAGCCGAGTTCTGACGATGGAGTCGATGCCTGGTTGGTGGACGCCAATTGGCGGATCCTTTCCGATGGGTCGGACGCCGTGAAAGTCGCTTGTTCTTCGCCGTCAGATTCCATCTCGTCTTCTTGGAGCGATTCCCAGAAGCCCTGATCGAGTACGCATTTGGGCGATCTCCAATCGGGATCCGGAGATTCATCGGATCCGACAGTGGAGACGAACGGGTGGCGGAGGAGCTCATCGGCTGTCCACCTCCGACGTGGTTCCCTCTCAAAGCACTTTCTCATGAAATCCTCTGCTTCGGCGGAGACCCACTTCGGTATCTCCGGCGTCTCGCCGGAGAATCCGATCCGATGAATGGCTGAGATCAGGTCGGTGACGTCGCTCCACGGCGAATGGCCGGTGGCCATCTCGATGATCGTACAACCCAATCCCCAGACGTCAGCGGGGTCCCATGCTCTTCACCCCTTGCCGCCTCCGGTGACATGAACAGCGGCGTGTCGCAGAGACGGAGTCAGGGGGAGGGGGGCTTGGCCCCCCGTCTCCCATTAATTCTCTACATATATATTATATTATTATAATAGAATATGATTTATATATAAAATAGTTAACTATAAATAATAATAAGCTGTATATAATGGCCCCCACCTCTTATTTAGAAGGTGTATAGATATGGATATCAGTATTTATTCTGCTATCGTATCTATAGATTTTGGCATCCGTATTTGCATCTGTTTTGAAATGGGTATAGATATCGTTGTCACATTCATAACAACAAAAATCTATATTCGTATTTATATATCCATTTTATATATATAAATAGTTGTATGCTTATTTTTAACTTTATATAACATAATTGTATACCTTCTTTTGTCATTTAGAATATTTATATCATTTGTATTCCATCCAATAAATGTATATTTAACCTAATATACATAGTATTTATAATATTATTCTTTTGCAATTGGTATCCATTTTATATCAATATCTATTTTTTATGGATATCGTAATATATTTTTCATCTGTCAATATCTTTATATGCATCACGTTCATATTTAAAAACAAATAATGATATGTGAACACCTATAACCATATCAATATCCGTATGTCAGCATCCCTAATCGGTCTCATCTCCCAATAAAAAATCATAATATGACATGAATGCAATAATCTAATGATCAACATTTGTAAGTTTTATGTAACTAAATGTTACACATAACCCCACAATAAAATAACTATATAGCGATCTTTTTTAATTCATCACATAACGTCTCTTTTTAAATTGTTAATGACATGTATTATTTCGAGGTGAAATGATTTTTTTTAAACCATAATTTAAATGTGAGGGCTAGTGTGTGAAAAAGTACAAACATGATAGTATAAACAATTGAGATGGAATACATACGTATAAAAAAAATTCAAACCAGTTCGATCCAATCCATAATCTGATGGATTGGACTAGATTCAGATATTTGATGGATTAGAAAAAGATAAAATCCGTTAAGGTAGGATTACACGTGGATTATGCTGAAATCCGATCCAATTCAATCCATATACACTCCTAACATGCAATATTATACAAAATTAGTGCATATATATAGGGGGCAGAGAGCCTGCACCTTGGGGTGTAGGAAACTCCTGCACCCACCTCATTTTTCGATTATTTTTTTATTTTTTTGGATTAAAAGTTGAGGACATTTACTTAATATGTTAAGGGGAATATGTGTTTCAAGTTCATGCAAAACAAACATTCCTAACACGTTCATCTAGATAGGGTCGATTTCAGTAATTCTGAGACCGTTTAAAATTTGGTAGTCTTGATGAAGATGATAGAAGTCTCGAATTAAGTTGAATTTGGAATGACAACATGGTGATACATAGTAATCTAAATCCCCCAATATTTTATTTCAAACAAATCAAAAAATAATGAAAAATTAGGCCGGGTGTAGGGAGTTACCTGCACCCATCGAGGTAGGCTCCTTTTTCTATATATATATATAGTATATCTTTCAAATGAGACATGGTCCTTCCATCCGTAAGGAAGGCCAACGATCTCATGCATACATATTCAATCCGTCGGTTGTTTTTAAAAGCATATTATAATTATAATTTAATTAACCAAAAACTCATTTTGGTCATTGTTCATTATCTAAATATAGTATGTAACAACCCAATTAATCTCCTCATTAATCTCTCTCCCAATCTTTCCCAAAAATCCTACACGTACATCTAAAATATCTCATTAACTCTCTCATCTTTCCATTCATTTCATAATCTCGCATGCAAAGAAAACAGGAGGAGGAGGAGGACGTCGACCGCGGGAGGAAGAGGAGGATGTCGACCGCCGCTCGTCTCCACCGTCGCTCGTCTCCGTCGTCGCTTGTCTCCATCGTGCGCACATCACATGTCTCGTCTCCATCGTCTTCACAAGCCTTGTCATCTCTTCGTCATCTTCATCTCCATCTTCACTGTCAACATGGCCGGCGGGTGGTTCTTCGCACCCTTCATCGACGTCTTCAACGTCGGCATGGAGCTCGATGTTATCCTCCGTCCTTACGTGGACAACTGCACGTGGTCGACATGAAGTTCTTCGTCCCTTCATCTCCATCTTCAACATCGACATGAAGTAGTTAACGATGCCATTCGCATCATCATCAACAAGGCGGAAGTGGGCGACACAGAATTGTTACGTAGAAATACATTTTTCACTTTGTATGACATAATAATGATGTCTATTATACAAATTTGATATGTAGTGTATATATCTGATATGTATTTTACATAACAATTTCGTGCGAATGAAAATTGTCATTTTTTTATATATCTTGTATATTTGATGTGTATTACACATTTTGAATGTGCATTATATAGTGTGGATGAGTATTGTACATATATGGTTGTATTTTACTTATCGATTAGGTGAATGTCTACTGCATTTTTACAAAGAACAATATAAAATTTATTATACAAAAAATCATATAATCGTTACAAAGAAGCATGCATTAATTGCTAATAAAATTGTATTCTACAAAGAACCAAATCAAATTTACAAATAGCTGATTAATTTTGAAGGAACCACAGTAAATACAAAAAACATGCATCGTTACAAAAGGAACTGCAGAATCTACAAAAAAACACATTAGGATACAAACATTGTCCCACGTAACGTCGTCCAGTACAAAACCAGACATTTTCTAATTATGGTATTGCGAAAAATACCAAAATAAAAATAGCTAAATTTAGTATTTCGGAATATTAATTGGTGTGCATAATTAATGCAAAAGTTGATGACCAAAATGCCCTTTGAGCAAATAAAATTGATGATGCTGTTAGATTTGAATCTAACGGATAGGATCGTTGGCCTTCCATAAGGATGGAAGGACCAAGTCCTATTTGAAAGGCCCGCTAAATATATATATTATATATAGGGACCCTTTCAAATGAGGTGGGGTCTCATATGAGATTATAGTGAGCCAACAATAAATACGGTTGGATTAAAATCGGATGGATTGGATCAAAACCACTATCATTATATGGAATGGTTTTGACGAAAACAGATTTCTATATATAGAGAATACAAACGTGCAAATCTTCATGGGATAGTAGAGAAAAAGACGGATCTACAAATTAGGCAAAACTAATTTCTTTAAAAACAGACGCCAGGACGGCTAATTTATATAGTGAATAGCAAATAGTTCAAAAAATATTACTTTTTTGGGATAGTTTATTGAATAATACTTTAACGAATTGCTATTGTACGATACTTTTTTGAAATAAAGCTAATAATTTACAAAATTTGTTCATATTTGTTGGTTTTAAAAGCAGCATATATAGTATATCTATGTCATGAGGATTAGTTAAAAAATTCGTATCCTTATGATAACGATGGTTCATTACAACCAATTTCCTTTATTGAACAATGTAAAATGTTTTGGATTGTAAAATTTATTAACAGATTTAATAATAAAATGTTACTTCGAAAATTTGAATACATTGACACAAATTTGAAATTGGAACGTATAATAATACAAAGATTCTAATAGAAAACGAAATAACATATACTACTGAAATTTTAAAATTAATCAAATATTAAAAGCTGATGGCCTCAACAAAGTATACTACGCTTTTTTAAAATAAAAATAAGATTATAAATTTTTGAAATTTTGTACTTCTGTAAGATTGAATTGTAATATTTTTTTTGATAAACTTGATTTGAATTTTTACAAATGTTTGAAGATATTTTGAATAACTTATACTATATTACAAAAATTGATTGCATTAAAAAAATACAATTCCTATTAGATGTTCCTGACTTTATATATATTAAAATTTTAAATTAATCTTAATATGAAAAAACTAATTAACTAATTATGAGAATGTATCGTAGAGTGATAATGATAATAATAAAAACAAGGAAAGTAATAAATTACTTCCGTAAAGGGAGCTCACGGTCAGCTCCGACATTTCCGCCTCATTAAATCGACATAATAAAATTGATGATAATAAATATTTCCAAATTGAACAAAATAATCGGATTTGTAGTTAATAGGTTAAGAATTTCCATAAAAAAAGGAGGGACGACGGTTTTGGTTGGTGGTTTTCTATTGCAAAATCGGATTTAATCATGTCCATCAATTCAAATCAAACGGCTATAAATTGCGGCTCATCAAAATCACAATGAGACCCCGTCTCATTTGAAGTTTCTCCTATATATATATATATATATATATATATATATATATATATATATGCATATGCGGATGGGAGCTTGCACCAAGGTGCATGTAACTTTACATGCACCGGTGCTTATATCTTCCACATTTTTTTTACTTTTTTGGAAAATACCACCATGTATATTCATCCATATATCCCTCCAATTATGTCATTCGAATTTCGTCAGAAACAGAGACTCATATGAACCTCCATCCAGAACAGGTAATTTTAACGGTCTTAGAATTGTTGTAATCGACTTGTTCTGGATGGAGGTCATAGGAGTCTCTATTTCTGACGAAATTCGAATGACATATTGGAGGGATATATGGATGAATATACATGGTGGTATTTTTCAAAAAAGTAAAAAAATGTGGAAGATATAAACGCAGGTGCATGTAAAGTTACATGCACCTTGGTGCAAGCTCCCCATCCTCTCATATATATATATATAATATATATATATATATATATATATATATAGGGACCCTTTCAAATGAGGTGGGGTCTCATAGAGATTATAGTGAGCCAACAATAAATACGGTTGGATTAAGATCCGATGAATGGGATCAAAACCACCATCATTATATGGAATGGTTTTGTCGAAAAAACATTTCTATGTATAGAGAAAACGAACGTGCGATTTTAATGGGATAGTAGAGAAAAATGCGGAACTACAAATTAGGAAAACTACTTTCTTAAAACAGATGCCAGGGCTAATTTATATAGTGAATAGCAAATAGTTCAAAAAATATTACTTTTTTGGGATAGTTTATTGAATAATACTTTAACGACTTGCTATTGTACGATACTTTTTTGAAATAAAGCTAATCGATTTACAAAAATTTGTTCATATTTTGTTGGTTTTAAAGCAGCATATATAGTATATCTATGTCATGAGGATTAGTTAAATAGCTTAGGAGAATAAAAAATTTGTATCCTTATGATAACGATGTTTCATTACGACCAATTTCTTTTATTGAACAATGTAAATATGTTTTGTATTGTAAAATTTATTAACAGATTTAATAATAAAATGTTACGTCGAAAATTTGAATACATTGACACAAATTGAAATTGGAACGTATAATAATACAAAGATTCTAATAGAAAATGAAATAACATATACTACTGAAATTTTAAAATTAATCGAATTTATTAAAAGCTGATGGCCTCAACAAAGTATACGACGCTTTTTTAAAATAAAAATAAGATTATAAATTTTTTGAAATTTTGTAATTCTGTAAGATTGAATTGTAATTATTTTTTTGATAAACTTGATTTGAATTTTACAAATGTTTGAAGATATTTTAAAATAACTTATACTATATTACAAAAATTGGTTGCAATAAAAAATACAATTCCTATTAGATGTTGCGACTTTATGGAGACCGTCCGAATGACCAAGGCAAAGGTGTCTAAAAGGTCGTTGAGACCTCAATCACTCAGACTCGGGTCAACAAGAAAAATGAACCACTCAATACAGATAAATCAATCAAACACGAGAAGCGGTCCTGCTATATGTTTACCTGTATAGCACCCAGGGTCGAACTCGAGGAGCACGGATTGGCCGAAGGCCCTACGAAGTAGTAAAAACCAATAAAATAAAGAAACAAAATGTTTTAGTTGTTTTTAATTATTTTATATTTTTTTGGATTTTTAATATGTAAAGAAAATAAGAAAAACAAAAACAATCACATTTTGACAATTTATTTAATGCATCAAAAATCAAGCAAAAATTCAAACAAAAATATTTTTGTGTTTTTTATGTTTTTAATGTTTTTGGTGAATTTTTGATAATCATCTGATGTTTATTTTATTTCTAAAAATCAAACAATAGCAAAAACAAAAGGTACTGTCCAGCCGAGCCAAGAAGCCCTAGATAAAATATCTAAGGGCCTCAAAATGGCCTGGAGGTAATTTTCCCTGTAAAATAGAGGAAACAAGGAAATTTTGGGTACCAAAGTTATTATTTTTGGGTTTTTAATTTATTTACTAGAATTTTTATGGGTTTTTTGGTGTTTTAAATTTTTAAGGTTTTCCAGTGGTGAAAAATAGCCAAAATTGGCTAGAAAATCAAAGAACACAAACTAAACAGTAGCTAATTTTTATAGAATTTTTAGAGGAGTTTTTATATTTTTTTGTGATTTTCCAATCTAGACAGAAAAAATAAAGGTTTTTGAATTTTTAAAAATAGCAAACAAAATCAAAAATGTCCTCAAAATTCACAAAAATCCTACACCATGGCAGGAGCCATGTATCAAATTTTCATCGAATTGGAGGTGGTTTGATATTTTATTCAAAAATAACAAAAGGGTACTGTGCATAGGGACTGAAATGCAAATACCCAAAGTTCTGGGGGTCCCGGTGCAATTAACCCAGCAAAACACGCGCCAAGCGCGTGCCTGGGGCACTCAGGGACCTATGTGTAACGAAAATAAGTCCCGAGGACCTATTGGTAACACGTACCAAAAGTCCAGGGGCCTTAGTTGCAAATAACCTAAAAATAACGCACATGCGTAAAACAACCACGCACAAGGTATAAATGCAATTAATTAAAAGTTTCATTCATTCATGAACAATTAGAACTACAAGGCATAGATTGCAAATACACCAACAAAACACGTGACGAAGCACGTGGCTCACAACAGGAGGGGTATAAGTGCAAATATCTAAAGCTCAGGGTCCTCCCATGCAATTAAACCTAAAACTAAACAACGTATTTAAATATTTACAGGACTCAAACGAAATAAAACAAAGATAAGGGCCTAAGGGAATTACCCTTTATTAAGCTGGGATCGTTGGATGCGCTCCACGTGGCTGATGGAGGGCTGGAACTGGTGGGCGCTCCGGATCGTCCCTTCTCCTGATCGAACGCTGCAGGATGCTCCAGGGATGGACGGCCAAGATCTCAACTGGAGCGAGACAGGGGCGATCGACGGTGGCAGGAGGGTCTGGATGAACAGGCGGCCGGCGAACTTCGCCGGCCTCGTGAAGCGTCTCCGGCCTCCTCTGCTGCTCCTGAATATCGGAGGAGCTCCGGTGTGAAGGTGCGCACCAGCTGATGGTCTCCGATGCCCCAGCCGAGCTCGGGGGAGCTCGACGAGGGTGGCGGAGCTGAAGCTCCTGGTTGAATGTCGAGAGGCCTCAGATGGCCTCCTCTGGACCTGCAAACCACTCAGGAGATTCACGGGTCGAGGGCAAAGTGCCTCGACCCAGTTAGGCGTAGTGGGGATGGTCGGTGCGTCGGGGCGACGGGCTCCGGCGAAGGTGGAAGACGGTGAAGCCCGGTTCCCAGCTCCTGTGCGAGCTGGGTTGAGTGAGTGGGTGCAGAACGTGCGGCGAGGAAGCGAACGTGTGGGTCGGGTCCGATGGTCGAACGGTGGTCGGAACTGGGGTGAATCGAAGGAATACGACGGCGGGACGAATTGGGGCAAAATGGAAATCAGATGAAATGGCTAAGCTAAGAGGGTACCTGGGTGAAGGAATGGGTTGTGGTCGAGCTTGCGCAGCTCTGGGTCTTCGCCTCAAAGAACGCCGACGTCGAGGCTCGAGCTCCAACTCAGGGCGGAGCACGGCGGTGATGAACTCGTCGGATCAGTGGTATCCTCCTCCTCGCCTCGCTGCAACAGGTGGAGACGCTCGCTGTCACTCGTGCGATCACTCTGGAGCTCACAGGGAATAAGGGAATGACCAAAGATGCATGAATGGGTGGCGGAGCTCGCTTGTGTAGGCTGGAGGGATCCGAGAAGAAAGGCTCGGGTAGGGTCATGGTGGCGCGCGGATCCCGAGGTTGATGCCGGCGAGGGTGTCCGGATGGCGGGAGGTGCAAAACGGAGCCGGGGTTTGGGTGATAGGCAATCGGGTTGAGCGGGGAAAATCCGAGAAGTTGGGTCTGCCACTCAAACCCGTGGGAAGTGGTCCTGGGGGGCCAGTTGGACCGGGCGGTCAACATCCCAGGAGCCATGCGGTTCGGCCACGTGGCTGAATCTTGAGATGACAAATACACATAGCTAGGGGCCGAATCTGCAAAAACTCAAAATATGAAATATTTTTATTTTTATTTTTTTTCTATTTTTGGTGATTTTTAATTAATTTTTGGAAATAAAAATAAGATATTTACATTATATAGCTATATATAGGTATATACAATATATACAAGGTTTTGATTTTTGATTTTTATTTATTATTTTTATACAATTTTATCCTTATTTATTTTTATTTATTATAGAATAAAATAAGGAATAAAAGGGTGTTTTTATTTTATTTTTATTATTTATGTACATAAGTAAAATAAATAGATATGTACGTATATATACATGGTATATGTACAATGTATTTTTGTATTTTGATTTTTCTCTTTTTATTTTGTTTTGATTTTGATTCTTTTTATTTTATTTATTTACAATATAACATAGAATATTTACAAAAAGTTTGGAAAATAACTTTATTTATTTACAAGGTTACATAAATGTAGAAGCATGGTTTATATACAATGATGAAAGGGTATTTTTGATCTTTTTGATTTTTAATTTTTCTTTTGTTTTTATATTAATAATATATATAAGTCTTTACAAGCATATTTTGGTGAGGAAAAAAATATTTTTATTTATTTACATAGATATATACACATGATCCCCTATCTCCCTCTACTTGGCTTTTATGCGGTCAGGCCATGCTGAGCACTCCCTTGGGTTAGGTTGCTCAATATTTATTCTAAATATTTCTCTCTTTTCTTTTTAATCTTTATTCTTTTATTTTTGCACAAAAACATGCTAATTAAGGTTTTTAACACAATGCATGCTTTGGTAATTATTCATTTACACATATCTACATGCATTTGCAAAGGTTTTTGTAGCTAAAATATAAGAATAAAGAGTGATGAATGGGTATTCATCACCCCCTATACTTAACTTTGCTAGTTCCTTAGCAAACACTTTTTTGAAAAAGAAGTGAAAAAGAAAGAAAGAAAAAGAAAAGAGGATGTACATGGATCAAGGTTGATTATTAAACTTGCCTTCATTAAATTGGGGTATGGAGCTCGATCAGATCTTTGGATTATTAATGTGTCGGAACCTTATTTAGACTTAAGCTTAAAACCTAACAGCCTCTAAGTTCCACTAATCTATCACCAAGACTCCTCAATGCTCCAGATCAGAACAAGTCATCAATCACAAACCCTGAAAGACCATGAATCTTTTCTTGTCCTGTGAATGTGAAGTCTAGCTCTCCACCTCAGAAATGGCAACTTGACAACCCTCCCTAACAAGGTAACTCTATGACCTCAATCTGGCCACTCTTTCTCGAGGAGCAGGGTATTCCCTTCTAAGTTCAAGTACAACTGGCTCAAGAAGAGGGGGAAGAAGAGAATGGGTCAAGGCCAGTGTAGCCAAGTACCCTTGGGAGCTTGACCAGCTACAACAGGTGGATCATGAAACCAAGCTTTGCTTATTTGCACTCTATATACATTACTCCGGTGGGATAATCATTTCTTCTCTCAGACCCACACTTTTTGGAGTTCTTTCTTTGCACATTTTTTTCAAGTGCATCTGTACAACATATACATGTGCAGCATATATACAAGGAGTTTTTCCTCTTGAGCCAGTAGACTATCCCTCTTTGAAGCTTTATTGCAACCCACAACTCCCGTCGTTAGACCTCATGGCAACCAGACCAAGTTGAGACGCACTTCTTTCACTAATAAGAAGAGAGAGTTCCGCCTAGAAGTACTACCCTCATATGCTACCCCAAGTCAAGGAAGACTGCCTCCTCACCACCTCATCCGTAGAGAGCTCGGTGCATAGTGCTGGTGTCCAAGTAAAGCCATAATCTATATGAGTCATGCGTTGTTGTTAAGTGCTCTACTTAGGCTCATTGAGATGACATGTGATCAAAGCCTAGTGGACTCAAAGAATTAAGTCACCATGGACCTGAAAAGCCTTAAACCTAAGTCCTATAAGGTTCCTCTTAGAAATTAGGTGGATTAGATCTTAATCAAGCTCCATTTCTCAATTTGATTCCAGGCTAGTTTAAATGTCAACTATCATCCAGAAAAAACTATATACATATGTACAAAAAAATGCTTATTTACACATTTTTTACAATCATGCAAAATTTTTGAAAAATGTTTTGAAATCATGAATGGATGATGCATGAAGTGCAAGTTTTGCAAAAAGATATTTACACAAGATTTTTTGCAAACTTTATGATTTCAAAACATTTTGGAAAAATTTTGTACTATATACATAATTTCGATACAAAAATATTTACATAAGCTTTACACAAAGATTTTTGAAATCATTTTTACAAAAATAATTTGTACACTAGCTATGTATGTGCAAATAAAGAAGATTATGTACATGAAAATTTTTTAATTTTTGTGGTTTTTAGCCATTTTATTTATTAACACACTCACACAAAGTACGAGTTATGGCTAAAGTATATATGAAATATATACACACCCCCCTATACTTAGCTCGAACGTTGTCCTCAGAGTCAAGAGCGATGAAGAAGACATAAATCGTGCTAAGAGTCAAGAGCGATGAAGAAGACATAACTCGTGCTAGGTATAGGAAAGTGAAAAGAAAGGCTATACAAAAAGGAAATGAAAAGTCAAGAGGGACCCAGGTCTCCCCCCTATACTTAGGATCAAGTAATCCTAAGTATAGCAGGCTGTATACTAAGGGAAAACCTGAGTGCAGAATGTACAGGGTCTACCCCCCCTATACTTAGGGTGAAATATCCCTAAGTATAGGCAGCAAAAACAGGGGTAGACAGAAACAAAAGAAATACCCGAAAGGCCTCACATCCCCCCTATACTTAGGGTAGAGTGCACCCTAAGTATAGCATAATCCTAAGACGAAGGAAGGGATGTGGGACAAAAGAATGTGGTGATATGGACATCTGGATCTATACAAGGCAGAAGATCAGTGAAACTCAGGCGTGAGATGCATTAGATGTGAGTCAAAGACCACATCTCACGCAAAATGAATAGGGGCAAGATCAACGACCCGCGGCTCATGATCTAGAAATGGTTTGAGCCGCTGGCCGTTCACTCGAAAGGTACTCTCAGAAGACAACTCGGATATATCTATGCTACCGTTGTCGTGTACCTTTCTAACTAGATAAGGTCCCTTCCATTTGCTCTGTAGCTTCCCTGGAAATAATCGTAGCCTCGCATCAAACAGCCATACTCTCTGTCCAATCTCAAAATGCTTGTGGCTGATATGAGAATCATGCCACTCCTTGACTTTCTCCTTATAATGTAGGCTGCTTGAGAAAGCTGCATCTCTAAGCTCCTCCAGGGCAGCTAGCTCTGCCCTCCTCTGGTCTCCCATACCATCTGGATCCATCAAAATATCTGTAACTGCCCAGAGTGACTTGTGCCTCAGCTCAACAGGTAAATGGCATGGCTTTCCATACACGAGGCGAAAGGGAGATGTGCCCAAAGGTCTCTTGAAAGACGTCCTATATGCCTGATGAATCCACGTTTCATCATCTTTATTCTATCATTTTGGCCTTAAAAACCCTAGTAAATGCGTGTAAATAGGCTTAATATATGCATTTTAGCATTCATGCATATGTGTGTAAATATTGTATAAAATGCGGTTTTTAAAGCCAAAATTATAGAATAAAGAAAAGAAAAGAAAAAGAATAAAATATTGTAAATATTTTATGACCCGAAACCCCGAGACCTAGGCATCTTGATGAATAGGTCGACAAGGAATAAAGTAGGGGAGATAAGGTCAGAAACACAGATAAAATACCTATACATTATATTCATTCTTTATTCATTTTGGGACCTATTTTTGGTTCCACTTTTTATACATCAAATAAAGAAACTTTGAACATGAAAGTTGTAGATAATTTTATAAAGAAAAATACAAAATTAATTTCACAAAAAATAATGTACAGATAAAAAGTTATGGTCTGAATAAAAATCCAGAATCCCAACTTCTCAGACCCGTATCTCACAAATAAAAACTCCAAATGCAGCGTACTCACCTTTAATTGTATATAGAAGAAAATAATCTAATTAATGGTGGTGGTTTCGCATTTGGCGGAGCTACGGTTTGAAAGTTGACTTTTGGACCCCTATTGTATACTTGTACATATTAAAATATTCAATTTATTATTTATTTATTATTGTATATTTTTATAATGTTGTAAATAATACTTATAATAATTATGTGCATTAAAATTAGAATAAAAACATAAATAAAATACAAAGAAAAATACTTGCATATATTCAATACATAGGTATTATACATACACTTATACCTATATAAAATACACTTCTATTTTATTAAATATACAAAATGTATCAATAAAATAAAATAAAAATATATTTGTGTATATAAAAGTATTTTATAATTTTAGAAAATAAAAACCAAAATAAAATAAATTAAAAATACCTAAATAAAAATAAAATACTTAAATATATAGATATAGATACCTATAGGGGTATAAATGCAAACTTATAAAAATACACTTCCTAAAAATAAATAAAAATCACTATAAAATACTTTATAAAAAAATAAACATTTTTTATTTTATAATTAAAAATCAATAAAATCATCTTCTATTTTTAATTGATTTTATAAGCATTATTTCCAGGGATTTTCCTGGTTGGTCCACGTGGACCAACCAGGTGGCCAGGAAAGTTGACCCGCTGGTCAACTTTCCTGCCTCCTCCCTGCTGTGTGTCAGAATGACTTTTGACCCGTTTTCTCGGTTTTTTCGAGGCTTGTACGCTCCTCGTTTCACTCCAATGTCTTCTTGACTTTTCTTCATCGTGCATCGAGGATGCTCGCCCATATCTCCTCTTGGGCGTTGGACCTCTGACGCGCATCTGGCACCTCGATCAAGGAGCCTCGACGACCATGTTTTCAAAAACCTCCCAACTCCTCCATTCAAGCTTGAACCCCATTTTGACCAAGCTAGAGCCTCGCCAAGCTTTGTTCAGGACCGGAGGCGTGACAGGCCTCCTCCAGCGGCTTGCGTGTTGCTCCGGTGAGGTCGATTGGTCGGCACCACCCATCTCCGGCCATCCATGGCCGTGAGGTCCTATCTCCTTCGCCCCGGCCAAGTGAGGTCTTTTCGATCCATTTCTTTTAGTCTCTAGACAGCCTTAAGTCCCAGCATTCACCTCCTGCCTTTAGATTAGTTTTTTGTTAACTATTTAGCGTAATCCCGCTATCAAACACCTTTGCCGGAGCCCCTCGAGCTCCGGCCAACCTCTCCTTCCATTCCGCCATCATCACCCCCTCATATACGCCACATCCGCCTCGATTTCAGCCCATAACCGCTGGGTTCTGCATTTTGTCGCTGCTGTGTTTACTTGCTACTCGCAGGACCCAAGGGAGGTAGCGAGCTTCATCGTTTTTGCTCAAGGAAGAGCCGCAGGGACGCCGGAACTTCGACGCGCAGCCACGGGCCCTCCGTTGGTCTTTGGCTCGATCTGGGGCACCTGGAGGCTTTGACGTTGCTGCAGGAACACCAAGAACGTGTCGGAGGAGATCCAGGAGCACGGAAGCTCGAGCTTCGGCGAATCCAAACTCGCCCCGCTCGAGCTCCTCGTGTGTTCTTCCAAGTCCATCTATAGCCGTCAGATCTGCTCTGTTCTTCCCGCATAGCAGCAACCGTTGGATTCTTCAAGCCAGGGCCGTTCGATCAGTGAAGCGACATCTAATCTCGGCCGTATACGTGAAGGGGCATCGCGGGCTGTGGCTCTGCCACGTGGGTTAAGTGAACTATCGCGCACCGTCAGATCGTCCCGTGGATGGGCATTTTTGCATCGTAAGCCCACCACTCTTTTGTATTTAAAACTTAATGCTGAAACATTCCTCTGCAGTTGACTAATTTTTGTAACATTTATAATTGCACCCCCAAACTTCTGTGGTTTTGCATCCGAGCCCATCCCAGGCGCGCGTGCAAGTCACGTGCATCCTGGGATTTTTGCACAAGTAACCTTGCGTGTTTTGTGATTGATCTTTAGTCCTTAATAGTTAAATTGCAGTACATATATTTGTGGACATTTTGCGCAAAGGCCCTCGCCCTTTCCGTATATTACAAAAACGCCCCTGGCCGCATGCTTTTTCTTTTTGTTGTTTGTATTTTATTCATGCATCTATAAAGCCCTAAAAAATCTACAAAAATTAACTTAGATATCTGTTGCATAGTACTTCCACGCCATATTTTTATTTTTCATAATTATTGCATTTTATTATTTATAAAAATTCAAAAACACCTATTTTCAGCACTGTTTGCATTAGAAAATCACTAAAAAATATAAAAACGCTTCAGAAAAATCCCAAAAAAATATATTTTGTGTCTTTTAGTTTGTTTTAACTCCCAGCCAAAAATCATTAAAAAATATAAAACCAAACTCCAAAAAATTGCAAAACTCTAAAAACCTTCATAAAAATTTATAAAATTCATAAAAAAATCCAAAAATAGTGTTTTCTTTTCCTGAATTTTCTTTGTTTTATTATCTTTAAGTGAAAATTAATTTGGAGAATTTTTGCTACTGTTTATTAATTTATTTCTCCATTTTAAGTTTCAGCCTTGCTTTCTACTACTGTTTTCTTTATTTTGATAATTAAAAATACCAAAAACATTCTAAAAATTACCCAAAAATCACAAAAACAGTAAAAAAGTATAAAAAGACCAAAAAGACTTTATTTCCTTATTTTTGAGCATTTTTATCTATTTTTATAAAAACTTTGGTTTCCCTTTATTACATTGTCTTTAATTTCCAATATTGAAAAAGGAAATATAAAAATATAAAATACAAAAAGAAAATATAAAATCAGTAAATTAAAAATCTAAATACAAAATTATAAAATTAAAATTAAATAAAAAAAATATATAAAATTAAAAACCCACAAAAAAATAGCATCATAGACATTTGATCACATTCACACACATTTTTGTGCACTTGTGCCCCGTTCTACCTGTCTGCTCCCTGTGTTCGACCTCTACACATACTTGCACCTATACACATCTTGTTGTAGAGTTATAATAAATTTTAACTCCGCACATTTACTTTCATTGCTTGATATATTTGTCGTGGGTTAATTGTTGTTTGAATCGGGATTTCGAGCGGTCACCGCATCGACTGCGGTTTCGCCTTGTGAAACCGTACGACCCTCCATTTTCTCGGTTCAACAAATGGCGCCGTTGCCGGGGAGCAACAGCGCTTAGTTCGGGTCTTGTTGTGATTGTGATTGATTGTTTATTTCGTGGCTTTCATTTTTGCTATTTTATTGTTCTTTATCTTTGATATACCTGTTGAGCTGTCTAACCCCCTCTCTTGTTGACTTCGTGCGAGGAACCGCGGATCGAGGGAGGCGCTCCACCTTAGGCGCCTACGCACCCACGTGAAGCCGGCATCTGCCAGCCGAGCACCGAAGAGACGAAGAGGAAATTTTGAAGACCGAGCTCTATTTTAGTTGTAGAATTTACTTCCTGCATTTATTTTTGTAATTTAAGTGAGAGAGTGACCTATATTTGTAATAATACAGGTACATCGGACTTGGACTTTAGAGCCTAATTTCCAAGTGATTGTTCACTTGGGGGCTCGTCGCGGTTTTTGTCGGCTTTTCTCGCATTCTTTTATTTTGTTTTGTTTTTCGATTTTATTTATTTTGTGTGATTGAGCCCCTAGCTTTAGGAGTTGCTTGCGATAGACTAAGGCCAAACACCTAATATTTTGCATGTGCCTATAGCCGCGTTTGGACTTAGTCAAATTTTTAAACAGTTGATCATCACCTTCAATCCATCGCGCCGCGAGCTCTCCCCGCAAAGCGCTTTCTCCTACCCTCAATTTGTTGAGCAGAGGAGGGGTGAGCCTAGACCGGACTCTAGGGTTGAGGATTGACGGTCAACTTGTGGTTCTTCCCGCTAATAGCAATTTTTGAACTTAGGGCGATTTCATCGGCTTTGCATTTGCATATAGATAGGTTTCAATTCTGCTGAGCATCCTTGCATGTAGAGTGCTGGAGGCAAGGTGAGCATTTACGCTTTAGCATCCATCATTTTTTACCGCTTGCATTACTTTTCCGACTCTCCCTCTGTTTTTGCCAACTTAGGTGCTCAAAGGAATTGACTCCTCGATAGGATCGTGCATTTCTTCATTAAAAATCCAAAAAAAAGTGATAACCAATAAAATTGGGACTGCTAATATTACTTGACCCTAAAACCGATCAAAAAGAAAACATCTTGTATTGGGGCGAGTAATCCCCTCATTGTCTTCGCTTCTACTTGCTCGCGCACACACTAAGGATTAGTGCCCAAATCCCATATTCAGCCCCCTAAGTGTTTGTGCAAACATTTTGACTTCTCACCTAACTCTAAAACAGACAAGATAAAAAGACCGCTCTTTGCGGTCTCTACCGAGTTGAGTAGGTGAATTGAGGGTTTGACTTGTTTTTCATTTTTGCTTGTGATTGTTTTGTGTGTGTCCTAGATCGCCGCTGCGCACTTGCGCCTTTCTTCTCACTTCTCTTGACTTGACCATCGTGCTCTCCCGATCATTTTATTTTGTTTCGAGACGGCCGACTGGAGCGTATTTTATCCGGACTTTGCGGATCCCTCGTTCACTCCAGCCGGTCCACCTCCTTTTTTCCAGGAGGACTTTGCTCCTGATTTTTGTACATATCCGACTAACCCACTCTTTCAGGATCAAGACTTTGACCTTCACCAGTCATTTCCACCACCATCACCTACACATTTCGACAACCCGCTCTTCCTTGAGTATCCCGATCCGGAATGTGATTTTTATCCACACCCACCGCCCACATTCGACTCACCCGATCCTGAGATTTTGGAGTCACCTTTCATGATATCCACACTTGAGACCTTGAACCAGATGATGGAGCATATGAATTCGAGGATCACTGATCTTACTAGTTTAAATAAGAACCAGAATGCTGCTCCAGTCTTTGAGGATATGGAATCATTTGAGGATTATCATGAGAGCTTGCAATCGCCCAAAATACAAAAAAATGAGAAAAATTTAAAAACACAAAAAGATTTCGGGAGACACACGATCGAGTCAGACAGTGAGGAGAGAGACCACTTACCAGATCCTTGGTCCACACATACATTCACACCCGGTCCCATCTTTGACCCCGAGGATGCCGTTGTACAGACTGCTCTTGGCATGCCTCGTGTATATGTTGATTCCGACTTCCTTCCTTGTATGGAGGAGGTCCAAAAATACAAAAAAATGCTGACTGAACCCGAAGTGGTGGCCACCATACATGAGATTATCCGTGCCCCACTTCAGCAGGCCATGACCGATTTATCTGCTCCTCTTCCCAAGAAGAGAAAGCGGAGGAGCAGATCTGAGCGTCATATTCTGACCATGGCCACTGCCCTCGCCATCACACATCGTCCCATTCCTAGGAAGAAGAACACTGCCACACCTTTCATTAGCTGCACCATCTCTGACTTCACATGTGATCGCACTCTCCTAGACGGCGGTGCTTCGATAAGCATCATACCCTTCTCGCTGGTACAGTCTCTTCATTTAGGGCCTCTCAAGAAAACCAGGATGATCGTACAGTTTGCTGATGGATCAATAAAGAGGCCGAAGGGTATCCTTGAAAACGCCGTCGTATCGATTCAGGGCACGAGCCACAATGTTGATTTTGTCGTATTGCCTATGGAGACCTCCACAGGGGAGCACTCTCCAATCATCCTGGGACGACCATTCCTCGCCTCTGCGAGAGTCGTTATTGATTACGGATCAGGAGAGATTCGCTTCCTCTCTGCTGACGAGAGCGAAGCATTGATCACCGCACCCACTGCCGACCAGAGACCTGCACCTGATGTGACCACACCTATCTTGGCTGACCTCGAGGACCATGACCTTGATGATACTATCAGAGAATTTTGTTGTCTATTGGATTCCACTGAGACCCGAGAATTCCTCCCGGTTGAGGAAAACTTGGAAAGCATGGACCTCGACGTTCCTTCTTCTGGGACTTGGCGTTGTGTTGATGACATCCGCGGGATCTACACGATTGACACCTTTGAGCGGAGGGCAAGTTTAGAGACTATACAGGACGGACATGCTTTGACTACTTCCACCGATGAGTCCGCTCCTGTTCATGTAGATGCTGATGAGCCAAAGGCCGAATTTGATTTTGTTGCTTTTCTTCAGAGATTCGAGCCTTTTGATGAAAAAGATGATCCAGTTGAGATTATAGAGGACGAACAGAGTTCGACTACTTCCACCGATGAGTTCGTGCCTTTTGATTTTGACTTGGACGAGACCTCGCAGGACGACTCTGAGTACACTACTTCTGATGATGATGAGTTCGTCCCATTCCACTTTGATATCAGTGAGACTCCCAAGGCCGGACCTAGCCGTACTTCTTCCACTACTCCGTCTGTGCCTTTACACCCTAGGACCACTGAGGACTCACTCCCTGTCGACCCTGATCGGATTCCGTCCACTATGGACCCCGATGTCGACCTGCACCACACTAGATCCATTCCTCCGCGGTCCCGCAAGAAGGTTCGCTTTCTACCTTCTTGACCCTCTGTACATCCATCCTGTTGTACATTCGTGTTGTGTACCTCCGTCTCTCTTTCGTATTGCTCGTCCACCCATTCTCATGTTGGCCTAGCTTAGGACGTACTTTGTCCTAAGTGTAGGGGGGTGGACGAGCCGAGTGTTCTTTCATCGTTCCGTGTCATCACTCCTGTCGTTGCCTATACTTAGGGCTTCTTTCATCCTAAGTATAGGGGGAGTGATGCGTACATCCTCACGATCTCTTCTTCCACATTCATCTCTTTTCTTCTTTTCTTCTTGTCTTCTTTTCCTCTTCTATCTTCTTCATCTACCGAAAAGGTGCCGCCCCTTTTTGTCGGTCTTCTATACTTAGGACGTACTTTGTCCTAAGTATAGGGGGGGAGTGCACCCCGAGTTTTTCTATTCCTCTCGATCCTCTCCATTGTCTCCTCTTCTTGTCTATACTTAGGGATATCTTACCCTAAGTATAGGGGGAGACAATCTGAGTATGATCTGTTCATTCCCACCCTTGACCCTCCCTGCTTTGTGTACAGTCTGCTATACTTAGGATTATTTGATCCTAAGTATAGGGGGGACGGTCAACTTCTCATTCATTAATTCATTCATTTATTCTTTATTATTTAGACTTGTCTATACTTAGTACGAGTTATGTCTTCTCTTTTCTCTTCGATCTATGAGGACATAGCTCAAGCTAAGTATAGGGGGTCGTATATACTACGTATATACTTTAGCCATAACTCATACTTTCGTATTTTCCTAATAATATGGCTAAACATTCTTTAAAATTCATTAAAAATCCTTAATAAAAAGATGTGGTTATTCCTCAAATTCTTTTTGTATTTACTGATTAATAAATCAGGTGAAAATGTTTTTTGCAAAATGTTTGAAAAATAGTTTGAAAATCTTTGTGAACATCTATTGAAAACTATTTTGAAAATATTTTGTTTCGTGTTTTCAACCTGTGTGAAAAATGTGTGGATTGTAAAATTTCTTTTCTTTGTGTGAAATAAAAATGTTTGAAAAATGATTTGCAAATGGTTTGAAAAATGGTTGCAAAAATGATTTGAAAAACCTATATATACTGTTTTGAAAGCCTTTGCAAAATGATTTTCAAATGCGTGTAAAATGTTTGTAAAAATTATTTTGGACTATAGTTTTCAAAAATTGTGTGTAAATTGTTTTCAAATAAATTTGAGGAATATACACATCACACCAAAATCCATCTTATGTATATATGTATAAAATTGACCACTTACCCTTGTAAATTCTTAAAATCCACTTCTTGTATATATAAGAAGCACTCCCGTGTACATATTTTAACCCATTTTCAGCCAAAATCTTTTATGTTTTCAAAAATTCCCAAAAACATTTGCAAAAAAAAAAAATTAAAATCCAAAAACATTTGAAAAATCTTTTTGAAAAATACAAAAAATGCATGCATCATCTTTTCAAAAATCCATAAAAAGTTCAAAATACTTGAAAATTGCATCACAAAAATATTTTCTACATTGCATTGCATGGCATTCGCATTTTTCGGATTGAGTTTGATAGTTGAACGAGTCTAAGTAAAATCCGGAGATTGGAGCTTGATTGGACCTTAAAATCTACCTAATAACAGGAACCTTATAGGAACTGGGTTTGAGGTACTTCAGGTCTAGTTGACTTAATTCTTTGAGGATCACGGGACTTGGTTCAATGGATTCTTGACTGCCTAAGTAAAGTATTTCAGAGCACACGCACGACTCTTGTTGATAATGACCTAACTTGGACACCTGCACCTTTCACATGGCTCAACTCAGTTGGAGTGGTGAGGGGATTGGATTTGCCGGCATGAGACGCACACAAGTGGAAACATTTGTCCTCCTCTAGGGAGGGAAGTGCACCCCAACCCGTCCAGTGATTAGGAAGTCTAAAGACAGGAGGCTGTGGGTTGCGATAAAGCTTCAAAAGAGGGATAGTCTACTGGCTCAAGAGGAAAAACTCCTTATGTAAATGCTGCTGTATATAGTATTTAAAAAAAAAAAAGAGTTCAGGCATGTACAAAAATAAAAAGCCTGCAAAGTATGTACAAATGTTGTAAAGTCAATAAGCAAGCTTGAGTTGCAAAGTCATATCATGTGAAGCCTGCAGCAGGATGACTTGACTACACTGGTCTTGCATCCAAGGATAGGTAGCTACACTGGCTACCGTCCATTCTTCTCTTCACCCCCTCCTCTTGAGCTGGTTGCCACTTGAACTTAGAAGGGAATACCCCGCTCCTCCAGGATGGAGTTATTGGATTGGGGAATCATTGGGTTGTCGTACTGGAGAAGTCAGTTTCTTTGTCATTCTAGTTGGGGAGAGCCACCATCACTTACACTGTACGAGTCAGATTCATAGTCGTAAGGGTTTGCGTATGAGTTGAGATATTTCTGACCTGGCTATTGAGGAGACTTGGACAGAGTTTCGGGATTCTCAGGGACTGTTGGATTTCAAATTCGGTTCTCAATAAGGTTCCGCCCACACTAAAATTCCAAAGGTCCGACTTAAGCTCCAAACTTTGATTTTGTGAAGACAAGTTTGATCATTACACTTAGTCCACCTTCTTCTTTTTCTTTTCTTTATTTTTCTATTTTGCACTTATTGCATAAGTGTTTGCTAGGGACTAGCAAAGGCAAGTATAGGGGGATGATGAATCCACGTTTCATCATCTTTATTCTATCATTTTGGCCTTAAAAACCCTAGTAAATGCGTGTAAATAGGCTTAATATATGCATTTTAGCATTCATGCATATGTGTGTAAATATTGTATAAAATGCGGTTTTTAAAGTCAAAATTATAGAATAAAGAAAAGAAAAGAAAAAGAATAAAATATTGTAAATATTTTATGACCCGAAACCCCGAGACCTAGGCATCTTGATGAATAGGTCGACAAGGAATAAAGTAGGGGGAGATAAGGTCAGAAACACAGATAAAATACCTATACATTATATTCATTCTTTATTCATTTTGGGACCTATTTTTGGTTCCACTTTTTATACATCAAATAAAGAAACTTTGAACATGAAAGTTGTAGATAATTTTATAAAGAAAAATACAAAATTAATTTCACAAAAAAATAATGTACAGATAAAAAGTTATGGTCTGAATAAAAATCCAGAATCCCAACTTCCCAGACCCGTATCTCACAAATAAAAACTCCAAATGCACGTACTCACCTTTAATTGTATATAGAAGAAAATAATCTAATTAATGGTGGTGGTTTCGCATTTGGCGGAGCTACGGTTTGAAAGTTGACTTTTGGACCCCTATTGTATACTTGTACATATTAAAATATTCAATTTATTATTTATTTATTATTGTATATTTTTATAATGTTGTAAATAATACTTATAATAATTATGTGCATTAAAATTAGAATAAAAACATAAATAAAATACAAAGAAAAATACTTGCATATATTCAATACATAGGTATTATACATACACTTATACCTATATAAAATACACTTCTATTTTATTAAATATACAAAATGTATCAATAAAATAAAATAAAAATATATTTGTGTATATAAAAGTATTTTATAATTTTAGAAAATAAAAACCAAAATAAAATAAATTAAAAATACCTAAATAAAAATAAAATACTTAAATATATAGATATAGATACCTATAGGGGTATAAATGCAAACTTATAAAAATACACTTCCTAAAAATAAATAAAAATCACTATAAAATACTTTATAAAAAAATAAACATTTTTTATTTTATAATTAAAAATCAATAAAATCATCTTCTATTTTTAATTGATTTTATAAGCATTATTTCCAGGGATTTTCCTGGTTGGTCCACGTGGACCAACCAGGTGGCCAGGAAAGTTGACCCGCTGGTCAACTTTCCTGCCTCCTCCCTGCTGTGTGTCAGAATGACTTTTGACCCGTTTTCTCGGTTTTTTCGAGGCTTGTACGCTCCTCGTTTCACTCCAATGTCTTCTTGACTTTTCTTCATCGTGCATCGAGGATGCTCGCCCATATCTCCTCTTGGGCGTTGGACCTCTGACGCGCATCTGGCACCTCGATCAAGGAGCCTCGACGACCATGTTTTCAAAAACCTCCCAACTCCTCCATTCGAGCTTGAACCCCATTTTGACCAAGCTAGAGCCTCGCCAAGCTTTGTTCAGGACCGGAGGCGTGACAGGCCTCCTCCAGCGGCTTGCGTGTTGCTCCGGTGAGGTCGATTGGTCGGCTCCACCCATCTCCGGCCATCCATGGCCGTGAGGTCCTATCTCCTTCGCCCCGGCCAAGTGAGGTCTTTTCGATCCATTTCTTTTAGTCTCTAGACAGCCTTAAGTCCCAGCATTCACCTCCTGCCTTTAGATTAGTTTTTTGTTAACTATTTAGCGTAATCCCGCTATCAAACACCTTTGCCGGAGCCCCTCGAGCTCCGGCCAACCTCTCCTTCCATTCCGCCATCATCACCCCCTCATATACGCCACATCCGCCTCGATTTCAGCCCATAACCGCTGGGTTCTGCATTTTGTCGCTGCTGTGTTTACTTGCTACTCGCAGGACCCAAGGGAGGTAGCGAGCTTCATCGTTTTTGCTCAAGGAAGAGCCGCAGGGACGCCGGAACTTCGACGCGCAGCCACGGGCCCTCCGTTGGTCTTTGGCTCGATCTGGGGCACCTGGAGGCTTTGACGTTGCTGCAGGAACACCAAGAACGTGTCGGAGGAGATCCAGGAGCACGGAAGCTCGAGCTTCGGCGAATCCAAACTCGCCCCGCTCGAGCTCCTCGTGTGTTCTTCCAAGTCCATCTATAGCCGTCAGATCTGCTCTGTTCTTCCCGCATAGCAGCAACCGTTGGATTCTTCAAGCCAGGGCCGTTCGATCAGTGAAGCGACATCTAATCTCGGCCGTATACGTGAAGGGGCATCGCGGGCTGTGGCTCTGCCACGTGGGTTAAGTGAACTATCGCGCACCGTCAGATCGTCCCGTGGATGGGCATTTTGCATCGTAAGCCCACCACTCTTTTGTATTTAAAACTTAATGCTGAAACATTCCTCTGCAGTTGACTAATTTTTGTAACATTTATAATTGCACCCCCAAACTTCTGTGGTTTTGCATCCGAGCCCATCCCAGGCGCGCGTGCAAGTCACGTGCACCCTGGGATTTTTGCACAAGTAACCTTGCGTGTTTTGTGATTGATCTTTAGTCCTTAATAGTTAAATTGCAGTACATATATTTGTGGACATTTTGCGCAAAGGCCCTCGCCCTTTCCGTATATTACAAAAACGCCCCTGGCCGCATGCTTTTTCTTTTTGTTGTTTGTATTTTATTCATGCATCTATAAAGCCCTAAAAAATCTACAAAAATTAACTTAGATATCTGTTGCATAGTACTTCCACGCCATATTTTTATTTTTCATAATTATTGCATTTTATTATTTATAAAAATTCAAAAACACCTATTTTCAGCACTGTTTGCATTAGAAAATCACTAAAAAATATAAAAACGCTTCAGAAAAATCCCAAAAAAATATATTTTGTGTCTTTTAGTTTGTTTTAACTCCCAGCCAAAAATCATTAAAAAATATAAAACCAAACTCCAAAAAATTGCAAAACTCTAAAAACCTTCATAAAAATTTATAAAATTCATAAAAAATCCAAAAATAGTGTTTTCTTTTCCTGAATTTTCTTTGCTTTATTATCTTTAAGTGAAAATTAATTTGGAGAATTTTTGCTACTGTTTATTAATTTATTTCTCCATTTTAAGTTTCAGCCTTGCTTTCTACTACTGTTTTCTTTATTTTGATAATTAAAAATACCAAAAACATTCTAAAAATTACCCAAAAATCACAAAAACAGTAAAAAAGTATAAAAAGACCAAAAAGACTTTATTTCCTTATTTTTGAGCATTTTTATCTATTTTTATAAAAACTTTGGTTTCCCTTTTATTACATTGTCTTTAATTTCCAATATTGAAAAAGGAAATATAAAAATATAAAATACAAAAAGAAAATATAAAATCAGTAAATTAAAAATCTAAATACAAAATTATAAAATTAAAAATTAAATAAAAAAAATATATAAAATTAAAAACCCACAAAAAAATAGCATCATAGACATTTGATCACATTCACACACATTTTTGTGCACTTGTGCCCCGTTCTACCTGTCTGCTCCCTGTGTTCGACCTCTACACATACTTGCACCTATACACATCTTGTTGTAGAGTTATAATAAATTTTAACTCCGCACATTTACTTTCATTGCTTGATATATTTGTCGTGGGTTAATTGTTGTTTGAATCGGGATTTCGAGCGGTCACCGCATCGACTGCGGTTTCGCCTTGTGAAACCGTACGACCCTCCATTTTCTCGGTTCAACAAATGGCGCCGTTGCCGGGGAGCAACAGCGCTTAGTTCGGGTCTTGTTGTGATTGTGATTGATTGTTTATTTCGTGGCTTTCATTTTTGCTATTTTATTGTTCTTTATCTTTGATATACCTGTTGAGCTGTCTAACCCCCTCTCTTGTTGACTTCGTGCGAGGAACCGCGGATCGAGGGAGGCGCTCCACCTTAGGCGCCTACGCACCCACGTGAAGCCGGCATCTGCCAGCCGAGCACCGAAGAGACGAAGAGGAAATTTTGAAGACCGAGCTCTATTTTAGTTGTAGAATTTACTTCCTGCATTTATTTTTGTAATTTAAGTGAGAGAGTGACCTATATTTGTAATAATACAGGTACATCGGACTTGGACTTTAGAGCCTAATTTCCAAGTGATTGTTCACTTGGGGGCTCGTCGCGGTTTTTGTCGGCTTTTCTCGCATTCTTTTATTTTGTTTTGTTTTTCGATTTTATTTATTTTGTGTGATTGAGCCCCTAGCTTTAGGAGTTGCTTGCGATAGACTAAGGCCAAACACCTAATATTTTGCATGTGCCTATAGCCGCGTTTGGACTTAGTCAAATTTTTAAACAGTTGATCATCACCTTCAATCCATCGCGCCGCGAGCTCTCCCCGCAAAGCGCTTTCTCCTACCCTCAATTTGTTGAGCAGAGGAGGGGTGAGCCTAGACCGGACTCTAGGGTTGAGGATTGACGGTCAACTTGTGGTTCTTCCCGCTAATAGCAATTTTTGAACTTAGGGCGATTTCATCGGCTTTGCATTTGCATATAGATAGGTTTCAATTCTGCTGAGCATCCTTGCATGTAGAGTGCTGGAGGCAAGGTGAGCATTTACGCTTTAGCATCCATCATTTTTTACCGCTTGCATTACTTTTCCGACTCTCCCTCTGTTTTTGCCAACTTAGGTGCTCAAAGGAATTGACTCCTCGATAGGATCGTGCATTTCTTCATTAAAAATCCAAAAAAAAGTGATAACCAATAAAATTGGGACTGCTAATATTACTTGACCCTAAAACCGATCAAAAAGAAAACATCTTGTATTGGGGCGAGTAATCCCCTCATTGTCTTCGCTTCTACTTGCTCGCGCACACACTAAGGATTAGTGCCCAAATCCCATATTCAGCCCCCTAAGTGTTTGTGCAAACATTTTGACTTCTCACCTAACTCTAAAACAGACAAGATAAAAAGACCGCTCTTTGCGGTCTCTACCGAGTTGAGTAGGTGAATTGAGGGTTTGACTTGTTTTTCATTTTTGCTTGTGATTGTTTTGTGTGTGTCCTAGATCGCCGCTGCGCACTTGCGCCTTTCTTCTCACTTCTCTTGACTTGACCATCGTGCTCTCCCGATCATTTTCTTTTGTTTCGAGACGGCCGACTGGAGCGTATTTTATCCGGACTTTGCGGATCCCTCGTTCACTCCAGCCGGTCCACCTCCTTTTTTCCAGGAGGACTTTGCTCCTGATTTTTGTACATATCCGACTAACCCACTCTTTCAGGATCAAGACTTTGACCTTCACCAGTCATTTCCACCACCATCACCTACACATTTCGACAACCCGCTCTTCTTTGAGTATCCCGATCCGGAATGTGATTTTTATCCACACCCACCGCCCACATTCGACTCACCCGATCCTGAGATTTTGGAGTCACCTTTCATGATATCCACACTTGAGACCTTGAACCAGATGATGGAGCATATGAATTCGAGGATCACTGATCTTACTAGTTTAAATAAGAACCAGAATGCTGCTCCAGTCTTTGAGGATATGGAATCATTTGAGGATTATCATTAGAGCTTGCAATCGCCCAAAATACAAAAAAATGAGAAAAATTTAAAAACACAAAAAGATTTCGGGAGACACACGATCGAGTCAGACAGTGAGGAGAGAGACCACTTACCAGATCCTTGGTCCACACATACATTCACACCCGGTCCCATCTTTGACCCCGAGGATGCCGTTGTACAGACTGCTCTTGGCATGCCTCGTGTATATGTTGATTCCGACTTCCTTCCTTGTATGGAGGAGGTCCAAAAATTCAAAAAAATGCTGACTGAACCCGAAGTGGTGGCCACCATACATGAGATTATCCGTGCCCCACTTCAGCAGGCCATGACTGATTTATCTGCTCCTCTTCCCAAGAAGAGAAAGCGGAGGAGCAGATCTGAGCGTCATATTCTGACCATGGCCACTGCCCTCGCCATCACACATCGTCCCATTCCTAGGAAGAAGAACACTGCCACACCTTTCATTAGCTGCACCATCTCTGACTTCACATGTGATCGCACTCTCCTAGACGGCGGTGCTTCGATAAGCATCATACCCTTCTCGCTGGTACAGTCTCTTCATTTAGGGCCTCTCAAGAAAACCAGGATGATCGTACAGTTTGCTGATGGATCAATAAAGAGGCCGAAGGGTATCCTTGAAAACGCCGTCGTATCGATTCAGGGCACGAGCCACAATGTTGATTTTGTCGTATTGCCTATGGAGACCTCCACAGGGGAGCACTCTCCAATCATCCTGGGACGACCATTCCTCGCCTCTGCGAGAGTCGTTATTGATTACGGATCAGGAGAGATTCGCTTCCGCTCTGCTGACGAGAGCGAAGCATTGATCACCGCACCCACTGCCGACCAGAGACCTGCACCTGATGTGACCACACCTATCTTGGCTGACCTCGAGGACCATGACCTTGATGATACTATCAGAGAATTTTGTTGTCTATTGGATTCCATTGAGACCCGAGAATTCCTCCCGGTTGAGGAAAACTTGGAAAGCATGGACCTCGACGTTCCTTCTTCTGGGACTTGGCGTTGTGTTGATGACATCCGCGGGATCTACACGATTGACACCTTTGAGCGGAGGGCAGGTTTAGAGACTATACAGGACGGACATGCTTTGACTACTTCCACCGATGAGTCCGCTCCTGTTCATGTAGATGCTGATGAGCCAAAGGCCGAATTTGATTTTGTTGCTTTTCTTCAGAGATTCGGGCCTTTTGATGAAAAAGATGATCCAGTTGAGATTATAGAGGACGAACAGAGTTCGACTACTTCCACCGATGAGTTCGTGCCTTTTGATTTTGACTTGGACGAGACCTCGCAGGACGACTCTGAGTACACTACTTCTGATGATGATGAGTTCGTCCCATTCCACTTTGATATCAGCGAGACTCCCAAGGCCGGACCTAGCCGTACTTCTTCCACTACTCCGTCTGTGCCTTTACACCATAGGACCACTGAGGACTCACTCCCTGTCGACCCTGATCGGATTCCGTCCACTATGGACCCCGATGTCGACCTGCACCACACTAGATCCATTCCTCCGCGGTCCCGCAAGAAGGTTCGCTTTCTACCTTCTTGACCCTCTGTACATCCATCCTGTTGTACATTCGTGTTGTGTACCTCCGTCTCTCTTCCGTATTGCTCGTCCACCCATTCTCATGTTGGCCTAGCTTAGGACGTACTTTGTCCTAAGTGTAGGGGGGTGGACGAGCCGAGTGTTCTTTCATCGTTCCGTGTCATCACTCCTGTCGTTGCCTATACTTAGGGCTTCTTTCATCCTAAGTATAGGGGGAGTGATGCGTACATCCTCACGATCTCTTCTTCCACATTCATCTCTTTTCTTCTTTTCTTCTTGTCTTCTTTTCCTCTTCTATCTTCTTCATCTACCGAAAAGGTGCCGCCCCTTTTTGTCAGTCTTCTATACTTAGGACGTACTTTGTCCTAAGTATAGGGGGGGAGTGCACCCCGAGTTTTTCTATTCCTCTCGATCCTCTCCATTGTCTCCTCTTCTTGTCTATACTTAGGGATATCTTACCCTAAGTATAGGGGGAGACAATCTGAGTATGATCTGTTCATTCCCACCCTTGACCCTCCCTGCTTTGTGTACAGTCTGCTATACTTAGGATTATTTGATCCTAAGTATAGGGGGGACGGTCAACTTCTCATTCATTAATTCATTCATTTATTCTTTATTATTTAGACTTGTCTATACTTAGTACGAGTTATGTCTTCTCTTTTCTCTTCGATCTATGAGGACATAGCTCAAGCTAAGTATAGGGGGTCGTATATACTACGTATATACTTTAGCCATAACTCATACTTTCGTATTTTCCTAATAATATGGCTAAAAATTCTTTAAAATTCATTAAAAATCCTTAATAAAAAGATGTGGTTATTCCTCAAATTCTTTTTGTATTTACTGATTAATAAATCAGGTGAAAATGTTTTTTGCAAAATGTTTGAAAAATAGTTTGAAAATCTTTGTGAACATCTATTGAAAACTATTTTGAAAATATTTTGTTTCGTGTTTTCAACCTGTGTGAAAAATGTGTGGATTGTAAAATTTCTTTTCTTTGTGTGAAATAAAAATGTTTGAAAAATGATTTGCAAATGGTTTGAAAAATGGTTGCAAAAATGATTTGAAAAACCTATATATACTGTTTTGAAAGCCTTTGCAAAATGATTTTCAAATGCGTGTAAAATGTTTGTAAAAATTATTTTGGACTATAGTTTTCAAAAATTGTGTGTAAATTGTTTTCAAATAAATTTGAGGAATATACACATCACACCAAAATCCATCTTATGTATATATGTATAAAATTGACCACTTACCCTTGTAAATTCTTAAAATCCACTTCTTGTATATATAAGAAGCACTCCCGTGTACATATTTTAACCCATTTTCAGCCAAAATCTTTTTTGTTTTCAAAAATTCCCAAAAACATTTGCAAAAAAAAAAAAATTAAAATCCAAAAACATTTGAAAAATCTTTTTGAAAAATACAAAAAATGCATGCATCATCTTTTCAAAAATCCATAAAAAGTTCAAAATCCTTGAAAATTGCATCACAAAAATATTTTCTACATTGCATTGCATGGCATTCGCATTTTTCGGATTGAGTTTGATAGTTGAACGAGTCTAAGTAAAATCCGGAGATTGGAGCTTGATTGGACCTTAAAATCTACCTAATAACAGGAACCTTATAGGAACTGGGTTTGAGGTACTTCAGGTCTAGTTGACTTAATTCTTTGAGGATCACGGGACTTGATTCAATGGATTCTTGACTGCCTAAGTAAAGTATTTCGGAGCACACGCACGACTCTTGTTGATAATGACCTAACTTGGACACCTGCACCTTTCACATGGCTCAACTCAGTTGGAGTGGTGAGGGGATTGGATTTGCCGGTATGAGACGCACACAAGTGGAAACATTTGTCCTCCTCTAGGGAGGGAAGTGCACCCCAACCCGTCCAGTGATTAGGAAGTCTAAAGACAGGAGGCTGTGGGTTGCGATAAAGCTTCAAAAGAGGGATAGTCTACTGGCTCAAGAGGAAAAACTCCTTATGTAAATGCTGCTGTATATAGTATTTAAAAAAAAAAAAGAGTTCAGGCATGTACAAAAATAAAAAGCCTGCAAAGTATGTACAAATGTTGTAAAGTCAATAAGCAAGCTTGAGTTCCAAAGTCATATCATGTGAAGCCTGCAGCAGGATGACTTGACTACACTGGTCTTGCATCCAAGGATAGGTAGCTACACTGGCTACCGTCCATTCTTCTCTTCACCCCCTCCTCTTGAGCTGGTTGCCACTTGAACTTAGAAGGGAATACCCCGCTCCTCGAGGATGGAGTTATTGGATTGGGGAATCATTGGGTTGTCGTACTGGAGAAGTCAGTTTCTTTGTCATTCTAGTTGGGGAGAGCCACCATCACTTACACTGTACGAGTCAGATTCATAGTCGTAAGGGTTTGCGTATGAGTTGAGATATTTCTGACCTGGCTATTGAGGAGACTTGGACAGAGTTTCGGGATTCTCAGGGACTGTTGGATTTCAAATTCGGTTCTCAATAAGGTTCCGCCCACACTAAAATTCCAAAGGTCCGACTTAAGCTCCAAACTTTGATTTTGTGAAGACAAGTTTGATCATTACACTTAGTCCACCTTCTTCTTTTTCTTTTCTTTATTTTTCTATTTTGCACTTATTGCATAAGTGTTTGCTAGGGACTAGCAAAGGCAAGTATAGGGGGATGATGAATCCACGTTTCATCATCTTTATTCTATCATTTTGGCCTTAAAAACCCTAGTAAATGCGTGTAAATAGGCTTAATATATGCATTTTAGCATTCATGCATATGTGTGTAAATATTGTATAAAATGCGGTTTTTAAAGCCAAAATTATAGAATAAAGAAAAGAAAAGAAAAAGAATAAAATATTGTAAATATTTTATGACCCGAAACCCCGAGACCTAGGCATCTTGATGAATAGGTCGACAAGGAATAAAGTAGGGGGAGATAAGGTCAGAAACACAGATAAAATACCTATACATTATATTCATTCTTTATTCATTTTGGGACCTATTTTTGGTTCCACTTTTTATACATCAAATAAAGAAACTTTGAACATGAAAGTTGTAGATAATTTTATAAAGAAAAATACAAAATTAATTTCACAAAAAAATAATGTACAGATAAAAAGTTATGGTCTGAATAAAAATCCAGAATCCCAACTTCCCAGACCCGTATCTCACAAATAAAAACTCCAAATGCAGCGTACTCACCTTTAATTGTATATAGAAGAAAATAATCTAATTAATGGTGGTGGTTTCGCATTTGGCGGAGCTACGGTTTGAAAGTTGACTTTTGGACCCCTATTGTATACTTGTACATATTAAAATATTCAATTTATTATTTATTTATTATTGTATATTTTTATAATGTTGTAAATAATACTTATAATAATTATGTGCATTAAAATTAGAATAAAAACATAAATAAAATACAAAGAAAAATACTTGCATATATTCAATACATAGGTATTATACATACACTTATACCTATATAAAATACACTTCTATTTTATTAAATATACAAAATGTATCAATAAATAAAATAAAAATATATTTGTGTATATAAAAGTATTTTATAATTTTAGAAAATAAAAACCAAAATAAAATAAATTAAAAATACCTAAATAAAAATAAAATACTTAAATATATAGATATAGATACCTATAGGGGTATAAATGCAAACTTATAAAAATACACTTCCTAAAAATAAATAAAAATCACTATAAAATACTTTATAAAAAAATAAACATTTTTTATTTTATAATTAAAATCAATAAAATCATCTTCTATTTTTAATTGATTTTATAAGCATTATTTCCAGGGATTTTCCTGGTTGGTCCACGTGGACCAACCAGGTGGCCAGGAAAGTTGACCCGCTGGTCAACTTTCCTGCCTCCTCCCTGCTGTGTGTCAGAATGACTTTTGACCCGTTTTCTCGGTTTTTTCGAGGCTTGTACGCTCCTCGTTTCACTCCAATGTCTTCTTGACTTTTCTTCATCGTGCATCGAGGATGCTCGCCCATATCTCCTCTTGGGCGTTGGACCTCTGACGCGCATCTGGCACCTCGATCGAGAGCCTCGACGACCATGTTTTCAAAAACCTCCCAACTCCTCCATTCGATCTTGAACCCCATTTTGACCAAGCTAGAGCCTCGCCAAGCTTTGTTCAGGACCGGAGGCGTGACAGGCCTCCTCCAGCGGCTTGCGTGTTGCTCCGGTGAGGTCGATTGGTCGGCTCCACCCATCTCCGGCCATCCATGGCCGTGAGGTCCTATCTCCTTCGCCCGGCCAAGTGAGGTCTTTTCGATCCATTTCTTTTAGTCTCTAGACAGCCTTAAGTCCCAGCATTCACCTCCTGCCTTTAGATTAGTTTTTTGTTAACTATTTAGCGTAATCCCGCTATCAAACACCTTTGCCGGAGCCCCTCGAGCTCTGGCCAACCCCTCCTTCCATTCCGCCATCATCACCCCCTCATATACGCCACATCCGCCTCGATTTCAGCCCATAACCGCTGGGTTCTGCATTTTGTCGCTGCTGTGTTTACTTGCTACTCGCAGACCCAAGGGAGGTAGCGAGCTTCATCGTTTTTGCTCAAGGAAGAGCCGCAGGGACGCCGGAACTTCGACGCGCAGCCCACAGGCCCTCCGTTGGTCTTTGGCTCGATCTGGGGCACCTGGAGGCTTTGACGTTGCTGCAGGAACACCAAGAACGTGTCGGAGGAGATCCAGGAGCACGGAAGCTCGAGCTTCGGCGAATCCAAACTCGCCCCGCTCGAGCTCCTCGTGTGTTCTTCCAAGTCCATCTATAGCCGTCAGATCTGCTCTGTTCTTCCCGCATAGCAGCAACCGTTGGATTCTTCAAGCCAGGGCCGTTCGATCAGTGAAGCGACATCTAATCTCGGCCGTATAAATACGTGAAGGGGCATCGCGGGCTGTGGCTCTGCCACGTGGGTTAAGTGAACTATCGCGCACCGTCAGATCGTCCCGTGGATGGGCATTTTGCATCGTAAGCCCACCACTCTTTTGTATTTAAAACTTAATGCTGAAACATTCCTCTGCAGTTGACTAATTTTTGTAACATTTATAATTGCACCCCCAAACTTCTGTGGTTTTGCATCCGAGCCCATCCCAAGCGCGCGTGCAAGTCACGTGCACCCTGGGATTTTTGCACAAGTAACCTTGCGTGTTTTGTGATTGATCTTTAGTCCTTAATAGTTAAATTGCAGTACATATATTTGTGGACATTTTGCGCAAAGGCCCTCGCCCTTTCCGTATATTACAAAAACGCCCCTGGCCGCATGCTTTTTCTTTTTGTTGTTTGTATTTTATTCATGCATCTATAAAGCCCTAAAAAATCTACAAAAATTAACTTAGATATCTGTTGCATAGTACTTCCACGCCATATTTTTATTTTTCATAATTATTGCATTTTATTATTTATAAAAATTCAAAAACACCTATTTTCAGCACTGTTTGCATTAGAAAATCACTAAAAAATATAAAAACGCTTCAGAAAAATCCCAAAAAAATATATTTTGTGTCTTTTAGTTTGTTTTAACTCCCAGCCAAAAATCATTAAAAAATATAAAACCAAACTCCAAAAAATTGCAAAACTCTAAAAACCTTCATAAAAATTTATAAAATTCATAAAAAAAATCCAAAAATAGTGTTTTCTTTTCCTGAATTTTCTTTGTTTTATTATCTTTAAGTGAAAATTAATTTGGAGAATTTTTGCTACTGTTTATTAATTTATTTCTCCATTTTAAGTTTCAGCCTTGCTTTCTACTACTGTTTTCTTTATTTTGATAATTAAAAATACCAAAAACATTCTAAAAATTACCCAAAAATCACAAAAACAGTAAAAAAGTATAAAAGACCAAAAAGACTTTATTTCCTTATTTTTGAGCATTTTTATCTATTTTTATAAAAACTTTGGTTTCCCTTTTATTACATTGTCTTTAATTTCCAATATTGAAAAAGAAAATATAAAAATATAAAATACAAAAAGAAAATATAAAATCAGTAAATTAAAAATCTAAATACAAAATTATAAAATTAAAAATTAAATAAAAAAATATATAAAATTAAAAACCCACAAAAAAATAGCATCATAGACATTTGATCACATTCACACACATTTTTGTGCACTTGTGCCCCGTTCTACCTGTCTGCTCCCTGTGTTCGACCTCTACACATACTTGCACCTATACACATCTTGTTGTAGAGTTATAATAAATTTTAACTCCGCACATTTACTTTCATTGCTTGATATATTTGTCGTGGGTTAATTGTTGTTTGAATCGGGATTTCGAGCGGTCACCGCATCGACTGCGGTTTCGCCTTGTGAAACCGTACGACCCTCCATTTTCTCGGTTCAACAAATGGCGCCGTTGCCGGGGAGCAACAACGCTTAGTTCGGGTCTTGTTGTGATTGTGATTGATTGTTTATTTCGTGGCTTTCATTTTTGCTATTTTATTGTTCTTTATCTTTGATATACCTGTTGAGCTGTCTAACCCCCTCTCTTGTTGACTTCGTGCGAGGAACCGCGGATCGAGGGAGGCGCTCCACCTTAGGCGCCTACGCACCCACGTGAAGCCGGCATCTGCCAGCCGAGCACCGAAGAGACGAAGAGGAAATTTTGAAGACCGAGCTCTATTTTAGTTGTAGAATTTACTTCCTGCATTTATTTTTGTAATTTAAGTGAGAGAGTGACCTATATTTGTAATAATACAGGTACATCGGACTTGGACTTTAGAGCCTAATTTCCAAGTGATTGTTCACTTGGGGGCTCGTCGCGGTTTTTGTCGGCTTTTCTCGCATTCTTTTATTTTGTTTTGTTTTTCGATTTTATTTATTTTGTGTGATTGAGCCCCTAGCTTTAGGAGTTGCTTGCGATAGACTAAGGCCAAACACCTAATATTTTGCATGTACCTATAGCCGCGTTTGGACTTAGTCAAATTTTTAAACAGTTGATCATCACCTTCAATCCATCGCACCGCGAGCTCTCCCCGCAAAGCGCTTTCTCCTACCCTCAATTTGTTGAGCAGAGGAGGGGTGAGCCTAGACCGGACTCTAGGGTTGAGGATTGACGGTCAACTTGTGGTTCTTCCCGCTAATAGCAATTTTTGAACTTAGGGCGATTTCATCGGCTTTGCATTTGCATATAGATAGGTTTCAATTCTGCTGAGCATCCTTGCATGTAGAGTGCTGGAGGCAAGGTGAGCATTTACGCTTTAGCATCCATCATTTTTTACCGCTTGCATTACTTTTCCGACTCTCCCTCTGTTTTTGCCAACTTAGGTGCTCAAAGGAATTGACTCCTCGATAGGATCGTGCATTTCTTCATTAAAAATCCAAAAAAAAGTGATAACCAATAAAATTGGGACTGCTAATATTACTTGACCCTAAAACCGATCAAAAAGAAAACATCTTGTATTGGGGCGAGTAATCCCCTCATTGTCTTCGCTTCTACTTGCTCGCGCACACACTAAGGATTAGTGCCCAAATCCCATATTCAGCCCCCTAAGTGTTTGTGCAAACATTTTGACTTCTCACCTAACTCTAAAACAGACAAGATAAAAAGACCGCTCTTTGCGGTCTCTACCGAGTTGAGTAGGTGAATTGAGGGTTTGACTTGTTTTTCATTTTTGCTTGTGATTGTTTTGTGTGTGTCCTAGATCGCCGCTGCGCACTTGCGCCTTTCTTCTCACTTCTCTTGACTTGACCATCGTGCTCTCCCGATCATTTTCTTTTGTTTCGAGATGGCCGACTGGAGCGTATTTTATCCGGACTTTGCGGATCCCTCGTTCACTCCAGCCGGTCCACCTCCTTTTTTCCAGGAGGACTTTGCTCCTGATTTTTGTACATATCCGACTAACCCACTCTTTCAGGATCAAGACTTTGACCTTCACCAGTCATTTCCACCACCATCACCTACACATTTCGACAACCCGCTCTTCCTTGAGTATCCCGATCCGGAATGTGATTTTTATCCACACCCACCGCCCACATTCGACTCACCCGATCCTGAGATTTTGGAGTCACCTTTCATGATATCCACACTTGAGACCTTGAACCAGATGATGGAGCATATGAATTCGAGGATCACTGATCTTACTAGTTTAAATAAGAACCAGAATGCTGCTCCAGTCTTTGAGGATATGGAATCATTTGAGGATTATCATGAGAGCTTGCAATCGCCCAAAATACAAAAAAATGAGAAAAATTTAAAAACACAAAAAGATTTCGGGAGACACACGATCGAGTCAGACAGTGAGGAGAGAGACCACTTACCAGATCCTTGGTCCACACATACATTCACACCCGGTCCCATCTTTGACCCCGAGGATGCCGTTGTACAGACTGCTCTTGGCATGCCTCGTGTATATGTTGATTCCGACTTCCTTCCTTGTATGGAGGAGGTCCAAAAATTCAAAAAAATGCTGACTGAACCCGAAGTGGTGGCCACCATACATGAGATTATCCGTGCCCCACTTGTCGTGTACCTTTCTAACTAGATAAGGTCCCTTCCATTTGCTCTGTAGCTTCCCTGGAAATATCGTAGCCTCGCATCAAACAGCCATACTCTCTGTA